>UELW01000178.1:8723976-9923976 GCA_900490495.1 Danionella dracula
ACAATTAATTGTTTGGGATGCAGTCTATACTACATATGACCTCTCAAGGTCTGAAATAAGTCATGCAGGATTTCAGCTAAATTGGGAAATGTCATATGTAAGTCAATCAATCAACCAACCACCAATCAGTCAAATGTTTTTTTTTATAGCATTTTTAAGCTGTTGCTTCAAAGCCACTTCACAAAGGCCTAGTATGGATTTAGAGATTGGAATTCCCATTCAATAATTCTATGGGCTAAAAAAAACTACCATAAAATGCAACCTTAGGGATTGTAAAGCAAAGAGAGTGTTGATTTAAACTGACCATTATTCTCCAAATTATTATAAAAGTCTGGTTTAAACATATTTTTTGTGAGATAAAAAAAACAAATGACTTATTTCAATGTGGCGGAAAAACGAGGCAGAAAAAAAAAATCTCACTCACTCACTCACTCTCACATTTTCTCTCTCTCTCTCTCTCTCTCTCTCTCTCTCTCTCTCTCTCTCTCTCACACACACACACACACGCACATACACACATTCAGTTAAGGTGTCAGAAAGTCATAAGTGCACTTTAAACCTGACATGTGACCAAACTAGGCAGTGTATAGTAGACTCAAACTTGGTAGTGGATGGAGTCATCACGGTAAGGAATGCGCAGGTTCTACATTCAGCATAAATTGGGTTTTAAAATAGTGAAACTTAGTGTATAGTCACAATACCTATCTATGATATCACTATTCTTACCTTCATCTTGTGTTAATGTGTTACTGCATTTTCGTCCTTTTGACAGTAACTAATATTCCTTTCGAAATAATACATTTTATAATATTTCCCAGATGTTAAATATATTTTATATCTATAATATTTCTATGATATGTTGTGTTACACATTTACACTGCTATGTAATTTGGGTATTCCTGTCAAGACACACTGACTGGTCAATGCCAACCGACACAAAGATGTGTCATGAACACGTTGATAGGGTGAATTATTAAGGCATTTACTTGTTAAAAATATTAAGATTTAAACTTTCAACCTATCAGACATCTTCAATATATCTATGTCCTTCTCTGGACCCATTTTTCGTTATCGGGAGTGATGCACTTTGGCTGGCTACACCCATTCTGTGCCTCTTCTACCGTTCATAGGAACAGGATGATATATACAGTCAATGGTAACAACCCTTTGTTATTTCTATAATATGAAATTATATGCACATGTAGTATTACAGGAGTGCATTAGCAGAGTGCAGACTTGGAAATCCTTGGTCTTACATAAGTAAATGACATCAAAACACACGTGACATTTCCGATTCACCGGGCCTTAACCTTGAAGTAGGGAATGCCAGAGCAACTCAGGAACTACTCTAAACTCTGTACTTTTCATACAGATATTTATAATGGACACATGGACATAAAGCAGACGTTTACTAATGTTCTGAAAACGGACATTTGAAATATAGTTGCAAGTTTCAGTAACACTTAAACATTTTGTAAATACGTTTTTAGTCTGCCCAAAGAAGCTATGTTTTGTTGGGGTTGAACATGTTTAAACACAGAAATATAGTTTAATGAGACACATGAAAATATAATATATCAATTACATAACAAATCCACTAATGTCAACATACCAGCCATGATGGCAGTGGACTTGTACTCAGGGTTGAAAGGGCACCTACTTCGTCCATCTTCAGTCACTATTTCTCCCAATTTGTTGCGCACAAGTGAAAAATCTGACGTGTTCTAGGAGGAAAACAGACACAAGGACATTCTTGAAAAGTCAGCATGCACTGTGTATTTTATCAACTCTCCAGACGGCCTCTGTAAAACTAAAAAGGACCTTCTTTTGCTGAAGAGAACATCATGTTGTTAGGACTCAACCAGTGAGATAGTAAGAGATGGATGAACAGACTAGTAGCAGTAAGAAGTTCTGTGTTCTATCGTGTGTGTGTGAGCCAAGGACACGGATAAAAATGCATGTCGTGTATAGAGGGAGAATGCTTCTTTCATGTTCTTGTGACTTTATAAGGATAAACTGTAAAATGTGAATCTGCAAGCCATTTCCAGGCACAGCAGAATTTCAAACTGTTTAAGAACGCTATCCTGAATCTTTAATCTTATTAGCATGTGCTTGACCAGTCCAGTTCTTGTCTCTAGAGAGAGGTCTCTAAGTAAAGTGCAAGGCAATAATCATTTCTCATCTGAATGCCATCTACCCTCGGGGATAGGGGAAGAGTGTATTTCTGAGGACATTGTGATTGACTGTGTAAATTACATGGATAATTAATTCCTCCTCTGCAGTCTGTTAAAAGCATGACGGGAGGTGGTGACACCCTGAGTAGAGTAGAAGACAATGAAGGAGTGCTTACTATGTATGCGCAGATGGGGCTGAAAGCATAGGTTCCACACACGTACAGATGAGTGCTGTTCACACGCAGCAAAATCTTGATGTAGTTGAAGCAGTCCGTCTGGATTGAGGAAGAGTAAAAGCGAGAAATAGACGAAAGGCTGGGTGAAACACAATCTTCTCTGTTTTATTTGATCGCTTTCTAAGCAGAAAAGACCATCTATATGATTACATATATTGATGGAGAAGTTACACTAAACTTCACAAGGTTCTCTTTATCTATGAAAGAACACAGCAGGATGACACTATGATCATTCTAAGTTTAAAATAGCATACTTTTATATTATCTATTCAATCATAATACACTTTTATAGACTGTACAAATTATATTTCTATCTGGTCTATGCTTTAATGGGCATCTATTATGAAAAAAAAAACTTTTGAAAGATGTTTAGACTTAAACCTGTGGATTAAAGGTGTGATCACAGACATATTTTTAAAAATAAAGTCGTTGTAATAAAAATGACAGATTAAAATGAAAGCTGTGTTCAGACTGATCGGTTAATGAAGTGTAAGCAGATGCAAAAGCCCATGCCCACCTATGTTGGCTGACATGTATGTACAAACATGCCTCTCTCCACCAGTCCTGTCTCAAAACTTGTATAATGTCCACCATTGTTTACCTGCAAGCTCTATTTCATGATATATTTCCAAACACTAGACCCTGCATCATTAGATGTGAAAGAGCAATTTAGGAAAAGTGCTCGATGTTTGGTTTATAAAGATTTTTTGCTTCTTTTTTTTGGGAAAATCGAATGTTGAATTTACAAAAAACTTGTGTTTTATGCACTATATAAAACATTATGCAACAGATTGTATACTCTCCGTAAATAAATTAATTAGATATCTCCTATTCACTTTCTTACTAATGCAGTTCAAATTACAGACATATCTATCTTTAAGACTATCAAAAATCACTCATCAGAATACAATTAATCCTATCTTTAATTATTCATGTGATTTAGGTCACAGGTTTAAATGTACAATAGATATTTCTTATTATAAAATCTTACTGTTCGTACACGTCAGGGTTCTGAACAAGTAATTAAAAAAAATCTTAAATGTTTTTAACGTTTAAATAACTTGAATGAATAAATAAAAAATGTATTACAATGCAACTTAAATGAAATTGTATATAATAAGTTAATGTTTAAATCACTTTGCACATTCAGGAGAGCCAAACGATTGAAATCACATCATCTAAAAATAGTATAATATGTGACCTTTAAGAGGACAATAGTTGAATCTGATAAAATGTGTGTGTAAAAAAACTACTGTAAGCATCAGGTTTTGAGCACAGTGGCTGTTTGGCTGAGCTGAAGTACTTACTTCCACTTCACTGGGTTTGATCTAAATGCTGTGTAATAATCTGAGAGAGCTCGCTGGCACCTGCATGTCCTAGCTCTCCAGTAACAGCAGTGTCTTCATCATGCACCCAACATCCGTCCAAACCTGGTGCCCAAGACCAATCAGTCTGGCAGCAAATTAGGCATGCGTGTGATTATTCTAATAGCAGGTCTAATGCAGTGTCAGCCATTCAGGGAAATTACAGAGTGGAGACATCATGGCACAAATTGAGAATGATGTGACAAGCAGGTATTTCATCCCTTAGTATTATTTCAATAACCCTAGTTTATAGACATACCGTGCTTCTTACTAGATCCGCATGAGTCTGTTCTGAAGTGATGCAATCGACTCACCTTCAAGTCTTTCCCTTTGAAACTACACTCATCTCTTTTTCTCTGGGGTGTGCTCCATGTTAACTGCAAAGAAAAAAAATCACAACTGGCTAAACTAAACAATTTCTTCATCAATAATAGTATT
Source organism: Danionella dracula (assembly GCA_900490495.1). Classification (NCBI taxonomy): domain Eukaryota; kingdom Metazoa; phylum Chordata; class Actinopteri; order Cypriniformes; family Danionidae; genus Danionella; species Danionella dracula. The sequence goes on from UELW01000178.1 coordinate 8,728,189, forward strand.
ATCAATCAAATAAATAGTACACAGTACGTATTTTATTTTTTAATGCCCTCTGACTTCATTGACTAAGAGTAACAGAAATATTTTCCGAGTCAGGATTCAAAAGTTACATCAGGGCAGTTTCTAATTAATACACCCCAGCCCAGAAGAAAATGTTCAGGTCCTCACATTGCGCTGCAGCTGCGTTCTGCTGATATCACTGATATTGAGTGCGAAGAGAGTCTCTCGAGCTCCAACGTACAGCATGTTCTCCTCTTGACTGAGCAGGAGAGAGGTGTAATTGAAAACTCCGCCGGGTGAGAATCTCTTCGCCGTCCTCTCATTGGCATCTAATGGGAGAGAAGGGAGTTTAAAGTGATTGTTTTAGAACTAACTCTCCACAAGAGTAAATGTTCTGGTAATTAGAGATAAAATGTGCACTTGTGTTGCAGGATTTCATTTAGTTTAAAAAGAGCATTTTGTTTTAGTCTTTCTACTACTGTTTATATTACATTTTATTTTATTTAACTGGTGACAATGTGGATATATGAACTTTTTCAGAAAACTGACAATTTTCTCTATGAATTTTAGTTTTTGTGCATTTGAAAAATATCTATAGTCTGTGATACTTTATTATTTGATATAATGTTGACAATGTATTTCATTTTAAAATGGTTAAATGTATGTTGTAAGGGGCTGTGCTTGCTTTTAAAATAGGGAATAAACAATATGAAATATGTTGTTGTGGACATTTATTATTATTTAAGTATTTAAGTTTATTGAAAGGTTGTTTGTATAGTAAATTTAATTGGGTTCAGACACTCGAGGTGCTTCACAGAATAATTTGTTTTAGAACATTAGAAAATTTGTTTGAAAAAGGTGTTTTAATGTGTTAAAAAATAGTATGGCATTAATACAAATTAAAAATAGGTACATTCCAAAAAAAGTTGTATTGAGAAGTTTATAGTATTTTATTTTAATTGTGCCATGATGCTAAACTTAATTTGCAAATGACGCAGCTGCTTTTGGAACACACTGAACTTTTCTTTTCAGAGTACTAGTAAGGAGACAGTCTAAGTTTTTTTTTTTCTTCTCTAAATAATTGTTGGAAAGTGAATTATACAAATCTTGTTAGCTTACGAAGTAGGAAAACACAGTTTTGAGTGAAGAGGCCTTGACATTAATGCTATTATGGAAGGTTGTACTTATTAGTTATTCATTTTTTTCCACATTGCATAGTCGTTATCATTTCAAGGATTTTCAAGGATGGAAAAAAGTTATTCTAATGTATGGCACTCTTCCCTGTAGCAAATCTGGAGTGACCTAACCAAGAGAGCACAATAGATATGAAATCTGTGTCATATTAGACAAAAACAACCTGTTGCAAGCAAGCTGTGTCTGAGCAAGTGTTGAATCAGTGTGTGGTCATGTAATTCAGAGACAGATGTTTATCTCTAAATCACAATTACTGCACTGCATCACCATCATGGCAGCTCCTGCAGGCGGTTTCTGTTCTCATGGCAACGGCTTCAATACAAGCTCTATCAGCAGAAGTGTTTGCTGCATGAGAGATGAAATACTCTTGCTCAATTCCCTTCAAAGCGCTAAATTGCATGTTATTTCGAAAGTTTTTCAAAACTCACGATGAGCCGCTTGGGAATTTTGTTGTGATTGAAACAGTGCATAAAGTGAAGTGTTTGGAAACTGCCTTTCAGTTCGTCTGTGTAGAGTATGATGTAATCAAGCCGAATTCGCATGCTGTGATGACATCATCCTATAGATGCCAGCAGAGCAGACTAATGTTGAATCAGTGTCACTAAACTTAGTCTGTCAATACACACGTCATCAATGTTTGGACAAAGTAAGCTGGCAAACTCTTAGCAGATTAATGATAGGCTCAAAGTTTTTAAGTTAAATTAATACAAAAAAATAATAAAAATGTGCGGTACAAGCAAGTGGGGTCGAGCGAGTTCCTCTTTTTTTTCTCCAAACAACCTTTACTACAGTTAAAAGCAATAAATACCATAATTTTTACCATCATATTGTTTGATAATATATATTTTTAATACATACAGGATTTTACAGGATTGTAGTAATTTTCTGCAAATATTTAAATACATTTCTATGTAAACTCTTCTATTTGTTATGTAATTTTGCTGTAAAATACAGTTTTATCATAGCTCAAAAGTTTACCATTTTCTGCAATCATTTTCACTGTCAGACACACACAAACGATAGTTATCCTTCAAATAAACATTGAAATTCAAATATTTGTTAAAGATTCTATGCAGAAAGTACGTCTTTCAAATATAATCAGAGATTAAAACAAACCAAGCGTCAGCAGCAGATTGCTTATGTCAAACACAAGGTCAGAGATTCTAAATGTTTTGAAGTTGTCATTTGATTTAAACAGACTCACTGATTTACTGATCTAACAGATCCTAGCAGACCATTCACTGCTGGAAGGTATTATTAGAGACCATCCAATCATCACTGATCATGCTTGTGTGAGCGACGCAGAGCTGAGGTAAGCCTTCAAAAGTGTCTGTGCCCAGAGGGAGACAATGCTGTAATAATAGTGCATCGGTCCTCAACCATGAGGCTTTGTTACCAGCCAATCCAGTCTGCTAAACCACAGAAGGGGGATCAACAAGGCACATTAGTGGCTCTACTGGGGTCTACTGGCATCTGTGTCTCATATTTCCCCTCTCTCTGATTACAGGGTGATACCGGGCACCACTCACAACTGGTTGCATTCATTTCGGATGGTTTGGGGAGAAATGTAATGGCTATTTAGCAGAACAAGGACAAAGGGCAATAGCTGCAACAACTAGGGCTTAAGTGGGATTTGCACAGAGAGAGTTGGTTCCCAAAATTATTCTCCAGAGAAGCACAGCTGTAGAGCCTCTGCAGCTTTCATAATGAGCCAAATAATTAGGGGAAAGTCTCATATGTGTAATGTTTTAACAGTGAAATGCAAATAGTGGCTGGGATGGTTTTGGAGCTATTACATGTAATGCTGAATTCATACGGCTTGCAAAACTTTTGGTTGTTGTCTCTTGTGACTGGTGACTTGGTTATTAGTGGGGTAAACAGCAAGAATCTTGGCAGATGGATGATCTTAGGAAGCCCATGCAAACTGATGTTTGGAATGTGTTTCCAAAAATGGCTTCTCATTCATGCAAAATTTTACCTTTCCACATTGGGTTTCTTGTAACATGCCAATGCCAGTGGTTATATTTGCTCTTATTGCATAATGTCCTAAAATTATTAGGTTTGTATCTATTGGTGGCTGGTACTTATATCTTAAGGGAAGGCCCCATTTTCCCAGCAATGGGTTGCGGCTGGAAGGGCATCCGCCGCGTAAAACATATGCCAGAGAGTTGGCGGTTCATTCTGCTGTGGCGACCCGAAAGGGAAGAAAGCCGACATGAAGATGGATGGATGGATGGATGGATGGATGGAAGGCACCATAGTAGTAAATAGTATAAACCACTTTTTTTAAAAGCTTAACATCTTCCAGCCATCCCTGTCTAAATAACCCGAGTCTGATACTGGTGTTTGGAAAATGGAGCCCGGATGCAGAATTACATTGGGATGAGAGGTGCAATACACATTTACAGAACTAGGAAGACTTTTACCACTTAATAAACAAATGTACATTTTAGAAAACATATTTACAAGTTACACAACCTGTTTACTTTCCAGAAAACAAATCAATATGTTATATAACAAATGTACAAATTATAAAACAAGTTTACATTTTTTTTAACAGATTTACATCTTCTGAAACACAAACACATTTTCAGAAACCAGAAAGTGCTGACAGACTGTAACGTCACTTCCTCAGTAGTTTGACTGACAGAAGTCTTGTCCAATTAGTGCAGAGATGTTGATTCTCCAATGTTCTCCCCTTCCAGGTTTCTGAAAATGTATTTGAAAATGTATAAACTTGTTTCATAATTGTAAATGTGTTTTATAAAGTGCTGATTTGTTTTATGGAATTTAAAGGGGTATTGCAAGTGTCTCACATTATGTAAATGTGTATTACATGTATCGGCCACCGTACAGAACAAGGCACTGGCCAAGACATTTGACCTAATTTTCTCCAGCATGAATTTGATTTAATTCTCTCCAGGATGAATTTCTCACTCAGCACACAAGATAGTGTAAGATAGTGCTTGTTTGTTATTTAAATATCATCCCCTTGGAATTATAAGGTTCTTTTTGACATTTAGGTTAAAAAATTGTTAAAAAATTCTGAATCTTTAACAAATATGACAAAAATGTGACAGTCTTAGAGTAAACTCTATTTGTAACCAGTGGCTTTTGTGCTACTTTTATAAATGTGCTATATTGTAAACGTGTCTTGGTAAAGATTTTCTGTGATACTGTGCTTTCTACATTTAGTTAATGCTGCAACACATTAAATGTAACAGAGCTGTGTAAACACATGCCAAGTTCATGACTAACTAAAAACAGAGCATCTGAACATAGAAAAGTCTTTGGCAATACTTGGTATGTTTCAGGCTTTTTGTGCTTTCCCTGTATTGTTTATGAAACTTGTCTGTAACATTTATGGACTTTAGAATGTTGTGATTGTTCAAGAAAAGGACCAGGGCATTGAACATGATCTGTAATAAACTAAACTAATCAAGAATGACATGGAATGTGGTTCAAGCAAATGAAATTGAAAAACTTAAAAGAGCTTGTTTTAGGGCTGTTGAATGACCTGGGCTAACCCTGCATTTTTGATGTCATGGTCATCAATTCCCCTGCCTTGAAACATTACCAATTCTGTCAAAAACAATATGCTCTCTCTCTCTTCAAGTCTGTTTGAATGGTTCCCATAGGCTAATTCCATGATGATAGCTGCCATTTGCTTCCACGAAACTAGACTGAAGCACATTGGGAAAATAACTTATGCTGTTCCCACTCATGGTGAAAGAAGGGTCGAGAGTGTCAACAAGAAAGAAAGGGTAAAGCGGAGGCAAGCATTGTCTCTTGTGGTGAATCAGAAATTTACACCCCTCTCTTAAACTTGGACTCCCAACAAGTCTTGTTTTTAATCTCTGTTTACTGAGCCATAGTAAAAAGTATCAGACATGTTGGAAATAGAATGTTTACACCACACCATTTTCAATTAAAACAGAAAGAATTTTTCTAAGTGTTACATTGTGGAAAATTAGATTTGATGAAAAGGCATACCACAAGTCAAATAGTACCAAACAAACAGACAAACAAACAACACCAATATTAATTTTTGATCATTCAAAGTATTCTCCGTTTTTTACTTTACAAACAGAATAAGTAAGTAGCTACACTAACGAGTTTTAATAACTGATTTTGTTGGCGTGACCTGATGAGCCATAAACAGACATTGTGTTTACAATAAAAAGAAAACATAAATAATTGCAAGGTTCAACAAAATGCAATCCAAGATCACCCAAAACACTAGTCATTATATACAAAGCTAGAAACAAATATACAACATAACATATTCTGTGTAAATAGACCATCACACAATGTATTTTCAACACTAAGGTGCAAAACTGCCATGTTAGATTTGTTATATTATCTTTGACTTTATGAGATCATTACTGGCATTATCCAATTACATATCGTTTTTTGAAGAAAGCCACTACTAAATGGATTGCCATATCCACTGTGCATTGCTCTTTCTAATCCATTTACAATGAAATAAATTATGCAGGCTTTTAAGCAGGCCTTCCGTGTTTGGTTTTCAGAGCAGAATTCCCTACGGCTGCGCTAACAGAACATGCCCAAAGTTAATTAGAGGCACAGAGCGTCGTGTTGAATACAGGGACTGTGTGCCGCAATCTGGCTGTCAGAGCAAACCATCAGAGCTCTGGTTTGTGTAGGCCACAGCTCATTTAAGTAAACAGTGGATCTTGTTTTAGAATTCAGAGGACAAGACAACTTTTTTTTTGTTGACATCGATTTGGAATGATACACAGGAATTAATACTTAAGCTTTGCATTTCCCATGGTCATTTTACCATGAAACCCATTATTTGTCTCTATGTTCTGAGTTGAGTCTGTGTGAGCACCCAATTGCAGTGATAGGGATGCGTACCTGTAAAGTACGTGCAAGAAGCAATAAACCGAGATCTTGTTTCTCTGCAATCATTAAAAGTTGACAGAGTGGCATCCTGCCAAAATAATGACTCCCACAGTCTCCTCCCAAAAATGTTAAGCATTTACAGTGTCTAGAAAGCTATACATGTGCATGCGTGTGCATGTGCGTGTGTGTGTGTGTGTATATATATATATATATATATATATATATATATATATATATATATATATATATATATATATATATATATATATATATATATATATATATATATATATATATATATATATATATATATATATACACTCACCTAAAGCATCATTAGGAACACCTGTCCAATTTCTCAACAATGCAATTATCTAATCAACCAATCACATGGCAGTTGCTTCAATGCACTTAGGGGTGTGGTCCAGGTCAAGAGAATCTCCTGAACTCCAAACTGAATGTCAGAATGGGAAAGAAAGGTGATTTAAGCAATTTTGACCATGGCAGGGTTGTTGGTGCCAGTTACTGGAATTTCACGCACAACAATTTTTAGGGTTTACAAAGCATAGTGTAAAAAGAAGGGAAAAACATCCAGTATGCGACAGTCCTGTGGGCAAAAAATGCCTTGTTGATACTAGATGTCAGAGGAGAATGGGCCGACTGATTCAAGCTGATAGAAGAGCAACTTTGACTGAAATAATCACTCGTTACAACCGAGGTATGCAGCAAAGCATTTGTGAAGCCACAACACGTTTAACCATGAGGCGTATGGGCTACAACAGCAGAAGACCCCAACGGGTACCACTCATCTCCACTACAAATAGGAAAAAAGAGGCTTCAAAAGTGGCTCACCAAAATTGGACAGTTGAAGACTGGAAAAATGTTGCCTGCTCTGATGAGTCACGATTTCTGTTGACACATTCAAATTGTAGAGGCAGAAGTTGGCGTAAACAGAATGAGAACATGGGTCCATCATGCCTTGTTACCACTGCGCAGGCTGGTGATGATGGTGTAATGGTGTGGGGGATGTTTTCTTGGCACACTTTAGGCACCTTGGTGTCAATTGGGCATTGTTTCAATGCCACAACCTACCTGAGCATTTTTTTGACCATGTCCATCACTTTATGACCACCATGTAACCATCCTCTGATGGCTACTTCCAGCAGGATAATGTACCATGTCACAAAGCTCGAATCATTTCAAATTGGTTTGTTGAACATGACAATGAGTTCACTGTACTAAAATGGCCCCCACAGTCACCAGATCTCAACCCAATAGAGCATCTTTGAGATTTGGTGGAACGGGAGCTTCGTGCCCTGGATGTGCATCCCACAAATCTCCATCAACTGCAAGATGCTATCCCAGCAATTTGGGCCAACATTTCTAAAGAATGCTTTGAGCACCTTGTTGAATCAATGCCACTAGACTTAAGGCAGTCCTGAAGGTGAAAGGGGTCAAACACCGTATTAGTATGGTGTTCCTAATAATCCTTTAAGTGAGTGTATATATATATATATATATATATATATATATATATATATATATATATATATATATATATATATATATATATATATGTATATATATATGTATATATATGTATATATATATATATAACTCTCTTAAAGGATTATTAGGAACAGCATACTAATATGTAGAGCGTCACGGTGGTGCAGTGGGTAGCACGGTCGTCTCACAGCAAGAAGGTCGCTGGTTCTAGGCTCGGCTGGGGCAGGTGGCATTTCTGTGTAGAGTTTGCATGTTCTCCCCGTGATCGCGTGGGTTTTCTCCGGGTGCTCCGGTTTCCCCACAAGTCCAAAGACATGCGGAATAAGTGAATTGAGTAAGAACAATTGCCCATAGTGTTAAAGTGTGAATGTGTGTGTGAATGTTTCCCAGCGTTGGGTTGCGGCTGGAAGGGCATCCCCCGCATAAAACATATGCCAGAGAGTTGGTGGTTCATTCCGCTGTGGCGACCCGAAAGGCTGTGGCGACCCGAAAGGGAATAAAGCTGACATGAAGATGAATGAATGAATACTAATATGTATATCTATATATACCCAGGATAAATTAGGGTCCACTGTATATAAATGTAATGTACCAATTATTATTATTATTAAATAGAATCTACAATGTAGTCGTGTTTATAAAGATGCATTAAGGCTTTTAAGGTTGAAGATAACAATTGCCGATAAATAACTAAATTGACAAATTGAAAAATGCGACAAATGATCTCATCTTGTAAGTGACCTCTAATCAGATACTTGCACTTTAGCTTTTTACTAATCCTGAATATACCACAAAACAAAACCAACAATTGTTTTATGTTTGCGCAAGCTATTCCAACTACCACCTTTTTGTAAATCTTCCAGTGAGGAAGCACAAGCACAGCTCCATTTCTAGTCCTGAAACTCTTACTCAGACTAGAGACAGCCTTGTCTGTTAAAAATCAAGTGAATAAATAGGTAATGCCTTGAAAATATGAATTGACCTTTATAAAGCAAAACACACCTTAGTGGTTTAATGCACTGCTCCTCAAGTATTTGAAACACATACAGGTAAAGCAAAAAAAAAAAACACTGTGCAAAACAAGTCCTATAGTGACATATTTGTACTTGTAATTAAACAAAATATTATCTTCAAAGAATGATGTCCGCATAGAGCTTTTAGACAAGTTCATAAGCATTTTCATCCATGTTTTTTGCTTCTGCACAGGCATTTTGCTTTGTTCGTGAGCATCCAGTAAACAAATCAAGCGGTAAAAAAGATACGTCATGTCTAGGTGTCAAGAGACTGTCAAACCCCTTGTTGGCTTAATGACAAAGTGTGGATGCTGCTTTGATGTCAGGGAAAAAACAATCCTGAAAAATTGCTCTCTTGAATTATTTTGTTACAAATTGTGATTAAGAATGACCGTGACACAATTTTCAGGAACGATTAAAGGAACATAACAAACTGTTCCTTCCAAGTGGACCACAAAATGCAATAAATATCAAAAGTGCAATTTCTTATGGTGACAACTGAAGAAAGAACAGTTGTTCAGGGGCCATATGAATAGAGGAACTATGAAAAAATGATCACAAAACAGTGATTGTATTTGCTGTGATTGGAGCACTTATGTAATACAGTAGCTAAACAATTTTATCAGCTTAACAAATACATATTTTTTTGCTCTCTTTAACATGAAAAATTATACCCTTGAAGGTAATAACAAGCATACACACAGACATGCGGACCCACTTAGCTTTGCAATATGTATCTCACAATCTCTTTTATTCCTTCAACTGATTTGTTTAGTGAGCTTTGTTAGAGTCCAAACTAAATGGAAATGAAATATCTCACATGGGAGAGGACAACACAAACCAGATGATTCAAGCACCATTTAGCAAGAGACACACATCATAGAGATGGATTTCTAAACTAGCTCCACAAGAAAAACAGAAAAAAATATTCAAACTCCTCAATGATGTCTTTCAGGAAACAAACTACTATAATACAGTAAAAAAAAAAAATCTGAGAGGCAACTAGACTAACCACAAAGGCACCATGCTTACAATTTGCAATAAAGTTTGAATTCCAGTGAACAGTGTATCATGTGAGTTTATTATTGCTCTTCTTAATCTTAAATCCTCTGCTCCAGCAAGAGGAGGTGGTCAGTATAAGCCTCCTGGGACACTAGTTTTCTACACAGCCCTTCTCTATAAAGAACAGCAGTTTTTCTCAAAAAGAAAAAAACTAAAGTTCCTTCTCCCCTGGTCTGTTTTCATTTGTGCTCTGCGTTGATGAGAAAGGACTGTTGAAGTTCTCCAGAGGAGGAGAAGGGAATGACGCAAGATTTCGTTTAAACTTCAGAAACATTCTGTTCTTGTCCACCTGTGAGCTTGGCCAGGGTCTCCCTGCTCCAAAGTAGCAAAGCTCTCGGTGCGAGGGGTTGAAAAACAGACGAGGAGTCACAGGAAGGACAAGAGAAGAAAGAAAAAACTTTGAGATAAATCCGTTGAGTTGATCAGGAGATGTGTTGGTTTTTTGGGACTTTATTATTGGAAATTATTAGAAGTAGAAGTTTAGAAAAGTTGATAAAAAAAAATCTAAAATTGCATTGCATGGAAATAAAATTAAGAGATATTATTTATGTAATGCCAAGTCGTCCAGTAAATGTTATAAGGAAGAATGTCATTAAATGTTTAGATATTCAAACGCCTATAATAAATACATATCATTTTATATGATGTGGTGCTAAACTTAAGGGTTAATTTTCCTAATTGATTTCCAGTTCAAAATACACTTTCAAATATTTATAATAACAAATAATTTCCAGTCTTACAGTATGTCTGAACAGTGCCACATTTGTGGATAGGCTAGTTTTAGCTACAGAAGCTTGTTAATCTTACAATATTGTCTTTCCAATATTGTTAGATTGTCTCATTGGATCTATTCATTAGCAGTAAGTGTGGAAACATTTGTGTTGTCTTAAAAACTGGTGCTAGAATTAAATATAATGTCCAAAAGAAGATTAAGTGCTATTTTTTTTAGCAGTTTCCAGTTCCGAATGTCATAAAGCCCATGACGGTCCTAACCACATCTGGTTCACCAAACGTTTGCTTCATATAAGCACAGATTTTATGTGTAATTTTATATGTAAATACACTAAAACAGTTGTTGAAATAATCAAATGTATGAGTTTTCCATTTGTTCTTGTATTGTTGCCACTGCTTTTATAAGAGATTGTAATGCACCTTTCCATCTTTAAATTTACATTCATGCGTTTAGCAGACCCTTTTATTCAAAGCAAAATACAATAAAGGGATAAACCATAGACACAATGCTATATTTCAGATTTGTATATACAGCATGTAGCATTTATTTTATTTTAGGATAGTGTAATAAATCAAAACACATTGGTTGCATAAAAATTTTAAATCTATGGACTTGAAGTGTTTCTCAGAAATGTTAGAAACAGTTCAACTTCTACACAAAAGATTCAGTTTAAACATTGTGTAGCGCCATATTCCAGAATTACCAGGGAAAAGATCTGGATAAGCCCTGAGCTCTGGGGTAAACCTCTTAAAGGAGTCTTTTTAAGTAGTTTAAACTGCGCTTTAAGCACTGCTGTATACTGTTTATTAAAGACAGGAACAAACCAAGAGAGGCTTAGCAGATGCAGTTTCTCCTGCACCAACTCATGATCCTTCTGGATAGGCGCATAATGAGAAACAGACCAGTGTTCATAACACAGCACACACATTCATTATTCACACCAGATTAGATTCTTTATAAAAAAGGAGGGAAGGTGGAAAACAGCAAAGGGTGGCGCGTGTTTAAGCCACTTGTTTGATGGGACACCTCAACTGCTTTGCTTTGTTGAATTGTGTTCCAGTTTGAAGGAACATCTCTGTGCAGGTCTTTGTGCAGTAAGCTGGAGTAAAAGTGACCGCATGGGTTTCCTGTTTTACTAAACTAGCCCTTCATATCCCGAACAGCCAACTGGAAGCAATTTCACCAATTTAAAAAGCACAGAGGAACTTGTTTATTGTAATTTTAATATATATGTACAAAAGTATATATTTGTTTTTTTACAGTATATCAGTTCAGAGTAAGTGTCCCTTCAGGGAACTTATTTTGTCTAAAAGAACCACAGCATACACCTGTTTGATGGTGTTTACACTTTGCCTGTTGCTGTCCATTTCCAATAGTGCTAAATTCAAATTAATAGGATTAATGGAAACGGGAATTAACGAGCAAGTTGCTACACTTTTTTATTTCAATGTAAAACAAGGAAAGATAAAAAGTTAATGCAACCTAAATTCATAAGCAGATGTCAATTTTAACAAATACCATTGACCCATTAGTGCTGTCAAGCAAAAGATATATGTTCACACCCTGTTAATTTCATGGAATTGGTCTGTTTTCATAATTGAAAGAGTTGTATATACGAGTTCCATTCTGGGAACTGTACTTATTGAAGAGGTTCCATTATCCTGAATACCTGCATGCTAGCTTTATCTTTTTTTAATTTTGTCAATGGAGAAGGTAAAGTTTGATAATTTCGAATTTTACAACAATCTAAATGTTCTAAACAAAATGTTATCTTAATGTAAAGATTTTGACTTTATTTATAGCAAAGTTTTTTTTTATCTAGAATTTTTTTTGTATTTACAAGTACAGTATTTGTTGTGTAAAAAAAATACCTGCCTTTTTTTTAATGACAGTTACATTTACAAAAAAGCAATAGCTATAAAAACTTTTTTTTTATTATAGTGTGCTAGCAGCTCTGGAACACACCCCAAATGAGAGAAGTGGATTCCATATGGTATCATGCAAAAAGAACAGCTGCTTTCATTCTTGTGATACAGTATGATCCTGAGGACAGCACAAATTATATAAAAAACACTTTTACAAGAACAACCTGCTCTGTACAAAGTGTTGAGTAAAGAAAGTATATTCAACAAGAAACTACAGCGTTAAAAAAAGACACGTGCAAAAGTGATTAAAAAGGTGAATAAAAAGTTGAGGAATGCTGGAGAAGTCTACGAATGGAGGAGAAAAATCAAGAGAGTCCAGAAGAACTGAAAATAATAACTAATTATTAGGTAAGCAAATACAAGTAGAGATGCTAATCATCCAAGCATATCAACAAGACCCACCAAGCACTAGACTAAAAGATATCAGTTTAATCAGTTCTGAAACAAAAGACAACATATAGACATGATAATAATGTCTTTTAACGTCATGTGTTTGAAAGAGAAAACAATGAAACATCCATCCATCCATTTTCATGTCGGCTTTTTCCCTTTCGGGGTCGCCACAGCGGAATGAACCGCCGACTCTCTGGCATATGTTTTACGCAGCGGATGTCCTTCCAGCCGCAACCCATCGCTGGGAAACATTCACACACACTCATTCACACTTTAACACTATGAACAATCGTTCTTACTCAATTCACTTATACCACATGTCTTTGGACTTGTGGGGAAACCGGAAACAATGAAACAATAAAACAATAAGACATATATGCATTATTTAATAAATGTAAGATTAAATGCAGTAAAAGAAGAGAATGTAGAAAATTTGAATGTAAAATCAGGTGAAACAGAGAGTGGCAACTTTTTCAAAAAAAAAGAAAGAATCAACAATGAAATTGAAATCCACATGTTCAAAAACTTGCACCCTGTTTGTCCCATAAAGAGCAATGGGGGGAAATGCTGCCAAAGACGAAGTTCTTTTAAAATGCTAGGTACATCTTAGTTATGTCGAGAGTGTACTTAAAGTTTTGCTGGGTTAGAGGTATGGTGTGGTTGTCTTCCGCAGAGCATTCTTTGTTTACAAAGCCTCGTGAATGCAGCAAGGATTGTGTTACTGTTCACCAGTGTTGGGAACTTGCCTTTAAAAAAGTAATTAGTTATAGTTAATCTACACCATTCCACACTAATCCAATATGATAGAAAATAGTCAAATTCATCATAACATACATATTTCAGAATTTCGACTTTTTATCTCAGAATTCAGACTTTATTTCTCGGAATTACAACTTTTTTTCTCAAAATTCTAACTTTATATCTCAGAAGGAAACCAAAACTATTTTAAAAGCTTCTGATAAAGAAAAACAAAAGGGTTAGAATTCCACCGATTGAATTTGCATACCCTTAATAGCATTTTAAGAGGCTTCTTTTTATTTTCAAACATCTTCTTGTATGAATGTAGAGACACAAAAAAAAAACAATAGAGGACAAGAGGAAACACTGTGAGGACTAGAGGAGTAAACAATGAAACAAAATATAACACAAAAAAAGGTAAAAGAGAAGAAAAGTATGTGAAAATCTGAGAAATTAAGTCAAAAGGGAAAGACAACTCGAGAAAACAGAATTTCTATTTCTTTCTGGATGTTAGTCTTTTCGGGGTTTTAAGAAGACCTCTATGCTACAACAACCTCAAAAGAGTAAGAAGACAAGTTTAGGCAGGTTTAGAGTTAGCGTGATTTAAATCTGACCAAGGGAAGGTTAGATGTAAATGTGGAAAGGAAACTAACTTAAGCCATTGTCCACCACGGCAAAAACACCAATATCTACACAGCAACACCATCCACAAATCCACATCCATGCTTCATAAGCACAACTGTATTATATTCAATAAATGAGAAAGAGCCACAAGTCATGGAGCTCTACAAGAACAAAAGCAGGCTTTGTCTTAATAGGCGTCAACATTCTCCATTACAAAGGCCTTTATACCTTAGTGATGAAGACACGATCATTAGTGTCATAGTAACTTTATAAAGCCCCAGTGCTTGTGTTTACAGACTTATTGTGGTCTTTCACTGCACAGCACACCATAGACTGCAAAAACATGAACGGACACACCCAAACAAGAGGAAGTGGTTTTAACACAACAAATGTTACATTACAGACACTGTGGAGGGATTATAATGAAAGAGAATGGGCGTCCTATTCTGCCAGAGAATAAAGCGACAGCCCAGAAATTTTTTTGCTTTGTTTTTCTTTAGCAGCGGACATGTGAATGCATGTCTATGTCACACTTTGTGTTTGTAATGGTACAGTGGTTATGTAAGCCAAGTAATCCGCCTTCGCACTAACATGCCAAAGGCCAGCATGAGCCAATCAATGCTTGATGTCTTCTTTCTGTTTATCAACACTTCAACAAGTGGTGCTGTCCTTAGCAGATGACAGGGTCTCCAGCTCTCTAAGAGCTCTAGAGTCTACTCCAGAGCAGCTTTTATTTATAGAATTGTACATCCTGCACTTGCGTGCACTTTCGGCTAATGGACCGAGTGGGTTTCTGTGCACTTACTGTATGAGAAACTGAGGCGAGGGGTGACGTCATCTTCTGCTGCTTGACACCATCCAACCAGAAGGACAAAGAAGAGGGAGACACCTTTCATGTTTAGAGTCCACATGTAGCTCTGTGTGTCTCAGTGTGTTCTTTCTCTGGATTTTTGGGCACTCATCAAGATCTTTTCTTGATGTCACACGTGCTTTGATGTGATCACTTTCTTAGGGTCTCACAATATCCAAAAAGAAAGATGTCCTCAAGGGTGATTGTGTGTCCCTGATCCATCCATCTCCATGTGCTTGTAGATATCGTCACAAAAGCTTTTCAGCAATCTGCAAAAGACAGGTCACATTAGATTTGTACTATTTTTAATCAAAACAACCATTCAGAGTTCTTTCTAGCCTCTACAGCTGTTCTTTTCAAAAGAGGTGCATTAATTAACTATTTGTTCTAGTTTATTTTGTGTTGTGACATTGAAAAGGAAAAATACTTCCTGTTCCAGGACCAAACTTTTATTAATTGGTCCATTTTAAGTATTTAAAGAGTTGTATATATGAGTTGCATTCCAGAAATAACCAACTGTATCTATTGAACAGGTGGCATTAAATCCTGAATATTGGCAATCTCACTCTTTTTTAGTTTGTCAATGGAGAAGGTAAAGTTTGCACTAATTTACTAAAATAAATAATCCTCGTATTGAGTTAAAGCTAAATCCAAATGTTGACTGTCACTACCTAATGATGTAGTAGGTGGAGTGTAGGAGTAGAAGTCCTTGTGTTCCTCAGCTCAAAATTTAAACAAAAAATTAAGTGTCTTAAATTTACATGGCTGTAAAACAAGCTTGTAAAACAAAGACATTTGTAAAAGTTCCATTAATTGCCTACCAGTTCTTTCTCTAATTACATAATTGTTGTTACAGTGAAGGAATAAAAAAAGAAAATAGTAACTAGTTTAAAAGCTTCAGATAAAATAAAAAAAATGGGTTAGAATTTCACCTATTGAATTGGCTTACCCTTTACTTCATTTTAAAAAGTGTTCTAGAGTTGTATTAGAACCCATCCTTGAATAAATGTAGACACAAAAACAGTTTTTAAACCCAATAAAAACACATTAAATGGAGGTACTGGCAGCTTAAAAAATGAAGTGAGACCTCTGAATGAACATAGCAACACAAAAACTGGTAGAGAGCAGACCAAACATTTGGTTTAAAGTCGCCACCGTTTAAGGGGACTGACTTCTCTTGTCTTGTGATCTGAGCTAAACACAGCTTAATACCAGCTGTAAAACAGACATGTTCAAGGCTAGTTTGTGAAGCTAGAAGTTAGTTTTTCCATGTGGCTAAGCATATGCTCAGCTGGTTTTGCAGGGAGGCAAAAATGTTTGAAGAACTTTAAACCTTAGCTAAACAAAAAGTGAACAAAAAATAATCCGAAAGCCTCCATTAAGGGCTTGGTCTTTGACATGGTTCCAGTTAAAAGAAAAATCCATTTGTATTTAAATGGCAAGTAATCCATGCATCTAGTTATGTTTGAATGTTTAAACAAAAGTGTGTGATGGAAAGAATATAAGTTCAGTTTTAATTTTTGATCTTACAAATGTTCTGGAACAAATATCCATTGTAGTATTCAATGAGCTTAACTTTAATCATAATAGATTGGGACTAACTACCAATCGTAGCAGATCAGCATCACAGGGGTTTTGATACCTGGGTCCCAGCATTAATTTTTTGGGATTCACTTGGGAAAACAGCTATTGAGATATTTTGAGAGAATTTTATTTTTATTTTTAAATGTACATCAATCTGTTGCTGGAGACTCCCAAAACCAAAGTTTGAACCATTCAAAATTATAATGGGATAATTTAGATGATTTAAATCTCACATATGAACTCAGCCATTCTCTATGAATTCATCATGTTTTGATAAAGGTACAACAAATAAAACTGACTTGCTAGTCTTAGATAGACTGCAGGAGATGATGACTCAAAATGCATAAAACTAAATGTTCTTTTTGGGTAAAATGGTGAAACGCTTAATGAAAATTTAAAACCAACTTAACAACTAACAATTACTGATATTGGTTACGATGAAGAAATATATACTGGTAAAAAAACCTTCAAGATATATAATTACACATAAACATTCTGGCTTTGACAAAACTACTACAGAGGATTTAGATCCAAGACTTGCCAATAGAATGTCCTCTTTGGGGGAATGGATTTATGCAATATTTGTTCATTTAGCAGAGCTTTTAGTGTGTGTTTAAATGACTTCTAAATACTAAGGTGAACAAGTTTAAAGAAATAGGACTATCATTAAAAGAACACAACAGCTGGTCAACAGATTAGACTGGGGTTTCAAAGCTGCGATTATTTCTTTGTGTTAGTAATTAGTAATTCCTTGATGAACCCTGTACCACATATGTTTTATGCTAAAATATTACATGACATGTTAAATGCTCTCAGTTACATCAAGAACACGATGTGGCAGGGATTTAAATGAGATAAAACAGGAAATTATTTTGTTCTACAATTAAAAACTTTCAAAGTAGTGCAAGAAGAGTACAAAACTACTTAATATATTTCACACAATGCACTTCAGATATCTTATCTGTATATGTTTTTCATGTATTTTTTATTTGAATTTGTTTACAATTATCTTGGACAGGTCATGGCAAATGACTGTAGAGCCAGACATGAAAAAACTGAGAACTCTGTTTGAACTTGTTCGAAGAATGAACTCAAGGTTCAAACTAGGATCTCCCTTAGTTCTATTATATATATATGTTCTATTATGTCTTACTAACTGCTAAAAAACACAGAAAAGTGGTTGTTGCACATTTAACAGTAAAACCCCCTGAAAGTTCTTGAACCCAAAGAGTGTTTAACATCACCATATCAATTGTTTATATCTGTTAATATTTGAATTAACATGTACTTTGTTAAAATTTAAATATTATGAATTTGGTCAATTGGAGAACTTTACTGACTATTTAATCATAATTAGATAATAATGTAAGATACAATTCTATTTTGCTCAATCTTGGTAAGGTACTTGGAACTCCAAGAATGGTGTAAGAAAGACCCAAATAAACATAGAAAACTTGACCTAATTTTAACACAATCGCCAGCTTGTGATCATTGTTAATGATTTCTGTTCCAAAATGTTCATTAAAAGAAAAACTTCAACATTAATGCCAGACATATTTAATTTACAGCCGCCTTCTAAGATGAACTCTTTTCCTTCCACTGAGATAACACATACGTGGAACTTAATTACAAGCCCGAATGAAATGGGGTATGAATAAGTTGAGTAGCGTTGGACTGGAAATGCGATCTGTAATTCCAAACCAAAACCCAAGCCTGTTATCAATGTAAAATGTCAGTGGGTGAACATTGAAGTGGTTTCCATTACTCCGGCTGTCCAACAAGCCTTTTAAGCACGACCACAAAGCTAATCCAATTGCAGATCCCATTCAGCTTAAAGATTTAATATACGTTGTTTCAATGACCTGTCAACAGCGAAGATCAAACGGAGGGAGAATTAATAATAGGGGAGTAGAAAAAGCATGACAAAATCCACCATTCATTTCAAATATTTCAAATAAAGTAATATCTAATGGATGCTCAAATAACAAACTTGCAAGATTCTGTTCTTTGAAAACACATTTTTACTTTAGCTTCTTGAACTGCAAAGTTTCTTTTTCAAATGTGAGTCACTAATTTTGTCAATATTCCATTATTTTGTTTGTATTTTAGTCTTTATAAAAACTTTCTACTTCTCACACATTTATGTTCCTTCATGAGTGCTCTTTTCACTTGTAAATTGAAAGTTGTTTGCAATCAGAATCCCATTTTTAATACAACAGAATGATTGTTTAACTGCGTTAAACCAAGAACTGAAATTGTGCAGTTTGTCATCGAAGAAAATGGAGTGGGTACTGCGCTGCAGCAGTGCTGAGGATTCAGAATTCAGGGTCAACACCACCGAAGAAACAGTCACGTCATTAAATCATGAGCTTCTTAAAGTGGTCACCTAAATTAAAAAAGGAAAACAACTATGGTAGATGACAAAATTCACCTGCGCAACATTCACAATTGCAAGGATGCTTGGTCCTTTTGTCCCATTGAACACTTCACTGGGCACAAAACATACATTTCCCTACTGAGCACATAATGCCAGTAATCAGGTCTCTACACTGAATTTCAATGACATTCGGAATAGATTTTAAAGTGCTGCTGCTCATCGTAAAACAGCTCAGCACCAAAATACATCACCGATATGCTTACTGTATACAAACCAAACAGAGCACTTAGGTCATTAGGGTCAAATCAGCTAGAATTTACCATGGGTTCACTTCAAACAGGGAGAGTCTTCTTTCAGTTACTATGCTGCCCATAGCTGGAACCAACTTCAAAAACCAACTTCATCTATTTAAATGTTTTCTGACTGATCACTGCAGTCCAAAGAAAGAGTTAGAATGGATTTTTGTCCCTTGGTAAATAAAACAAAAATCCAAAAGAACACACTCTTGCAAATATTTGGCATTGTTTTTAAATTTGTGACAGCGACTAACTTCTAAAAGCCAAAAGAAAATTTACTGCACTCCACTATCTCAGCTAAAACCAGAGATAGGTCTACAAGGTCACGCAGCTGGTACGACACATACGCTGAGGTTGGAATGCGCCCTGCTCTGGTCAAGGCTGTGGTTTCAGCTATACTGAAATGAGCGACTCCTGTATAAAGCACCATTAGCCTTTCTAATACAGAGAACACTGGAGTGACATCCCAATTGACTAATAGCAATGGGAACTCATTAATTTCAACTTTTGACAGCAAGAGGATAAATGCTGCTGCGCCACATGAGTAGCTGAAGTAGGACACTGAAGGTCTCTCTGTCACAGAGATGGAATACTCATCTCCTTGTCTTTCTTCAGTTAGAAGCAAGGCTTAATGAAGAAAAAAGCTTTAAAGAAAAGCTTTGCCTAAAAACTCCAAACACTGGTGAACAGACATGAGCGCTTGGTAATAAACATTTTAAGTCTATGGGTTGTTTTTAATCACAAACCTGCAAACCTAAGATTGTACAATCTTAACAATCAATTTTTGCCTGACCATCCATTAAGAGAAAGAATCAGTGCATTAACTTAAAAGATCAGTGCATTCAAGTAATTTTTTTAATCATTTCAATTATAACTATCTGAATAAAGAAACAAAAAAGTGTGGAATTGAAGTGTGTTTCTTGGAACCACAAAGGGGTAAGAGTTGGTCAAAAGAGCTGGCAAACATTAAGAAAAGAAGAGGTGAAATTATAGATCTATCTTTTTAAGTTGGAAAAGACTGGTTAAGCAGGATTTTTTTTTAAATAATAGAAATGACATGAACAACAAACTAAAAAATCTGTCTTTAGGCAATGTCAGCTGAGCTCACACAGATGCAAGATATGATGGAGAAGAAAACACTAAAGTAACTCAATAGAATGTAAGAGAAATTACCTAGTATTGTATTATTTTACAATTTACACAGTAATGTTGACAAATTTGGTCTTAAAAAAATTTTTGGGGCAAAATTACAGTCTTAAATGCATTTTCTCCCATAACAAAAAAGTGGATTGTGTACCAAAACACAAACGTAACTCTCCGACCATTAATGGTGAATAATCAACTACTTATTCTCTTCTGTAGTTTTACAAGTCTTTTTTGCAAAAAACACGGTGAATTAAAAGCTGGTAATATCTTTATTCAAGTTGACGTACAGCTTTAGCGTAAACACTGGCGGAGGTTTTCCCAAAATATGATCTCAGTGCACCCTCATGGACTTCACCAGAGGGTCCCCAAGGTCTGGTCTTCATGATGTCATCAAAGTATGAACTAGAGTCCCGAATTTGCCATATGTGACAGGGTCCCAGTTTAGAGCCTGCCAAAATTCTGCCAATTTCAATTTCATTTCATTACATATTTTTATAGTATCTAGCAGGCAAACGTTCAACAAATTTGTTCAACAACTGTAAAAAATATATTTATTAATTTTCCACAAATAAGCCTGTTAAAATGCATAACAAACCAACATCTATAGTATAAAAAAATAATATTAGAAATCAATATCTTGTTCTCCTTGTTATTAGGAAGGAGGAGCAGCCTTTTCTCAGAAACAAATTAGAAGAGTTGTTACCAGTCTGAAAGTAAAAGATCTTCCCCCAAGTTGTCTTGCACTACTAACACATTAACAAAAAGCAACATTATATTAATAAATATAATGACTTAAAGAACTGCTAATCCTTGAGCATCTGAGCTCTGTATACTCTTGAAAAACTGTTTCCTCTTGATTTTTTCGAACAATAGACAAAAGATGTATTCAGAACCTGCCAAGCCTCATGATAGCCTTGACAACATTTGAACTTGACTCTGATTGGATGCAATGGTGATTTGGGGTTTTCTTGTGAATGAAATAGATCTAATGTCTGCATATTAATACATACTTCTCATCACTTCAATACACAGGATGAGATTTTTCTGAATTTCTGTCCCAACATTTTATGCTGGATAATAAGCACGCCACTAAAATCTAACAACATCCTATATTGATTATTCTTTTAAGGATTAAAGAAATACAATTGAAAAGAAAGATAGCTATTATTTGTCAAATATGAATACTGCATGTGTGCTATGAGACAACCCCATCTCTTCCTGAATCGGTGTTTGAGAGTTGAGTAGCAGATGCGTAGATGAGGAATGTGTGACTTTAAGAAATAGCTAGCACATGTGTGACAAACCTTTGACTCACTGCTCACGAGCGCCTGTTGAAGCACTAAGCACTGCAAACTCTTGGATCATACTCATATCCACCTTTATGAATCAGAAAAAGAATCTGTGACTATATACCATGACTCAGGTATGATGAGAACAGGAAGTGATACCGACACTTGTCCACGAACACCATCATTTAGGAGTAAAGTTCAATGTTACTCTCAGTTTGGTTTCATGTGCTGTACACAAGCAGTGAATCACTATGTTTTCCCCTGTCCTCATGAGTTCTGAGTAATTAATGGCCCGTTCCTCCCTGGGTGATCCGACCAGCCTTAATTGCATCCATATGGTCCGTCAAAGATCTTTAATAGCCTAATTAAAGTCTTATTAAATTGCTAAACCAAAATGGGGGAAGACATTTTGGCTCACTTTGTTTTTTAAATTCAGATTAAACTCATTCTAATTACAGAAAAGTTTTATTAAATTTTTTTAAAAGTCGATTCCCAATCCCAGTATTGGTATTAATCTTACAGTATATTATAAGATCAGATACTTCTTGTAGATATTTTTTTTTATTCTTGCTTAAGAAATTCACATAGCTGGTGAGTTATGGTAACTGAGTGACTGTAAAAGAATCTTCTAATCACATCAACTCTTAATCGCTTGAAACAATAGTTAAATAATAATAATAATAATAATATATATTTTAATAGTCTCTTGCTTGAGTAAAGTAACATTAACAGAGTCCTTATCATTTGTGATTACAGACCAAGGATTTATGAGTTAATATAACCTGTAACATTTTGCTCCATATGAGGCAGTAAAAGTAGTTTAATGCCTATGCGCAAGTAAGCAGATTCAACAAAAGCAGACTTGTAATGTGACAAATGCCATAGCAGTGTCTTGTCTCTGATGGCATCTGCACTACTTTCAGTTTTTGTTGAAGAAAACTAAACCTTCCAATAAATTGCAGCACATGGAAAATCTGATCTGGTGTTCCAAGAACTAAGCATTTTTGGAATTTCTTTAAAAGAGCTGATATTCTCAGAAATGGTGCAATAAAGCAACACCCCAGATGGATTAGCCAGAATCTCAATATGCAGCTGGTGGACTTCTGCCATTTCAGTAAATGCTTGCATTTAAGGCTGTACTTTCCACAGCTTTTACTGATATTAAAGAAAAGAAAAACAATATATTTAGCTATTGCTGAAATTCATTATAAATACTAAAAATACAGCAAAACGATGTTAACAAGATGTTTGCTGAAATTACTTTAGTCTGTTCTGTTATTTAAGACTGTCCTGTTTTAAAACAGTTTAATTTCAAAACTGAAATTATATTACATCACTAGAAATTAGCTAAATGAAATGTATTAAAAAAAACATTAACAAACGGTAACTGTTTTGATACTTTGCTGCTAGATTGTCAGCAAACAAAGTCCTATTTGTTTTCATTTTATTTATAGTTAACTTGAACTGTATTCATATGCTTTATATTTAGCACAATTACAATACTAAATCTTTGTCTAGAGTTTTACCTGGCATAAAGTGAACTTGGTAACAAACTATTCAATGAACAATGTTAAAAAATCAATAAACACAGTAAAAATAAAACATTTAGTCAGGAAAAGTCTGTCACTGAAAGAGTCAATTGGCAAAAGTCACATCTGGGAATACTGACATATCGTTCAGAGACTAGAAACAACTACAAAGGGTCCTGTAAAAATCCTAAATGCACATAAGTGGGAAGTTGCTAGTTGAGTGCTCTCTTCTGAGTAACCCTGTAAGTGGATCTTCCTTAGGGGAAGCAAACTCCACAATTTTCTGGAAGTGGCCGAAATCCATGAGGGGGTCTCTCTTTCTCACAGTCCTGTTTGAGCAAAGGGAGTATCCATGCCTCATCTTCAGTTCACCTATTCAGCATAGTGTCCACTGAGACATGAGGCATAGCGTGACAACCTCAAAATCAAAAGATCTCCATTGAGAAAAAGAGTAAAAGGGCCTAAAGTCAAGACCAAGGTCGTATGTTCCTTTAATCTTATCTACTGAGGCTATCTGTACAATTAGAGTCCCCAAGGGTTGCCAGTTGTTAATTCAAATTAACAGAGTTTCAAATTAAAGTCCAATTTGAAAATGACCAATCCTTAAATGATTTACAGAATAATTATTTCTTGATGACGATCTTATTAGGTTTATTTTATGAAAAATGATTTTTTTTCTAGGGAAGCAGCTAGCAGATGCGATTGTCTGTAGTTTTTCAAGTAAGTAAATAATGCATGCAGGCATTCGTTTCTTTATCTACACTGTGCAGTATTTAATTACTTTGATTAATGCGGTGTGGCTTCAAGCTGTCTGTACAATAAGATTCTAATAGATTCCAACAATGATAACAGCAGAGAGTCTTCATCTTTTCTAAATCTAACAGCTATGGTATGTAAGTGGTGGATATTGACCACTATACATTCTATTTTGCTACAAACTGTTTGGGCAGTTCACTGAAGGGTTTTGGTCCTTTTAAGGGCGTCACAGTTCTCCCCGTGTTCACATGGGCTTCCTCCGGTTCCGGTTTCCCCTCACAAGTCCAAGGTGAACTGGGTAACCCAAATTGTCCATAGTGTAGAAGTGTGATTGTGTGTGTATGGATGCTTCACAGTGACAGATTGCACCTGGAGTCCGCTGAGTAAAACACACACTGGTTAAGTTGGCAGTTCACTCCACTTTGGCAACCCCCGATAAAGGTACTAAGCCAAAAAGAAAATAAATGGGTAGACAGTCCTTCTAAGTTTAGACAAACAAACTAACACATACAAACAAACAAGCTAATGGCTTTATAAGTGGTGGATACTGACTACTCTAAATTCTATTTTGTTTGGGTAGTAAATTAAAGGATTTTGGTAGGTCTAAGTATAAACAAACACACAAACAAATGAACAAACTAATACTACTATGCATTCTAAATAGCAAATAACTGTTTGAGCAGTTTCCATAAAAATTTTGGTCTGTTTAAGTATAGACAAACAAACAAACAACTATAACTAACTAGAAGTCGGGTAGGCAATGTATATTTTTTATTAGGTGATATTTAAAACAAATACTGTTTTAGGGAGCAGATCAAATTTAGAAATAATCAGAATCAGAAGGGAGCCAACTACCGTGACTTTGTTTAATATTATGTTCAAGAAAGAATAAAGGCCAAACTGAAGAAAATGGTCATATTCAGGGTGGAAGACTATTTTATCCATTTTTTGAATGCTCGGACTAAAGTGGAGATTCATTATCTTATCTAAAACAGACCTAGCCAGGCACCGAAGACATTTTCTTTTTTTTCTTCAGTCAATTTAAATCAAAACAGATGATTACAGAAAAGTCAGTTGATGAATAAAAGCCTTAAAATCCATGTCTATTGTTAAATCGGGCCTTAAAGCTGTTTCACAAGTAAGACGTCTCTCTTTAAAGGAATCGGCCTCACTACATGTAACATCTGTAAGCTCTGTAAGTGTATATTTGCTTAATTACAGCATCAGCAACACTTTAAAGCTTTTCTGGGACAGAAAAGGCATCTAGAGGTCCATTGCTCAACATTGTGCTCCAGTTTTGATGTTCTGTTGGGATAGTTCAGTATCTATCCACCAAACATTAACAGAAGACAATAGTGCACATGCCAATTCCACAGACGATGGCTAATAAACTTCTGACAGTTAGGCTATGAAGCTGTCAGCTTAGTTTCCCTCTAATGTCTGCTGTATAATGCACTGATAACGCGTGGGCATTAAAATCATCTGCTTTTATGAGAATGCAGAATTTATTTAGATGGAATCCCAAAATAATTACATACAAACCAGTCTGAAAGAGTGCCTTTTAAATCTTTGAATCTACCGGCATCCCTCTTGCACTCAGGGTCTATAACAACCCCCCACCCCATTGGAGAAGGAATATCCTATTGTTAAATATTTATTGACTGCATTTACATGCACATTAGTAACCAGGTCATGGTCTATTAACTTGCTTGGTCATGTAAACGCAAAAAATGAGTTTCTATTAATGGTTTAAACACAAAAATGGCTTTTGAGGAAAATTATATTATTGTTTTTTTTATCACAAGTCTACCTTGTTCTAAACTAAATTACTAAGGGTTAAATTGGATTTTAGATAATCATTCATTCATTCATCTTCATGTCGGCTTTCTTCCCTTTCGGGGTCGCCACAGCGGAATGAACCGCCATCTCTCTGGCATATGTTTTACACAGCGGATGCCCTTCCAGCCACAACCCATCGCTGGGAAACATTCACACACACATTCTCTCTTTAACACTATGGGCAATTGTTCTTATTCAATTCACTTATACCGCATGTCTTTGGACTTGTGGGGAAACCGGAGCACCCGGAGAAAACCCACGCGATCACAGGGAGAACATGCAAACTCCACACAGAAATGCCACCTGCCCCAGCCGAGCCTAGAACCAGCGACCTTCTTGCTGTGAGACGACCGTGCTACACACAGCGGCACCGTGACGCCGATTTTAGATAATCAGTAAAAACTAATTATTTTACAAAAACATATGTAATTATATTTTATTTATAAAGGCAATGCACTGTACATTTTATTTGACAAAACAATATTTAAGTACATATTGGATATTTAAACAATATTTAAACAATTTTATTAAATATTTAAAGATGACATGCAGCTGATATATTCACTACGGGACAGATGTTTCTGCCAGCTGTTTAAAAAGATAAGTCAAAATGAAGCACATGAAGATAGAGTGAAGTTCGTGAGACACAGGTGAAAAGGTTTGTAAGAAGTCTTTTTAAAAGTATTAAAGTAGGTTATGGCATATTTTACCACTTAACTTCCAATTAGTTTACTTCCAAATGCTTCCAACTGCTTTGAATGAACTCTCCATCTCCATGCATTTACAGTGGTTGTAATGTTGTTGATAAGGGCACTACAAAGTGATCCCTATGCTTATGCCCGAGCGTCCAGCGATATGTAATAAGACGAACGGAATAAGCGCTGCCACAGAAGCCATATGCCCCAGGAGCCCCTGAAAGTTCTTCAGAGGGACCATTAATCTTTTGTATACTCTTTATGCTGCCTTCAGCAGGCTCAGGGTATGCTCTAGAGATAGGCGTGCTTGCATGTTCAACGAGTTTAGCTCTATACCCAGAAAAGATATGCTCTGGCCAGCGGTTAGAAGGCTCTTTTCTGAGTTGATCCGAAACCCCAGACGGCTGAGGTAGTATAAGACCCTGTCTCTGTGGCGAATCAACTGGGACCGCGTCTGGGCCAGTATCAGCCAGTTGACCAAGTAAGCCAGTGTGACCAATGTGACCACTAAGTGACCAATGCTTCATATCCCCTAGCTACCGCGCCGTCAAGGGAAGCGAGAGAGGAGAGACTGACCAACCAGAGACTGAGTTCCCGATGCACTTCTGGGGAGAATAGGATAGTAGGAGGCTGCTGGGTATCATCCCCACAAACCACGCGTCCAGCCTGGAGATTTCGGGTGCAAGGAGCGGAGCCACCTGCAACCCAATTTCTCTGGCAGCTCAGATAAGCAACTCTGCCATCTCCTCTGCGGCACAATCTGCCGTCACCCCAGAGGGAAGAGCAACGTGCAGTCTCCTTTGGGAGATGTACCATCTTTGCTCAGTGGAGATCACATCATCAGGCGCACAGGAGTCTTCAGAAGACGCAAGCAATGCATCATTCGATAACTCACTGTGGCGGATAGCGGACGCACCAGGGGAGCGGGAACACAGTCTGATCCCTCAATCGTTGCCTCAGCATGATCAACACAGTCTGATCCCTCAATCGTTGCCTCAGCATGTCTACGCCCAAGACAACCGAGGCAATGATCGTGGTTACCCGTAATAAACCCACTGCATCCAACAGACTTGCACGATCGCGACCTGTTTGGAACACGCTTCAAGCAGTCAACCGGCAAACAAGTACTGTAGTAAAAAAAGGAGTCTTGTTGGTGGAAGGCAGTTAAAGACTCGAAGTCTGGGGTGTTCAGTGGTTTCCGCCTCTGGATCTGGCAGAAAAACCTCGCTGGTTGCCGTCGACTCACCAGATCTCCAACTAATCCACACAGAATCTTTTAATGCAACTGTTCTCTGAGTTTGTCTCTCGCTCGCGTGTCGAGAGTAGGTTCCAGCAAAAAACAGGGCGAGCGTCACACTTGCGTCTGCTTTGTGTGAAACAGCTTGATCATGTGTCAATTAGCAAAATTGCTAATTGGCATTTTGAAAAAGTATGGAGAGAGTAGGGCACTGCTAGTGGAGCTTCCCATCGTAATCACCAACATAAGTCGCATTGACCGACTGATGGGGAACATGACTAATTGGGCTTACATGTTAGAAAAACAAGGTTATTTGGCTACCGCTATAAAAAACTAGCACTTCGGATTGGCTTTCGATGTTTTATGCCAGTACCCAATTAATAAAACCAGTTTTACTATTAAAAATCTACTTATAAGCCGAAATCAGCATTTTTAATAAAAAAATTCTAAATTATTGAAGTCCATTTAAATGCACTGTAATGTCATGGAGGGTTTCAATACTACTTACGCAAAATTCATATTGTCTGTCCGTTTGTTCATCTTCAATTTTTATAGAAAATAGAAAATAAAAAAAAAACCTTTGTTGGTTTGCAGGCAAATCCAAGACAATGTCAGCACAATTTAGAAAAGCAAGATATATTCTTCTATTGTTTGTTTTCTATGTTACAATGTAAAAATGACTGCATTCCATGAGGTAAAACATGTATAAGACAGATGTTTAGAGCGTTTGCGAGTGTGCTGCTCCCATCAATCACATCAAAGGGGCAATAGTGCAGTGCAAGCGATAGGGCCAGGGCATTCGGCCTCTTCGCGCGGCCTTCAATATCTCAGCCATCCCTCAAACTGTCTTTTCCTGCCAGTGAGTATCCTGCAATAATGCCCTAAACACCATAAATACAGTATCTGTAGCATAGAAGGCCATATACAAACATTGTTAGCATTCTAATGTTGTACAAAGCCATCTAGTATTAAGTTGCAACATTTCTACAGGTGGTTTGCAAGCAGCATTCTTTTCACAAGTTGTTTTTGAAGGATTTGGCATCATGCTTAACTTCTCCAAGAACTATGAATTTCAGTCATTCTGGAATATGACTACTGAATGAAATGTTGGCATGAAAAACAAAAACAAAGTGACACCAAAGTGATGCCCATCCCCTTTTGAAACAGTTTATTAAACAAAAACAGATAACCAATCCAAACCTTACAAACATAAACAAAGCAAAACAATACACATCATCAAAACCAAATCGCAACACAGAAAGCAAACTAAAACAAATAAAAACACAAAAACTACAACAAAGAAATACAAACAGCAACTAAATATAATACTTGATTAAATGTGTTTAGCCATCACCTCTTTCTTTAGGTTTTTAAACATTTGTAATTTAATGTTTGCATCCTTCTGATTCTGTTTACTACAATTCAAAATAAAAAAGGATTTGATTCTGCCATTCCGATAAAGGCAGATAATTCTTTTACTGCAAAGTAAAGACTGATGGCTATTAATTAACCAAAAACATCAACATCATTCAATCTGTAACAGCTGAGGCAGAAAGAAAGACCGCAGCAATCTCTTTAAAAGCTTAGTCCATGCCATGAAATGCACTTCATACCTTATGACGGCGAAGTTTAACTGGCCTGCGCTGAGACTCAAACTTTATTTAGTTAACTAAAACCTCTGCAGCATTGTCATTATGGAGAGGCACTCTAACTTACTTAGCATAAATCTAATTCAATCCCTGCATGTGAAAATGTATTCACACAGTGCTCATGCTGGTACTGAAAAAACCAAAGGGGTTATTTGAGGTCGTTATACTGCCATAACTAAACTTCTCAGTGTGAACTCTTTTAAAAATCTGATTGCGAGTGAGTTCGAGGGAGGCAGTATACAAAGTAACACTTAATCGGGGTGAAGAGTCACCCTGGCAGTGGCATCCCAATCATGCCTGTGATCCAAACAAAATCTCACAACCCAAAGATTTGAGTAAATTCCATCCGAAGCACATCTGAGTCCTAGACAACCGGCTATGACCCTGCAGGACAGGCTGACCCATAATTAATAGGGCCGACACGGGTCATGTCAATCAAAGTGGCAGCTAAATATAGCCTAATGATAGTATAACAATGTCAATGTGTTGTATGTGGTTTTGTGTGCGTTCGTGTGTGCGAGGATGATGTGCTGAAAAAGCATGAGTGTAATAAAACAAATAGCAAGCAAATAATAAATCCTGGCAGAGTAAATAAATAAACGAGTACTAAGTATAGAAATAATTTACTAATCATTTTAAAAGAACACTGTACTCTTTTAAGCAGTTGGCTCACTCTCCATCTGCTCTCAAGATAATAATCTGTCTTTTACCATTTTGTTTCTAGCTCTATTGATAGCACTTTGTTTAGCTTAGCATAATCAATTAAATCAGATGAGATCAAGGATTTTCATACCAGTGGCTGAATGATCAAATAGCCAAATGTTTTTCATTCCTTTTCATGTTTCAATATTGACGTGTCTATAGTTACATTCTGTAACGAGGAAAATTAAAAGTTTAGATTTTTCAGGACAAAATAGAGAAACAACAATTCTGGTGTAATAATATTAATAATAATAATTCTGTAACATGTCAAAAAGAAAAAGGTGAAGATATAAACTAAACTAAACTAGGCTAAGCTAGGATAAACTAGACTCTGTTAATTCTGCTAGTGGTGTCAATATGCTACTGGCCAAATTCGATTCAATTAGCTATGCTAAGCTATGTAAAATATGCAAATGCTGGATGGCAAAAATAGTTCAAATGGCCAAAATGAAAAAAAAATGTAATACCATGGGAGACATTTTGCATGCCCCGTTATCCTGCTATTTATTAACAAATAAAAATGTATAATTTTCTATATCAATTTATTTCAACATTCTATATAAACCCGAAGAAGTTCGAAAAGGTATTTGACATGCTCTTTAGCTTTGAATGATGGGAGGTGATGGAATGGCGGGAGAAAGCACAATACTCCAGGAGCAGGTTTGTATGAGAAGCATTGTGTGATGTACAAGCTCTGTTTTCACCTGGAGGTGTGACTGAGAATGAAATTCAATAGTGAATGCTCCACCCA
The DNA here is from genome assembly GCA_900490495.1 of Danionella dracula. Taxonomy (NCBI): domain Eukaryota; kingdom Metazoa; phylum Chordata; class Actinopteri; order Cypriniformes; family Danionidae; genus Danionella; species Danionella dracula. The sequence goes on from UELW01000178.1 coordinate 8,758,946, forward strand.
GCTCAGGTTATGCATGTGCTTTTTCAATAATAATCCATCACGTGATAGATTATGTACTTCAGTCTGCTCATCACTTTAGCTTAAGAGCTGGATATAAACTTTGATTTGAAGATCATCGCAGACGTAATGTAAATATTAGAATCAACATGAGGGAAATATACAATATTCTGAGCAAAATTGTATTGCAGTATATTTTTCCATACAAATATATAATCATAGATATGGTCTATACATTTGTACGATCACCACTATTTAATTTACTTACAGTTCATAATAAATTAAAGTTACTTTGTTTTTACAGCTATTTTAAAATACAAACAGGTATTGAACTTATAACATCATTACATAAGTGTTTAGAATTTATGAGACAATTTATATAAATAAAAATCACCTTAGAGTTATAATATCTAAGATTAACACTTTCTTGCTCCCTCATTAAACATATTGTTCTAAATAACAAATGATTTTTACAAAAACACTAACCGAAGTAGAAATCTTTAAAAACCTGGACTAAACATGACACAAACATTTTTTTACAACTATCCTGGAAAAGGTTATTTAGTTTAAAACTATTAATGAATTAGAATATACAATATTTCCTTTTACACCAAATGCCTAAATCTTGCCATCACATCATCACACAATGAATGAGACTGTTATCGGACATCGAAAGCACAAGCACAGGAGCTCAGTCTCTATAAACATGCCACATCTTTGATCTCCTTTAATAAATCATTCAAAGAGTGAGCAGAACCTGCCTCTCTGCTTCACTTTCTCACAATTTCCCTCACGCACACACAGGCGCGCACACCTCATCATTACCTGGACCAAACCTCTTGATTCACACAAAAAGCTTGTGCTGGTTAAAGCACATTGTAGACCGTGTATGATTTCACTTCTTTTGTTGCACACAGACACAAACACACAATCGAACATTTCAAAATATTTACATTTAATGCACCAGATAGATCTATAGTCTTCTAATTTGCCTTTATTTTGAATTAAAACTTCTGAATGAAAAGAACTTTAAACACACAATTGCAGCTGATAGTTTTGATGTTAAAGAGCAAGTAAGCAAATATAGTGTATGTGTGTTCTGTAATATACTATACTCTACAACACATGTACACAACGTTACTGCCCATGTACTATACTTTACTATAATATAATACAAATGTATTATATCTGTTCAACAGTATACATGTAATACATACTCTACAATGCCTGTACTATAATTAGGAATATCTTTACTAGATTGTACTATACTATGCTAAATATTTGAACAAAAAAAATTGAAAAAAAAACTTTACTACAATTGCATTATATCTGCTCAACAGCATATAGCAACAGCAACAGCAACAGCATATAGCGCATACTCGACAATGGTGGTACTATAATTTATAATACCTTCATTAGATTGTACTATACTTCTCTTTAATTTTTTTTACTTTCAAAAATTAAAAGTTTTTCTTTACAAAACTTTACTACAATTGTATTAAATCTGTTCAACATTATTCATGTAATACATACTCTACATACTAATGCCTGTACTATCATTTAGAATACCTTTACTAGATTGTACTATACTATGCTAAATATGTGCAAGGTAAAAAAAAGACTTTACAAAAAGGGAGCAGTCTGGAAATAGCTCCAGGTGACCACATTTGAGGACATACTAAACTCTAGAAGTAGAAAATTCTTCCCACTGTGGCTTTAAATCAGTAACTGTGAAATAAAACTGTCTCCTCACATCAGGGAAAAAGTAGCAGGGCACAAAAAGGAGCACTGAGCAGTTGTGGTGTGAATGTCTGCGTAGTAAGGGAAAGGTATGCTGGAGAGAAGCCATTAGAGGACAGGCCACAACCTGGAATGTTCCAAGAAGGGGTCGGATCACAGGGCTCGTGTGAGGGTGAGGATGTGTGTGTGCCAGACAGTATCCTATATGCTCACTTGCTACTATGGGCTAACTGCAGATGCAAACAGAATATGCACGATTCAGACATACACACGTAGCACATTCCCATTGGTGTAAGAGTCATGGACACGCTTCAATGTCCCACTCGATTTAAAATAGAGCTGGATAATACATGAAACGCAGACACGCAGGAGGAACAGGTGTGAGACAAGAGGTTTCGAACTGTGTGTGACAGCAGCAGGCAAAGTACTAAGAAAACACACATACTTGCCCTCAATATCCATACTTGTGGATGACGATTAGCAATATTATTTTTCTTGTTTAAAGGTGACGTCATGACACGCTACTATAAGCAGGGTTTCTGCAGACTATTTTAAGATCATTAAGAATAAAATTTAAGGCCATAACATAAAAATCACATACAAAATGTTTTGCATGATAGACAATATGCTTCAAATATACTGTATGAAACACTAACTATAACTTTTATGCTTTTGAGTGATTATTAAGGTTTTCCCAAACTCTGGCAACCTTTAATTTATCTTAATTTAACAATTAGGAGCATTTTCTCATTCTCTGGCAATCCCAGCAGTCACTTTTATGCTGTTTGAGATTTTATTACCAACCCTTACGATCACGTTTACTTTTTTTTTTAATTTATGAGTCTTAATTTAGTATCTGGAAACCGTAACAACCACTTTTATGATTTTTAGCATTTATGAGTGTTCATGATCGTTTTCTTAAAACATTTTTATGATTAAGCGTGTATATATATATATATATATATATATATATATATATATATATATATATATATATATATATATATATATATATATATATATATATATATATATATATATATATATATCATGATAGCACCTAAATAAATCTAACTAAAACTCTATTCTTTATTCTCGTCTAAATTTACATAACTGTAGCAATAGCTCTTTTGGCACAAACTGCATTCGTACTGTATTGACTGGTTGTTCATTTCACATTGTTTTCACAGGTGTCAAATCTTTGCATGGTATATTCTATCACCTGAAAAGACACAGGGTAAATGTTGTGGGAGACCAAGATCAGTAACGTACAGTCAGGGGAGGCTCAATCTCACTTATCAAGAAAATATAAAATAAATAAATAAATAAAATGGTTATATTTATTCAGTGTTAACATTCTATCTAATTCAATTTCACAATTTTTTTAAATTGTTTTCCAACGTGACTTAATTTTCACATTTACTAAATTTTTCACATGTCACAAATACTAAGGAGTGCTTGAGCCTCAATCAAATGTGGAATAAGCTACTATGTAAAGGTTTTATACTTGTAAATCAAACTGTGATGATGTTGGTGCTTCACCAGACATGAACCTCACAGCACGTCACTGATCAAGATATATTTTGATATTCATTTCAAGGATGTGAGCTTCTGTCAGATCAAATGATATCAGTTCCAAGACTGACAAAACAAAGATTTACAAGGAATATAGATAAAAAAATAGATATAAAAACAAACACAACTTGTCATGTTTGTGCAGCCCTGCTGATAGGATTTCTCTCGATGTCTCTGCATGTCTTTCCTTCTCCCTCTCTCTCATCAGGGTCAATCCACAGAAGGTCTCTGAGACATGAAGGCAAATACTTGCTGTTGGGCTTTTTCTAGCTCTAGAGCCTGTTCCCACGTAAAGCTCCTGGGAGCTAGGGAGAGCGAGTGTGCCTGAGAAAACCAGAGGGGAGGACTGTGACGTCCCTTAAACATTCATGTTTAAAGACTTCCCAGCAGTGAGTAAAAACACAGCGGCTGCTCCCCCCTCCCTTTTGTGCCTCCAGCACTGCCTACTTTACAAAATTCTATTATATGAACACACATATCATGCAATTATGAGTAAATTTGTAAAATTATCCTTAACAAGGCAAAAATGCATTTTGATGTTAATTAAGCCAGGATCCGACTGCAGCCCTAAGTGACACAAATGACAGTTTTTGACCTTTATCTGATACCTTCATGACAGTCTGAACAGCTCAATTGAGATTTGTTTTTAAACCAGACACAGGTCACTTTTTGTAGTCCTGATTCCGATAGATACATATCCAATTTATTTTTTAATGCAACCTCAGTTTACATGCCTGTCTTTGTTTAGTGTCATAGGTCACAGCTCAAACATGACTTCTCCCAGATACGAGTTGCTGAAGAAGACGTCATATAGATCAAAGAAGAAGTGTCAATACTTACATAGCATAAACACATGAACAAATTGGAGCCACATTTTGTTCAAAAAGTTATTATAACAACAAGAATCTGTTAGGAATTTACTTTCTTACTATTGCATTTAGAATTACAATTCTAAAAATGTGTTACCAAAATACAAATATTTATATCTTTAAATATTTTTATTGTTTAAATGTAAAAACAGAATTCCAAAACAGTTTTAAATAGCAGCTTTTAAAATCTGCCAAAACATTTTTCTCTCTCGTTTTGACTGTCTGGAATTGGACATGACATTGCATAAAAACTAATAATGCATAAATATTTTTTTTTAACCAACTAATTATAAAAGATCTTGAACAGCAAATTTACTTAACATATTTAGAAGAGCCATTACAGTGAAATTACATCATCATAGGTGACTTTTAAATGGCATACAAAAACACGCAAAACAAAAAAAAGTGGTGTGTGTTTAAGAGATTATGCTATCTGGGAGTTGATCAATATTCGCGCTCACAATAATAGACTCTTTTCTTCATAATTTTTTTCCTTTCGTAAAGAAAAAAACTCAAGGAAGCATGTGTCAATTGCACCTTCAAGTGGGGAGTAAAGCCACTTTAGTCACTTTAACAAAAGAGATGATCATAGCAACTTTACTTTAAGATTCGGCCACTGCATACAGTAGGTGTGAAAAGGCCTTAAGAATCTTTTAAAGTCAACAACAACAACTAAGAGGGAAGATCTTACAAATAAATCAACTAACTAATGAACTAAAAACTACAAATCAACACACAATTAGCATTTCATAAAGTGGTCAAACATAAACTTGGAACTCAGAAAGTGTTTATAAACTTTTACTACTGTATTAAACATCACCCAGTTTAGTAGGATTAACAAAACCACACCAGATGTAAACAGGGTCAAATGTTTACTAATCTCATCTTGTGAAAAGACGTCTGGCCAAGCTGTTGTGAATTGTAGTTGCTCAAGCAGTTGGCCCAACACAGTTTAATCATTCACAAAAGCCCTCTAAACCCAGATCACAGAGCAGCATGTGCAGGAAAATGCTGAACTGCTATACCACTTTCATGCTGATAAACAAACTGATCTTTATGTTTTTAAAATGCTTTTAAGTTTGGTTTCAAGTGGTGTTATCGGTTTAAAGCTTATTGTTCTGTTTGCTGGGCTGGTATTAGGCAAGTTGAGCAGATCAGTTAGCTATTATCACAGGCTGACCAGATTACAAAACCCTAAACCCAGCCAACAGTCCAGTTGGTGTGGATAAGGGATGAACAAAGAGCAGATTGAGCTTGTTATAGCTATGTGTCTTTACCTGGCTCAACGGGTGATAGACATCTGAACATTGTTCACAGCGAAACAAAAGGTAATAATTGTGCACAATGAATTAGTCAGAGTGATGACACTTACTTGGCTGCATGAGCATCAACGTTTTCAAGAGTCTGTTCTTTTTATATTGAAAAAAATTGCATAGTCTGTTGGATTTGTTGCTAGAATGTAAACACTGCAAGAATAAATTTATTCAACAAACTCTAGGTGTTTTTGGACAAAGAATACGAAGAGTCAAATAAGCTGTTGTGGAATTAGGAATAAAAGTTTGTGTTTAAGTGTTATCTTGTTTGAGTGTCAAGGCTTTGTTTGTGTCGCAACACTCAATAGAGTTTGAGCTCTTGCCAGAAGAATCTATGAGCAAACACGTCTTGTGCTTATTTACATTCCTTGCTTCTACAACCCGAGCCGATAACTGACCCAGATCTTTAATCCTTCTGAGTAAAAACGGATCTCTGAGAGATCCAGAGGCAGGTAAAGCAGCCAGCCACGTAGGAGGAATCAAAGCTTTAGCTGGAAAAACAGCCTTGGGATCCAATGTCTGGGATGAGAAACAGGTGGAGGCCGTAGAATGGGGTGCTTTATATTCGAAAAGAAAGAAGGAAGAGATATATAGTTTATCTACACGGCTGTAAGCATTGACCTAATATGGGACAAGTTATTGGTAAAAGTCACAAGGTCCTTGTTTCTGTTCCTACTCTAGTTTTGACAGTTTAAAAAAAGGTACATTTTGTATTTGTTCCAGAACAACTTAGAGCAGAATTCATCATCAGGTGTTTGCAGATCTCGCTGACATTGTATTTGAAAAATTATAACCCTGGGAGATCATGAAAAAACAACTAACCATTCTTTAGCTTAGCCATCCCTTGTTTCTGTTTCTCTTGTCCTCTTGTTGTCCGTAACAAAGGCTGCTTCACTATTTCCAAGAAACATCTAAAAAAAAATTCTTTAAATATTTTTTATTAGCTCTATAAGGGCTCAGACATTTTGAATATCTTCAGAGATACTTTGTTTTATTTGTCTGTTCTAACTGAGAATTGTAGTAAATGCTTGTTGTTTTAGGTGTCAAGTATTTATAACAATAATAATAATAACAATAGTAATAATAATGATTTTTAATGAATTTGTCAGCCTGCAAGGGAATCTTGGGTGTTATGAAATGTGCCACAAAATTAAATGTGCTGTTGTTGATGATGTTGATACTAACCTGGCTCAAATACTGGAGTTTAAATGTATTAAAACATTTTTAAAAACTTAACAAATGCCCTTTCAGTTCCACTGTTGATCTTGCTTCTCCAGTGGATATCCAGTATTATATCTAGAGAGCAGACCTTCTGTGCACTGTTTTACCTGCTAACCAAACCTTTTATGACAGTCTCACACAAGCATACTATTGTATAGTCATGTGACCAAAACACTACATGCCAGTAATAGTCTTTCTGAATCAGACCATAGAAAAACACAGCCAAAACTCTAACCATACAACTCTTCGACAAGTCAACTTTTCCACCTCAACACCACATGTGGGGGCTTTTAACTTTTCCAAAGTCTTTTCCAAAAGTTACAGTCCTGCTCAGTTTTAGCACAGAGAAGCAGGTTCGAGGGCAAGCACCGTGAAGGTTCGGTGAGTTTGCTGTGTTCTCTGAGTGAAGTGGTTATCTCCAGCGTGCAGCTTTCCAATACAAAGCTATGAAACCTCTCTTTGGATGTCAAATTTGCATTGATTGCAAACCTTCATATGAAAACAACTACACACATCAGTAATCATAGCTTTTCATTTCCTGTTTTCTGACTTAATTCTCAACAATGGTATTAATGTTAACTGGAAAATTAGTAAACAGTAAGATTCATGAGCACATGTGGACAGTATCTCAACCTAGAATGATAGTAGTATTGGTCAGTATGGGTTAACTTTGCAGTGTACAGTTAAGCGATAATGGCATGGAACTTACAAGTTACAATAATTAACAAAGTCACAAAGGAACAAAAATCTCTCTACAATCAAGATTTTGTCAGGGAACATATAGAACATACTAGTCTTTACAAATAAGTGTAAAATATTTTTCTCATTCATTCAAACAGTTAACCAAAGGACAAACATTTCTATTGGTCAGTCATATACAGTCATTGAATCTTTTTTCAAACATTTTCTTCCATTACATTAGACTTTTCAAACATAATTATGACAAAGTCAGAAATTTGTTCAGCATATTCATTTTCACTATTAAAGAGCAGATCTCTCAATATGCCTGAAAGCCACAACCTTTAATTGAAGAACCTCATATTTATCAGTCTCCAAATTTCACCCATCCCTTCTCAAAGCTCATGGAAAGTTCCTCCACCCTGAAAAGACTGCCTCCTGTCACAGTTTGTAAAGAAACAAACTCCACAGATCAAAACACAGCTTTAATCTTCTCCACGCTGAGCTGCCAAAGAGCTCCAATGCACCGGCCAACCCAAACTTCAACACACCCTGCAAAAACCGATCATCTGAGACCTAACCCAAACAACCGAGGCACTTGAGGGAAGCAGACAAACAGGAGCAGACTGAACTCGCTGTCCTGTGATCCGAAGCGAGCAGCTATCACCTTGCCGATAAGGCCTTTTACAGTAGAGGGATTGTCTTGTGTCAGCGCACACCCTCCCCCTTGATCCCCCCTGTCCTGTCCCAGAAACCCCTAGCAATAACAAACCCCCGTGCTGGCTTGCCTGAAGCGTCTAACAGAAGCCCGGTGCAATAAAACCCTTACATTTGAACACTAACCAAACACTCCCCCCGATGCCAATCAATCATTAACAGGAACCAGTTAAAGGCTCTGAAGTGAGAAGTGCTGAGTACTTACTCTCTTAAGGACACAGACTTCCAGCTCGTTCCTCCAAGGGAAAAACATTCCAGTGGAAATCAGAGTTCATTGAGTAGATCCAGCTATGAATCAACAGTTTCTAGATCTGGAAGAGTGGTCTCTAGACAAGCACTCGCACTCTCGTGCTCTGTGTGTGACTGAGTGTGTGTACGGGACACGCTGCTGTAGTAAAGCCTCCCTCTGGCTTAATCACTGCTCCTCCCCTCACAGATCATAAGAGACGCTGAGAGAGGGAGCACTCAACTGCCCTTGATAATCATTACAACAACTGTGAAGAAATCAAACAAGATTTTACTGACCTTTAGTTTCTTTGTGTGATTATGTTATCTTGAGTTTCAGCTTTCATCTATCCTCAAGTGCATTAGATTTAAAGCTACTTTAAATCTCAAAAAGAACTGAATAGGGTTGGCTGAAAGTGCAGGTTTATTGGGTTGGAAAGTTAGAGATGAAAACTTATATCGGACAAATTCACAGACTAATTTATATAAGAAAACTCTGAAAGTTAAACAAATTGCATTAAACTCAAATTACAAAACATTCGTAGCAAAAGTATTCCTTAGCAAGCAACTGTCACTTAAGTGAGGCTCCATAAATGCAATTTTGCTTGGAGCAATCGTATCATTAACAAACAAACTACAGGTAATTTCAATCTTTTTTATCTGCTCCCAAAATTATGAAATTTTCTGTAAAAGTATTTCTTAGCAAGCAATTGTCACTTCAGTAAAGTTCCGTCAATGGTATTTCAGGAGGAGCGATCACAATTGGAGAACAATCTACTAGTGATTTCAATCCTTCTTGTTGCTTTCAAACAGTAGCTACTTCTCTTCCAATTAAACGCAAAACTCCCTCTTCCACATCTCTAAAGAGCTTCCATGGTCAGCCCGCCCATTATGCTTATCTCCATATTTGCTCGATCATCTGGGCTAATTCTAAGCAAGCATACTTGTGAACACAATATCAATAAAAAAAACTTTTCGTCAAAGTTCTGTCATCACTCAAGATTTCTCCTCACATCACCAACAGAAGATGTCTGAGGAGAAGCTTTTTTGTATGCGTTTCAATATATTGATACAGTGTTAAAACATCAAATTGACTTCCAGGGAAAAAGATCCCAAGGGCAAAACATCCAATAATGTCCTAGTTATCAAGAGAAGAGAATGGAGCGTAATCAAGAAGCAGTCACAGTTGGGAATCCCTACAACTAAAATAGTGCTGCTAAATATATATTGGGGGAAAGGCTAAGCAGGCGGATGGAATGGTATTTTGGGGTGTCAGGCTTCGATAGGAGACAGAGCAAACCAAATGGAGAGCATGTCATGAGAGATGGGTAGCAGAACTGAGCCACTTCTCAACTTCTTACTTATAGATGGCAAATGCTGAGAGAACGTTTGGATCTTTATACCATTATGAGCCCAACTGAAAGTAGCCAGGATAGAATAAATACATATACAAAGTATTAAACATACAGGAAGAACTTGTACTGTGTAAAATCTTTATTAGTTATATTCCTTCAGGATAAGGCCTGAATTTCGTCATCACACATGCACACACACACGCACAATATTCAACTAGCATAAAATAAATGCTTTTAATGTTCTCCAGACCTTGAAAATTAATCTTTAATGATACTCTACTGAGAATACAGGCTTAATTTATGTTTTGTCATATGTAAATCATATGTATGTGAGTTTAATTTTATCTGCTTGGTCTCTTTTACACAATTTGTGGGTTTTAATGTTATATTTTTCTAAACGTTAGATGACGTTAATCATTTAAAATCTTCTTAATTTATGTTTTTTTCTTTAGAGTATTGTATATGTGATTATTGTTATAGATTGATGTAATAGACAAAAAACAATCCCATCAGGTTTTAAGTTCAATGAGTTTTGAGTTCAATGTCCTACAATCAGCTTATCTTGTACTAAATTAAAATAGACAAAAAAAATCTGCTGAACATGCAAAACAAATCATTACTTTTCTCTTGATGCTCTGCAAACAGTTTAATAAGCCTGCAAAGGTTCTCCTCTCAGACATCACTCATGCTGAACCATATCTGGGTTTCGTTCTCCCCCTCTGCACCTCTAGCTTGACTGATGTAGCGTAAAGTTCTTCTAGACAGTTTTGCCGTGTTCCCTCTGTCTCATTTGTCATCTGAAGTTAAATCTCAGGGCTTCATGGGGATCCACGAGGGGAAGCATAGGCTGTAAAAGTTTTCAGCTCTGTTAATCTCTTGGTAGGGGGTGTGTAATCCTCTAAATTGGAACACAGATTAAAGTTGTTTAGATTATTCGAAACTGACATATTTACAGGGGTTCGTTCAGCCACAAACTAATAGCTTGTAAATGTAAGCTACTCACCATTTGTTCAAAATATAAGGGACTTTTAATTTGCAGTGGAAATAAAATGTAATATAGAGTTATTAATTAGCAAAGAATTAATAAATGAATCTGCACGTTAAAGATGATCTCCATTCCGATCCATAATGCTTCTTAATTCTTTTTGCTGCACATCCTTCCCTTTTTCCCTACTTTCCTTGAACATAGGGTGAGACTCAAGTCAAATAAAAAATGGGTGCTGCATTAGATACATAAAGGAAATTAGTAAAATGTTTTTTTTTTTGTTATAAATAACAACTTATGCTACATTATTTGTATAAACAGAGTGGTACCTCAAGATGCGAATGCTTCACATTGGAGAAAATTCATATATGAAAGGATACGTAAAGAATATTAAGCTTCATAATGTGTGTGCAACGTGCCACCAAATGTTTTGCTCTCCTATTGGTCAGTTTCAACCCTGATGCTGCGTGTTCATGGGTAGTATCCTGCTCTCCTATTGTTCAGTTCCAGCCCTGATGCTGTGTGTTGTGTGTAGAATTCTGCTGTCCTAATGGTCCTAATCCCCCAGGAAAGAAGCCAACACTTTTGGCTTCATGTTTTTGTCCTAAATTCATGAATATTTTCGTGTTGCTTTTTTGGCAAAGTGTGTTTTTGTGGTCTTGGCTACCCCCTACTCCGACAATTCGCCACACTCGAAAGGGAGGGGTCATCATTTTTCGTTTATTTATAATTATTTTTTATTAGTATTTATTCATTCATTTTCATGTCGGCTTTATTCCCTTTCGGGGACACAGCGGAATGAACCGCCAACTCACTGGCATATGTTTTACGCAGCGGATGCCCTTCCCTGCCGCAACCCATCGCTGGGAAACATTCACACATTCACACTTTAACACTATGGGCAATTGTTCTTATTCAATTGGACCTGTGGGGAAACCGGAGCACCCGGAGAAAACCCACGCGATCACGGGGAGAACATGCAAACTCCACACAGAAATGCCACCTGCCCCAGCCGAGCCTAGAACCAGCGACCTTCTTGCTGTGAGACGACCGTGCTACCAACTTGCGCCACCGTGACGCCTTATTAGTATTTAGTAGATTTATAATTTGTAAAACCTCCTTCAACATATAAAGATTTCAGCACATGAAGGCCATCTAGGAACTTAATTTCGTATCTTAAGGTATCACTGTATATTATAGAGTTAATAACTTGTTCATTTGGTTTATAGTACATAACAATATTATCAATATTACATAATCAATATAATCAAGTTGCAATCCATCAAAATACTTAATTTTGGCCAAATATTGAACAGAAATTATTTTAGTTAAAAAAATGTATGTGTAAATAAATACAGTTGGAAATAATTTCATATAACAACGAACAATGAATACCTTAGGATTGCACATTTGAGGAGGGGAGTTGATATTACCGGCAAGTAACCATGAAAACACAGAAAATACATGCAGCCATGTAAATAATATTAGTTACATTTATTATTTACAAAAATTCATAAAGTAGAAAGCAAAATATCTTTAAAAAACATTCGGTGATATTTTGAGCTACAAAATGTGCCATTATTTACAGATCACACACTTTATTCTTTTAAAACATAATAAGACTGGATCTTACAGAACAGTTATGGTTTTCCTAATTAATTTGTTAATTAGTTATGGAACAATAATATGAACTTTTCAAATAAGAATTGGCTTTTGAAGAGCCATTTTCACATATCAATCTGAGCAACAGTTTTTCTGACCTCTATGGAGTTGATTGGGTATTGCAACCATCCCCAATGAGCCCACTTTTGTAAAACCTCAAACGCCTCAAGGTGATTAAAAACTGCTTTCTGAAGCACATTCTCTTGCTGTGAATAGCCAGAATTAGGCGTTATAGATTTTACACTGAATGCTTGAATGTGATGAGCTGAATAACCTATTGTCTCTCATTACAGAGACTGATGGATAGTAAACACCACGAGAGGCCACAACAAAGCTCCAACTGATCTGGATTAAGTGGACGAGACACATAGAGATGCTTAGCTTATGTTCTATAAAGCACTACAGCTTCAGAATTCATTGTGATGATGCTGCTGTTTGTTGAGAACTGTAATCTGATTTGTAAATAAAATATCAGCCTCTGATGGTGAGCATGCGATTTCAAATCACCAGCAGAATCAGATGTACTCAGATTTCCAGCTTCTTCAAGTATCAGGGTAAAAAACTAATTAGTAATAAATAAAATACAAATTACAAATTATTTCTCTATTATGTATTTTTTCGGGATTCTTTTTAATTATCTCTGATATTTCAATTTAATTTCCAAATGATACTCAACTTGATGAAGGGCTCTGCCCCTGAGACTCTGTGTCTTAGTTTTCATGGTGCTTATTAACTCATCTGTATAGTAATGTTTGTTTATGTTCTTCATTTAATTTTGTTATTTAGTTTTGTTAGTATGCTCATTGTCAACTACTGCAAGTTAATTTCATTTAACCATCCCCTCTAAGAGCATGTGCACCTCAAAGTAAAAAAAACACATCCTGCACTCCCTTTCCCATTTCCCTTACTCTTCATTTCTAATCTGGTCATTGTTAGAAACTGAAGGGCAACCTCAGGTTTTGCTCTCAAGGCATGATAAGAAGTGACATATACTGCATAGTATAAGTAAGTCTGACCACTTGAGGTTGGCTCCAGAGATAAGCAAGATCTCATTAACAGCAATGTCAAAAATGCTCAACTTTACAGCTAAAAAACATGTTACACCCCTGGGGCTCATTAGGTTTTTCAATGCATATTGATTTAATTGACCTTTAAGATAACTCTGAGTGGGCTGAGGTTAAGTTTTACTAAGATCCAACGCAAAAGTTAAGTTACTTGAGTGAGAGCCATTCATCAGCTCTGAAGTTTAGTTCTTGTTATTTCAGATTCACCCAATCAAGTCTATTGTTATTTTTTATCTCGCCGATGCTGTATATTTACCAATTTTTCTCTGCGAATACCAATGGGTGAAACCCTGCTCTACTGCCTAATATTGACTATTTACAATCAATGTATCGGCATGCTGAAGTGTATTCTACTTTGATGATGTCCTACAAATGTAATGCTTACCAGCGTCACTTACCTGCTAGAAATAGTAGCTTGAACCGGATTATCTATTTCCTGTTTGCATCTACTGATTCTTCTACTTTTCATCTCTCAGTTATATTGCTCTTCATCTCGTTGTCTCACGCCCCTGTGGTCTCCTGAATTATCTGGGCATCATCTCCTGGTACGATTGGCGTTGATGTTGTGGTGGGGTGTCCTGTGATGTGGCCATGTGGCTACATACAGCTGAGTCCTGTTGGTCCCTAAAACAGAACAATCATTCTGTTTACAATTCAGCACCATATCATGTGTGGTTATCCTAAAGTTCCATTGGTCAGCTTTACCTTTTTAAAGAATTAAACTTTATGATCAGCAATGTCTTGATCCTCAAAACTAATACAAACTATTATTGCATTTTTATGTATATTTGATAGTTGAGTAATTCACAATGATAATAATTATGAATAGTTTTTTGCCTGCACCTTTCACGGCACCCAAGATTGCCTTACAAAACCACACCATATAAACCAAACACCAACCAGTTAGGAAACAAGCCACTTCAAATCACGTTATGAGAAAAGAAAAAAAAAAAACTCAACTATCGAGAATATGCCTTCCAAAACAGCCAAGTCTTCAATCTAGTTTTAAAAACATGCACATAACTGCTGCTGGAGATCTCATCAGGCAGATGATTCCACAGGGAAGGGGCTGCACATCTGAAAGCGCGATAACTAAAAGAAGACTTAGAGGGAGATGGAAGAGTAAAACTTATACAGGAACTAGACCGTAGGATGCTTGTTTCGTAATGGTGGATTTAGACCCAGCTAAAACATCTTTAGTTTTGGCACCATTAAATTTCTCAAGATTGCTTGAGAACCATGTCTGAAGTTCTGTCAAGCAGGTAGTCAGAGATGAAGGGATGTGGGAGGAGGGGGATTTGGTGGAAATTAGAGGTGTAGTCGGGGTTATACGCAAGTATACTCCGTATACCTATCTTTTTCCCTGGGCTGTTTGGGCACTACGACTTCTGATGATCAATAATTGTGTATACTCTCGGTATACCCACTTGTTTTGCTGATTAGACTTCCCCAATTTACGTATATTCGTGTCCCCTTTAACTGAGCAAGTGTTTTTTTTTACTTGCTGCTTAATTTGCTGTATTTGGTGCATTTTTTTTAGATCCGCCATTTCCAGCCCCCATGATAACCTCAAGTGTCCACAGCTGCTGCGAGAAAAGGAGTAACGGTATTTCGAAGGTGATGACAATCTAACTGAACATGATGTCTCGCTGAAAAGTTCAGGTAAAATTATAACAGTGTTTGAAAGTTGTTTTAAGAGTGCCCACCGCATCGGGGAATGACACATTAGACATTACTATCATAATATTGTGGTCAAGTCAGAAATCCACGTCAAAAAGAACAGTCATGATTTTAGTTTTTGCCTCATCCTTTGCTGTTAGCTTGGTTTGAAACAAGCATGCACAAATCTAAAAATAAAATAATGGTGTATTAAATGTAAAGTTAAACAGAAAGTAAGTTGTAAGCTGTCAGCTTACAGGTGAAAGCTGTACAGCCAGAGACACTATTGAGCTAACTTGGACAAATTAAATGGCTGTAGCATTAATTAATCTGTTGTGCATTCAATTAAAATTGTTAATGTCGAACTATTGAAGTATATTTTAAGAATTGATACAAATGGACATGTTTTAATATTTCACTGAAAGGAGTCTCCTGAAGTTTAGCTCCTGAAAGCTACTAGTATACCTTGTAAGAGCTTGATTTAAAGGGCCCATGTTATGCCCTTGTTATAGCACTTAAAATCAACATTTGAGCCCTGTATACTAGTGCTGCACAGTTAATAACTTTCAGACGGCAACATTTTTGATAAAAAAAATTATTTGAATGGCATCATATTTATCTCGAATGCAAAATGTGCTGTCTACACCAGACGAGCTTTCGATATGCCCCCTACTGACCAACTCTCATGTTAGTCCAAATTTAGAAACAACCAGCGCTTTAAACACGTGTTATTTTTTAAAACATTATATTCAACAGACAACTGCTATGGATGATGTAATAGCACCTTACATGTGTGACCCTAAGTTTGAGTCCACATAATGAACCAAAAAAAAAAAAGGATTCGCAGCTAGACGAATCAGATATACTTACTCTTACACTGTATGATTTATAATGTATTCGTACTGTTTTATTAATTATTTAGTTTGTTATATGCGTACTTGTAACAAATGCAGTAAAATGCCAATAGGAGATCTGGTCGCGAACTTTCTGACGTTAGTTGCATCCTGTAGTATGCGTTCCACATGATTCTTGAATCCTGAAGCGTGTGCATGTTTGTGATTTGAGGGAAGATAGAATGCATAGAGTCCCTGTGGGTACTGAAGCTAGATTTCTTTAAAGGATTATAAAAGTCAAGTAGTGTGCGCTCGGCTTGATTTATGAAGAGTGAAAATTGCATATTTCATTTATGTTTTTAGCCTAGCACAAGTAAAAAAAATCACTTACTGTGTGGACCTCCAATGAAAATTGAACAGTTGGAAAAGGGCCAGCCTTGTCATAAATAAAACAGTTTTTTTGTTGATGAACCATATGAAGTGCCGCTCACATACAAAAGTGGTCTATCAAAGTTTTCTCTGATGGGCAGACACAAAATAAAGCCATTTCTGACAAATAAACTCATTCTTTGGTAATCCAAACAAAACATTAGGCTCTGGAAATCCGAAATTTTTCTGGAATTGTTTACCAGCACAGGTGTGCTGGGTGGGGTCATGTTAAGAAAAATTATCCATTTTCAGCTCACAAAAAAGGAATAAAGTTTTGCTAAAAAATGCATCAGCTAATCTGAATACTACTACTTTTGATGAGGAAAAACACTTAAATATAACAGGTATGTAAGAAAATTCACATAATCACCACATGGCCCCTTTAATATTAACGTTAGCTGGTTCGGGTGTGGGGTTGGAGCTGAACTCTACAAGACACCCCAGGACTGAGTGTGGGCACCACTCGAGTATCCAGTAAGTAAAAGAAATGCACAAGTGACACATGAAATTTAATTTTTGTTAAATAAATTATTTGAGTGCTATTCAATCAAATAAAATTGACTTTTGACATTTCTTTGCCCACTTTTATATACAATTTAGGTGGGGTAAATTAAGGTAGAAAATAGTACACCACCTTTTTTTTTAAGCCTACATCACTTGTGGAAGTGTATAGTTGAGAGCCGTCTGTGTAACATTACATAAGTTTATACCAAATATCCGAATCATATGACCAAGTCTAAGAATGTAGATGAAGAAGAGTATAGGTCCATGGACAGATACCTGAAGGACACCAGAAGTGACTGGAGAATACTATTTTTATACAGGACAATATTTCATTTTTAATATTCCAAATTCACATTTTTACTTAAAGGTTTTATTTCTAAATGTTGACAGTCCACCGAACTACTATTACTACCACTACTACTCATAATAATAATAATAATAATAATAAATAGTAAATTAAATGTTTGATTATTGAATACTATTTACATATCTAGTAAGACTAAAATGTTTTAAACAAAATTTTTGTTTCACATACAGCATTTTAGATTAACTTTTAATATTGACTGGAAAAAGGTCTACATATATATATATATATATATATATATATATATATATATATATATATATATATATATATATATATATATATATTTAGCATTCTTCACAGATAAGTTTGGATAAATTAATTATGTGGTAAGAAATTACACAACATGAACTAAAATATAAATAAAATGTATTTATAGTGTCATTTGTTGTTATTTTTACCAGTATATCTGCAGAAAAATATCTCACAAGGTCCAGCTTAAATTCTGAAAGATCAAAAAAGGGTTCTCATATATGCTTTCATTTGGATGACTAATGGCCCAGCTCTTAAACCCTCACAAGCTTCATTTCCAGCCTGTACAGACACTACTACTCCTCAGCTGAGCCCCAGGCCTCTCTCGCCTTCTCTCTCCCTCACACATCTGCTTGTCAGCCTTGTGATTAGTAGAAAGTTCCAGCAATCATTCTCTTCTTACTTTCCACTCAGTACTAAATCTTGCAAATCAAGTCCAGCATAAAAATACAAATGCTCATTCATTGATATTTAGTTTTAACAATGTATCTCTCAAAAAAGGTAACTTTCAACACCCACAATATATAATAAATGCAATAAATGTATTTTTTTATTTGAAAACCTACTGATTAGTGTTAATGTTAGATACTTTGGGTATAAAAATATTTGAAATTAAAAACAAAAAAAGGAGAGTGATGCAGAACACTTATATGCTAAAAGGTATCTGTAAAAGTAGAGTAATGAGAGAAATAGAAATGAACCATGCAAACTTCTCCCCAAAGACATTAATAGATTGCATGCTTGTTTTCACCATACCTTAACATCCCTGTGCTGTCAGTTAAAATAATTAACCAACAGAACCAGAATAAGTTAAATGCTTCCCTATTCATGACCAGATGACAAACCGTTCAGCCTGAATTACTATGCGCAGCGATGCCTGCAGTCAGCAACAAATGCTTGGGTTTTCAAACAAACTGACCTTGAAGAATGATTTGAGCCAATTTAGTTGAAATTTTAGAAAAAATCATGTCACGCACCAACCTAGCTGCAAGATGTCTTATATCCATCTGTGATTTGTCATTCAAACTTTGCCATTAAGCCAACGAGATCAAACGGTTCTTTATACTCAATAAACATCTAATAACGAACACAAAAAAAGTGACTCCATCATCTGAAAAGAATCAGTTTGGTCACATTAAAATGCCATTTACGATGCGAACAGCCACAGTGCTTTTGTTAAAATAATTGAGGTGGGGTCATTACTTAAGTCTGTAGAATACATTCGTTAGCTGTTCATTTTGCTTTTACTATAAAGACAGCTTTTTGATGATACTGCATCTTTTGAATGACGTCCTGCAATTGTTTAGTACAGGACAATGGCCGAGGGAAAAAATATGGTACTTTGTCTTGCCAAAACAGGAGTCTTGCTGGATACACTCGCATGATCTGTGAAAATCTAGACATGTTAGAACTTAACAGCGTAGAACAAAACTTAAGTTGATCCAATGTGCGGGAAGGCTCAGTATGGGAGAGGACGAACTCCAGCTGTCTACGGTAAATGAAACATGGGTGCCTTTGACAAGCAAAGCTTCTTTAAAATGACTGGTGAGCTTTCTCTGTAAACCAGTGGTGAGACAAAATTCGACTTGCTGTAATATTCTGCGTCTTCTTTTCCTCTTCACGTGCTCCTGCTGCGTGACCTTAGCATTAACCAATAGTGGGTTTGCAAGTTTTGCAATAGTTTTAAAAATTAACAAAATATATACATATATTTTACATAATATATATATGTTGATATACAAGATTATAAAAACGAGTCCTGATCAGGAGGCAACTTGTTATGTCACGCATGTCACGTGGTATTTATGTAAATTAATAGCCAAAAACATCTTTTCTTACTGAGGATATTTTGGCATTAGCAGTAGATCATTTACCTTGTGATGATCATCTTACACCTATTATAAAGAGTGATATTGAATGGTATCACACCATCTTTATCCAAGTAGACATGAATCCCTTCCACTGCCACACAAGAGCAACCAACACCATATGGCAACTTCAAGCAGTATGTTGCTGTATAGTCCAGCAATTCTATCACAGTGTTCACATAATGTGCCAAACCAAAAAAGAAAGGCATTATAACTACATATTTTTATTTGGAAAAATAGGCACACTGAAATATCTAACATGGCCACATCACTGCTAAGTTTAGTTTGTTCTACAATGGGCAGTAAAATATCTACTTATCAATGGTGGAAAAAGAAGGTTAATAAAAAGAAAGATTGAGAACACAAAATCAATGTATTTGCCCACTTATTCTTAGCTAAGGTCACATGGTGTTGCTGTTAATCAGACTCAGATTGGATAATATAAGATATGGAGTCCATATACAAATAGAGTTCAAAAGGAATACACAAATATAGCTACAAAATAAATAAAAAATGAAGGATTATCAGGGTTTAGAATATACTGCAAGATAGGTTCAAAAGTTTTTGCAGTTGTATTCTTTATTTCATGTTGTTTTGTAAAGCGCAATAGGTTGGCCATGTCCTCCATTTATTAAATGAAAAATATATATATATTTATTTTTGTATAATATATTAGGTCTCATTGTTGGAATCCAAAAGAAAAAAAAGGGTTTTTCTGAAAACTGGAACACAATACACATGTAAACTCTACCAACAAACCAGGTTATCAGCCTCTGTTTAGTCAGTGTTTATATTTAATCAACAAAATTGATTTGGAACTCATTACAAAGATATGGGATTTAATGTGCTTGCTACAATTGCTTTTTCGGAGGCATCTGTCAGGGATCCTAGCTTTTAAATGTATGAGAGAAAACCAATCCTGAAATAAGACAAACCAGCTTTAGCTATCAACCCTGCAAGAGAAACCATGAGCTGTGGCATCAGCCAGACTGAACAGAACTCTTCCGAAGACTCTCTGACCTTGCTCACTGTGAGGGGACACTCAATCCTACTGTAATGCAACAGGGAAGTGAACTCACAGGAGGACACCCCCCTCTAGTCACTCTATTTTAAGATCTACAGCAGCTACTTGTTGTGGAAATTGCCAACAATAGCTCTAAACCCTCTCATTTGAATCATTGTGAAGGAATTTTAAGCATATTTTGGTCAAATAGTAATGAAAGTGCTTGATATTTCAACCAGACAGGAACAGACTTTTAAGACACATACTCGTCAAAAGCACTCCGATACCAATGCCCGATAACATTTTGTGATGGCGGGATGTCAGTTGAGCAGTCGAATTTAACAGATGTGTCCAAGATATTAGGTGTCTCCATGGACTTGAAATTTTTTGACATCATTTCTGGTGATAAATGCTATCTGATCAAATATATTAAAAACCAGCACAATACTGAGTTCAAGGAGTTTGCAATTGGCATAAAACAGTAATAGCCAACTTTGCAGCCATTTACGTGAGTGCTAGTCTGATTAAACCTCTAACCTCTGTTAATGCAGATATTTCAAAAACAAAAAAAGACTTGTTGAAATGGTTCACATCCTTTGTAGGTTAAACAGTTGCGTTTCTTTAAGTTACATTTGGCATGGTTTTCTCTGATAATGAGAAAATAATATGCTTCTGTTTTGAGTAAAGAGAGATCAGCATGCCTTTTATTGTATACATCAGCTAAAATTGCATTCTGGAGGAGTAGTTTCTGGAGGAGCCGCATTTTGCTCACATAGAAGAAAGGCAACAGGTAGAAATTACTGTAATGTGAATGTACTGTAATGTTTCACCAAAAATACATAACTGACTCCAAAGTTTGCGGTATGCTATTTTTTCAAGCTGCTAAATAAGATTCAGTGTGACCAGCGAATAGATAGACACCTACCAAAACAAATATGTAACCATTCAGCAGAAGCTATTAAAACATAGACAACTTTGTGTTACTCTTTAATTTAAGTTGTATTAAAGGCATGACTTTTTAAGTGACAGACTTGTTCTGAGCGGGTTCTGGAATTTAAGTTGTTTCTCATCTCAGCTACTTATTGCACAATTTACTATCTATTAGTCATACAACGCAAAAAAAAATTTATTTACATAAAAAAATCCTTCATAATGGGAACTACCTCCATAGGTTAATTATCCACAAGGGCTAATTAACTTAGGAACCTTTCAGCCTACAGCTTGCTTGTGCTACAGAGTGACAAAATCAAAGTTTTATCTTTTTTTAAGTTTGATTTTGGTTCAATGTATTGATGTTGGGGATCTAAGATTGTGAAATAACGAACTCATCCTTTAGCAGCTCACAGATAAAGCATGCTGGCTGCAGGAGCCGACCGCATCCTGAGTAAACATAACCTCCTTCCCCGCTGGGAAATCATAAATTGACCCCAGACAAGCTCACATGGTCCCATTCCACCAATCCCAGAGCAGCATTTTCCTCAGGTCTGCAGATTTCACAGATCCTCATCACAAAAGGAAATCTTTACACTATCTAATTCAGGCACTGACACTAGTCTGCTGTTTTCTAGCATAACCCCCAAGGACTTTTCAAATCAAACAGAAGTCTACAATTACTCGGGAAGACTACGAAAGCTAAAAGCATAAGATTTATAATCACAGAGTACAATAATTTCTCAAACTACATCAATTAATTATTTAAACAAAACTGACATGAAGGCTGCTGTTATTTTACATCTCCTGATATAAAAGGGGAAGATAAATTAATCATGATCACATATGCACGTGGAGTAGTCTGGGCATATGAAATATTGAGAAATTCCTGCACACAAAGTAAAGGACTAAAAAGTATGCTACAACTAGGATTAAAGGCATCTTTTCCTTTACAAATTATGTTTGAGAAAATATACATATTTATGGTTATTTGATGTATATTATATTTATAAACTATTAAAAGATAAGGAAACATTTCAAATACAATTTTGTCAATGCACTTATAAAAATATAAATGAATTTCAAATTTACAAACCATCCAAAAAATTATAAAGTCTGCATCAGCTGATTTTGCTATCCCTCTACAGGGGTTTACCCTGTCTATAGAATGAAGCTTTGTCCATGCACACACCCAGTTCCTCATGCAGAAATCTGCAGGAAAAACCATCTGGATATCAATTGCTTGGCATTTGAGTATGTTTCTTCCTTTGTAAATCAATATTTGAACATTATTAAATAAAAAAATATGAAAACCTCAACAAATAAGCAAAAACCGCAATCCCAGCTAAAAGTTAAACACTAAAGAATTATAAAACAGACATTCTTACTTCCAATTTGTATCAATGATCCACTCAAAGCACAATTCTCTTGTTTTAGAAGCGCTGCAGTCCAGGTGATGAGCTGACCCAGCTGTGAGCCAGCACAGGATTCCATCCTCAGTTAACCATGGTAACCAGTGACTTCCAAGAAGCGCTGAGTGCGTGCATGCATGAGGAAGAGCTGACAGCAGCAGCCACGGGAAACCAAATTCAATCTATTGCCATGACACCCAGTGCGGCGGTGACAGCGGGCTTCCAGATTGCAGACCTTTCTATTCAGCTGTCCAGCGAGCCCAAAACCCAAACCCTGTCTCACTTCTTCCTTCCTTCTTTTAAACCAACACCACATCCCATTTGTCAGCTTGGAGAGAAATAAATTACCTTGTTGGACAAGAGAGGGTGTTTTCCGCAAGCAGGCAAACCCCAGCCGTCACAGGGAGAAGAGGAACAGAGGCTCGGCAGGGATCCCCAGAGATGCCCTGGGCTGCAGCTCATACAAATGCCAGCCGCCACCAACACCAGCAGCAGAGGCAGAGGATGGGAGGGAGACTGCAAGAGAGAGAGAGGATGAGAGAACGCTAGAGAGAGAGAAAGGGGGAATGAAACGCAGCAGAGGGGGGCTGCTCGTTCTGAGGCAGCCAGGCACATTACATCATTGCTTTCCACTCCTGAGGAGGCAGAGGAGGGGAGAGGAGAGGAGGCACTCCCCTTTACACCTTCTGTCAGATTACACGGAACCTGCAGAGGAAAAGCGCACATTGGCCGGTAGGCTCCAACTGCAGTGATAAGGCAGATAATCGTCAGTTTGAGGTTCTGAACAATTGGTTTGCAGTGATTTTAGATGTATTGCTTTTTGTGCCATAATGTTGTTAAGCATATTGGAATTGAAATGGTAAATGATGCAGTTGTCAAGGGAAAACCATACCAAGATTGTATAATGATTTCCATCCAGAATGACTGGCACATTATTCACAATTGTACACAAGTATTCATGACTTTGCCTGCATGCCAAGTTTTACAAGCATTAATCATAATACAAAAAAATGTAACTTCATTAAAGAAAAGAAAGACGTACCTGCAAATTATACACTTTATTTTTTTGTTAAAACTTGCATTTCTGTCATTTTCGAAACCAATAATTCATGAAAATATTTACGAAAATGCATTTGTTTGTAACATTAACAATAAAATTGTGATTTAAGCCCCACCAGAGGAGCACCTGAGCCTCGAACACCAACCACTTTCAACTATACCACACGATGGTTTTGACATTCATTTAACATGTGACAGCAACTCGCCAGACTCACTTGAGTAAGTTTTGCCAACTCAAGAATGGTGCTAATTATTGACACTAATTGTATACCGTTTCCACTGACCAACTGAAAGAGAAGCCAGCTAGGTATTGCATGCATATTTTTAATAAGCAGATTACCATAGAATGTTAAACATGTTTCAAAATTCAGATAAAGCTCTTTAAGCTATGAAAATAGACCAGAAAATAATGTGTTTTTACAGTGTAATGTAGACACTCAAAGCGCTTTATATCATAAGCAAGCAATCTCTGAATCTAAAAACAGTGTACAGCATTCACCGGGATGACATGACAGCTGTCATTCACCACCAGAACACTCACAAAACACCTGTTAATGGTCAACATGGGGCATTTTTAACCAATCATCTTGAATTGTTTAATGGCCACAAAGAGCCAAGACCTCAGCTTAAAGTCTTATCAAAAAAGACAAAATTAGTTAATAGACGATATATTATATTATAAAATATATAAATATGTTCTCACTTCTTCCCCTCAATGCAGAAAAAAATATGCGGAACATGTTCTTACAAAAGATTTTAGAGCTAGCAAAAGCTAATATGAATTGGATTGATATTTTTGTGTTACAATCGTTATTTTAAAATTGGATCAAAATGTGTATATTTTCTCAATTGTTTACTCCCAAAACCCCATGATGAAAAGATTTTGTGAAGACCACATTTACATACTTCTCAACACATTCACAGTCTTAACTAAATACTCTATTACTTTGACTAAAATACTGTCTCAATGGCGCAACACTCTTGCCACGCTTATTGATGGATACATTTGCCTTTTCCTCAATTCAACACTAGGTTGGATAAACGATGGGATAAACAAGGGTTTAGAAATATAACAAAATGTGTTATACTGTAAACACTTTTAGAAGAGACCAAAGATAGAAATAGTTTATTTGATTGGAATATTTAACAATACAGTAACATAATATAGCTATATTTAGGGTTTAATCAACAGAAAATAAACATTTTCTTTTCCAGCAGGAGAAGCATTGCTGCACTTGGCTTTGCAAAGTGCCCAACAGAACACAGCTATTACAGCAGATTACAGCCAAGTCCTGACAAACTGATTTCAGAGCAGTCTACGCAAAAGCAAAACCACTTTCCATCAAAGTGATACACAGCTGAGGAAAAGGACAAGGGCATAAAAGCAGCCACCCTCTGCTATTATTCCATTCAGCAGTTCATCTTCATCAAGAGCTTCCTGATATTTTATGTTCCGCTCAGTTTAGCGCTTAGATGGAAACAACAATCATTAGACAAGCTGCTTTTGGTCTGACGCACACATTATCAGTCAGCCAAAAACACAGTGCTTTTTGTTCTGGAGCAGACCTAACTAAGTGATCATGATTTATTTGCACTAATTCCACACTCTTCAAAACAGCCATTGATTCATAGTAAGCTAAATCTCTCCAACAAGAAGAGCAGGCCTGTTTGTGATGAATGGCCTCCGCTGTTTTCACTGGGACTTGATTCCATTGGAGTGATTTTTCTCAATAGAGAAAGCTGTTGGTCAATTGACAGCGATCTTGAAAAAGAAATGATGGCCTTTTGCATTAGTGTACTCTTCATTGGGGCAGGAGCAGATGTTATTGCTCAAGCCCAGAGAGATAGAGGACCATATTGATGGGGTTTAGTGCCCTCTGTGGAATGTAGTGTATGTGATGAAAAACAAATCACACTGATTTCCTTCTAAGCTTATCAGCTAAAAGAGAAATGATGAGGTAGAAATGTCGACTCCATAAAATGCCTTCAATGGAAACCCACTTGCACTAAATGGCGTACAAATAAAAGTAGCTTAATCCATCAGTGTTTTACCAACCAACTTTGTTTGATCTTATTTTTAAACAGGGTATATTTATTGAAATTTTAAATTTTAAAGACTGTTAGCCACTACTTTTAGCTCATGCTTTGAACCATGCAGCTTATAAATAATTTTTTTCCAGGGTAAAAGTAATTGCATTTTTAAAATAAAAATATAGTTGTGTATTTGCAATGCTGTTTTTTCTGACATTTTTTTATCATGCTGAACACTTTTTAAATGGGTTGGGTGTTATTTGCCAAAACACACAAACACAAAAGGGTGATTGGCAACTTCGAGCAGTGATATTGATGTTCAGTGTATTTAACTGCAGAAAGGAACCCTGTGAATCCACTTCAAATGAGTGATAGCTTATTAGCATTAGCGTATCTTTGTACATTTGTAATTAACACCCTACCCTCTTGTTTGTCTGCAATCACCTGCCACAATCAATCTTTTAGCTATTTTAGCTCTGAGATTTAGTGTTAATCATGCAATCATTCTGGAAGGACATTTTGTGTTAAGTATGCAAGAACCTTAATATCCACTTATACGTCTTTCTCATCAAATGTGATGGTGACAGGTTGACTGATAATGCACAGACTATTCTAATAATCCATGACTGCCATTTTACAACATGCCTGTGGAGCTTTAGTTTAACCAACTTTCATTTTGTATTACTGCTATGTTACTGCCATGTTTAGAGCCAGTGTAACTTTTTAAAAATATAATTCTGTGTAATTATCTCTTTACACCATTGATGCCTGCAGCTTAAAGCAAGTTTAAGGTCGCCACACTACTATGCATATTATCACAGTGAAATTATGTACGTTTGCGCGCCTCGAGACAACAATAATGGCCAGTGACACAAGCTCAAACATCTGGCTGAAGGATAGTTGTGAATGAACAAAAACTTCAGCTCTGCTATGCCATTCTGCTTTGTTGCAAGGCTTGATCTCATGTACGACCAATTAAAGCTGACTCTTTTAATCACAAGTTTAGAGTAGATGAGACACAAAAGAGCACCTGGGTGGGGCTTGATACTCTCATGTTCACTCATGATAGAAAATAGCAAAGAAGAAGAAGTTTACAAAAGAGAATATGGATATTGAAAAGTTCATCGTGCTGGCATCCGACCATCAAGAGTTGTTTGATAAGACACACAAGGGTTATGGAAACACAAAAACCGAGGAAGTATGGTGTGGCATAGCAGTGGAATTAAGAGTCATTGGTGAGTTTAATTTCTTAAATTTTTGTTCAATGTTTACCACCATCTAAGGGCAAGGAGCATCACTGCATCTACAGAGGTGTGAGGCTAGTGTGAAATACCTATAGGTGTGTGGCCTTAAGCCTATATATGAACAAATCTTTTTTTTTTCATAATTTAATTGCTGCTGCTTATATTCACGTGTGTACGCAAACTACCATAATTTGAACTGCTTCTAATAGTAGATAACCATATTTGTTTTCAGCATTCCTATAAAAACTGAGACATTATTTGGGAGGCATTTGAGTAAGGCATTTCCACAAGGTCGTAAATTAACAAAAACCTGTTGGTGACACTTGTGTTGTGAAAAAAAGTGGCAGGAAAGCAAGCTTAGAGTTCATGTTTCTGTTTAAAACCGCAATGTACTTCCTCCTTGAATGTTTCTCAATGTACGTTTTAATGGGTTTCAAGAGTCATGATTTATATTGCACTGCATTTCAACATAAATGGATTCAATACAAAACTTCACAGTATGAAACCTTAAAATAAGCATGTCAGGAAAATGTATAAGGACTAGAAAAAACATTTGCATAGTTTTAAGTGAAATAGTAGAGCATGCCTGAGCAAAGTCATGGTGAAATCTATAAACACAATTTCATGTGCAAAAGAAAAAAAAATTCAGGAAAGAATAAAACAATTAGGAAAGGAAATAAATAGATTAGTTATACAGTTCTTTGCAGATATAAGATATAAAGTCTTAAAGAGCACAGTTAATTTCTGCAGAAAACATGAGTAGCGCATGAGGCAAAATCTGGTTTGCTAGTATCACACAAAACAGAAGATTCATGTCAAACAATGTCAATTGTAATGATGGGATATATTTTAAATATGGGATATTTTCTTTATAAAGGGGTTCTTTTGTCAAATGCACAAAATATTAAGTAGAATAAAACGTTGATTCACCCTTCACCACATCAAGACCAGTAAAACATCTTTGACAAAGTACACCCAAATAGAACTGAATAACAACAGAACATTGTGTGGATTTAATGTGCATGACAGAGATGGAACAAAACACAGTCCCATCATATGTTAGAGAGCTCATGAATGACATTCCAAATATGCCGTGTAGTAGGCTGAGTGGAATGCAGAAAGTGAACCAGACTATACAGTTTTCCATCTTTTAAACAAAACCTCCTCTTACAGGCCAGTGCCGTAGGCAAATAAAGATTCTCTGGGAATACAAACACCCTAGAAAAACTGACCTCTGTCCTCGACAATTCCCAGCCCAAAACTCTTAATATAAAAATACTGTGAGGATGGTTATGATCAACTGATTCACCAAAATTCCATTCACACAAACCCATAAGACAAACTAGAAATTGCTCCATCATGAGTACATAAAGGTGCTTTTGTGAAAACAGATGACTATACCACAAGAGCACAAACATTAGGATATGTACATTTAACCACCTTTGCACCAAAAGAAGTCATAAATTTGATCTAAACCTAACCCTACCCTTACTGAAAAGTACAATAGTAGCAACAGATTTGTTATTGTCCATCCCTGATAGCCCTGTCTAACTCATTGTTTTATGCTTATGTTTATACACAATTATATTTATATTTATAAATTATATTCATATTATAATTATATTTGTACTTGTTTTTGCCATGTTCCATTCAACCATCTCTTTCTCCCTCATCACACCTAGATGAATACATGATTTTTACGTTAGTCATTGTGTTCACCTGTTCTACTTATTAGTGTTCCCTTTATGCTGTGCAGTCACGTCATTGTCTATTCTGATTTATTTTGTGGTTATGCTCCCGTCTGTTTGCTCCTGTCACATTGTTGTGTCTAGTCTCTTCTACTGACTCTTCTAGTTTAAAACATTCGTTTTCCCTCACATGGCTGTTCATTTTCATTTAATTATTATTATTTATCTCAATAGAGATTTTATTTTCTTAATGGCCGTCTTATGTATGGGTTGTCTCCTAAAGACCTGTAAGAAGATCATAAAACATATTTTCAGTAAATGGTACCAGTACTTTGACTTCATTGAAAACTAAAATTGCTTTAAAAAGTTTGAAAGTTTTGGAATAAATGTAGGATAGCTCATCATGGCTGACACTTCTTTTTTGAAGTCTGAATATCATGTCAACAGTAAAAGCTGCTTACAAGTCGTGTCAATGTCATTCAAAGAACTAAGAGGGGAACTCCCTTGTCATGAAAGGAAGCTTGGGAAGATCCCATGCTCAAAAAAGAAATCAATCCTCTTCTAAATGATGGGTCAGATATATATGATGTTTTATGCGGTCAGTGGTTTCACATTAATTCTGCTTTGAAAATGTAGGAAACCTAAGTGCCCAGATAAAAGTAGATGTAAAAATGTCACTAACAAAAAACCTAAAACTAAAATTCACTTGAGTCTCCAACTACCATGTTGTGCTGTGTAAAACAAAAATAGATTTAAACAAATAGAAAAATGCAACTATGCAAACCCACTATACAAAAATGGGGAGAACTTGTAAATCTTCAATAAAATACTTCAAGCAACAAAATAAGTCTAATTTCAGCATTCTCTGCATTCACCCGGACAAGTTAAACTTAAAATCTCTCCAACATTATGAGTTATAAAATATGTACGCTTCACATGAAAACGAGGCAGAGAAGTAGGGACTTAAATACTCCTTTTCTCTTGATTGGTTGTACATGTCATATAATGCATACAGATATGGTTTGTAGTTTTCAGCATCAGAATCTGTTAAAGTAGGAAATTTTAACTAGTCACAATCAAATTGTTTCATGACAAACAAAAAATTGTTAAGAATTTCAATAACCTGCTAGGAATTTATAACAATAGTTTACAGCTTAATTTTAAAACCAAAGTATCTCAAGATTGTAAAACATTAACAAAAATGCTATTCACAAGAAAAATATGTGAAGTTCACATTTATTTAGTTTTTTTGTTTTAAAACTAAGGCCAATACATGAAAAAAAATTATTATCACAACTACAATTATCTGTTTGTATCTATTAACACAGAGGAGCTCTATTCACATATTTCATACTGAAATATGCATTAAGGATTACCGCACAACATTTTAGACAACCGTAATGTTGCTTAATTGTGCAGTAATTACAAAAATGCACTTGGACAAAAAGAGTGGTGTTCTCAGGCATGAAGGTTGATGCTGATTGATTATATTTAGCAGTAGCAGTGTGACTGCCCTCTCCCAAAAGCATTTCGCTAATTACACGGTCATGGGTCAAAGAGCTGGCCCCTTATAAGTCCATTCAACACTGCCAAGACCAATCAGATCGGCTGACAATCTTACTTTGTGTTTGATGAACCCTTTAATCTATAGGATAGAGGATGTGGGCTGACGATCATATCAAAACTCCAGATATCAGTCATGGAAGACTGGAATTCAACCTTGTATGCTGCATTTCAAGGCGCCTTGTCTGATTCATGCACTTAAAAAAGAACCAGAGGTCAAGGGGCCATTGAGCTTCTGTTGTCCTGCATGAGACAGGAATGACAAAAATGTGATGCGAATGGCCTTGTGAATACGAAATTGATCACTGGTGTCATATTCACTAAACAAAGCTCTCCAGGAATCTGTTTTAATAAGCTCAGTTCTTCAACACTACTAGCTAGTTCTTCACGTTTCATATTATAACAAGAATTTATTCTGTCTGTGAAAAATTGTGGTAAAATTACTAAAATAAATCACAGACAAGATTTTCTAATTAGGTTTTCTGCTTTACTGAGCATTTAGAGTTGAAAACAGCATTTGATACAGAACTGAACAAACCTGAACACTTAGTCAGAGTCACAAGTTGGTATATATTGGGCATCTTATCAGCCTTATACATAACATTTCTTAATCAGCACCTCACAGACTTCTCTCACAAGCCACATATTGTTTTCAATCCTTTTAGCCACCTATTTAATGACTTAGTATTATATTTGGTCTGTTTGCTCTAATTGACAAAGTCAAGACGACCTTATTTCAGGAACATGCAATAAACTGATTGTTAGAGAGAGTCCGGTGAGGCACTATCATGAAAAGAAGTATTATTAATACATTAAAACATTGTTAAGTCAAGTAATTGCCAAATCCAACAATTTACATTCTAAAAAGAAGAAATAACATTTAAATAGTTGAGCATTAGAACGTTTTGAACTTGTGGTTTGTACCCAAACTGATTCAAAAGCACCATAAATTCCCAGTTTTTTCTTCTCCAAATACTAATTGTTAGAAAAATCTAAGTATTTTAGAAGATTTTAGTAGTCGATGCAGTGGTTAGTGAGCATTGGGTTACCTCTCCAATGGCTGTTTCACTGTACGACTTTACTTGCCAACTTTTTCTGGTCCAACTTTGGTAACTGAACTTTTTGAGGTTCTAAAAGTGAGCCGAGTCAAGCTGAAGTGATTTTTTTTCTGATTGAAAGGAAAAGTTTGATGATCCTGTTGATCTGTAACTGGTGAACTGCCAAGCTCACTGACTGGCCAGAAAGAAACGGTGCAAATTTGATTGCACTTTATGCTGGTTGTTCATCTCAAAATGTGAGCACATGAAATGTATCAACACAGTGCCTAAATAGTGACACTCTTTAGTTTGAAAGGTTGAAGCAAAATCATTATCTTCTCCATTTCCCAACTGAAAAAGAAGATAACGAGAACCAGCACTTGTTCAATCAGGAGATTGTCCCAGAAAGCAAAGAGAGTTTCAAAATATAGCTAAACCATATTATATTCATTTTATATTATATTGAGAATTCATGAGCCATAAGAATTGACTGAAATTTGTGTGTTTTAACAGAATCCGTTAACATGTATTGATTTAGATTATAAGGGGGTGGGAAAACACAATTAATGAAGTGGAAAAACAAGGAATTTCCAAGAGTCTTTACATGAACTAAACCTAAAGATAAAACTGACCTATAAAATAATAATACTAATAAAAAAAGAGTCTGTGATGTCTGACAGTAGCTTACCCATTTCAAATTCATCCCAATGATGAAAAAAGGGCCCTTAAAAATACTTAATTTCAAGTAGCCGTAATAGAAGCCACCACTAGCAAACAAGGGAGTGTAAGTAAAATGTTTAAATTTTTTCATAATTTTGGCACATAAGTTGATTACTTTTAGTCTGTAATAATTTATTAATTTTTTATGCAAAATATGAGTAGTTAAAAAAATAGTTCATATCAAATGTGATGCACAAAATATATTTTGCAGTAGGTGCATTCGTTTGCATATCAGACTAGTCTTTCAACTAAATAAATAAATGTTATTTTTCCAGAAAAACGTGTTGAACAATATATAATACAGTTTGGATTATTCTAATCAATTTGCATTACAGCCTGAAATGTAAAAAATGTATTAGGTAAATCATACCTACGGAAGAAAGGATTCTAAATGGACTCTAAATTAATCCTTTTTCCAATCGTGTCATTTTCTTAAATGTCTTTGATAAAATAAATGGAACTCTCTAATAGTTTGTGAATCAGATTACACTGCCAGGTGTCTTCCCTCATTGTAGATTGTGTGGAGATGCTGCAGGGAGGAAAGCTCTGACAGAGGATCCATTCCGCTTGGAGACAAAAACTCCTTTTGGTTTCAGGAATCTTAAAATATTTCATATACATTTAATCCACTGCAAATTGATTTTAAAATATTACTTGCCAGGAAACATTTAAGGCCAAAGACAACGTCTCACAACAGAATCAGATGCCTCCCTGTTCTCTGCCAAGAATCTGTGTTATCCATCACCTCAAAGCATCAGCTTCACATTTTAACACCGTCTTTATCTCTTGCTGGCAAATCACACAATTCAACAAAGTAAACAAGGGAATCAAAACAAAGTTAGTTGATTTGTTTAAACCAGGAAACACTTCAATAAAAAATGTAAAACCCAAATAAATTTAAACCCATACACTTCAATGAACAGCACAACAGTGCTAGAGGAGGCCAACAATGAAAGCAAATATCGAACGAATATACCTAAATGGAAAAAAAGCAAGACTGAAAAAGCAAGACTTTCAGAAAGACTGAAATATAACATCACAATTTGAGGAAAAGCAGGGAATTGCATTCATATATAATTACAGTTAACCAATTAACGTGTGATCCTCAGTCAAGCTGCACAAACCCGACCCCTTCAATAAATATAATATGATGCTGACTGTAGATGCTTAGTTCCAAATTGATCAAAATATGTATTAGACAAACAGCCTCTACTCATGTTGGGTTATCTTTAGAGCAACTACAAATTTTAGACATATTTTAGCCTGTGAAGAACACAAAGACCCCATAGAGAGAACCATATGACTTTTAACAGCAGTTAGTACAATTACTAGAGTCAACATTGAGGTTTGTTCATTGCCCTGAAGCTATTAAAAAGCCGAGTTTAATGCAGGAACTAATTGAAACAATGTAGATTAAATAAACAATGTTATTGTTAATTCGCTTGTTTTGGTGTTATGGAGAAGCGTCATATTTTATTCTGAAAAATCCAGAAATGTGAGGTTTAATAATGAGTAGAAAACAAGGGAAGGTCCCAGTGTCATGGTATTTATGCAGTATATTAATATTCAATGCCTGTAACTGATTAACTAATCTAAATTTTAAAATATTTTGCTATTTTTCAGGGAAATTAACAGAAGTCTAGTACATTTTGACCACAAAGAAATTTCAGGTCAACATGTTTCCTCTTCTTATGTTTGATGTGTACCCCAGAAGCAGAAATGGAACAGTGCCCTTCAAAGAGGCACAACAACAATTTAATTTAATTTTCCTCTTCTAATCCTTACTGTGGATAATGTGTTCTTTAAAGGGAACATAAATACATTTGACAAAATCAGCTAATAATGCAGTGCGGAGCAGCATGCAAGTTGTGGCCTGAAACCGAAACTGCAAACAGAAAAAAATTACCGTCGACCACGATATCCGCCCTCTCCTCTCTCAGGACGACAGATTACTAGATCTACATTGGAACAATGCAATGAAACAACGCATACACAGTAAACATGCTGATGTTCTTTTAGGAGATAAATTAGGTTTAGGTTTTGTTTCTAAAAAGACAAATAAATCAATAAATTAATAAGTAGTGTATTGTATTATTATGCCACATTCTGTTTGAATACTCGTTTCTGATTTTGTATTTTTGTAAAATTTGTATTTTTCTTGATATATGCACACGAAGTCCTGGTCAGTTAAATAACTATGTATCATTGCGCGATTTAAGGAACCATGACTTGATCAGTCTATTCGACACACTAGATCGCAGTTCACAAGATTTGCTTGGATTGTCTTAACAACCGTATTATTTAAGTTATACGATCACTTTTTTTTACACCAACCGTCGTTTGAGAAGCTCTGCTGAAACAATTATATTGTATAATTCGACTTTAAAAGAAAACAAGGAGCTCACATTTGTCTCCGCCTGTTTTTTCATGCAAATATCCTACACTTGATTTTGGTTTTAACTTGCCCTGAGGGTGATCAGTTTAAAATCGTTTACGCTACTAGCTTCATAGCAACATATTTCCCTCACTCCTCCTCTACGGGAGCTCATCCAGCTCAGTGTTAGGTTCATTTCTAGTGAGATCAGCATTTCTAGTGACTATATTCACTCACAAATTGGGATACATCGCTCCATTTCATTTCTTTTATGTACTGCAGAGCAAACAGTAATAGCATATTTATTGTGTTAATGTTGCCCAAAGATAATAGTATAAACATAATCCACTTCAAATGTTGACATCTTTACTTACCGTGTAGTCAAAACAACATTGAGTAGAAAAATCTTCAGTTTCCACTCATTTATTGCAGCTCAAATATTAATAATAATTTAAACATGCGAGTGTGGTCAAAGACAGCGAGGGCATCAAAGGGCCTTTAGCACTGAAGCTCCACCCTGTGGTTGGAGACTTTTAGTTGCTCCCTGGTGCTATCACACTTCAAGGAGAGCCATTACATATCTTTCCCTCCACCTAGGCGAGTGGCCTTTCAGGTTCCTGAGAACCACCATCTCACAGGACCTTAAGTAGAGCACCCACATTGACTCAAGATTGATTGCAAAGAAGACCCAGCAAAGGCTGTACTTCCTGCAACAGCTGAAGAAGTTCAACCTCCCACAGACGCTGCTGACCCAGTTCTACTCAGTGGTCATTGAGTCTGTTCTGTGCATCTCCATCACTGTTTGTTTTAGCTTAGCATCCAAATCAGGCATACAGAGGCTTCAGTGGACAGTTTAGACTGCTGAAAAGATCATTAGAGCTCCCCTACCCTCCTTTCAAGAACTGTACACCTCCAGAATAAGAAAGAAAAATCCCTCTTGATGCTGCCCACCCAGGCAATCACCTCTTTCAGCTCTTACCCTCCGGCCGGTGCTTCAGAGCCCCATACATAAGGACAGTCCAGCACAAACACAGCTTCTTCCCTCAAGACATTCAGCTTCTGAACCCATAAAATCCCCACCAACACTCATATATTATATATTTCATCAGTCAAAGCAGAGTGGATTTACAAGCCTGCTTCGACTGTGCTGATGAGAGTGTTTTTGTACCTGCTGCCTCAAACCTGGACTCAGTCTGCACTAAGCACGAAACAACAGGACTCTGATGTGGACTCTGTACACTTCCAGTCACTCCACATTCTGTTTTTTTTTTGCTGCACTTTATTTTTGATTACGCTTTGGTCTGCACATTACCTACAAAGCACATCTCTTAAGCACCTTGGACTTCTATAGTTATAGTTCTATTACTTTATATTTTACTTCCTATATATATCTTCATGTCGACTTTCTTCCCTTTCGGGGTCGCCACAGCGGAATGAACCGCCAACTCACTGGCATATGTTTTACGCAGCCCATCGTTGGGAAACATTCACACACACATTCACAATTTAACACTAAGGACAATCGTTCTTACTCAATTCACTTATACCGGATGTCTTTGGACTTGTGGGGAAGCCGGAGCACCCGGAGAAAACCCACGCGATCACGGGAGAACATGCAAACTCCACACAGAAATGCCACCTGCCCCAGCCGAGCCTAGAACCAGCGACTTTCTTGCTGTGAGACGACCGTGCTACCCACTGCGCCACCATGACCTATTACAATCAATTTACTTTTAACTTGAGCAATTTACTTACATAACCGTGTTACTCTTATATAATCTGTGTTACTGTGCAACGTTATTGTGTCATTTTTTCTGTATGAACACTGGAGAGTAACCCTGTACCACAACATATTTGTTGTGTCTGTGCACAAGCACACTTGGCAATAAAGATCTTTCTGATTCTGATTGTAAGATTTATATGGTAAATATTTTATATTCCTAAAGAAAAGCAGATAATTTTTTACTTAAATCTTTAAAAAAAAATGCAGTTATTAATTCAGCACATTGAAATGTCAGCTATTATCCCCTTTTCACATGATTACAGTTCAGATGTGGGCAGAGCCATAATCAGTGGAAAAATGTTTACATTAGTACAAACCATTATTACATACAAACATGTGACCTGACTATCCATAAAACAATTATATTTAAAATAATTAAAGCTAACAATAATAGTTTTGAAGTGACCTATATTTTACCAACATACAATTATGGGGTTAGGGTCTAACCCTAGGATGTCACAGTGGCTCAGTGGGTATCATGGTTGTCAAACGAATACTGTATAGGTTGCTGGTTCAAGTCTCGGCTGGTTCAGTTGCCATTTCTGTGTGGAGTTTGCAAGTGCTCTGGTTTCCCCCAACTCCAAAGACATGTGGCCCACACGATTGTTCATAGAGTTTTAGTGGGAATGAGTGTGTGAGTGGATGTTTCTCGATGATGGGTGCAGCTGGAATGGCATCCACTGCTTAAAACATATGCCAGAACAGTTGGCAGTTCATTCCGCATTGGCGACCCCGAAAGGGACAAGGCCATCAAGAAGATGGATGGATGGTCGAACACTAACCCTAATTATGTATGAAAAGGGAGAGATCTAAGAAAAATAGGATCATCAGATTGAAACATCAAATTCCCCAAAGGGTCTCTCCAACAACTCCTACTTGCCAAAAACTCCAACTTCGCCTTCAAAAACTAAAATCAAGCAGTTTCCTTACTTTTTACTGGTAACAATGAAAGGGTCTTGTGTTGGTAAACACATCCTGAAATAGAGCAGCAGTGATGCTTCTTCATGAATATTGCTTCTACTTACATGTAATGTACACATTACATAACATTAAGTACTGATTGTTTTGCATATTTAAAGGTCAATTTTAAAACTTGATTCGTTAAAAGCAAACATGGTTTCAAAAGCGACATCCAAATCCCCCAAAAGCTAACATGAAGGGAGAACTTAGAACATACTTCAAGGGCAAGGCGACTGCAAACTAAGCCAGGCCTTTATTCAGTGGTGAAATATTGAGTTCCAGGTAAAGGAGCACGGCAAATTTTGACAAACTGAGCCATGTTGTGCTCGTCACCTTCAAGAGTACATTTTGAGCATCTTTGAAGCAGGATTCCCTCAAACTGAGGCAGATGTTGTCCTTGCATAACTAATGATAAGGGTGAATAACCTTGCTCTAATTCCTTTCAACCTGTTCTCCTGTCTTTACCTCCTTTCCCCCTCCCCCTTTTCCTTCATTTCCTTTATTTCATTGTGGTATTCTTTTGCACGTTACCTTGGTAACGCAGCAGTTCTGTTCTGCTCACCATTCAGCAGACATTCCCTTGCCCTGGAGGGCAGATGCACTCTGCATGTCCTCCTGTCATCTACACCAAAAATGTCCATGTGGACGTCTTCATCAAACCTCAATTTAACCTTCACACTCCCAGTGCAAGCGCAAGACACAGAAGGTTTGGCAACAAAACATCTCAAGGGCACCCAGATGTGCTTCCAGCTTTTTTTTATCTGGAATTTTTTCACTTCAAATGACCATCACATCGCAGAGTACAAATATACTAGTGACTACCTGTGTGAGGGGGTTGAAAGTATTGCTCTAATTGAGCAGACTGGTTGCCATGGTAATATATTGAACAGCTGCAAAGGGTAAAAGGAGAACACCTTAGTGCTGCATGGTTTCACTTCTTAAAAGTGTCACCTAATATCTGCAGGCTACTTGTAAGGCATAAAGCTTCAAAATACGTATCTTATTGTGTATCTTATAGGTATAAAAAAGTAGCTAAATTGTTTTTTTCAGAACAAAACAAAACCAGTGGTACATCTGAATTTTTTTGCATTTTAAATACTCTAGATACAAAGTTTAGAAAAATATATTATTCAAGTTTTTGATTAACTGTAAAATATCTACTTGAAAAAATTAAGTCACTACAAAATACAAGATCAAAACTAAGAGATATAGGAAGAATTACTGATAATTTCTCTTTTGGGAGTCATATTTTGTTTTCTAAAATGTGCTTCGTTCAGATGATAAAGATTGGTGAAGAACAATAGGCCACTTTCCAATTAATAAAAGTTACTTACAAATGGCTATCCAGCTTTTTTCTTAAAACAAGCTACAGCTAGTCCTGAATGCAGCTGCTTCTCATGCAAACAAAAAGATATGACCATATCACCACAGAATGATGACCAATCCCATTACAGAATGATTTGTTACGACAGATCCAGGGGTAAGTGATCATGGAGGAAGAACAACAATAGGAACGGAGAGAACATAGACTCAAAGGTTCACAAGACTGAGGTGGACTTATGGACTTAAGGTCTGGATGGTAGTAGCTAGACTCTGTGCTGAAGACTGGAGTTTGAGGATGAACAAAACAACATCCATAAATGTAAGATGCAGGACTATTTGCTGTTCTTAAGCAAGAGTTATGAGGGAGGAGGCTTGAGGGAGAAAGGACTCAAGTTTCTAGGTGGAACCTTTAGACCTTGAAAATCAGGAGAACGTAGCAGAAAGACAAAATAGGGATCTGGGAAAGACCAGAATGCCAAGTGACATAGGAGAACTGGGAGGGACCAGTGTGTAAGCATGCAATCTGGACTTTCAACTTTGTGAGCGCCATTTCCATTTCAAACGCAAAATATGATCAAATCAATAAACTCTAAATAAGTTCAGATGTAAAAAATAAAATACAAATAAATAAATCAATAAATCATTATTGTTAAGTCAAAGAATTAAAATGTATAGAAAGCAACTTGACAGTGAGTTAAAGTAATTGCATTTTTTTTTTTTTTGCATGCAACAGATAATTTATTTGGAAAAAAAATGTGTTTTTAGCTCCATGTTTAATTGCTTAATTTCAGTACCACACAGCCATACGATTAAGGGGAAAAGCTGCATAATCCTCTACACAAGTAAAAGAGAAGAGGTTACTCTGTGCCTCCCCTGCCAGGTCAAGGAAGATTATCTAAGTATTACCAATCTGAGAGTTGACAGAAGCCATATTGTTTATGCTGCCATGATTAACTAACTTAATCGCAGTGTTTATTCTGCACAAATGCCTCGTTTGTTTCACAAAAGGTCAAACACAGTTAAGCTTTTATGGGAATAACCACGAAGCCACCAAACAAGAGTTTCTGTCAAAAAGAAACTGTTTAATGTGGTACAGCTTGTGGTCAAATCGATGAATACAGAAGTAGAATTCAAAAGCAAAAGAAAATTTAAAAGCAGAGTAAACCAATCTCAAGGTAGAACAGCTTCAAATACACTTTCACAAGTTCCAAAAAGATCTACAAACAGACCTCAGTCTGACCTAGTTTTTGTCTGAACCTATGAGTAAATGCTGTATAATTGAACTTTAAATAGCACTCAATTATCTTGCAAATTTTTCTGGCACAGTTCTGAACAAATTGGCTGTTTTTTCCTTCTTCAAAGACAGTGACTTATTTTGTTTGTATATAAATGAGCTAAAGACTACAAAATTGCCCCATAAGGAGGCTGTGATGCACATCATTGGATCCTTTGGCTGCAGATCAGAGCCAGAACAGGGTGGGTGGGGAAAGAGAGGAGCTCCATTAGTAAGCTCTGCATGCATCTACTGAATAAGCCATTTTCACATATTCTGCACAAACCGAAAATAACAGACAGATTTCTGAAAGCAATTATTTCCTTGTGAGTGGAGGTTTATTTTAAGTATACATTTGCAGTCCAGGTAGTAAAAATTCTGTATATAGTGAGGTAAACTAAAAATCTACACATTACAAAAACATATATATATATATATATATATATATATATATATATATATATATATATATATATATATGTTTTTTTTTTCTCTCAAATAACAGCACATAATTATTTCTACAGATCTTTTGAGGGGAATCCTCAACTGTGGGAGTATGAATTTAACAGACACACAAGCCTGAATGTTGTTACAGCTTCCGACACCAGCTGAGGAAAAGAGAACACCACACGCCACTTTCATCTTCACACTTCAGTCACACAGCCGCAGCACCTTTGAACTCAAGATTCTTTCTGTAAACTGTGATTACTTTGCTATACCATTATTGGCTAGCTTTTTAAAGCAAAGAATATGCCAGATCTATACTAGGAATAGGAAAATCTCTGTGTTAACTGTGTATTTAACTGTGTTAAATACAGAGTTGTTCGAATCCGAACTAAACTTATAGTTTATTTCTTAAATAGATTACTTATTATGACAAATCACAGTTTGTCACAGTTTGAGTTTAATCAGGTGTGCAGACACTTTTCAACTATTAGATTTTATTTATTAACTCATGGAATAAAATAACAAGTTAGACACCCTTTTATTCAAAATTATTTACAATTGAAAGACACACATGATTTGCTACAAAGTACGTTAATCTTAAGTAGTTTAACTGAGAATTTGTTTAGTAAGATTTTCGATTTAGGTTGGGAAGATAATTCCTCAAGCCATGGAGAGTGAACTAGAAGTTTTCTTTTTAAGGGACATTTAAATGGCATAAAAAGAAAAAAATATTTACTCGAAACAAACAAAACAAAAGGTCCCTCAATTTTTTTTTGTCGAGTCAGTTTTTGTCTTCTCAAATTGACTCCACGAACATGTTTTCATTTACTCAACACATCACTCTAACACAGATTGACATGGTTGACTGAACTTTTTTAATCCAATCCACACCCAATGAGAATTTTAACTAAATTAGAAAATAAAAATTCAGTCAACTCTTCAACAAAAAATTTAATTCCAACTAAATTGTCAAAA
This sequence comes from Danionella dracula, assembly GCA_900490495.1. NCBI lineage: Eukaryota > Metazoa > Chordata > Actinopteri > Cypriniformes > Danionidae > Danionella > Danionella dracula. The sequence continues at coordinate 8,800,078 of UELW01000178.1, forward strand.
AAAAATCTAAAATCAGACTGAATGATGTTTTTAGAAAATAAAAATTGAGTCAACAAACTTTAACTAGTTGGATTTTTACAAAATAGGACTGTGGAGATACGATGCAGCCTAACTTGATTCAATAAATTAAAAAAACGATGACCCAAAGTACTTAACTCTAACTTAACTAGCAGTGATCCATCTTTAGACTCATGCTAAGCTTCTCATACAAAAAAGGTAAATTTATTGCATTTATTTTTTCTGTAAAAAAAGTACTAAGATCCCTGATTACAATCTGTCATAAAGATAGTTTTTTTTTCTTCCTACTTTTAACTTTTAACAGTGGAGTCAAGTTTCAGAATTGTGAGAGCCACTATAAGAGATTAGATAGGTCAAATGACTAGCAAGCAGCTCACACAAGACAATGTCACACATTAATCCATCAGTATTACTGTAAATGCCAAACAATACACCGCCATTGTGCTAATTTAACAAAGCATACAGTAGATAGATCCATCTGGACCTGATCCTAATGAATTCAGTGTAGCAACTGAATATAGCCAGATGGGGCTAACATAAGATAGATCCCATTGGAGTGCTGGTGCTGCTGAAATATAAAAATATGTTGCCGCATAGAATCACTCTCTTCCCTTGGAGACTAAAGATATCTTCCTAAAAGCCTTCGTGTAAAGACTGAAAGAGGACTAATTTCAGTGCTGTAATTAAGCTTTTCAATGTAAATATTCTTCATATTATTGTCATTGATCAGTGCTTATTGTAAACAATATTCATTGATGTCTCCTGGTATATGAAGACCTTTTTTGAACTAGTGCTAACATTTTTACTCACTTAATTTTTAAGACACTACGCATCAATGGCCCAACTTTTCTTTGAATTATCATTATGTGAATAAAACATTAAACTTTAGTACCTCCCTCAGTATTTCTAACCTAATATATGAACAGGGACTTTAAAGAGATATTGTGCCTCCTCAATGCCATGGGGAGTCCCTTGTTAGACAAAAGGATTTGGGACAACTGCTCACATTCCAGGCATCAGTGGGGACAGCACGCCACTGTGACAAGCGTTGTAATCTCTCAGCATCTGCTGGCATGAGATTGATCCAAGCATTCCTTTTGTCAGAAAGATATCAGTGGCCTAGCTAAACATGGACCTAGATATCGCAAGCTTAAACTAGATTATCTGATTTTTAAATAGTTTGAAGGGACTCAGAATTTTAGCTCAAGGTCTGAACTAAACTTGCTTTCAATGATGATAATAATGATCTTAATAATACATTGTATTTACTGGCGCCTTTTGTGACACAGAAGGACACGTCACATAGCAGAACAACAACAGAGAATAAGAATAAAAAAGAAATACAAATGGAAAAATTGGTTCTTAAAGTTCTTGGTTCTCATCCCCATCAGCTTGCTAAAGCAACAGGCTAGAGTTATACCTCCTGGTCTGATGGAGACTTTAAATCTGTGCGATATCTGAAGGATTGAGTTGCTTTTTATTCCCGAGTAGGTATCCTCCCCAGTCATCGTGTAGGATATGATGTGCCAAGTTCCCCTGTAAACAGCTGGGAGGATCTCTCCTCTTAGTGATACATTGTCCTGGGCGAAGTAAAAACACAGTTTAATTTGCTGTGAATTTCTCAAAGGAAAAAGCTCCATATCATGACTAACAATACTCAAGCTCATGTTGACCAGCCAGGTTTTGAATGAAAAAATGGATGATTCAAATCAATGCACTCCCATGAAACATATAATGTAAAAAAAACATGTTGCACGTCATTTAAATAATGTTTTTACTTTTGGTATTGCACACGTATTATATTACTCAATATACCTACTGCTTAAACTTTTGTTAATATTTAATCAAATTGATTTTCTATTATACATATAAAATAACAAAAATAATACAGGAAATATTCAGATTCAAAACTTTTTCTATGATTTAAATTTTTTTGTCATGTACCTTTGAGTATTGAAATTTGTCTTAAGTGCATTTGAAATCTATTTACTGAATTATTTAAAGTGTTGACCAGGAATACCAGCTTACATGTGTTAGCTTGCCTAGCAGGCAAGCAACAGAATTTTTATTTCCATTAAGCCCTGAGAGTCTTACATGCCAGATACTGTCATGTCTCTACCCTTGACATGAGAAGTGATGACACAGAGACACATCAGAGGTGTGAAACAGCAGCTGCAGATGCTGAAAGCTGTTATGCTGTGTGTCATAATGGAGCACTCATGTGATCACACAAATATCCTAGTAAAATGGTACAGTAATAATACTTACAAAAGTAAAATTCATTTTAATGCAGAGTTTAAGTAAAGACTCCTTTGGGTGTTGTTTTAAGAATTACAACTAAATAACATATTAAAACAAATATAAAAGTATATAATTCTCTTATTAGCTAAAGACCATCTCATCTTCACCTAAGATTTTAAAAAAGAATTCAAAACAATACACGCTTTAACCTGCTTGGATTAAGAATAAAGACAGGACAATTTTCACCATTGGTTTTGGCAAGAGAAAAAAATGTTTTTTTTGGTTGATCATCACCACCATCTTCATGCTATTCCCACCCTAAGGGTCCAGCAGGCCCTTCACACAGTTTGCACATCCCTGCATGACTGCTTTCACAGAACTAATCCAAACACATTTTATGCTCTAAAACCAGCAGAAAATTGATTTGCCTCTTCAGTAAATGTCCTCTTAAAGATAAATTGTGTAATTTCCACCAAAACATTATCAAAATAATTACTGTGACTACTTTTCTATACAAAAATGTTAATTATAATCAAAATATACATTATTAAATATAAATTAAAAAAATATTTTTTTTTACCTACAACTTTTATAGACCCGTTACACACAGACTGAATGTTTCATGGTATTATTTTTAGTGTTGAAGATCTTTGTACACAGATATTAAAAGCAAAATAAGGAGTTTCAGAAATAATGAATACTACTTAAAATCATTCTAAAGGTTTTTTTACTTCTTAGAAATGTTATGCATCTGATCTCTTTTTGCAACAAGCTACTCCATCAATTCTGTATGGGGCAATCAGCCTGTAGGAATCCTCAGGTATAACGGAAGTCTAGGTTTCTTTGACATCGTCCATCAAGTCATCTGCTAGACTGGGTCTGATGTCTCATCTTTTTGACATTACTCCCAAGATCCTCTTCAGCTCAGGTCTGTTAACTTTGTTGACCAATCAAGAACAGCAACAGTATGGTCACTTACAAGAACTAACAGACATACTAAAAGCTGGTTAAGAGGCACTTCCTGCTAGAAAATTAAATCAGAATGGCCATAAAGTTTTTCAGTCGACTTTTCTGTTGCCTATGGACATTTACATTTATTTATACTTTTACAAAGAACTTTGTTCCATGTCTAGCTTTTAAGGTTTGAATGTTCTATTTTAACCTTCTCTTTCTTTTATAAACTGCTGGAGATTATGGAATCTACTTGAACTGCTCTCCCATTCAGTAAATAATGGGTTGGATTTCTGTTCTTGAAAAACTAAAATTTAAACACCTTTTGCAGAGTAAAAAGTAAAAACAAATGACAAAAAATATGTTTTCAAACAATTATTTTCTGCAATAGGCAGAACAGATGGTTATAAACATCCAGAGATTAAGTTTATTTAAGAAAACATTTTTTAAAACCCACAAGAATTACAAATGGTTTCTGGCGCTTATTGCAATCTGCTACAACAGCTGGAAAGCAAATTGTGATGCAATGAAGCTGGGCACACAGATGTGTAAGAAAAAGTGAGGAAAAAGGCTTTCCACACCAACAACATAAGATAACAGAAAAGCGTGTCCAAACCCAACAGAGCAAGATGTACGACTGAGTTTCAATGCTTTTCAAAAAATGCTTTCCCTGAACAAGAGCAAGCGGTTCAGGAGCTATTCTGTGACTTGTCTGTGGAACACGATTAAGGCAAGATAACTTACAAAGAGTAAAAAAGGCCTCACATGGAAGACGATACCACAAAGGATTCGGTGAAGTGAATCTGCAGATTTGAGAAACTAAAGCAGCTCTAATCTCACCCACACGCTCACGAGCAAGCAGAGACAAGGACTGCTGCTGCATGAACTCTACTGAAATAATGAACTGGAGACCATTGAGTGATGACTCAGTGGAAGAAACAGGAGGTAAGTGACACTCAGAACAAAAGGTTGACTAAGAATGACTGAGAGCAAAGGAAAAATTAATGGACAATAAAAACCTTTTTGAACTGAACAAGAATTAGATGCTACTAGACATTTTAAATTCAATTTTGTTCAAGATAAAAAGCAATTTTTAAATATTTTTTCTGCATCAAAAGTAAACTAGAAAATATTTATCAACTGAATACAGTTTACTCCAAACCACACCGTCATATCATATGACACGATTTCAAGAGAGACGACTCCCCCGATTAGTTAGCCGGTTTTCCTCACTCAATACAAAGAGCCGTCTCGAAGAATTGTTTCGTTTGTGACTGACACATCACTAAAACCCAGCTTCTAACCCAATTTGAGAATTTTATATTAACTGGAATATTTTTTTTTATTGTCAGATAAGAATCTCACGCATTAACGGCCCACCATAGCTACTATACAAGATACTAGAGTTCAGACCTGTGTTTTGGACATAATGTGGACAGGAATTGTAATAGGGATTTAAGCAAACCCAATGAGAGGTATTTCCTCAAACTGTGCACCCCCTTGACACTCATCATGTCAGTGAGCTGTCAGGAGGAATATACGCTGTTTTTGAAGACTTGTTTGTGGGAATATAGTGAAGGGACACTTTTGCTGAGGATCTTATGGACAGCTGGAATAGTTTGGATTGTATTTTAAATCCAATGTGCTGTTCAGACTGATCGCTTTTGTTTAGTTGTTTTAAGCTAATATAAAATTAGCTCAGTGCTCCTGTTTCATCTGTTATTGTGGATTCTCTAAATCAGAGATATCAAAGAGTGACTTCAGAGACTGAGTTCAGAGACCAGTTGGTGTTTGAAATCTGTGTAATAGTATTTCACATCTCGAGTAAGTCCTTGTTGCTCAAAGCTACTTTTCCTACCTTCAATAAAGGTCTTCTGATGTCATGAAACTCTGTCTCAGAGCTTGTAGTCCTTTCTCACTGGCTGTAAGAAAATGTAATAAAAAAAATATATCAATTGAGGTCTGAAACGTTCAGTGCTGTTTTATTGTTGCTTCAGCTCTTGTTCTTATTTCTGACCAACTTTTGGTTCCTTTAAAATATGTCTAAATAATCAGTTGCATTCTGCATGATGGACAATTGTGTGGCTTATCTACTTCGTAAAAAGGGTGGGTGACTGCATTGTCCAAACCTTCATTATAAGTAAACAGCTTTATCTCATTAAAATGGCAATAAGCAGAAGTTGGAAAATATGTTAAAAATGCTGTTACGTTTAAGCATTTCAGTTTAAAAGGACCAACACTAGGGAGGGAGAAAATACATAATTTGGTATATTGGATCAAAGTCTAAATCAGGTGGCAAAACAGAGGTTTTCGCTGCTGATCAATCGAAAACAGAAGGAAGGAAAAAGGAAATAAAAGAAAAAAATATGAAAAAAATAAAAACAAGAAAAACAAAAGAAAGAAAGAAAGTGAAAAAAAAAGAAAAAAAATTAATAAATATTTTTAAATGTGTAATTAAGACCCCAGAAAATATCTGTTTTTAGTTAGTTGCAGTTGTTAGTTTTAATGATTTTCTGACTGGGTCAGAGAGTTTGTTCAAGAAAGTTCTGGTATTGCCTATCACATGTTAATGCGCTTAACACCATGATTTTGAAAAAAAAAAATAATTCATGAATATCACAGTTGTATATTCATCTATATCGTTTCAGGCAGGTGTTATCCTGAATTTCTTGGAAGGGGGAAAAGTGATCAGTTACCATTGTTGCTTTGATGACACCACATCAAGCATTAAGCAGAGATTTTACAACGGCATGCTCATCCATCGATTAACTTTGCCTTAAAGGCCTGTCACAAATCTGGTCATCTCATTACTCAGTGATGCGACCCCACAAGATCCTAGCCACAATTACGCCCTCCTCATCATCAGAAAAGCCTGTTTTAAACGAAAACACAGGTTCCTGCTTGATATTCTGATACCTTACTGTCTTTATTCAAAAGCAGGCAACAGGTGTGAAAACACTGACCAGCATTCCTGTCATGTTTCGCTTGGTGTAACAGAAAGGGTTTCAGGCCAATCTTGAACAGAATCAAAATGAAAAAATGATGGGGGCAAACTTGTCAAAGTGTCCCACAGACAAACCTATGAAACACAATAACTCAGCTCTAGCACAGATTCGATTTCACATAACCTACTTGCCCCCAGAATCATCAAAAGAGAATGAGGGAGCTCCTTTCATCTTCAAAGATGTTTTCAACTGAATTACACTTAGTCAAGAAAAGTGGGCTAATCTGGGTATTGTATTACATTCAGTTTCTTTTGTGTAAAATGAGTCAGCCTTACTAACAGAGTAGAAAACAACCTTCACCTATATTGTCTAGTTGGGCTTTAAGTTTTACTAAACAAAACATTTGGTTATTTATTGTACAATTTAATGTGACTTGTGTTAGTTCATTTCATTTACAAAAAAAAAAAGGTAATGGTCAATAATATCAGCAACCTAGCAATTCCATCAGGAAATTGTGGAAGCCCATTTCAGACAGGGTAAAAATTGTGCGTTTGCATGTCAACATATCAAAAGAGTCAACATTTTATCTAAAATTTTAATTTGAATTTAAAAGCCATTATTTATTTTATCTAACAGGAATGGGCTTCCATAGAACACATAACATTTCTATCAGAAAAAAAAATCCAATTGTTGCAACTGTTGGTAATTAAAATTGTAAAAGATAATTGCTTTTTTTAGATGTTTTCTTATTTATATTTAGATGTAAACAATATAGGAGACACACTTGCAAGCAGTTAAAATCAATTCAACATTTGTGTTGGGTGTCACACTGAGCATGGAGAGAAGGAAGTATAAATATGTCAAAGGGTTTAAATTTAAACAAATCTCAAGGCTACAAGTCAGAGATATGTTTCTCTGTCCACTATGTGCCATATCAATTTAAATGTATCTAGCTAAAATCTCTGAATGTGGACAGAAGATCTCAGTGTCAGCTCACACTATCTATTGCCATCGGATAGAAAAGCAATGCTATTGTAAGAAAACTAAAGAGGGTTAAAAAGCTTGACTTTAGTAAAAAAACTTATGTGGCATAATCCTTCTTGGAGAGTGTGGACAGATAAGACATAATTAGATATTTTAGTAACAAAAAAATCAAATCCTTAAAAAAAACCTCACTAAAGTCAAACATGGTGGAGGGGTTGCTTCTAGAACTTAATGTCTTTGTTGAGTAAACAGCATCATTAAATCTGGTTGCCGCTATTAAATTTTGGGGTACAATAAGGTCGGCAATCACAATAAAGTCACTTTTACACATTACATATAAACTAATACAAACCCAAAAGATTCAGAGCAGCACAGTGAAATTATCCAGAAGTAATAACCAAAAAGTTGACTGAAACACAGCATTGCTGACTGTGCACTAGTACATGACATAAAAAAGACTGAAAACATCAAAACCATAATCGTCACATCTTCGCCTCCCTGTCCTCAAAATTCTCGAAAACATATCATTGGGTAACACTACCAAAGTCTCCAATCAGTTCTCTAGAAATTACTATGATGTAAAAGTAGGCTTTCCTTCAGTTCCTCTGGACACACGTCATTGGCCACCACAACAAAGCAAAAGGCTCAAAACAAAGGACTTCCAAGGCATTGGACAATTAAACTAATCAAAGAAAAGTTTCCCTAATGTCTTACTGAGTCAGTCATGTTTTCTAGCAGAATGTGAGGCAGAACACAGTTTTTTTCCATGGAGGCCTTAAATAAATACAGCTGAATAAATTCTCAAGTTAAATGTACAAAAAAACAATCAGTTGATTTCTGTACAACCCACTCAATGTTTAAGAATATCTTCAAGCTCTTCCATAGAGTACACCTACAAAAAAAGACTTTCATTATATAAAACATGAATTCAGTCACAACACTGGCTTAACAAGTTCTCTAACTCCTCTGACTCACTGAAAGTAATAGAGATTGTACAACTTGAACAAAAGCTTTAGTTAATACCGTCCTACAGGTTTCTTTAAAGCAATCTATGGCCCCATTCTCACGCAACCCCCAGAACAGGATTAAAGGCAAGTCTCTACCTGAAAACAGCTCCAGCGCTATGAACTTGAACACTCCTGCCCTCTTCTTTGCAAGAGTGTGAAGTGTGTGTGCATTTCTTAGACTCACTGATGCACAGCAGCTGTCTTTCTGATGAGGATTTGCAAAGACCCACTCATGCATTCTCTCTAAATATCCTTCCAAAAAAAAGTAAACAAAGTTTTAAAAACTTGTGCACAACTGGAATTTTTTATACTTATTGAATAGTATAAAACAGAGAAACAGAATCATCTTTAGTATAATGTTGCTTGTGAAAAAGGAAATAGCTTTAAAAAATCTGGGAAATGTTTGAGTCCACATGTGAAGGAAATGTTGAAATACATTGACTGATTGTTGTTGCAACTGAGGATCAGTGATATGCAAACATCGACCCCATTGTTTGGGTGAAGCAATGTTTGGACACCGACAAAGACAGGTATTTTGCATGCAACCTTCGCTTCTTACAAGAAAACTAGTCATGGGCCATGAAGGGTCTGAAACAGCTAAACATTTCAGAATCATGTAGTTTTGTCTATACTTCCTTTACATTTATTTCAAACTGTGGTATATAGAGAGGAAAATTATGCAGAAAAATCCTTCAATAACCATGTAGGTTATCCATATATGACACTGCAAATAATCATTCCACACAAACATAGACATTTCTAATTATGCATTATAAAAAACATATTTAGTAAAAATTGTTTACATCCTTTGAATCGTCTTGTAAGAGTGTTTTCAAACAAGTTTTGTACTTCAGAGCTACTGTATACATAAAAAAACTGACATAATTAAGAATGTCCTGCAAGAATAAACTTTACTCTAAGGTACAGTAGCATTATATTATATGCTATATGGCATTATATAGTAGTTCTATTTTTACCCAACAGAATTATCTAACAGTAATTCCTTTTTAACCTTATCCACATGAGGCGTTTGTGAAGTTGCTTTGAAGCAACTGCTAAAAAAATTCATTAATTGATTGATTCTGACACTTTTTCTCCACCCCATCAGTGTGATGTGAGCAATGAATAGTTGTTTTAATTACACTACAATGATTGTGTTCACAAACTAACCCGAATACCAACTAATTAAACCCTTCCCTTTACGTTCAACTTAGTCTGGTGCTGAAATGACATACTGATGGGGTAAGGTAAGGCTGGTCGCAGCGAGCTGTTTATTTTTTCATGCATCCTTCCATACAGCATGCGGTCTCTATTGAGGATTGATTAATTCATTAAGAAAAGAGTGAGTTCATTTTAATGAGTCTCTACAAAGAACAGAACACACTCACTCACAACTTGAAGTGAACCTTCATCATCTCTCGGGATGTCCTGCAGCTCTTTGATGAGTAGAATGACCTGAGCTCTCTTGCTTTTTACTTGATGCAGCTCTCTGTTCTTGATTTAGTGCTCTTCTGTATTTTGCACAACATTATATAAAATAAATACAGCAAAAACATGCTGAGAGCAAGGTTTGTGACCATTACAACTTTTTCATAACAAGTCTGCATATAAATACAACAAAAGCTCCATCCTTCATTGAGCAATTACCTCCATAGTCAGTCAGTGAGACAAACTTATTTCTGAATCATCACAAACACCTTTTTTCCAGTTTTGTCTTCGAGAAATAAATATTGCTTTAAGGTGAAAATAGTTAGTAGTATTATTAGACTTAGAAGTGTTTCACAACCAATAGCCAGATTTTTAAGAATGCTTACAAAGCAAAAAGAAGAAAAAATGGGAGAGGTCATTTATTTCACGAGAATTAGTCCAGAAATGCAAAGAAAGTTTGTCTAGAATGGGGTAAGCATGATGGGCGAGATGTCCATGGAAGAGCCGAGAGATGACTCGGGCCCGAAAGCCCCCCTAGAGATCCTTTTCGTGAAGAAGTGGAGATGGGGGTGGAAGACGGATTTTGCTTTCTGCTTTTTTTTTATGGAATTGAGTTGTTAACATTCTATGTCTTAGGGAGCGGAAGGAGGATTGGAAACACCTGTAGAAGTTTACCAAATATTTGATCGCTCCTCCAAAAATTGCACTCACAAAACTACACTTACTTTCTCTACTAGAAAGCTCGAGCTCACTAAAGCGTGTATTCACGTCTCAGGCTGACGCAGTATACTTGCTGCATATGTAGTAGTCCTCAAGATCACTTGAAAATCTTGAGGACTTGAAGATGGTTAAACGAATGAGCACAGATGTGGTCGTCATGCCCTCCCACACTCTACCCGATAGACAAGCCCAATGCAGCACACAGCATGAACCCTCTCACGGCCAATCAGCTGAACTCTGTTAAAAATAGCAACTTCATAACTATTGCCGGTGCAGGTGGTCAAATCTACTAGACACTCTGCATAAACACATACACTGTATGAGCAGAGAATCCTTTAAACCCTTTACATTCTACACATTGATTAAATCTGACAAGTGAAACAGAGTCATTATTTCCCCTATGGTCAAATCGCTGACTGAGAATTTTCTCAACTGACTCTGAAGACTCACTCCCAAACAAACCCGATGGATATTTTAGTTTATTAAAAACTTGAGTGAACTCAATAAGTGGCAAGATTAAAGATGACTCTCATCTAGTTCGAAGGATGGATGAAGCTGTAAATGCATGAATGACAAAAACAATTTTATTGACAATGACCAAATTAAGATTTAATGTAACTATTATAAGATATTTCCATGATCTCATCACTGATACGTTAATTCACTATAAACAGTTGTATCGTGACCAGGAGCAGTATGTTTAAACACATGATCCTACCCTCATTTTCATTCATTCATTCATCTTCATATTGGCTTTCTTCCCTTTCGGGGTCACCACAGCGGAATGAACCGCCAACTCTCTGGCATATGTTTTACGCGGCGGATGCCCTTCCAGCCGCAACCCATCGCTGGGAAATACCCTCGTTTTGTTGCTTTTTAAACAAGACTACTTTGACTTTTTAAAAAAGAAGTTAAAGGTGGCATATCATGCCTCTTTTAAATCAGTTATAATGAATATTGAAAGTGATTAGTTGGCCAATTATATAGAGTGACCCATACCCGGAAATTGTGCTATGCAATTAACCCATCCCAGTGTACACACACAGCAGTGAACAAACACACCGTGAACACACACCCAGAGCAGTGATCAACCATAGCTGCAGCCATAGCACAAGAACACCACAGCTGTGGTTGTTGAAGATGGGAGAGAAAGTCTTTCATTACTCACACAGCCTTGTACACACAGTTGTATCTGGGGATTAAACAAGCGACCTCCTGATCACAAGTCGATCTCCTCATCCACCAGACCACAACAGCCTCTCTAGACTATCACACCACCCTTAATAACCTTTTAAAGGCAATTTTTATCAAAAGCAATGTCTATGAATGACCTGAAATAGTTGTTCTCTGCCGAATGAGCATGTAGCTCATATTCCTCCCACTGCTTCTGCAATGCCCCTTGCTGGATTGTGCTTGTTGGCACACAGAAAATACAGCCATTTTAAACGAATAAATAAAACACACTTTTTTTATTACAGTTCCTGGTTAGTCATCATGTACGTTCTACACTGAAATTAGGATTACACAAACATACATGAACCAATCTGAATATGACTTGAGGCATGTTTTTGATGAGGGAACAATACTAAAACGTGCAAGAAATGTCTGAAAAGTAGAGTTCAGCACAGCATCTTAACAAAAAATCTCAAACATTTTGCACCCATTAATGACTGTTACTATAATTTTAAATCAAATGGAAAATAACATTGTAAAATCATCATGTAAAGAAACCACTTTATGGAGATAAAAATATTGGACTAGAAGAGGAGAAATACACTTATAAAACTGTAAAACATCAAATGTCACAGGAGGGACCCAGGCAAATTTTAATAATAACCTTTTCTATGTGTGCTGGTCATTAAACATAGGTCATTTGTATTATTTGCTAATATATATATATATATATATATATATATATATATATATATATATATATATATATATATATATATATATATATATATATATATATATATAGAAACTTAAGGTTTCTTCTGTCAAAGAAAAGTACCTTTACCATCCCGTACCTTTAAACAGAATTAAATACAACTGAGTTCAAGATTAGCTTTATGTAACCAGAAAAGGGTTACAGACCCATGCAAAAAAACTAAAATATGATTATTGGTTTTATTAAAACTACTTATTGATCCTTTGTACAAAACCAGCATTTTGCTGGTAATTATGTGAAATGATATACAATAATAACCATTTCTCCCAGTGGCTGTCAGTGGATCTAATGCTCCAAGACAGTCTGCACACAAGAGCTTGAAAAGCTTCTTGTGTGTCTGTTTAGTGTGCAGCCACGCCTGTCATCAAAGTAACAGCTGTTAATGAGCACAACTCACTCGAGACATGACCAGAAGGAAAGGCGCATGTCTGTCTGCCAGGCTGCACCATGCTGAGGACACGCTGTCCTGCGGCGTTTCAGTGTACATGCCAAACCCCTACTGGCAAGCTCGCCGGGGTTATCTGTGAAGCACTCCCGCCATTACAGTGTTTCACTACATGCCACCAACTGGTCCTGAGTGGGGGAAAATGCTGGTCCTAGTGTATCCTTGCTATTAATAAACCATACTTCTTTAAAGCTTTGATCTCAGATCACAGGTTTCAATTGAATTGTCATCATTTAGTAGTTTGTTAATTAATTTATCTGTGTTTGTATTACACCTGGATAATAAAAGTTAAATCCACCTCCTTGCAGTTTTTTAAAGCTTTTATATTACTATAAGTCACTTGTGATATAAATGGATGTGTGATGCTTTTATGTTTTATCTTGTATTAATATGAAGCACTTCAGTCAATGCTGGCCAATTCAAAATGTGTTTATAAATAAATGTGTGATGTACTGTTCATGACAATTTTGACTAGACAGCAGCTAAAATAAAATAAACAATAGAAAATGTTCAATAGAAATTTGTGTCAATTCAAATGTGCACAACATAATATTCCAGAACATTTACAGTAAGTGAACATACCTTCCAAAAAGTCAATAATTCAGTACAACAATAATAATAATTAGTCTACTTAAGTAGACTATCACATGAGTTTTAAGCATTTTAAACACCATCAAACTTCCTCATCTGCCATTAAGAGTTGAGATATGAATTTAATCCCATGATGAGAACACTTTCTCCTCACAAATGAAAAAAAAAAATATCTAAATGAACAAAATTGTCTCTTCACCTAAACTACTACAAAGATTGTCCACCTTACTGGACCTGCACAGTGTATGTTCATGTCTTGGGTTAATGTATGTGTAACACGAATCTGTCTTCAGAGGAGGAGTGAAGCATTAATGTGTCTGGAACAACATGGGTAAGCAATAAATGACTACGGCTTTGGGGTAGAGAATTCATTTAACATGCAATTTGAGTTCTATTGCAGAAAATAAATTTTCTTAATACAGAAATACAGAACAGTCTCATTTGTTGAGATGCACCTGTATATCATCTAAATCTGCATATGTGTATCTGAAATCAAATGCCTGTATGTAAAAATAAACTCCTATGGGCTTTTATGCCAATCTAAAAATAAACATGCAGCTTTTTTATTCATGGATGTGGCACTAAAGAATGTTTGTTCTCTTCATACTGCATTCTCGCTTCCCAATCTTAGTCAGGTGACTTCTCAGAGATGAAATGGCCATTAAATTACCATGGAAACCTCCGCAGAGCGTTTATGACAAACATTTAAAAGAACAGTCATCTGACTCAAGGGTACTTTCATAAGCACATTATGTATATTTATGAGGCATTCTCATATTAAGGCAATGCGTAGAGATGAATAAAGTTGTGTGATCAAAACCATTTAAATCCCTGAAAATCTGTTAAGTTAATTTCATAGCATTAGCATTCATAATTCTGAAAATTGCAAAAATATGTACAACATGAGTAAAATATAAGACGTCATGACACAAACTATTTTATAAATTGTATAAAAGCCTTGTCTACATTTTTTTTTTTATTCTTAGGTGTGCTTAAACAAACAAACATTAGTTGTTCATTCCAAGAGATTTGACCTCGAAGTTGTACAGTGAAGCTAAAAAAACATGTATGATGCAATTATTTCACAACGGCCATGAATTCAGAAAACATTTGACATGTAGTTGACAGGGCTTATCTAGTGTTCCTTACACATTGCAATCACCTCATTTATCTGAGGAGAGCCAAGCTACAGCAAGCCCATAAATTGCATTCAACACAATGAGCTAATACCCTTCAAAACACAAGACATGACTCGTCAAACATCAGCACATTTAAGAACACAAGAGAACAGAAAAACTAGGTAGCTTCACAGCAACCCGATACAATTTCTCGATATGGTTTTAGAATGTGTCCCACTACTAAAACATAAATAAATAAATACTCTAAAACCATTTGACAACCTGAATATTTATTAACACCAAGAGATCAAGTTAAAAAAAAATGATGGCTGAACTTATTCCAAAATGGTTGAAAGTTAAGTTTAATTTCTGGGACAGTTAACTACTGAAAAAGATAACTCTTCATTTGCTCTTTGAATTTTGTATATTGCTTGTTTTGAGGCCTAGTTTAGTTTTACCTAATGCTAAATAAATAAATTGTTATATGAAATCATCCTTTCTTATGAAGATATAGATATTGGTAAAAAAGTATTGGTAAAAATTATTTAAAGGTAGCATAAGTGCTTTAGTGACTAAAGTTCAAGACAAAGGGGTTTCAATGGTTAACAGAGTCACAAATAAAGAGGGTTCTAAGACAACCAGGTGTAAGAAACCTGAGGTGCACTCTTTGGTAAAGTTTTTTAAACAGTAAGACATGTGACAAAAATTCAAGTTTTAGGTAACGCCAACTAAATGGGACAGTTTCAAGAAACCATTGTTACTTTGATTCTCATAAAGCTATAAATACAAACTTTAAAAGACCTGCAAGCATGTTAAGACTAATTAAGGGTGGCATAAAAATAATTTGGTTAAGTAAGACTATAAAAAAGAAAACTCCGTGCCATGGTGCACATTATTGACAAAGCATTACATCTGTTTTTGTCTTTGACCTAGGTATATTCTTCTGTAAAGCACTTTGAGTTGTCAATGTCTACGATAAATTGTCTTTCCTTGCTTTAAAAAAGTGTACTGTTGATATAGAAACTGTTGTTGACAACGGTACTTTATTTATAATAATTATGACAAATCTTTTGATGGGTTCTTCCAGAATATTGTTTGCCCTCACAAATTGTACAAATTACAGGAAGTTGGAAGATTCACCAGACTACAATTCTCTTTGAAAGATTTTACTTTCCTGTCACAGCGATTTTTAAGCAGGGGAGTATGTTGATCCTGAACCTTTAATTTTGAAGTGCACCTATTGTGATTTTGAAAGATTAATTATTTGGTTTCCAAGAACAGACTGACAGTCAGCCAATGTAAAAAAAAAAAATAAAACCATTTTCGTTTTCTTTTAATATGCATTTTAGCTTTCAGTGACTCCCATGTGATTTGGCCACCACACACCTATGTGTATAATAAGTATAAATAACACATGTATACAGTAATAGTATAACAAAATAATGAGTGTAGATACAAGCTGAACAGCTAGCCACTGGGTATGTGCGATTGCAGCAGTGCATGATCTTCCATCCATCCATCGATCCATCTTCATGTCGGCTTTCTTCCCTTTCGGGGTCGCCACAGCAGATTGAATCGGCAACTCCTCTGGCACATGTTTTATGCGGCGGATGCCCTTCCAGCTGCAACTCATCGCTGGGAAACATCCACACACACTCATTCACACTTTAACACTATGGACAATCGTTCTTACTCAATTCACGTATACCGCATGTCTTTGGACTTGTGGGGAAACCGGAGCCCCTGGAGAAAACCCACGCGATCACAGGGAGAACATGCAAACTCCACACAGAAATGGCAATCCGAGACATAAAACAGCAGCTGGGTGACGCTCGTTACACACTTTTAAGTTGACTCAACAGAAAAAATCGAAGAAGAATTAGTTTGCGGAAGAGAAGATGGATGTTGGGAAACTCTTCATAAAAAAATGTGGGTTTGATGGTGAGTTTTATTGCCTTGAACTTTGCTGTGTCACTGTAACCTTCCTGAGCGGCATCCAAGGGCAAGGAGCGTCGTTGCATCAACGGAGTTGTAAAAGCCTCCTGCAGAGAAGCCAGAGCAGAATTTAAGTTTGCATACGTGTGTAGTGACTTTAAGGCTCACCCTTACATGACATAACCAGTGTTTTTTTGCTTTTTTTGTTTGTTTTTTTTTTGAGGGGAGGGGCTGATACAGTATGTCGATACCAGTGATGAATTCTGCAAGTAGAAGCTCGGTGGAATATTAAATTGCCCCTATTGTAAAGGAACACTTTGAAGATGCAAAGACAAAGAAAAACCAGGACAAGAAACATTACTAGGAATTTTAATTTAACATTCATTTGGCAAACTAAAGACTAAACAATACACAGTTATCTGTGAATTACAATGCAAAATAAACAATGCAAACAAAAATAAAGTGTCCTGCATACTTTCTTCAGCGTTTGTAATTTCATAATCTATTAGTCTGAGACTAGATGCACTCTTCATATGATACAAAGACTTTATTAATGGACACCCCCATGTGTTTACTAATGACCCAGAAAGTGGAATTGAGATGCAGAGATGGACGAAAAGGAAGAAAGTTGGATGGGCAGAGAAACACAGAGCTGTTTAGCACAGCGGAGGAAGCAGCAGCCATCTGTGTGGAGCGACAGGCCTCCGCTCTAACACAAAGGTGCAGGTAGTGCTCTGGCCTCTAAGGCCCCAGTGTCTCCGGAGAACACTACAAAGAAGGTTTTCAGGACGCAGGCTGACACACCGGCCAGCTGGCCCACTGCAGAGTGACCTTTAATACACAGACAGGACATGCTCACAGCTGCAGGGAGAAGGCTGAGATGCCAAGCTTTAATTGGCAGAGCTTTGATTTATCTGCCAGAACCCCATGATACTAAAGTCTTTAACAAAAAAATAACAGTCCCTTAGATGATCTTATGGAATATTGCCGAAGTAGATGTAAAAAAAAAAAAAAACTAAATGTATAATCCATGACTGACTAAGCCCAAAACATTTTAGAATGGTTGGCAAAATTTAAGCCAGCAGCTTCACTGCCAAGTTGGTCACCAGATTTTGTGAAGTAATGTTCTTCAGAGAAAATGGACAGAACATAAAAATAAATTGATACATTTAAAATGTGACAATAATTTTAAATGTTTATTGATAATTCTTTCAAAAACCTTTAAAAAATTTAACAAAGAAATGCTGACGTCTATTGTCAAATTTAAAACCATTTCAGAGAATAGTTTAAGTGAACGCTAGCAGTTATAGCAAAACCTTGAAGCTTTTCAACTGCCGAACAATGTGTGCAAAATCGTCTTTTATATATCCAAGTACATTTTATACATATACATTTTTATTCAATAATGCAGCATATTGAAGAACTGATGGCTATTCAATCTGGTGTATCTAGCATAATCATGCTATTTTATATTGGTTAAAATAATATGTAAATATTGCAATCATCAGTGGACGAGAGCTAGAAATGAGCTAATTTGATCAATTTAATGTGAAAGCAGAGAGCAGTTGGTGTTTAAAGTGATGGCCACTCCACAGGCCACTGTTTGAAAGGTTTGGAAATATTCTTGCCTCCGATACCTGGAGGTAGGCAACCAACTTTTTTCCAACTAGCGTGACTCAAAAATTCTAATTAAAGCTGTTTGAATCACTCAGTTTTTCAATTCATCAACTTAGAGGCTCTTATAAAATGGCCCTCACGCAGTAGAAACTATTAGTGTTTTGTTAATGCTCAACGACTTTACCAATAATCATGAGCATAGGCAAATCAGCTCTGTGTAGATAAGGGCAACATGATAATGAAATCATACACTATAAAGACTTCCAAATCTGCAGTTTTGTTACATTTCATTTTTGATATTCATAACAAAGTAAATAAAGCTTACTAAATATGTATGGTATGAAGAGGGATGTAGGGAACCATCAATGTACTGAAATGTTACAGCATTTTAGATTTTGAAAATGCATTGTAGACCTTATTAATTTACTTGTATTTATGGTTTAAAGGCATTTCACTCCTGCAAATAAGGATGTGTTTTGCATTTCTGTTTGTACAGGAGTTAACACAAACATTTGTAGAAAACATCTATGTTTTTGAATTTGAAATAAAATTTAATGATACAAAATTGCGCGATAAATCTAAATGAATACTAAATCTTTAAACCACAAGAGTGCTGGAGTAGAAGATGAAGGGGGTTTTGCGTGATTTGCTGCTTTAACACAATTTTAATGTTTTTATTTTACAACAAAAACAACATTAAGAACACAAAGTTGCCCCTTATTAATAAAACCTTGGACACTAATATTCAGGTCTTCAGCACCGCCCACCAATACTCCACCAATACTCCACCAATACTGACAAAGGATATTACACAGAATAACATTGCAGGAAAGTTGCTATGACAAATTTGATTTTGCATTTGCATTCTATCTTCAGAAGTTGTAATGTTTAGACATAGACATTTAAAAATAACATAAAATTGAAGAGAAAAGAAAAACGTAAAAAAAATATTTTAAATGAATACCTGAAAATAAATGTTTGGTATTTTATTAAAACAACCATAGATATGAGAAAGCCATGAAACAATTCATAAAGATGGAACACCCAAGATTACGTCAGACTGCAGTTCTAAATGCTCAAATTCAATTCATTTTTAATGAAATCTGATTTTATTGTCTGTGTGCTTGTTCATATTACAAACAAGAAGTGACTTGTATCTGTCCTGTGTATGAACACAATCCAGCTTGCTGTGAGTTGCATATGTACAAAAAATGGCTTTGTTCAAAACAAAAGTAAACATGGACAAGAATGCGATTCGAGGTGATTGCGTGGCTTTATTTCAGTTCATTTCCGATCGAAGCCACCACCATTTCAACTAAATCATATCAAGACTAAGACAAAGAAGAGATATTTATTAGTTCCATTACTTCACTTTCCTTCCACTGCTTTCAGCTCTGTTCTCAGCCATGATTGATGTGAAACTTCTCACCCACACCCAGAAATTTAACGTCAGAAATTCAATGATGTAAAAGTCTGATAAATGAAACCTGCCTGTTCAAACTAAGGTAGCATGTGAAAAATCTGTTATGTATCAGATTCAGGGCCACAATGAAAGCGACCAGGGTCGGATTTGAATAAATCTGAATTGAGCTGTTCATTCTGTCCGGAAAATATCAGATACAGGTCGCATTGGGCTGCAGTCTGAATGTAGCCCACATTTCAGAAGAATCTTCAGAGGAATTTGATTAAAACATGAAAAGTACAGATTTAAGTATACACATAAAAGCTAAACCCATTCAAAGAACACATCTATAAGGATTCCTATTTAGCATGTGGGCTCTGCAGTAGATTAAAAAAACTAAATTACTAATAATTTATTTTATGGCCAAGTGTTTGCACAATATTTTTTTAATTGACTACAAAAATAGATACATTTCCTAATTCTACTATGCATTTCAATACCCTATTCAGGTTTTTGATGCAGTCAATGAATATTAAATGTTAATGAAGAAATTTTGTCCTGTCTAGGCAGAAAAAGGCATATGTAATAAACCAGAGCAGAGCTAGGAGAGATTTATAAAGCTCAGTTAGTAAAATCTAGCATTCAGTAAAAGTCAAGCAGGAGAAAGAAGCACTTGCCGAACAGAGCGCTCACTGTTTATTTAGACATTGCTTCTCTTTTTCAGTGTGCCAGCACCTCCTCGGAATGGCATCCATGTCTTCTCCTTGATTTATGATGCATGAAATCCACTGTATGCACACAAGATTATCAGCCTCAAGGCAGCATCAAATTCAAGATCTCTGGCACAGTTCCTCTCATCATAATGCCATTTGGGTTAAAGTGCACTTCTATTAAATTATACGTTTGTATTTGGATTTATTTTACTGTGCTAAAAGGTTACTTCAGGCAGTATTCTCAAGTTATTTAATACCCATTTCTAGAAGTAAACTCCACCTGCTAAAAGTCTGTCAGCAAATGAATAGACCAATTATAGTCAATGACGCCCAAGAGGATTCTTACATACATAAACAAGGATAAGAAGCTGAATTATATATCGCTTCATTTTCTGTCTTGGATCTAAGTTGGGTGGGTGTGAGGTTAATCAAACTGCTGTGAATTTGACCTCTCAGAAGCCTCATAGTGAACATTACTATACAGTAGCTTTAAAAATCCCATTCCCTCAACAGAAGATATTCCCCAGGTTAATGGAGCATTATAACCATCATTAAAGAACCATTAAGAATGTCATACATAAATGCTTCTAATTACTTCATAATTTTACCATTTAATGTCTCAAACGAACAAGTGCTATGGATCAGCACATACGTAAATAGGGAAGAGTTTTAACCCCACCTGGCCCTGGAGTCTCTCCTAAGGATAAAACTTCAGTTCCCTCTGCTCATGACCACGGGTGGAGAATGATTGTCCATTGCCTAGTCTTTATGTTTTGTGTTTCACTGACATTCTTGTTGTTTGTAGTTGTTTAAGTTGAGTAGTTTATGAAATATATTGTTTTTTCACTTAAACCCCATTCTTTGTCATGATCTAAACATAGACCATGACACAAACCAGTCTTCGGATTCAAGCAGAGAGAACTGAGGTAGTAATTCTGTGGTGATGGGAGACTAGAAGTCTAATAATTAGATTAAGGTCTTCACAAACCTATGTATTTCCAGTTTACATTTTCTGCATGCATTTGAGCTTTAAGGTTAAAGATGAGACAGAATAGCTTCTCTCCTCAATGCTAATGCACAAGTGGACAGAGAAATTCATGAAAACATGGGTGATTGTCCGGTTGTATTCTTCATGGCTCTACTCATTCCTTAATTTCAGAAAAACAGCATAATTTCTTTGAATTCACTGGAGAGAAAAAAACTAAAGTGTAGCGTGAGAGGCTATGTGTCGATTCTCTGATCTTGTAGATTGCATATTGTGTAAAGAGTGATTGCTTTCCTTAATGCAGCATTGCTAACATGTAACACACTGCGGCAATGTGCATTTGAGAAATTATGCTTTTAGTGAGCAGATTACTCATTCACTCAGTTGCACTTGTTCATTGGAATTTGGATGTTTGTTGTTTTTTGTCAGGTCTAGCAACAACGTATGCAGGAACAAAAAATAATAAAATAAACAATAATAATGATTGGTTTCAAGTATTACATATTTTTTACTAAAAACCATCAAAACACTGTTGACCTCCTGATATTATTACACATATATGTACTGTTGTTTCATTGTATTATTATTATTAATAATAAGTCAAATAGGGTTACATTGATACAATCTTAATCTGTTGTGTTTAGGTATGATATGTAAAAAAACAAAAAAACAACTAACCTAGACCTCAAGAAACCTAACCAAATCAAATCATCACTCGAACCAAATCAAAATCAAATCATTTGGAGTTTGTAAACCCTTGTTAAAGAAATTCTGCATATCTGAAACTATATCATTTAGGAACATACACCCCGAAGGACAAAATGAATATAAAATGAAAATGAGAGCAAGAGATAACTCCTGGACATGTGTGCGCAGAACAGGAGGAAATGAGGAGTTTTACAAAAAAAACACAATCTCCCTGAGATACTCGTATTTTTTTCCTTCAGTAGCTGTGCTTTTAAAATAGCTGGCTTTAAACCAAGAAAAACAGCCATAAATTTGTAAAAGCACACTAAATAAAGTGTCTTCCAAAAGTAAAAAGCATAAAATACTTAATAATGATTAAGATTATTAAATAAACAACACGGCTCTTCACAACTGGAGATTAATGAGTCTCTCCAGAGATAAGGAGATCAAAAAATGCCTATCTTATCTGTTTTATAGTCCATCAAGGCAATCACATATATTACATTTATCCCAAATTATAACATCTTTCAAATGTGGTCTGAATGCTTTTCTGAAGCAAAAAGAGAACCATGTAACCTTCTTTTATTTGGACTTGAGAGCAGCAAAACTTTCAGCCAGATAAATATTAGTTTGCCTTTGTGTAAGCGCCCAGCACCATTAAGATGGTTGAAACTGTTGGTTGAAAATGTCCACAAAATATTTCACACATAAAGCAAAGGTCTTCTGGTTATTTCCGGCACAATACAACCATCACAAGAGAGCCATCCAGCTGCATAGAAAGTAATGTTAACATGAACTTTATTTCTTTCTAAAGTAACATTTAGCAAGGAAATTATTTATTTCATGATGTTAGAATTGTTTATTGCAGATTAAATAGTTTAAATATTTATATTTGAATAGTAGTTACTGTTAATTGTCTGCATGAAAACATTTAGGTAAAAGTGTTTATCAATGTTTATAGAATCTCTAGTTTGATCCAAGCAGCTCATTTAAAAAGCTGATAACTTAAGAGGAACAAGTTTAGGCCAAATCTGCAAGAACAGCCTGTAGCTTCCTTTAATTGCAGCATCGTTTTGGCTGAAGACTTGAAAAGATATTTCTGAGCTTAGCAATATTTTTCTGAACTGTAGCAAGATTTCTTCCTCCTACATAATTCGATGAACAATGTCTCTGTTTATAAAATGCCAAAAATACTTCAGAATACTTCATAAATCCTGGGTGTATGTTGCAGGGAACATAAAACTAGAGCTAAAACATTCAAAAATTTGTGTTTATGCAAGCAATTGGTTGGCACAATTATTGCATCGCAAATATTTATGTTTCATGTTTATCATGTAATAAGACGTTTGTGATGCTTTTGTTGTGTTTGTGCTGTGAATTAGAGCTTGAGCTTCTGTGCCGGAACACATTTCCACTAACTTGTGGCATTAACTAATAAACTTCTGAATGATGATGTGACTCGAGATAAAGAGTCAGGTCACTGGTGGGCAGTCTCAATTTTTAGATAGTAGTGACTAATACCAACCTCTTGAAGCTGGTTGGTTGAGTAGCTAATCTGTTTTGTTTTCGAGCTGCACAAATTTACACCAAAGTTACTTAGTTAGTTGTTTGTTATTTAAGCCATGTCAGCATCTCTGGCTATACAATGGCTAGACAACTATAAAACATTTAAAGTTATAAAACTTAAGACAATAGTTAATATAAAATAATAAAATACCAAATTGTTCATATAAGATGTGATAATTGTAGCTTTGATAAAGTGAATTACAATTAAAAAGCATGTTTGATGAATTGTGGGTGTCCACAATAATGACATAATGGAGACATTTCTCTATGCAATAAAAAAAAACTATGTCCAAGTCTTCAGTGATTGATTCGGTATCTAGTAAAACAACGTGTTTGTGTCTGAAAATAAAATTTAAAAAGTTCTACAGTTAACTAAAGGCTTGAGCTCATGGAGCTTGATATTAGTACACACATCCCGTTCCGCCTGACATTTTCCAAGAGAGTATTGGACATAACTGTGTTTAAATTAGACTGTTTGAAATAATGTCCAGGGTCTCCATGTTAGGTCTAATCCTTATGAAAGAGGATCTGGCTTCAAAGCTGAAGGTTTGGAGGATGGAAACTGCAAATTACACAAAAGTAACTTATTATTAAAATATTCAATAAGACTGTATTCAGACTGCAGGTCTTAAAGCCCAATTAAAAATTTGTGGTTAAATAAATTTTATTTGGGTGAATTAATTCACATTACAAATAACATGTGCCTGCTATCCGTCTTCTGTGTGAACGAAACGCGGCTCCAATGTGACATAAATGCACAGAAGAGAAAACTACATCCCCCAGAAAGCACTGCTCACAGAAGTAAACACTGAAGCATTTGCTCTCAAGCTAGCTCAAGGCTTTTTGGATCCAAATATCTGATTAGAGTCAACTTTATTCGTATTGAATAATGTTAAGAAAAAGATTTACACTAAAAAGAACACATTATGATTTACTCCCGGAAACAGAGCTGAAAATTCTCGGATAATTAATAATAAATATAACTTCATTAAGCTTCAAACGTTTGGCTATTCCTGTAACTATTTCACTAAAAGAACATCTTCTCCAGCGACTTGTTTCTGTGAGAAACTGTGTTTAAGTTCAGATTAGGTCCTGAAAATATCAAACACGGGGCGTTTACCATGAATGTGGCTGCACAAACTCCGTATTACAGGATCGATTTTGACTTGACAAATCCTAATCTTTTCAATCGTACTTAGTTGGTACCATGAAGCAGTTCATCAACTTTCTTTGTCGAGTCAGGCTTTGATCCTGAAGCTCTGATTTGTTCACAGGCGCGTGCACGTAAAAGACTTACGTAGGCACCAAATAACCAATCACGATGAACATGGACAGAGCGAGACCATATACTCTGCAGAGGAGTAATAGATTTTAGTTTGAAAATAGGAATATGATTTAAATGTATATATTTTATTTCATATGAATTCTGTGGCTGCTGCCAAAGCCAGACAGCATTGTTGGCAACAATTGCTGATTCTGTAAATGATTGTGTGAAAGTTCAAGAAGCAGAATCTGTACAAATGTAAAATTGAGTACAGTGCATTATATGCATATGATATCAGTAGCACATTTTTTGGCGCGTTAATTCCAATACGCTTTTTAATGTTAACGTATTTATCATTGAATTACAAAAAAAATATGTTTAAAGTAAAGTATGCTTTCTTGTCTACATACTAAATGTATGTTTAGATTCAAAAGGTGAATGTCTATAGAATTGTTTTTCCTTTATCTTTTTTTGAAAGATGTAACCCAACGCATAGTCTGCTCCGGAGCAGGTTAGCCATGTGGTGACAAAGATTGATTAAATCCTAGATTCTTTTCATAGTACCCAAAATCCAGGATTGGTGCAAACTAATCCTAAACTCAACTGGCTTGCCAGTTAATCCAGCTTCATGGTACAGGCCCCAGGTCTCATACGGACAAAACCAATTAGATTTGGGTCACTTTGGACTGCGGTCTGAACATAGCCTAACATTAACCTAAAACTCAACCAAGAAACAATCAAGAAAATGACTACAATAAATGTTTTTTCAAATCAAAATGGTTTTTAAACAAATTAAAAACAAAATTATATACACTTTGTATTGAAAATACAAGAACCAAAATAAAATCTACATCCCTGAAACTCAGCTCATGGCCCCTTTAACTAAAACAGCATCTCAAACTATAATAAAGATAAAATATGTTAGAATTGTCTTTTGAGGGATTATTTGAAAGTTGACATGAAGTCATGTGAGGTAAAAGATTTTAAAATACAACTTTTTATTTGTTATTGCTTAATTAAAACAACACTGTAAAATTCACTGGGTTACAACACAAGCTGTGGAAAAGTCTATGATGCTGGAGTCCATCTGGAAGCTCTTTTCTTAGCATTTCTACACATGTAAGAAATCTACTTCAGCTCAGTTTTGTTATGAGCACTCACCAAGCTGCAGCTCGGTTATATAAGCAAAATGAGTAAAGAATTCCATACATTCCAATTGGAGGAGAAACTATTCAAGTGTTTCGGAGAAAGAGGGAGTTGCATCAAGACCAAGTAACTGTTTAGTCATTCAGACTGTCATTTCCTTTAAACACAGGATTGTCAGAAGCCTGGACTGTCTCATTGCGCTAATGGTAGATGCATGACAGGAAATGATCTAAACGGCCATAATCATTAATTAACGTGAGAAAAATCACACCAGATCATCTCAGGGAGTCTCCCGCTAACCAACTCGTCTACTTTTTTTGACATTGTCAAACTGTGATGAGTCAAGCATGAATTTAATCTGAAAAGCATTTCATTAGTTAACAATGTCAGTATGGGTTTTAGTCCCGTTAACAAACTAGTAAAATCCAACCTTGATCATTAAAACTAACTAAAGACTGCTATCTTGTGGTAACGGGCAAGTATTGCAACCTTTTCATGCCAAAGAAGCCTAAAAACATGATTCAAGTTTCTAGATTATCATAAAACATAATAATTGTGTTACTTATTAACCTTCTAATAAATTCAGAGAGACGATATGCAGTTTTTACATGTCAAAGTCTCGGATCATTCAAAGTAGAAGTTGTATCAGCTGATCACTGAACCATAGCAAGAAGAATATGAAGAGAAAATAGGAAAAGGGGATTTTTTTTCCCTCATTGTAAGTGTTCCCTGAACAGAAGAGATTTCAGACGCTTTTTGAAAGCTAGACGATTTGAAAGACAACCCTGCATTTATACATTTATAGAAATATACACAATTGAGATTTATTAATGATGATGATGATAATAAGAAATACAAACATCTTTGTGCTAAATTACTTTTTGAATGAATGATTAGTGTCATTATTTGGGGGATTAAATTTTTTTTAAATCATAGAGTAAAATAAATTAGATTACAATATAAGAGAAAAGAATAGAAATAATACATAGTATTATTATAGAATAGTATTGTTGAGTTAATACAGTTCACATATGACTTTACCGAAACGGACATGTAAAATGACATGTTAAAATTGCATCCTTGAAAAAAGCTAATATATATAATGCATTGACGATTGTTAAATTAATTCAAACACAACATTTTGAAGTTCCCCTATCGGAAATGTATCACGCAACTACAAATAGCGTAGAACTTTAAATGTAAGAACTGCACAATTCACAAACGTTTACGCTAATTAAACCCACCTGAAGAGAATAATTAAGTACTTTTTAGATCCTTTTAGAAATATTCGTCAACCTTCCAGAAACCAAATTTGTCATGAAATCGGAATGAAACCGTTTACACACACGTAAGTTTTGATGAAGAGAATACGTTGTGAAATCATTTTGACGCAACGTTGAAAATTGTAGATCACGCAGTTCAGTCGATGTCGTTTAGACTTTAGAGGGCAGTGTTTCTCTCAAGTAACCCCCATAGATTCCTATCCAAGGGTAAGTTATAGTTATAGTTAGCCTTTAGGACTGATAATGCCACCAAACCTTGAATGTAGATAATAACGAGCTTCTAATGTACCTTTAGGTCGATTCATAAGGTCCTTGTTCTC
Source organism: Danionella dracula (assembly GCA_900490495.1). NCBI lineage: Eukaryota > Metazoa > Chordata > Actinopteri > Cypriniformes > Danionidae > Danionella > Danionella dracula. Next base: position 8,827,392 of record UELW01000178.1, read on the forward strand.
CAGCGGCTCCAACGAAAAGTGTCCTTTGTGGACGAGGTGTATCTTCAAGTGAACAAGTGGAGAGTAAAGAAACGCCAAACTACCTGAATCTGTGACGAATGGATGTGTTGAAAGCAAAGATGGCGGAAAGTAACATGATGATGGTCAGTTTAATTATGAATAATTTTTTTTTTATATCCCATTACTTTTTTTAATGTATCAAAAGCCTTGGATAGGGTACCACAATGTTGGCTGTAGGCCAATATAAAACACTGAATTATCAACCTGTTTTTTTCTGACATTTTAGTTTATAGATAAGATAGCGATGCATTTCTAGTCCTTTGCATTTTTTTAGTGGACTGATATGGTAAAGTTATCTATCAAATTAATTTTAGGTATCAAGTAATTCATGTCATTATTTTCTCCAAGCATTTTAGTAAATTATTTTTTATTTTATGCTTTCCAAACCCCTTGTATTGTTTTAATCAGAATCAGAAATATCTTTATTGCCAAGTGTGCAAGAAGTGTAATTTGTTGTGGTGCAGGGCTCCAGTGGTACGAAAACCTACACAACAACGTTAATAATAATAATAATAATAATAATAATAATAATAATAATAATAATAATAATGCCTTCAATTTATATAGCACTTTTCTAGGCACTCAAAGACGCTTTAAAATGATTAGAGCATTATTCATTCACTCCACATTCACACTCTGGTGGTGAAAAGCTACCTTGGTAGCATTCAACTGCCCTGGGGCAGTCTGACAGGACATGGCTGGCATTCTGCGCCTACGGCCTCCTGACCACCACCAAACACACCCCACCAGTTACAAACATCCATAATGGGCAATATGGGTGAAGTGGCTTGCCCAGTGCCACAACGGCAGAAAGGCCCTAGTGGGATCGAACCACCAAACTTCCAGTTACAGAACGGCCAACTCCACCACTGCACCATCTTTCCGCACAGTAAGTAACATAGGCAATATAAGAAAACTGCTAAAGTTAAAAGTAAATAGAATATAGTAATATTCTAGAAATGGAGGTAGTAAAAATATAAAGTAATAGAACTGTAACTATAGAAGTCCAAGGTGCTTAAGAGATGTGCTTTGGAGGTAATGTGCAGACCAAAGCGTAACGTAAAATTAAAGTGCACATCAGAGTCTTGTTGCTCAGTGCAATATTTAGTGGAAATAAATGGGAGTGTTGGTGGGGAATTTATGGGTTCGGGGGCTGAGGAATGAAGCTGTGTTTGTGCCGGGCTGTCCTGGTGTTTAGGGCTCTGAAGCAAAGAACGGGAAGAGGTGGTTGCCTACATGGGCAGCATCCAGTGATTTTGAGAGCCATTTTTCTCATTCTGGGTGTGTACAGTCCCTGAAGGGAGGGTAGGGGAGCTCCAATGATCTTTTCAGCAGTCCGATTGGTCCTCTGGAGTCTGATGTGTCTGAACTAAACCAAACAGAGCTGGAACAGGCTCGATGACCGCTATTTTGAACTGGGTCAGCAGCATCTGTGGGAGGTTGAACTTCTTCAGCTGGCTCAGGAAGTACAGCCTTTGCAGGCCTTTTTCACAATGGAGTCAATGTGAGCGCTCTACTTCAGGTTTTGTGAGATAGTTGTTCCCAGGAACCTGAATACTCCACTGGTGCTACAGTGCTGTTCATGATGGTTATAGGTGGGTGAGTGGAGGGACTTCTCCACTACCACATGCATATTAAGCCCCAGGTTGGTTTTGCCACACCAGAGAGCCAGCCGCTCCATTTCCTGCCTGTATGCAGACTCCTTGCCTTCCTGGATGAGACCGTTGATGTGTCTAAAGTGCCCGTTTTATGATTTTGAAAGTTTCATAGTTTGTATTTGTATTTAGCTAAAAGTTTTCAAGGTCAAAAAACCCTCTCACACTCTTATAAATTGGATTTATGTTTACCTGTTTTCCCAACAACTCTGAAATGATTAATGGAGCAACTCAGAACTCCTTTATGTAAAACTCCTCCTCTATCACACCTCACAACCCAATCAGTGCACCATCCACATTTTTATGGGTACAAAATGAGAGTTGGTGTGTTCCGAACCATAGTATACATAGCAAAATGAATACAATGAAAAATATGAGAACAATAATGACCAAAATATAAATCACACATTTTCTTGTTAAAGTGCACAAATTAGAACAAGTTAATGAGAGAGAGAGAGAGAGAGTGTGAAGTAAAGAGAGAGAGAGAGAGTGTGAAAGAAAGAGAGAGAGAGAGAGTGAAAGAGAGAGAGAGAGTGAAAGAGAGAGAGAGAGAGAGAGTGAAAGAGAGAGAGAGAGTGAAAGAAAGAGAGAGAGAGAGTGTGAAAGAAAGAGACAAAGAGAGAGACCTAACCTGACCCCCTAAGTGCGATGATATCTTAAGTATATATTGCTGAGCTGCTATATTGTAGCACAATTAATGAAATACAGGATGAGAAACGAAGCAAACCAGAATCAAAATGTTTAGGGCAAACAATGTTGACAATAAAATAGGACAATTCCTCAATTTCAGATTGGCTCATGGACCACACTTGCTAGAATGAATGCTCAACAAGGGTGGGATATTTAAGTTACTCCCTTTTTAACAGGTGCATCTTTATGATGATGTGATGAAATGTTAATAAACTACATCATGTAATTTACATGCATCTGCACATTCGGCAGATAGCATTAACTCAACATAGAAATTTCTTATAATATAACATGAAAAGGGCATGTGCTCTACATAGGTTGAGCTCTTCCTGTGCACGAGCCTGATTTACATAAAGGGTGCAATGTTAGTAGTCAGATAGAGGTCTGGCAGCATTTATTAGGTGTTGGCCACAAGTCTGTTGTGATTTAATGCATCTATTATTGCGGATAGGAAGAAGCCAATTAAACGAGAAAAACATAGTTGCATTCTTTTGGCACGTCTCATAGCTTTTAGTACAATTGTTCCCAGTTGTCACTTTAACAACATATAACCCCTCAAAATCAAGATTGACCACAGATGAGAGCACAGCTCACTTGAATGTAATCACCTCCTCAAGCAGAATTTACACAGGGTTGTGATTGTCTTAGTGTCCGCAAATAACTAATGGTAACATTAACGTTTATGTCATGAAACACATTGAATCAAGACTGATTTGAATGACTATTCATGTAATTGACTTTAAGTTGACCAGTGGCATATCCTAGTGGAAGTTCAGTGGAATTTTATTGTGATTTTAATGTCTATTGTGATTTTGAAAGTTTCATTAATTGGTTTTGGGGGTCTCAAATAACAAGTTGACGAGCATCCAATGTTGAAAAACACTTTATTGTCTTTTAATATGCATATAAGCCTACAGGATTGTTCACTGACTTCCATATATTTGTTTATTGACTTATGTGTACTAAACCCCTCTTTTACATGACACAACTATAGCTGGTTTCTGGTTAGTATGAACCAGAGCAGTAGATATATCAGAGTGGTGGCATATGCACTAAACTTGATTTTTACCTCAAAAATTTAATGATGAAACTTTAGTGTCTTGGGTTGATGTAAAAACACCCATTATTTTTGTAATTATTTTAACATTTGCTGCAATCCCCATGGATCTGTCACATTTTAGTTCACAAGTAGACATTTTAATAATTTTAATACTCATTAAGTGATTGATTTGGTGTTATTTATAAAATAAATTATAGTAAATAAATTATGTATTACACACTTTAGTGCTACAGTGCTGAAAAATGCTTAAAACTTGTAAAGCAAGAAGTTCTCTCTTTCATTTCTTAGAGGGGTGTCCTAGAACTGGGTGTTGGATTAGTTTTTGGCTGTCCCTTAAAGCCCATCTCCAAAAATCTGAATATTTAGTGCTGCAGCTCTTCAAGCTGAAGTCTGCGAGATCTTGAGCTGTCCATAATTCATTAGACTATGTTATGTGGGATGGTACAGGGAATAACAGGTTTTCCTTTCTTGCAAGTAGTTCTCTGCAGACTCCTTCATTCTCTGTCTCCCTACATCTGTTATTATTGGGACAGTAGTCACAGGCTGCATCGCTGGAGTGCAGATGCAAGGTCATTGTTTCAATTACAGATTGCATCTTCGATACCCAGTTTCAAATTGTTTATCATGATATATCTCCAGCAAGAATGAAAGAGACCGTATGGGTGTAATGGTAGCTAGCTTGGAATTGTTTGCCGTCTTTCTCAACAATGGGTTTGAAAGTAAATATTACTTTTTTTGTGCTGTGGAACTTTTAAATAAGCAATTTGTTTTTCTTATATGAAGACCATATTGTTTAAAGTTATTGATTTAATGACATATATTGATATCTATATCAGATAAACACATGGATTTAATTCCATGTTTACTGTATACTTTAAAAAAATATGCATTCTTAATATTTTAGTTCATGATTAATCGATAGAGCAGCCCGGTGGCTTATTGGTACAATAAGTTGGTGTGTTCATGCTCTATAGTTCACCTATGTGTAGTGAACACAAAGAGCATTGTGTTGTTACGGCTGTGGAGCTTGGGCTCAAGAGAATCACAGTTCAAAGAATATAAAGAATAAAGTTGTGATGTATATAGTTTTTTCTATGTATGTCAGTTTATAGCATTATCAAGTCATCTTTTTAAGTCTAAAGAATTCTAGTTGATAATCATCATTTTGGCTTAAAACTATGGATTTTATAGTTTTTTTTTTCATTTTCATAATTTTATGTCAGCACAGTCATGCTTTCCTAATAATTACAATTTACAAACAGTTAATTGGGTATTAGTATAATTGGGCATTGTTTTTCAGCAAATAGTGTTTTGTATCTGGCAGTCAGCTAAACATAAGCATTTCTCTTTTTTTATGAAAAACTGTTAATTGATCATCAGGTAGGAAAGATTTGTGAAATAAATTCAGATTAAACTGGAAACATCAACATACTGCAATAAAGCATATTTCTGTACAAAAGACAAATGGCAAACTAATTAAAAATTACTTTCTAAAAACAATAGCACAATGGTTCTCAAATTTTTTTCACCAAGTACCATCTCGGAAAAAATAATGAGCAACACTAAAATACACGAGTACAGTATAGCCACAGCATATAGGCCTTCTTGTTCAGCTATTAAGCTGTTAAGTGCAGTTCAAATAAAAGGCAATATTATTGATAATAAAAATATATATTCATTTAACATCAGTAAACAGCCTGAACATTAAGAATGTAATGATTACACATATTAAAAGTATCAAGTTTAATGGAAAATATCTGCTTTTTAATACTCTCTCTCCCTACTCTTTCTCTCTCTCTCTCTCTCTCTCTGTAAATTAGGGACGTGTAAACGGTATTAGCTCTGCTTTGAGATGCTCTCAATGTAATTATTCAAGAGTGTTAATATTGTTATAAGAGATGATGACTGTGAGGCTGTGTTTGAACTATGACATCTCTGACACTGGTGTTTCATTAGAAGAGCGTTGCATAAACTTGTGCTTAAACTTGTGCTTAAATCTCATATAAATTGTGAATTTCTGGGTTAAAACCAGTCCATTTTAAAGTAAAACTCATCTTGAACCATAACGTCTTTCTTCATTACAGCTGTAGACATTAAAGACAAATTAAGTTTTACGCTAACATTTGATTAACTGTAAAGAGAACATCTAATCGTTGTCATGAAAGACAGACCCACATAGGGCAGAATGCACGTTGGTAGCTTTACTTTTAACAACTTCAAAGTTACATTATATGAATTACCTGTGTAGGAATTTCTCTTGTTTAAAATTAAACTCTATGTGTGATTGGACCGAGGCAAAACGCGCTCCCGAGTCTGCAGCAGCATTGCTCGCTGTTATCAAACACGATCAACTCATTCTCCCTACTCCGGCGGGTCAAACAGCAGACATATCCAGAGGCTGGAGGGATGGGCCTGCGATTTCATTGGAAATGCCCAATGTCCTTCAAAAAAATCAAACAATTGGCCAGACGCCTACGACAGATACTTCTTACACCAACAGCCACAGTAATGACAACCATTTTTTTTTGACAGCCGCAGTTGTTGCTTTTTGGAGCTTTTCAAGCTCCACTAGTGGTACCCATACCACATTTTGAGAACCACTGCAATAGCAGGAAACTTACATTTTTAAGCAATAATATTTATTCAGTTAACATTTATCAACATGAAGATTAAAGGGTTGATAACAAAGCAACATTTTAAGGAATAAAGTAGATTGGAACTTGTTGTCCTCCAAAAAACAATGACTTGTAAATATTTTGAAACTCTTGAGATGAGATGATTGATTTAATGGACCTGTAGCTGCCTTTGCAAAAGTTTTATATTTAACATAATACACTTAGACATTTTAACATAATACCCATTTATATTATGAGTGCAATCAGAAGAAGAGAAAAGTAGCTATATCCAAAGACAAACAATATCAATTAAAATATTAAACTTATAAATTGTACTTATTTTAATGACTTTATCCAGTCTTTTTGCAGGCACTTTATTATAAACTATGATGTTCTGAAAGAACAAAAGAAGAGGAACATTGGTGCCAACAGTGCATGCTTAGGCCATACATACTTTTTTTAAAGAATCACTGAGCACAAATTTGATTATTATGTATTATATTATAATTATTTTATATATAAAATTATACTCCCATGTGGGGACTTACCAATTAAAAAAACATTAGATACGGCTTTATCCATCAAGATGAGTATGATGAAATCATGTGGTAGCTTTCTGGTTTGGTGGAGGAAGGAAGAAAGCTAGCGATGTGCTTTAAATACATGTAGCTATGAAGATCATCAGCATAGGCAGGGTCGAGACTTTCTTGTGCTTTTAATTTTGTCTTTAAATCCATCTCAGCAAAAAAAAATGCCACTATTCTTTGCTCTGCTTTTTTCTCCCATCTCCCCCTCCCTCCCTCTCTCTCTCTCTCTCTCTCTCTTTCTCTCTCTAGAGCTCTTTCTTCTCTTTCTTTCTCAGGGTGCTTTTCATTCCTGTTTCTCTTTTCATTGTTTTTTTTCCTCCTCGCTTTTCTTTAGCTCTTTGGGACCTCGATTTCTCCTCTTCCTCTATTCAGGTTTTCTTTATTCTCTTTTCTGAATAGTTGTGGTTCTTAAATGGAAAGGGGAAAGGGAAGGAGCATGGGAGGGAGGCTAGTTTCAGTCACATCTTGAGCACAGCACTTCCTCTTACTAGAGTCAGTCTCAACCGCACTTTACCAGGGAATTTCTCTTTCTTTGTTTAACACACCTATTTACACAAAGCATTGTTCTTTGTGAAACTATTGTAGGTAAGCAAATAACTTCAATCTTAATGGAGATTATGTTCGGTAGTGAATGACGTACGGTATATTGTGACTGGCTGGATTTCCACTTTATGAAGACTGTCATGTATTGATATATCACTGCTGAACCATCCATGTGAGGATGTGCAGCCCACAGGGACATTCATCATTGCTTTAGGATGACTGATGAATGTTATATGTGCTGCTTATCTTTCCTCAACGACCAAGTGAAGAATTTTTTTATCCTATTAAACAGAAGAACAATTAGAGCCAGTCATTTTAGTTAATTATGTTTTTTAAAATACATGTATTGCCAGTTAAAGATTTTTCAAAAACACTGATCTTTTAGTACAATAATATACTGGTCTATGGCACTCCTTGTTTGAAAGATTTAGGTTGTTAACATTGGCTTTGAAAGCTTGCCTACAGCCTTTTAATGCTGTAAAATGCACTAATTCATTTTTATATTCTCCACGCTGTCAATGTTTCGTCAAATGAGTAGGAATCAAACCTCATCATTCCTGACCAAATATACTTACTCCTAATAATCCCTGTATTCTAATTTGGTACATCACTCCGCTTGGCTCTTTGTCACCTGTCCATCATTAGCTTAAATGAGTTTGCATGATAGAGAATAGCAACCGTCAGGTCGTGTAAGTGAGCTAAGATGTGCTTAATCATACACTTAAAAAATTATAAAACGATATAAATATTATATATATATATATATATATATATATATATATATAAATATATATATATATATATATATATATATATATATATATATATATATATATATATATATATATATATATAACTATAAATTCAGATCCTGAAATAAAGTTTACTTTGTTTGGGATTCCTTGCTTTTAAGCTGATTCTCAAACTGATATATTTTGGCAGATATATATACTAGCTAATTTGAATGATTTCATAACAACTTATTGTATTGTACATTTTGATGAATTAACTGGTGTTTACATATACTTAAAAATCTAGTAAAAAATTAGTAAAATAAAATCTCCTCCAGACTTGAGCATCCACTTTTGCAACTAATATGGATTTTTCTGGTACAAAAAAGCAAGTCTGTGTAACAGTGTGACTAGATTCTTAAAAGATTCATGCATCAGCTCTGAAATTCCCTCAATTTCTACAAAAAAGCATACATTTGTAATTAAAATGCATATATGTCTAAACCCAAAATAAGACCTGAGTGGTCCACCTATGGTTAAGCATAGTGGTGAGAGTGTCATGTACTGGGATCTATTGATGGAACCACAAATCTGAACATTTACTGTAACAAACTGAACCTAACAAACTGATTTCCTAACTTCAGTATCAGAACTGAGGGTGATATAAGGTCCCTGAACACACCTTCAAGGCAACCACTGTCTTGCTTGAGTAGAAAAAAAAACTGAAGGTAAAGATGATGGAGTTGTTAGTTATTAATAACTATATTGAGTATGTAATTGAACATAGAGTGGAAAAAAAATTGATATATAAAGCTCTCCATTGTCCGGAGATTTTCCTGAAAAAAATGGTGGCAAATCTTTTGACACAATTTGGACATTTTGAAATGAATGGCTACTTGTTTATGGTTTTTTTTTTTTTTTCATTTGTTTTGTATGGCAGTGTGAATTTGACACTATTACATAGCTGTGTAGACACTAATTTATGTTGTGGCAAAAAGGCAAATAGTTATTTTTAGAATTTTGAGGGGTGTACTCCCTTTTGTGAGATAGTGTAGAAGGTGAATATGGAGCAAAAGATATCTACATGGTTCACATCACAATACTGAATTCAAGTAATTCTCCTCTGAAATCTTGCAGGAACAACTCGATCACTGAAAAACTGACCACTGTCTAGCTCAGATGTAAAGTAGAGATTACGTCTGTGGAAACAGAGCATGATCACCGAAAGAATAGAGGGTGATTAAAAATGCAGAACTGATGGGGGAACAGATGAAACTTTTTTTCTTCCAGACTCTCTTGCTCTCCGTAAGTAAGAAATGAAGTAGAAAAAAACTGCATGATGGAATGGCAGGCTTGAAGGGGAGAGAAAGGTGAAAGACAGATGAAAGTGAAAAGAGATAAAAGCCGGAGTGAGGAGAGTGTGGGATAAAGCAGGAGGAAGGGAGGCAGAGATGAAAGCAAAATGAGAAAGATAAGAACAGAGTGAGAGAGACAGAGAGGGAGAAACGGAGGGAGAGATAGATAGTGTACAGCGCAGAGAGAAGAGTAACCATGGAAACAAGAGGAAGGTACAAAAGAAGAGAGAGACAAAGGGGTTTTGATTTAAAAGAATGAAACTTGGGAGAAAGAAAAAGTAATTCAGGTTGAAATTTGTTACCGTGAGGTGAGGGAGAAATACAAAAGAGCACGAGAGCGCAGGAGGACGCCTAATTCTTCCATGCTGTCTGAGACTTTACAAATGAGACTTTGCCTGCAGTCTGCCATTGCATTTGCTAGTATTTACAGACCTCTGTGAATGAAGACTAAATTGTGTATGAAAAAAGACTCAATGGGAAAAAAGAGACAGGTAGAATTGTGCTGTTAGTTCATTTAACTGCCGTTATCAGGATTATGTTGCATTGGAGGCCACCACTCTCTTGGTGTCAGTGATTTGACCTCACAACCTTCGAAGAATGAAGACACTTGCTGATTTAGATGGGAGACTATTCAATGCTGCTAGGCCAAACAGAATCAGCCTGTGCCTAAGGTGTGTGCAGGTGCAGACTCTCATTCAGATGCATACAATCCAGTCTGCTTCATGTTGTTTGTATCTCATCATAGTTGCTTTTTATTCTGTGGGTTTTCAGTGTCTTTAATTGTCTCTCCACCTTTATTCTGTTTCTTTCCCTCGCTAGCTCCACTTCCTCCTTTTTCTTTTTCTTTTGTTATTTTGTCTTCTCTCTCTCTCTCTCTCTCTCTCTCTCTCTCTCTCTCTCTCTCTTATATCCTGTGCTGAATGCTCTTCTCCCTCAACTGTATTTTCCCTTTCTTTTCACTCTTTTTTTCTTATGTCTCAGCAGAAAAAAAAATCTTTCCAAGTGTTCTGTGCTGTCTTTAGCTGTAGCCCCTATATTGGGTTGACGGGGGTAGACTTTCATTGAGGACCAGGAGTATTTTTCTGTTATACATCTTTTGTTTTTGTCTGTTTGTGTCATCACAGTTTGATTTCTCAACCCGACATTGAATTTGGGTTCAGGTTTGGTTATTGAGATTAGGATAATTGTGTCTGTAAACGTATGTAGTACATGTTAGTTTGCAAAGGTCTTTAGATGCAAGTTCCTGATTTAGGGGCATTAAAGAAATTTGAATTTGAAAATAGCAATCTATGTCAAGAGACATGATGTATAATGAGTACCGGTCACCATATAAGATCATATATGAGAAATTCTGGAGCACAGACTGTAAACAAACAGAAATCACTGTTGGAAAAATTACACTTTTTTTGCTCATTACTTTATGACAGGGAAACTCAAGATTACACTTGTTGGCTGTTTCATTTACTAGTTGTGTTAAATTTTGTACAGCAGCACAGTGCTTTTGGGATCAATACCAAATTCCACAATTTTTATGACCATTAAAATGTATCCTTTTTCATTATTCAAATAACTTAAAAATTCACATACAAATGTCACATAGAGTAAATATAGAATAAAACATGGTCAAATAAACTCAAAGGAGCCAGGCAACTCACTAAATAATTAAGAAAAAAAGACTATGCATTCAACGAGGGGAGCTGATTTAAATAGAGGATACACAGTCTATGACAGACTATAAAGAATGCCCTATGTGCTTTGTTTTTTGTCTCACCCTTCAAATCACAAGTTGGAACTGGAAAAAATAGGCAGACGTGCACACTTGTATGGTATCGGCTAAGTTTTTGATAGCCAGTCCATTTAAAACTTTAAAAACATAGTAGCTAACACATGTATAGAGTGCAAATTAATTTTATATCTTTAAAATGAAGTTGAATGTTTTTTCAAAAAATGGAATGGTTTATTTAGAGAATTTTTAACCATTGGTTGCATTGTAAAACATATTCATAGAAATATATATTTTAGAATTTCACAGACATGTTTTAATAAGTGTGATAAATAGAATTAAGTGTAAAAATGTCAACTTTACCTTGGAATTCTGCCAGAGAACAGTTCTACCTGAAGCCAATGGAGGACAGCTCTTGCTTAGTAAAAATTATATGACTATAATAATAGGGAAGCATTTTAAGACAAGCACATGACTTTGACACAGAACTAAGTAAAGACCGAATCCAATGAGGTTTGAGTCAAAGTTTTTTAGTATTGTTCCCTCATTTAAAAACCTGCGTAAGTCATATTCAGATTGGTTCATGCATGTTTGTATAATCCTTTTTTCTTTTATGGAGCTAAAAAAAGCTAGATGCTGTAGCCACACCCATTGGCCATAGCACCGCCCACTAACCAATCAGATGAATTGGTATTGCAGCTCCTCTCAACGTTCCAGCTGGCCAATCTGGAGATGTAACCGTGTAAAACTGCCTAAGATAAATAATGAAAAGGAAATGTGTTTTTGAGTGTCCAGGGCGAAAAGAGTTTTTTAGCTTACGAAAAGAAAAATATAGTCAAATACTATATAATACTACTTTTGTAATATTTATGTTATTTATGGTGCAGTGATCAACTAATTATTGTAAATTATTTAAAGGGGGCATAATATGCACCTTTAGGAAGTTTGTGCGCAAGGATGCTTTGAATGAGTCAAACAATACAACCACAATTTAACATTATTAAATATCCTAACTTACCTCAAATTAAAATTAGCATCTATGCTGGGTAACACTTACCTACACATTCTTTCAAAGTACATTGAAAATGAAGTACGTTTAATCTTAATTAATCTTTTTGATTATTCCTTCAGATTAACAAAAGGGGGTTTAAGTTTATCTTAAAAAAATAGATAAACATGGTCATTCAAAAATAGTTAGTATTTTCTTATTGACTGACATGTTTAATTCTGTAAAAAAAATAATGCTTTTGTTTGTATTGTAGTTTAATGATCCATTTGGTTAACTCAAAGCATACAATTTAGGCTAGTATTTTCAATGTAATAAAAAAAATCTAAAATATTAAGATATTACCGCCTACTTTGATCCCTTGATTGCAGCTCTCACCTAGCTTCATATCATCATTACACAAGTATCTGCACTTGTGGAAGGCTTCATATTTCCCGATCAGTTTCTGCTCAAGTCACATTAGCAGTCTGGGATTGGAGAGCTGAAAACCAGCACATGCTCAAACAACCCAGTCAGGTACTTTAAGTCACTAACTAACCCAACCGGTTCAAACTCACCTCCATTTGCTTCAAAATGTGCTATAGAATCTTGTTCCCTCTAGGTTCTTTTCAGGCAGAGAAGAAATGCACTAACTATACAGTAAGTGTTGTGCACTTCTTTTCAGGCAGAGAAGAAATGCACTAACTATACAGTAAGTGTCATGTCATTTGATGTGCTTGCAGATATCCAGTGAATAATACTTTGGTGTCCCAATCTTGTGCAAAATCAAACATCGAGGCACACACAAACATGAGAAACATCATTTATTATTTATCATCTATTCTTTCCTGTGTATGAAAGAGTGCATGTAAAGCCCTGTTTACCTAAATCTGTTGAGGTTAGGACATAGGATTCTAGCAATTTCATCCTGTTGAAACAAGAAAAGAAAGGAGGGAAAACCCATGGGCTTGTATGGATATTCCAGCCAGTGTACTCTTTCTCTCCCTGAACTTTAGTTGTCTCTCTTTCACCATTTTCCCCACAGGCAAGAAGCTCTGTGTTGTTTTATGCAAGTCCCTGGCCATTTCTCCCTCCATGAGGATTTTTTGTCTTTTACGTCTTATCTCTTTGTTTCTTCCCTGAGACTCTTTCTATTTTCTCTCCTCTATCAACTTCCTGCTATCTCTCCCCCTCACTCACACCCTCCCCTCAATCTTTCTTTATCTCTCTCTGTTTCCCTTTGCTCCCTATAGCTTGCTCACTCTCTCTGCTCTCGCTTCACCCTCACTCCTTTCCTCTCGCAACTCTCTTTCCTTCAAATACACACATCTTGCTCTCACTCACGGTTCTTCTCACATACACAACACATGCTGTGATAGTCTCTATCTCTCTCTCTCTCTCTCTCTCTCTCTCTCTCTCTCTCTCTCTCTCTCTCTCTCGAAACTGCCCTTTCCTGTTCAGTGATGAAAAATGTTTTCTTCTACACTGTGCAGTATTTCTCTCAGGTGTGTTCCATCCATTTTTGGGGGATGTTCATGTAGGCTTTCCCAGCGTTTTAAGCTAAACTAACCTATGGTATTGCTCTCAACACCTCAGAGTCTACACACACCCGGTAACCGAGTGGCCAGACAGCAAATCACAGGCCTCTGCCAGAGGAAACCAGAACTGTAATAGTTAATTTGTCTCCTTTTCTGTCTTCCACTCATTTTCTCCTACTGATGAACTCCTCTTCTTGTTATTTTCACACTCTCCACCATCCCCCTGTTTTTCCTCACTGCTCACTATCTCTCTTTGCCTGCAGAAAGTCTCTATCTCTCCCCCCTCCTCTTGGGCGCTCTCTTCTCCTTTTCTTTTCCTCTCTCGCTTTCCTTTGACCTCATCTTTTCTTATGCTTTGCTCTCCCTCCCCCAGTTCCTCTATTCCTCCTTTTTGCTGCATTCTCTTCTTCCCACCCTCCCCCATCCCTCTCTCTTTCTCTTTCTATTTCTCTACCATTCAGCCCCCTTCCTTTCCCTTTTCTCTCCCTCTACCTCTCTGTTTCAGTCCCCTCCCTCTTCCTCTTATTCTCTCTCTCTCCCTCTCCCCGTGTCTGTCCCTCTCCCTCCCTCTCTTTCCAAACTGCTTTTCTTTCTTTTGTCAGTCTTTTTTTTTTCTATCTCAGACATCATGCAGACGTCTTGCAGCTTAATTATTTGAGATGTGCAAATAAACAGACCTGTGGCACTCCTTTAAAACATTTCCTTTACTGTCTATATGTGACACTGTTAGACACACCTCTAGAGAGCTGGTCATCTCGCTCTCTTTACCTCCCTTCTTTCTCTTTCTCTTATATGCTAGTGTGTACATGTGCTAAGAAGTGAGTATTTGTTGGTAAGAGAGAAATATCTTATTTTAAGGGTCATGTTTTATTAAGTCTGCGTGAAAAAGCAAGATAACGAATGTGCTTGAGAGAATGAAAGAGGAAGAAAGAAGCGAGGGAGGGGAAAAGAAAGAGAATGGAAGAAATAGGTTTGTGTGTATGTGTGTGAGAGAGGCAGGCACACTCAGTTCTGATAACAGCAACTGTAGGAGGAGGATGAGCTTGGCTCCGCCCCCTTCTGCTCACAGCTATAAATAAGACCTGGGGTTTTGGCTTCTTTCACTTGTCTTGAAGCATGAGATCCCTGAAACATCTCAAACATCACAACAGGAGTAATGTGGTAAGCGCTCGTCTCAAATATGCATGCTGTTAGAAGTGACTTGTGTTCATGTTTTGACCTCTGGTTCAGTGCAGTGTAAAAGTTTAGAATCCTAAAACAGGAACATTCTAAGATGAATGAACTTCTCTCTCACACACACAGGATACTTCAAAACTGTTGATTTATAGTTTTAGCTTCCCCTACCAGTGCAGCTTTATTAATGCAGCAAATTAACGTGCATCTCATTTTCATCTCTCACTCACATGTTTTTGTCTTTATACTAGCTTTATTTGTCTGTTTTTAAATTCAATCCACCTCTCCTCAGACAGTCACATCTGCTCTTTTTCCTGACTGGAACTTTCATTAGTCTCTCTCTGTCTCAACCCTCTTTCGTTTTTTAATTCTCATTCTATTTCGTTTCGTTCTATTTCTCTTCTTTTCTCTCTTTTAGTTTCTGTCTTTTACTCCCCACAACCCCCTCCTTCTCATTTTCTGTCTGTTGTTCTCTCTCACTCAGTTTCTCTCATCTCTCATCCCCCGCTCTCCCTCTCTCCCTCCCCCCATATTTTCCTCTCACTCTTTCTTTATCGGTCTATCTTTCTTTCCTCACTCCCCTCCCTTGGTTCCACTCTTTCCTCTCTTTCTTTTTCACTCGCTTCCTCAATTACATTATTTCCCTTTTTCTTCACTGGCTGCTTTAAAAGCAGTAATTATAAATGGCATGGTTATCAGGGCATCCAGGTTCCCCTTCTCATTTCTTGTTTGCTCTTCTCAACTTCTCTTTTTCTTTCCCCTCCTCTCTCTCTCTCACACACACAGACACAGCCATCAGTCTCTTCTAGCCTCTTTTCTCTTGTGTTTGGTTGCCTTTGACTAAGAGGAATTTTTTCACCACAAATCAAATCTACTAAAACATTTTATGTGCTATTATGATTATAGAAGTATCAGTATCAGCGATAGTTGTCAGTTTACGCATAGCATTCTTTTCAATCGTGGAATCTAGGATTGCTCTCAGAGAGAGTTGTGATAGTGACCTGAGTTCAGAGTAGTCTAGTTCCCCTTAATTCATTCCAATATTTATCTTTTCTTTGTAAGTGGATCATGGTGGCATTCTGAAGTCTGAAATTTAACAAACTCCCTTCCTGTATGTTGTTATTGCTGCAAACTCTTTATTGTCCAGCTTAGTACACAGCACTGCCTGACCTCACAGGAAATGCTGTGGATAGTGCATGGAAGTGGACTTCCTGATTCGACAGAGCCAGTCTCTTTCTTTCATGTTCTGTTAAAGACTGTGAGGAAGAGGCGGACAGTGCTCGAACTGATCTTTTAATCAATCGCTTACTGAGCTAGCTACCTTTAATATTGAATACCCTGAATATTGCTCTGCCAATATATGCTAGTGCAAATGGCATATATAATTGGTTCATAGAGATCCTTGTCCCACAATTGTTGGTGTTGGTTTGTCTGACACTGAAGTTACTGTGATGCCATTGCTCTACGACTTCTTTGCTATTGTAGTGACACTGTTGCCATGACAGCTTAGATAGATGTGTTGCTACGACTTTATTGTATTTCAGTGGCACATTCACTGATATGTATTTCTTGAAACGTTTATAACTCCTGATCTTTCTTTATGTTTGCAGGAAGAGCAGGAGGATTCTCTTGTCCGCTGTTATTCTAAAGTGATGGACCAAGCAATGGACGTCAGCACACAAACTGATCCCGTTGTAGTGCTGTCCCTGGCCCAAGCTGCTGTGCTGGGTCTGATATCTCAAAATGAAATCTTTGGAGCCACAATCGCTCCTAATGGTTTTTACACCACGGAGGAGCGCGAACGCACTGCTCACTCTGCAGAGTCTATGGAGTATGAATATTCAAACCAGCTTATTGGAGACAATGGAGATTATCTTGAAGAGTCTCATGGGGAGAAGCAACAGTCAGAGGACGTCTCTGGAGAAGATCGGAGACGGCCAGGTCCCCGTGGCAGGACCAAGAGAGTGCAGAGTGACGAACACACAGAGGGATCTTCGGAACAATCTTTCAATACTCTGATTGTGATCAAAGGAGAAAAGCCTGATTTCTGCAGCCCATGTTTTCTCTCAAATCACCAACAAACTGATGAGGAGTCAGAAGTGTTGGATTTAACTTCTCAGAGAGTTCCAATGAAAGAAGAGCAGTGTAACAAAGGCTATCCCGATTCTTCAAGTGAGACATCACGTCAACAGCTTGAGTCTCCAATTAAGGTATCACACCCCTATCAAAGCCAATTCGAGCAGGAAAAGGAAATGGACTCCTCTCAGGAAGGGCATGGAAAACAGGGGGCACAGAAAGAAGAAAATGAGGAGGAGGAAGTGGAGGAGAGAGTGCTGAACCTAAAAACCACAGAGGAGGATGCAAGTCCAGCAATGAGGAAGATTTATGAGTCCGGAGTTGCTACATATGAGGGTGCAGAGATGGGACTACCAGGAGATTACGAGGAGGGTCGGCAGTCAATGATGTGGGCAGAGGGTGAAAATTCTTTGGGAAGACGGATGCAGATTGACCGATTAGATATTAATGTGCAAATTGACGAATCGTATTGTGTAGATGTGGGTGAAGGGTTAAAACGTTGGAAGTGTCGTTTGTGTGAAAAGTCATACACTTCAAAGTACAACTTGGTAACGCACATCCTTGGTCACAACGGTATCAAGCCACACGAGTGCATGCACTGTGGAAAGCTCTTCAAGCAGCCCAGCCATCTTCAGACTCATTTGCTTACTCACCAAGGCACACGACCACACAAGTGCTCTGTCTGCAAGAAAGCCTTCACCCAGACTAGTCACCTTAAACGCCACATGTTACAACATACCGAGGTCAAGCCTTACAGTTGTCGTTTCTGTGGTCGTGGCTTTGCCTATCCCAGTGAACTGCGCACTCATGAAACTAAGCATGAGAACGGCCACTGTCATGTCTGCACACAGTGTGGCATGGAGTTTCCCACTCACACCCACCTCAAACGCCACCAGGTCAGCCATGAAGGCCCGACAACCTTTCAGTGTCCCGAATGTATGAAGTCCTTTGCCTACCGTAGCCAGCTACAGAATCATCTGATGAAGCACCAGAACGTGCGTCCGTATGTCTGCTCAGAGTGCGGGATGGAGTTTGTGCAGATACACCACCTGAAGCAGCATATGCTTACACACAAGGTACTGACACAGCCGCCCCTCAAGCACAAGGTACTTAAAGTTCATTAATGTATGGAATATCCCCAAAAAGAACCCCATAAGAATTACTTCCATGTGATTTCAAGGTTTAGATTAGTCAACATTTTTTGCTTTTATGTTATTAAAGATTTTTGCTTTAGAATATTCGCCGTTGTGTTTTCACAGACCAGATTTTCAAATAGGGATGGTCATAAATTATAATTGGGCAGTTTTTTGTTTGTTAGGGCCATTTTGCTATTCAGGTTATTACAATGTAATAGCAGTTAGCGCATAAGAACCCCACCTCATTTTCCTACAAAAGAAAAATTATGAGAGCTAAAAATGTAAACAAAAACAAAAACCCGAATTGAGTTAAATAAGTAAATATACAAAATACTTTAATGACCGGTGTTACCTGTCACCACTGTTCTTATGGGTTAAGGACAAGCTGTCAACTATAAATAGCCAAAAGGGTACAAAAAAAACAAGCACTTTCCAAAAACGTTTTGTTCATTGATACGGACATAGTGAGAATGACGTCACACATTAGCAGAAATCATATGAGGTTCTGAGTTAGGGTTTTCAGTTGTTTTCGTGATGTAGGATATAAGCATAAACACAAGTCAACAATAGGCAAAAAGATGCAAATGTGTGTATTGACAAGTGACCAGAACAAACTTGCAAGTTATGCCAGACTTTAAATATGAATCCATCAAATGACTAATAGTCACCCTTCAGAGATGTTATAAGGTTAAACTCTAGAAATATACCTTAAAAAAGCCTAACAGGACTAGGTATGTAAACATGTTTTTTAGCGTCAATGTTTAAACATGAAGTTTCAGCCTCGAGCGGTCAGACGATGAACTACAGTATTAGTCATTCCCTGTTAAGCATCATCTTGTTTATTTATGCTTCAGTTGTGGTACACTGGGATGGGTTAAATGCAGAGCACAAGTTCGGGGTATGGGTCATTCCATATCTGGCCAACTGGTCACTTTCACTTAAAAAAATAGCTACCAACCATCAATAAAATCAAGATCAGCGCATCACTATTTCACGCAATATTCAAGAATTTAATTACATTTATTCGGTAATGGGTTTCGGGCATTGATTTAGCCATCTCCATTCTATTTAATACTTACTAATTTTAGCAGGGTTCGGGGGTCAGTGATGTGCAGGTCACTCAAGTTCTTCACATTAGATGCTGTAAACTTGTTTTAATCTTCATTGGCAAAGGCTTTAGGACACTAGCCAAATTACAACAAATTCAAAGGCACACAGGTTCTCCAGAATTACTCCTTACAATTAAGGGGCCCAGCATTTGTAATGGGCATTTCCCTCATTGTTTGCTGTTTGCACATTCTGCGTTCAGGAATGTTGTGGATATACTGACTAACCAAATTTAGATAAGAAAATAGTTAACCTTTAATGTTTTAACTTGGTGGAGCATTGGCGCTCATTCTAGAGTGTTGATGTGATAATAGTGCAAACAGTTTGGGTTCTAGAGGGTTTCTTCCTGAGCAGAGGCAGAGGGAATTCCAGCGAGGATGCTGCATTTATGATTAAGCACTTTTCATAATTCAGTTGATGTTTGAGCGGAGTTGGTTTTTTTTACAGTAGCAGTGTAGTGAAACACACAAACATTTACAAAGTGAATTCAAAATGACAATGCAGCATTAATACAAATTACATACAATTACAAATAAAAAAAAGTTGTGACAGGGACAATGTACTATATTAAAAAAAGTACCTTCGTTTGAATGAACCGTTAAACTGAGGTCTTGACTCAAAATTCAGGGATGTTTCTTTGAAAAGAGTAGGGGTGTAAGCAAGGGGTGAACACATGTTGTAATACTCCTAATAATCCCTGTGGTCTAATTGACTACGTTCACCTGATTGGCTAGTGGCGAACACATGACTTGTTTAGCCAGGTCTGGTGAGCGTTCTGACTCAGAATGACAGCCTTAATGTCATCCAGGTGAACGATGCACTCTGGATATGTAAAATGATCTTATAAAATTGTATAAATGTCATGAATTATAATTCTGAGAATATTTGACCAGTTTAATTTGTATTATATTGGTGTTATAAAAAATGGAAACTTCTATAAGAAAGGGGATTAGAAGTTGCATGTCATGAAATCACAAGTCACAAAGTTTTTTTTTCTAGTTACAGGTCAATAAAGGTCAATAGCTATAAGCTCCAAATTTGGGTCAAAAATCCCTGTTCTGATCAGTAATGGCTAACCCTAATTTGGTGATAATGTGGTTAATTTAGTTTTTGTATTCATGTTTTTTTTATTAATGTCATCTTGTATTTGCTTGATAAAATGCTGTCCCACTGTACCAATTGCAATAAAAATCTACTGACAGAAGTCATATCTAAATATATATTAATCTCTTTCTACAGGGTATGAAAGAATACAAATGTGACGTTTGCTCTCGTGAGTTCACTCTCTCAGCAAACCTTAAGCGACACATGCTGATCCACACCAGTGTGCGGCCATTCCAGTGCCATGTTTGCTTCAAGACTTTTGTTCAGAAGCAGACACTTAAAACGCACATGATTGTCCACTTGCCTGTGAAACCCTTTAAGTGTAAGGTAAGGTACACTTCATGCTCAGTCTCCCGGCTGGATTCCTCCAGACAGTCTATATTTTGCTGCTAGGCACCGCTCTGCATCAAACACAAGGTGCTAATGGTTCCTGAATTGGTTTCTGTAGGTGTGCGGGAAGTCCTTCAACAGAATGTATAACCTGCTGGGTCACATGCACCTGCACGCTGGGAACAAACCCTTCAAGTGTCCTTACTGCACCAGCAAGTTCAATCTGAAGGGGAACTTAAGTCGTCACATGAAAGTGAAGCATGGGATCTTGGACTCCTCGGCTGAAGGACAAGGTAACAATGACTGCATTGTGGTGTTTGTATAAATTATAAAATAAGTTATTATTTTTCTCCTTTTACAGTCATTGTCACTGTGCAAACTGTAGTTTAATAGTTATAAATCTATTTCTTATTACATTGTTCGTCATCATGAAATTATAGTGACTGAGAGGTATAAAGAAAAAAAAAAACAATTAAGAAAGCAAAAAAACCTCTCGAAACATTCAAGACCTAAAGAACAAAGACCGAATGCTTCAAATAGAATGTTTGAAACCCTGACCTTCACTTTTATGTTTTTGAGAATTTACTGAGGTTTTCTCAAACTCTGGCAAAAATCTCTAACCCTGCCTTTAAAAAAGTTCAGCGTTTGAGCATTTTCCCAAACACTAGCAACCTTAACCATTAAAAAAATAATAATAATTTACATTGAAGAGCATTTCCTCATTATCAGTTTTTCTTTTTTTTCTTTTTTGTTTTTGAGTATTTGTATGGTAAGTTGGCAATCCTAACTGTAATTTCTTTAAGCATTTAGGAGCTTTTGTCAACCCCGAGCAACAACAAAAACATTTATCAAATGATTATTACATGGACATCAGAAAATAAGTATTTGTAAAATTTTAAGACCTAGAACAATGAATTGAACTTTTTAAAGACCTTATAAGACCCACCGGAAACCCTGATATTACCGTTCCTGAGTTGTCGGTTCTGATCATGAGAGTATGAATACTCAAAATAGTGTTTCATTAATTCCATTTCAGTCATTATGACCTTATTTTTTTAGCAAAAACTACCAAAATAGTTCAAGGACTTAATATGATGGTGCCTGACGATGGACGGAAATCTCGTGCCATCAGATCCAAGTTGTCAGTTCTCGAGTGATGCAGTACTTTTCCAGTTTGACCAAATGTTGATGTGATTTCTGAATTGAAACTTTGCTTTTCTCATTTTCTGAAGTGTTTTCTGAACGGTTCTTTTGTTTTCTTTTGTTTGTTTTTTTATTTTTCTTTCATAACTGTGATTTGCCGCTCAGCCAAATATGTATGCTGTTATTGCCTTAGGTTTGTCCCTGATGTCATCTATGTAGAATAAAGTGCTTATATTTTTGTCCTTGTTTTGCTCAGAGGTGTTACCTGATGTCGAGGGCCAGGAAGATTACGAGGAGGAGAGTTTTGATTACAGTGAGAGGGAAAACCTAGCTGGCAACAATGCACAAGACTTGGAGAAACTCGCCAAAATGAACTATTATAATTACAAGGTTGCTGCTCGATACAGCACCGTTTGAGGCCCTGTCTGTGACTGATCTGTGGTTAAAGGCGAAAAGGACATGGTGAAGAAGCAGCCATTATGAAGTACATGTGCACTGGAAGCTTGACCCTTTAATACAAGGGCTCGGGGCACTTCCTGAAACTATAGGTGCTCGGTTTTATGTTATTTTAATGATTTTTTTTAAAGCCTGATCTAAATGATGTTTAACATGCAGATATAATATGGCGCTAATTTCATAGACCCTCACAGCTTTTTAAACATGTAAGCCAGCAAGATTTTCCCTTTATACAACTTAACCAAAGTTTACAATCACATTTTAGCATGTTAATTTCCCAGGATTTTATGTAAACAAAATTTCACAATTTGTTAGAATTAACACAGCATTTCCGTTTACATTTTTGCAAATTATATATACCTATATATTTATTTTTTTATTGTGCTCTGAAGTGTAAATGCATTTTATTTCAACCATGTATAAATAGGTCAATCCGTCTCTCCACATATTTTACAATTTCATTGATTTAAGGTTACTTCTTAATTGTTTAATCTGGCTTCATTATAATAAACAATTACATTATTTTCCCCACGTTTGGTTTAATATTTGTATTCAATTCACTAATTCTATTCCGCCAACGAAGTCATCAAATACAAATGTTTAATTATGAAAATAGCAGTAAACTCCATTTTGGTAAACATTTTTTAATCCAGGGTAATATTTTTTATTTTTAAATTATGACTAAACATTGTTTATTTATAATCTACGTTGTTCCCATTCTGATTGTATCTCACAATTCAGTTGAGTGTTGAAGGGTAAAGGATCCCTTTTAAAGCCATGTTCGAACTATTCTTGTGAAACAGTAGCTGCTAGCGCTTGGGAAACTCATGCTGGTTATATGTAGTACTGGTAGTTATTGATTGTAATGAATATGTTTCATATCTCATCCATTTAAGTCTCCTTAGCCATAGAACCTTGCAGCATGCGCAACGATACTGGTTATATTTGACAAAGATACTTAAAAAAACCACTGGACAAAAATATGATCTGCCCTTGTGTTCACAAGGAGGTGTCTCATCCATCATCGTTGCTCAGAGCTCAAGAGTGATGAACGATGAGCTGTCAGCGTGTGACAGGACTCGAGTCGCAACCACAAATGATTAGAGGAGCTCACTGTGATTCTCCATCTGTGTAGGCAGCTACAAAGGATATTTTGATGGATTTTAAAAAGTTTTTATGCATTTTGGGCAGTGAGCTCTGTGCTTATGTAGGATTTAACATTTGTGTAAGCTCACGTTTTTGTTGCACTGATGTACATATGTTGATATATATTGTGTTGTTGCCTGTAATGTAATTTAATACACTTTTTCTCTTTCAACGTGTACTGTGTTTTATACAGGGCTTCTACAGATATCATAAGACCATTAAGAATAATTTTACAGATAGATATATAGATATCAACAAATCTGTTGTTGTAAACTGCATTTTTGAAACCCTCACTATCAGTTATGTATTTAAGCATTAATGAAAGAATTCTGGCTACCTGAACTATGTCTTTCACAAAGCTTAAACAAAGTTTTTAGGAGCATTTCCACACACCTTGGCAACCTTGTCATTTTTATGCTTTGAAGCATTTATAAAGGTTTTCTGGCAACCCTAACCACATATTTATCAAAGTTGAAAATTTAAGAATATGTTCCCAATCTTTGATAATACTTACAATCACATTATCTTTTTTAGCATTTATGACTTATGTCAATATCTACCTACCCTGACAATCAAAGTAAATGTTAAAAATATCAAAATTAAAATAATTGTTATGCATTTTCTCAGAATCTGACAATAGTAAATACAACTTTTATGATTTAGTGTGTATATAAGTTTTTCCCAAACTCTTTATGAAAGAAACTCTATTACCCAAAAATGTATGAAAGTTGTTAAACTCTGTAACTCTAACCATTTACCTAACTGAACATTTTCTCAAATTATGGCAACTATTATTTATTTTTTTATTTTGGTTTGCATTTAGGAGTATTTCTCTAGCAACCCCAACAACAAAAACACTTTACATGGACATAATAAATAAATAAAAAATGTATAAATGACAAACAAACAGTTAGGTGATTTGATTTATTAGAAGTTGAGGCCCATAAGCTTTCCTTGTCTCCTCAGCATACAGTATCTGTTATACAGTACTTCATCTTACAAAAATAAACCCCTTGACGTAGAGGAAGAAATGGGACGACCCGTCAGTGGGATTAGCTAACAGAACAGCTAGGAACATCGCTATGCTTTTAGTATTCCTCCCCTCATACATTATGTTAAATTCATGACCTTTAAGTTAAAAATGAGGTACAAAAAGACCAACGCACTCTGTTGTCTTTCATTTGCCCAGAGCCTTGTCCAGGTTTGTCTTGATGGCATCCAGGAAGTCTGTGGTGTTCACGTAATGCTCATTGAGCTTGCAGCTGTGGTCACAGAAGACAAACGTTAATGACAATGGAACAAATAAAACAGCAATGAATTGAACTTTAGAGCTGACACTTTTATTCAAGGTCACACACATTAAAGATGTCCTCAGTGACTTACTTGGGCAGACCGTGGATGCAGCCAGCCAGATCCTTGGTCATCACTCCACTCTCCACAGTCTCTACACATACCCGCTCGAGAGTCTGAGAAAACCTGAGCAGGAACGAGAGAGCATTTCATCATCTACAACATTCCAATAGGTTAGAAACAAAACCGCTTAAACTACAGGCAGCGCAAAGTCACGTCTGAAACGATTTCCAAACAAACCCAATGTCTGATTTGTACAAATATAGCTATTCTTAAGGATAAATTAACTGAAAATTACTTTATGCAAAATTAACTTGACATGATTTTCCATCAACATATCCCTCATTGCAATATTTAATGCTCTACTTTCTTATGCAAGTCAGTAGAGGGCAATAATGTACCAATTTATGATATTTTTGGGATTTCCTGTTTTAGTTGCATTTAATCTTTTTGCTGTTTCATTCAATTGCAAACTAACATTTTAAAAACAACATGATAATGTTAATCATTATGAAATCAGCAGTGGTAAGATTAAGAACATTACACCTTATAGCTAATGCTTAAATGTATTACTATTCTGGACAGACATAGGTAAAATACTTATATGGTTTACTTATTATATAGTTCAGAATGTTTGAATCAATTAATACTAAGCAGATGTGTGTCTGAATTTAAAGTGATTGAGACAACAGAATTAGCTTTAAATAATTTTAAAAGCTTCAGAAGCTAAAGCGCCAAAATCTTAAATCGACCTGTTAGGGCCCTCTGCTGTCTAAAAATACAACCACATTTGTGTAAAAATCATGAACGTTTTTGACATGTTTACCACCAATTATTTTATTTCCACTTTATGTTTGCGCATTTTAACAACTTGAAATGCCAACATTTTTTAAACTATTTAAAACACTTATATGTAGTATTATTTGAAGCTTTCTTGAGGGGCAAACTTCACAAAAACAGCAACTATAATGAAATTTATTAAATAAATGCTTTAGTTAACCATAAACTCTGCTAATGCCGAAATGTAATTTCAAAAGCCAAGCAGAGGTTGTCATGGCGATAATAAACTAATTTCCTAAATAAGCCAAGTCTTAAATGCCTAAATTATCAATCCAAAAAAATTTTGAGATTAGAAAATAAATAAAGGTCAAGAAGCAAAACCTGATCCATTTCCAATTTTTCATAATTCTACTTTTATTTTAAATGATTTCGGGCACAAAAAGGAAGTATGCATGACAAAGCAGAATTATATAAATAAATATTACTTTCTTATGACTGTTTGTGATGGTTGAATAGTTGTAGAAATACTTAAAACCCTTATTTCATCCATCATGAGAAAATTATATTTTATTATTTTATCTGCATGTAGAACATTTAGCAAATAAAAGTAAAGCTAGATAAATAGATTAATTAGTTCAGCTACCATGTAACTAAGTAAAAGAATAACGTCATGCATGCAAGTAATAACTAATCAGTTGACAGATTGCAGTGATAAACGAGCTTACTGAATCAGGTCTGGGTTCCCATCGAGCTTCCCGCGGTGTTCCAGTCCCCGGGTCCAAGCAAAGATGCTAGCAATGGGGTTAGTGCTAGTGGGCCGTCCCTATGTATCAAAGTTAAACAAAACCTGTTACAAATATGGAATAAATAATAGCCGTCTTATACAATCAAGAGCTCTAATGCTGGTTTGTGTTTTGTCTATGTTGTTGAAACGTTTATGTCCATAAGTTTGAAAGCTGTCTTTTCACCACAAGATGGCAGAGGAAACCTAAAAAGTTTAGTTTAAGAATGATATTCTGCCACAGGAGAGCCAACCATTCTAGCTTTTAAGGTTTTTTTATATGATAGATTGTCTTCTATTATTTTAAACATTTTTTTAAAAGTTAATCATGATTAATTCCTTGTTTTCGTGAGATAAAGTGATCAGTGTAATTTTGAGGTATCCTTTGAGGTAAAACCTTTAACAATTTCAAACAAGCTAGCTATATTTACTTGGCCATGAATTACTTCATAATGAGAGACAATTTAGCCTGCAATCCCCTCAATATTACATGTTCAAAGTCAAACTAGATGGGAGATTCATCAATCAGGACTATTTAGATGTTCGCCATGCGCCCAATGTTTCTATTTCATCTGTCCCTTGTCTTAGCATTCTCTTGAGTGTTGATTTGTCCTCTAGACAGACCACTAACTGCCAGATATCACGGCAACAAAACATGCTAATGCCTAATGTCAGGGTATCTAATCACTTCACTCATAGCTAAACCACCCCTGTTCAAAACTATACATGTTTTACAGGTTCCAGATTTTTTAAGTAACCTATACTCTTTTTTTATTATAAAGCAGTCCATTTTAAAATGTGCCTTAAAGAGCAAGACGAAACTTGTTTTGATTGAGATAATATGTTCATATTCCCTCATAATTAGTCAGCTGATGACCAGGATGCACACTGTGGAATATGCTGTTATATGTTATGTTATGTACGGATGGCACGGTACACAAATCTCACAGTTCGGTGCATACATTGGTTTCTAGCCACATTTTTCTGTTAATTTCAGTTTTGATGGGTTAGTAAATTAGTTGGGTTTTTTTCATTATCCTTTGAATACATAACATGAACAAAGAAAATAATAGTTTGTTTGAGTTCACTGTATTTTCCATTAAAACTTCGATACACATGGCAAAAAATGGACAAAAAAAAAACATGAAACTGTGCCGATGTACAGAACGTTTATGTACAAAACTGAGCACTGTTCCATCCCTAAAGGTAAGGCCACATTGGGGCAAAATTACACTGTGAAAATGCACTGGGCATGCTCAATAATCCGTTTCTAATTTACAATCAATGGCTGCAGATGGCCCCTCACTGATCAACGGCAAAAAAAACATTCACCATGGCCATATTGCCTTGGTCTGACATCAGGCAAATCTCCACTCTCCACCAATGGATCTGGATTTTTTGTTGACATGCGAGGAAGTTCTTATGTTACATAAATGCATGACTTGAGGGCGCTCTTCACTCATTCTCTCACTCTCTTGACGAGCTTCGAGATGCAGCCGCATAGAAGAGGAGGAGTCAGGAAGAGGGAAAAAGACGACCCAGGAATTACTTTATTGTTGCAATTCTATTATACCTTTGCATATTCGGTGTCTATAAAATATTTAGTTACAATAAATATAATTCAATTAGTTAATGTCTTTAGCTGTTTGACAAAAACAAATAAAACAATATCCATTTACAACTATTACAATGCAGACATGAAAAGGTTTGAAATATTCAATGTGTATAAGTCATTTCACATTATATGTGTTAAATATCAGCAGTGGAAATATTTCACTATTTATAATCAGATGGGTCTCATCTTGTTGGAACGCAATTGATGTGGCTAGTGATTCAATATTATTGTCTCCTCGTAAATAGTAATAGTGTTATTTAAATAAATTATTTTTCTAACTGTACAAAAGCAATGCAACAGGTTTCATGGTAAAATGCAAGAAACTTAGTAAATTGACTGGTTTATGTAGCAATGTAGAGAATGTAGGAAAGCCAACTGTATGCCGATCCATTGTATTCACAAACAACCCTTAAAATTTGCATTCATGTGTTAAACATGAACCTTGGTAAATGGATCTGAAGTGTTTATAGCATTAAATCAACTAAGAATTTCTGTATCCAACACAAACCTTCTGGTGTTCACGGTAATGTCTGGTTACTGTGCCGTGGGCAGCCTCAGCCTCGATGGTCTTTCCATCAGGACATACCAGGACTGAGGTCATCAGGCCCAGAGAACCAAAACCTGCAATTCACATTTAATACACATTAAATCTGTTACATACGCAATAGTAGGTGTTCAAATTAGGGCTGGGCAATAATTTGGAAAATTATCTTTACCAATAGACTGGTTAAGACGATATGGAACAGTAAGTTGCTAAAGGAACTTCTGTGTCTCGTGAGCAGTATTCTTTTCTTCATGTTAATAGCAGCTCTAGAGTAGCGTGAGATGACGCACTCACACTATTTCTGCTCATAGATTAAAACCGCCTCACTTTTATTCTATTTTTCCACAGAAACAAGCTACAATTTGTCAATATCTCGTATTTTCACATCTGTGGAAATTCCTGCTACAAGATGTAATCAACTGGAAGACCAATCAAATGACGCGCTTTAAGGTGGCAACTGATGATTCTGATTGGTTTAGCCGTGACCGATACCCTTCACTGTTTGATCAGTATTAAACATTGCAGAGGCTAATTCAAACACTGACACCCCTCAGTATATCTACTGCTCCTGAAGCTAGCTTTAAAAGTCTTCCAAAAGAGATTTATTTTAAGTCTAAACATTGTTTGTAGGTTTATTACTACAACAGCATATTCTATTGAGCTCAGATACAGTTCTTTTTTGTGAAGATGCATAAAACAGTAGGAGAGCGTAAAGCTCAAATAAAATTAAATTTACTTGTCTCCAAACTAAATTATTTTTTATTGTAATGATTTATACATCAAATGTTTGCCTTGTTTTGGTAATAACACATTTTTGAAAACACATTTTTTGGAACTATCATTCTAAAGCAAAAACTTGCTTTAATTTGTATCAGAAATAAAAATGTGACTATTGTGCTAATCATCAATACCGAATGATAGGAAAAAATAAATATTGTGATGCTTTTTTGCCCATATTGCCAAGCCTTAGTTAAAATACAATAATTTTAAGGGTTAATAGGTATATTTTAGTTTGTTACGCAAGTATGGCAACTCTTAACCTTGCAGAATTCAGCCAAGTTCATTTCAGTTTTATTTTTAAGCATTATTCCATAATTCCCACTTCCACTCAATCCTTTTTGCCATCTTTTAGTTTAAATTCTTATTAAGGTCCATGTATTTTACCTTGAGCAAGAATGTCAGATTGTACATCTCCATCATAGTTCTTGCAGGCCCAGACAAAGGCTCCCGAAGACTTCAGCACCTGAGCTACCATGTCGTCGATAAGCCTGTGCTCATACCAGATCTTCAGCTTGTCAAACTCTGGCTTGTAGTTTCTGTGAGGGAAAAAAGAGGAGTCATTATTTTGGACTAAAATGTTTGCTCACTACTATAATGGTATGTCAAAGCCCAAATCTTAGAAATACACCACAGCACACACAGCAGAAGGCAGTCTACAATACAAATATAAATAAAATAATCTTCTCACCTCTCAAAGATATCTTGGAAGATGTCCTTAAATCTGCCGTCGTAAGCCTTCAGTATGGTGTTTTTTGTGCTCATGTACAGAGGCCATTTCTTGCCGATGGCATACTGGAAACAGCTGTGAGCGAAGCCGCTGATGGACTGGTAAAAAGAGGAAAAGTAATGTCACACAAGCATATAAAATAATGCTCCACTTTCACAACAGGGAGTTTCAGACCTTTGGCGATGCTACATGCTGTGTGAAATAGAAATAGGTGTTAAATTATTTTTTCAGGTGTCCGGCAAACACTGTTTCGAGCTGGCCAAAATCCCCTCAAGGACTAGAACTTTGCAACAGTCTGAAGGCAAACAGCTCTTCTGTTGTTAATCCAAACAGAAAACCTCTTCAACAACAAACGAATGAATGGCAATGTTTGGCACAGTTCCGAGCTAATCAGACACTAATAAAAGATAAAATATAAAACATACACACCAGACCAGAGTTAACAATTTTATCTGTGTTGTGTAAATATGTGAAGTATTCACATGAAAAACATGCCTTGATATAGTATGCTGGTCACTTTAAGGTCATTGGCAGTTCCTTTATACAGTAAAGTAATTTGGGCAGTTTATACTCTTTTTTTTTTTTTTAAACCTTTGTTGTGTGGGAAAGTTAAAAAAAATCTAGATTACTTTGGATGCGACTGGCCACTGCTCCAGACAAAAAGCCTTAGAGTATACAGTAAATTTTCTCCCATATAACTTGATCTCTCCATAGCTTGTTTTGCCACTTAATCTCACTGAAGAAGACATGCCCAGTGTGAAAGTGACATCAACAAAAACCCTTAAACCTACCCAGTTGGAAACATCCATAAATAGAATGATCCAACCACAGCATTCTAAAATATTACATTGTAGAAGTTTAACACACACTTGGTGTTAAATAATATAAAGTACTTTTTTTTCATTTCTAACATTTAAAAATCATGAATCATTTGGGCATTGTGGTAGATGTATACGGGACCCCCATTGCATGTCATACCTCAACCCACCAATGCTATAAACAGAATTAACTGAAACTTACAAGTTTGTCAACTGAAACGCTGAAAAATTCCAGGCATTTTTTATTTATATAATTAAAGATAGGCAAGGCAAGTTTATTTGTATAGCACATTTCGTACACAGGGTAATTCAAAGTGCTTTACATTGGAAATAAAGAGTAAAAAGAAAGTACATTTAATAAAATCAAACATAAAAAAAGTAATATAAAACCAAATTGATTAAAAACTGAAAAAAAAAAAAAAACATTACAAGGATTCACCAGCGAATTTCCCTTTTAAATGCGCCTTTGTCTTTATATCACTGTATAATAACTCCCTTATTAATACACGTGATCTTCTGCAGAGCGTGTTACTCAAATTGAATCAAGTACGGAACGTCACTCTTTACATGATAACTCTCTCAATTATATCACTGTATAATAACTCCCTTATTAATATGCGTGATAGTCTTTTCAAAGATGAGTACTCCAACTAAGTATAAGTAATACATAACTTTAATCTTTAATATACAAAAAAGTAAACTTAGAACAGTTAAGTAGTTATAGAACATGTTAAAGCAGTTCACTAAAAATACCTACTACTATCTACTGCCTTTTAACATAATTGAGCTATAATTGCAGAGCCAAATTGTACAAAATGCTAGCGTTCTCAATGTTTAAAAATATATTGAATAGGCAGGGTCACTGACCTCATCAGTGTTATACATTCCCATTCCACAGCCACCACCAGGGAAATCGAACACTTCCCACTCCTTGCCTTGGCTTCCATCGGCCGGAGAGAAGATCATCTTGAATTTACCAGGCTGGTTCACAACAAAGTCTGTTGCTTTGTACTGTAAAGTAACAATAGGTTACAAATCAATTCAAAGACTAACATATACAAAATAAAGATGAACATAAAAAATGTAAACTGTCAGCAGAAATCACACCTGATCACCAAAAGCATGTCTGCCAATAGTGATAGCCTGTGTCCACCCAGGAACCAGTCTGGGAATATTCTTGCAGATGATTGGCTCACGGAACACAGTGCCGCCCAAAATGTTTCTGATGGTTCCATTTGGACTCTTCCACATTTTCTTCAGGTTGAACTCTGTCAAGTGTTTTTATTTCAGAAAAACTGTTTTTAATGTATTTTCTCTTTAAAAAAAACAAAACAACTTTTTTATTTACTTTTTTTCAATATTTTTTTCTTTATGGATGAGATACTGTAGTGTTTCATTGTCCACATGGTCGACTGGAGACAATTTTCTTTATAAGGGAATGAACAAGTAAATTCAGCAAATTAATTTATTATAACATGAGCTTACCTTCGACCCTAGCTTCGTCGGGGGTAATGGTGGCGCATTTGACAGCAACATGGTATTTCTGGGTGGCCAAAGCAGAATCAATTGTGACTTGGTCATCAGTCTGGTCACGGTATGGAAGACCCAGATCATAATACTTAAGCTCCACATCAACGTTAGACAAAATGAGCTGGACACAGAGTAACAAGAGGGGAAAGATATTAGATAATCATTTGGGAGATGTAGTATCCCTAATACTTTCCATTAAAGTTACCCTCGAAAAAGATTTATGACAATTAAATGTAAATATTTTAGAATTTATCTGATTATGTTCATACAATCACAGTAGCTAAACAGTCAAGGTATGATTAGAAACAATGTTTATTTAATGAGGGTGACGAAAGAAAATGTAAAAATTGCCAGCCATTCAGTAGTTGGTGGAATTCTGTGCATGTAAACCTGTGACCTGAGCAGCAAGCACCCAGAAATGAGCAAGATTACTTTGAATGAAAATAAAAGGGGTAACCAAAAGTGTATTTTTTAAGCTAAAAGCTAATTGGCAGCTTTTGGTCTGTTTTTTTTCCCTTTTCCTTTGTGATTTAGACTAATGTAATAGTACCATAACTATTCAAGTGTAACTTTGTAAAGCATGTTGGTGATTTTATTTTGAGAGGTGGATTTAATCGTAGCTATCAATTTTAAAAACTCTTCAATAGTCTGGTTTATTTTCAATAAGCATTCTGAGAGTAACAGTAATGTCAAGTAGCTACGGAACATTCTGCTCTGCTCACACTTGTTAATGAAAAGGTGAGATATTTACACTCTTGTTATTATTGTTTGACAACACATGATGGGCATACTTTTATTATTTGATGTCCAAAGTTTCTTGATGTAATGCCTCCGTATGCCAATGTACTACACATTTCTTTGCAGTCAATCAAAGATTTTTTTATCACTAACATTAATTTGTAGATAAAATTAATGAGCGCATTCTGATTGTTAGATATTTTCACCATGTGAAACATCATCGCCTCCATCTGCAGCAGACGAGCAGTCAGTGAAATGTCCTCATCACTGGCCCAACCCCCTCACGAAACCTTCCTAATCTTCTAACATTCATGCGCAAACACTCTCCCAGTAAGCCTATCATTCACCCTTTTAAAGAAAGGACATCTGCACAACATGCCAATCACTTCTCTCCTTCCTTCTCAATTTAATTTTCCCATGAGATGCGGTCACATTTCCTATCCAATTTCCATCCCCTGCTCTCACTCCGCTCTTGTCTTACCCAAATTCATTCCGCAGGTGCACTTCAGGGTTCTACCTCTTCTGCGCTATACATCTTTCTCTCCTGCAACTCCTATCACTGTCTGTTCATCAGAGATTTAAAAATAGACCAGACAGACAACTTCCAGCCCCCCTTCATCCTCATACCTCACTGGCTCTCAGAGGATTGGTGTTTAAGTACCTTTTCTTTGATGAACTCCCAGATGATTCTGGTCATTTCATCACCATCCATCTCCACCACTGGCTGTGACACCTTGATCCTTTTATCAGCATCTGTCACATAAAACAAACATTTAAAAAAAATTAAGACCTGCTTACAATAGTTCAACACATTCAAAAACATTTCATCACTACGAAACGTGCAATGAATGATTGCTGATAAAAAGAGTTTTTTGTCTTGTTACTTTCAGATTTCAAGTTTCTGGTCACTGTAAAATTGTACAATCATTGACAAAGGAATTGTTGCAGCTAAAAAGCAAACAAGTGTAATGTAAACTTTCTGTGTTTTTCAAATGCCAATTTTTGTTATAAAACCATTGTTTGTTTTGGTTTGTCTTATTTAGTAAAACCTCAACTGAAAAAAAGGTCAGTGCGTACCTAATTTTTCAATTAATTTGTAGTCAAGAGACATCTTGGCCCCAACTAAACTCATACACATCTCTGCGCCCCATGATTCCCGCCTTGTGGGCTTTAAATAATATAAAACAAATACTAAAAGATGTCTCCGCTATAGCTCAATTTCTAGAAGAAAATCAAGGCCAAGTATAACATACTGTGAAGCCGTAACCTGATCCCATCATAAGCAATTATAACACACTTGTTCTGCACGCAAAAAAAATAAAAACACTTCCTAAACCTTAGTTGGCAGTTGATAGATTTGTTTTGTGTTTTGTTGGATGGGAAATTGACGGGAGACTGACTCACCATTACAGCAAACAGTTTTACGTGAGTTTGTGGAGCTTAGCTCGGGTGGTTTCATGTGATTTCATCTGTATCTTGGGTCAAACAAGGCTGCTTTGCGTCTCATACTCACAGTGGCATTATTGATATTTGCCTTTGATTTGCTCTACTCCCCACACCACTTCAGACGTGTCTTGCGGCTGTACTCTTTCGCTTAGTCTAAAGCCAAAGTACTGCCAGATATAGCTGAATGTACTCCTTTTTTACCAACTAAAAACCTCACCACCATTATAATGACACATATCACTCTGCCAGTTCATCCCAGAGTCCCGCGGACAAAGTGATTGACAGGTGGCAATTCTGGTGTAACATATTCATTTATTTTATGTTTTTGTTATTGATAAAACAAAGACCATGCGGACAGGCTTCAAATAATTAATTTGTTATGATACAACATAAAACAATTTCTGATCGAAAGTGACATTTTTGAAAGTGAATGATCCACTTTTTGGCATTTTCCAATTTGGTAACAGCCTTTAGCTCAAACATGCACAGTCAAATTATACAGACCACTATTTCTTCTCACCAAAACTGTACTAAACAAACAAATACAAAACTGCAGGTTAGTCAGATCAGTGAAAATGTCAATATACAGGAAGATACCAATAGGATCATAGAACAAAGGTTAAAAAAAGGGAAGTTCATAACATCAATAACATAATTACCTACAAATCTACAACCGCCTCTGTGTTACTGATAACTTATGGGTTAACTGAGTCTAAATGCACCCTCACTTTTTAAAGTTGATAAAACAAGGATATACAGAGCCTAAATTATCTTTATAACCATTTGTGATTAAAGTCTTTGACCAGCTGCTCTCTAGTCTACTACAACTCAGAAGTATTTGCCAAAATTCTTGACAACCAAATCACCATTGGATCATGAACTACAATCTTTCAATTATAGCTAATATTAAGTTGGTTCAATTAAATCAGGAAAACTTTAGTAAAGGGCAAACCATTCAATCTGCTAAAAAGATACTTATGCAGATTTTAAATGTCCTCTTTTCATTAAAAAAATGTTTTTGTTAAAGTAGGCAGTTTAAATGTTTGATACGAGTTAATGGTTGCACATGACTACTTCCGTATAAGAATTTTTTTTTTCCAAAAAAAATTACCAGAGACAGTAGTGACTGATCTATGATCATGTTTCTCGCACACCATTTTCATTCAAGAGGTCAACTAGAATATAAAGAACCTTCTGTTCTCCTTCAAACCAGGTTGTGTTTTCCGAAACCTATGTCGTTAAGTCGAGGGAAAGTAAGCAACAACAGTGAACAGGAATACAATCTTAGCTATCCGTAGTTAGCCGTAACACATGTAAACACATTTTATTTACATGTAAATATTATTATATCTGAATCGAGAAAAAAATAATTAATAAGACTTGTAAAAATAACCAACGAGGATGAGCCCTTAAAATAAAAACTGGAATCCTGAGTAATAGAATCCTCTACTTTCACTGGTCTTCTAAAGCACTGAGAACAGCATGCTAAAGCTGGTGGGGGTGATTTGGGCAGGATTATGTAAGGATGCTCAGAAAACACTGCAGCCATTTGCAATAGGAATAACTCAGTAAGCCCAGAGTTATGACAACAGCTAGCATGTGTTAGCGGACTCTGGAAGCTATGAATTTCACTGGAATAGCAAAAATATTATTAGTAAGTATTGAATATTTAAACCTTGAATGAATTAATACAAAATCAAAATCACTTGTACTTTTTAAGTACTTTTATTTTTCCTGACTTCTTATTAGAGATTTATACTTAGACAAATGACGTCTATTTGGAAGGAAGGATGGAACGGCACTTAGACACTTTATACTAGCTCTCCTGAATATAAGATGGGGTGCTTTACTCTTTCAAGCATGTACACTGAATGATGATTTTCAGCAAATACCAAAAATGTGGTAACATCGTAAACAAACAAGTAAGAATAATTTACTTATTATAAAATAAAGGGGAATACTGGCCAGGAGTAAAATATATACTTTGCTCTAAGGGGGGTGAATTCCTTCCTCAAGCTTGGTTGATTTTTTTTGTCCCGGGAAAAACTTATACATAGCACTGACTGCTGTTTTGATCCACTTTAACTGAACACCAACTGCTTTGGTTTAAACAACCCACATCCCAACCTACATGCATCACTAAACGTATTTCTTAAACAGCTTTATGACTGACCAGGATTACCAGAAGGGAAAAGAAAAAATAAGCATCTAGAAACAAACAATGTGATCCCTTGTAATAACAATGTATCTCATTTCAATCAAAAACTTAAGACACATATTAGTTCAAGTTATTACCTCAGGAAGTCTTTGTTGGAAACTCTTACAATTTTTTTATTATAAAAGTGAACAACATGCCTTTTTTTTTACAATCGGCATTAAGTCTTTTTCAACAAACACCATCCCAAAATGCAATACACAGCTGCCTTGTTCAACACAATAAGATTGAAATCTAGCACAACAACGACTTAAAAAAAAAATAGGGATGCATATACTTATACCAGAATTGGCCCAATTCTATACTCCAGAGCAGTACTCGTAACTTGTCAAAAGCATCCCGATAGCAGAGCACTGAAACCACTCTATGACAGCGGGATGTCAGTTGAGCAGATGTGCTCAACAGGTGACCACGGACTGAAATTATTTTACACCAATGCTGTTGATAAAACCTTTTACTACTAACAATCTGATCAAATATATAAAATAATCAGCACAATACAGAGTACAAGGAGCTCGCTATTAGCAGGAAAAGGTAACAGTCAACTTTGCAAAAGTATGAGTGCAAGCCTGACTGACGCTAGTCTCCCAGCGGCATGAGCCTCCGACTTGTCAGTGTACTGGAACTGGTAAATCATACACTGCTTCTATACATGCACATTTCCTATCTTGTTAATGACAAATGAGGTTACCACACGAATTACAGGCAGGTAAGAGAGTCAAGGTAATGACCAAAACCAGATGTTTATGATGCTGCTATTAGCAATTGTAATTTAACTCAAACAAGATAATCCTTAAATAAAGCATTTTATACATTTTTTCGAAATATCTAAAATATAGAGTCTTTAAATAACAGTCAAGATGTAAATGTGTAAAAATGTATGTAGATGTCAAAGATGTAGGGTAATTCTCCAATTCTAAAATTAGAGTCCCACTACTAATACTAATCTCCTCATATTTAAGTTTCAGAACACGTCAACCCTTCGTACATGACAATCCAACTCTTCACAGTGTTCTCTACAACCCATAAAACTTCTTGGCTAAAGTATTATCTTGTCTTGTGACTTTAATCACAGTACACCCAAGTATGACCCCAGTGTCTGGCCTAAAATCAAGTCAATAAAACACTCTTAAATCTCAGATGTCTTCTGGATATAAGAACTACATAGATTACATTAATGTGCCCATCACTTGACATATGAAAACCTTACTGAGTTTCTGAATTAGATGCATTACAGGGGCAAAATAAGCTAACTGATAGCGTTTAAAGGTGACCTGGAGGACATAAGAGATGGCGTACGCCATGTCAACCAAAGGCACTTGACTAGACAATCCTCCATGACAACTGATTACCTAACACAGATGGACAGCTAGTGTCAGAACATTGCACTAATTCGTTCACCGTAAAGTTTTGTCCTTCAGCAGCCCCCGTTTTAACACCAAGAGGAAGTAACCACTCTAGCAGACAGCCCACCATCAGTTCTGCTGATCAGGCCATTTAAATCGACGCAACAAAGAGAAAACAATGCTGGACCGCTTTTAGGTACTCAAATCTATCATGCAAAAGTCTATCTTGAGCGTCCTAATAACATAATTTTGGTCGCTCGTAAAATACGACTGGTCAGGCCGACTGACCTTCAAATGGACTCACTGCAGCTTATGCCAACACAAAATAAACCACAAATCAACGGCTCTATGCTTTGAAAATATACATTTATATAGAAAAACTGTTTAGCGACCGTTACATATAAACTGTATTTTACATAAAATAACCCTTCAATATATCGTACGTCTTCACGGAGCCTGTCTGTCACTTTAAAAATACATTCATGCGGCTCTCACGACGTCATCATTTTCCCCCATACGTGAGTTAACAGGAAAATTTTAATTACTTGCTTCATTCAGTGTTAATAACAATAATTCGTCTGGTTGATTTTATCTTAACCAAAACCGTTTGATTCGAAAGAAAATCGATGAACGAACAAAGGAGCGCGAGGACGTCGCGCATGGACGTTCCCGCTGCAAACAAGGGCTGCTCAAGTAACGTTCTGCTTTGACTACAATAAACCGTCATAAACCGAGGAGGTGAAGTGGCAAACAACCGGCGACTTTCGACACAAAGGTGAGCTGAAAGGCAACTGGGGGGTCAGGAGGCTTAAATATAATCCCTGTCGTCCCAGACATGCATCGACCAAGTTAAAATGCCGGGTAATGCGGCTTTCAGACACACAGAACATTACTTAAGTGGGAAAAACTCACAGTTCCTCTGTTGCAAGCTCTGGCATGACGCTGGTGCAAGAATGGCGGGGTTTTTTGATAGGGTGGCGGCGGACTTAGTAAGGGAGCTGAAGACCTTCAGATAGCCTGCCATGTTTTTTTTTATATCGCCGAAAAAACTTGAGATTGCTGCCCGACTTCACTCCGGTCGAAGGAAGGGTCGAATGAATCGGCGCATACAGCAATAAACGCAGATTTTCTCCGCCTCCGACTCAAGACTGACGTCACGAGTTCAGGACCAAAACTCACCGTTGAGAAGAACGACCAATCACATGACAACAAAATACTCCTCGGTGTTCAACTGGATGACTTCTGACAACGTGGTTTTAACACGCGTCTGTTTCGTTTTCAGTTAACACTTTAGTTACTAGCGTAAGACTTCATTCACTTTTCCACTGTTGTTGAATAGTCACAACATCTCGTTTATTTTTGTATTCATACTCATACGTTTATTTTTCAGACATTTGTATATTGAAGCTTTTTGTGTTTTACACGTGTGTGCTTTTAGTACGTCACAGTTTTAGTGAACACACAAGCAGAAAACGTCTTTACATTCCGTTGTTTAGTTGCTTAGCAGCTACGCTAATTTTAGCTTTAGCTTGGGTTACCATACCGGGGGAAAGAATGGGAGGGTGCACCGGATAAGTTTGCGCATGCGTTGTAGAGCTGCGGCAGGTCACTTCAAGGTGCCGAAAGCTCATGCGCTCCTGTTAGCGTGAAGGCTGAAGGCCTATTGGTATTTAAATGCTTTTATCGGCAAATGCTTTTACAGATTGTATGTTCAGTTCATATAATTCAAAACAATAGTATTAACGAATATAAAAACATCCATCCTTCAACATTTTTAATGCATCTAAAACATAACCTAATCTCATGACTTTGTGTCACATGATTTCAGGCAGCATTTACAGAAGCTATGGACCTGGTTTGAAATAAAATGCCATCTTTGTTAGGAACTGGCAGATAAATACAATTTATTATCTTCAATTATGTTTTTCAATGCCTGACATAGTGTTTTTTCTAAATGTAAACAGTTTTGAGCATTATCAGTTTTTAATGTTTTTATTGCGTTGGGTAAGTGTAGACAAGTTATTCAGATAACAATGCAAATATTGCCCCACTGAACTCTATATGTCAACATGACCTCTCCTATCATTCAGAGGTCAGAAACCTGTGGGATTCTCAGGGAGCTGTTTACTCTACAGTGCTACTCTGTCTACAGTTACACGAGACATAAAACATGCTTATTTTCACTACTGCATTTGGTTCACTGGAAATTTAACTGCTGCAGCAAAACATAATAAAAAAAATACCAACAAAAAAAATTGGATTAGTTAAGTCTAGCATACTTTTTTGTACAAATAACACAGTTCTTGCCCACTATAAACATTTATTTTCATTATCCCTTCTTATAATTACTTTGATATTATTCAAATTCTTTTTATAAAAGCGGAATATTTTCATTTTAATTATGATTTAAAAGTTTGAACACAAGTTACAAGCAATTTAAATACATATCCATATTTTGTCACTCTAATATTTTTACTGGAAGAACATAAATACCCCCTTAAATAAAATATTTCGGCCAATGAGACAAATATCTTAACTATAATATCTTAAAACTATATGTTATGTTTGGACTGCATATAGTACTGTATGTACACGAGTATCTGGTATGGTTTGTAACTGTTAAAGTCCACCAGAGGGGGGTAAAAACAGATTTTTGGACGCCACAAACATCATTCAGAGAGAATAAAGCACTACAAGTTGTTCAAGTAAACTATATATTAGCGAATCGTGTTTTGTTCTCAAACAATTGTGTAAATTCTGATTTCTATAGACAAACTATCTAATGCATGTGAGGCACGGGTTACCCAAGAAAAATAAGATTAAAGTAAAATGTATGATAAATGGACAGGGGGAAATGTATTTTAATAGAATTCAATAACAAAAATATAGAATTTGGGAAATTGAAAAATTAATAGTTGAACTAATTGTTGTTTTGTTTTGTTTGTTTTTGAAAAACATATATTTCTATATATCTATTCATGACTACTTGTTGAAGAATGACATGGTAGTCAGGTTCTCATCACATTCTTTATTGGTCATGTGAAGAATTTCTGGCCTTGAAATTAGAAAGAGTAGAAGGTTATGCCTATATATTCCAGCTCATTTTAGAGAGCCGGTTCTTTCAATTCAGCTGTCAATGAACAGCCAGCTTTTTCTGTTCTTATAATTACCAAATAATAATTTATATATTTGTAGTTTTTGTATCATGATAAATTGTTAAAAAAAGTTAATTGGAAATGCAACATGCTGTCATGTTTGTGTGTTTACTTGAAAGTGTTTGGGATACAAAGGCATTTTTAAAATTCTAATTAAACTTTATTGTCAATTCATAACATTTTAACTAATAATGTTTTCATTATGACTAACTGAACTGTCTTTCCTCAACTGAGGTTTTAGTTCCAATGTTCTCTCATCCAGGTTTCTTCAGAAGCTTGCAACCTGAACAATATGATATTTTTTGTTAAATTCAATTTATATTTCACTGCAATTCAATTATTTTCCATCCCTTTGTTTATAATATTCTTATATTCATTACTATTTTATTCTTGAACGTTTTTATATGACTTGACCAATAACATGCATCTTAATTTGTGTGCGAAAGAGAAATAGGAGCTTGATTAATGTGAGAAAATGAGAGAATTATTTAAGAAAACAATGTTGTTGTATAACTTCAAGAATTTGCAACTCGCCTTCCTGTTTGAACTGTATTTTTATGCCTCTTTTAAGGATATTACATACATATAGATGTTTTAGTACTAATCCAAAGCGGGATTAAGTTGTCTGGCAAGAAATGTATTTACACTGGATTCAAACAAGATGTAGGGGAAAGGTAAGCTGTGAGACTACCTGATGGCCAGAGGGGGGGCTTTAGTGAGCAACTCATGAACTTGGCATTCTCTTTACATGCACCTACAGTATAATCAGCAATTGAAGCAAAAGCCAATGAACTCTTGAGTACAGACGGCATCATAAGGGGTATAAAAGATGAAGACACAGAGTTTCCATTGAGACGGGAGAAGAGGCAGTGCTCATCCCGACGACAGAGACACCATATGATTATGTACAACTAGAACTTTTAGAGGAGAAAGAACTTATACTTTGACAACCAACAAACTTTATTCTTATGGTTGAGCAATGCTTTACTTTATAATGAATATTTGGTTTTTTAATATTTATCAAGTTTTTGATTTAAAATATTTTAAGACTTTGAGCTACAAAATACCTTGAGAGAACAGACCACAAAGGAGTCTTCTTGCCAAGTGTTAAGCTATTAAAAAGCTTAGAACTTCAGGCAGATTTGATTTACTGAAACTAACCTGAAAATAATAAATAAAAAGGTTAAATGATTAAAAAATGAATGGAACACCATAAAACGCAGTTCTTGTTGGTCACTTCAAAGACCTGTTTTGTTCACGACTGACACATTAATAGATTCATACAGACATTTATTTAAAATATACAAGATACTACATACAAAAATACTATGCATCAAACAATGTAAACATGAGAGCAACAAAAAGTATGCCTCACCGTTTTAATAAAAGGCAGAACAAAACGTATACCATATAAACTCATTTGGGGCACACTTATAAATACATTGTTCTTATTATAATCTTCAGTATCGCAAATGAGTCATTTATGTTGTTAGACTGTCTTTATATCTGCCATATGAGTTTTTGAAAACCTCAGAAGTACACATCTGTCCCTTACTAATGCTTATTGTCTCGATCGAGGAATAGCGAGGAGTTAGCCAGCTAACTTAATACTACTCTCATTATTTTATTAGACAGCCTTAACCAGTCAAGTGGCTATTAAACAATATAGCAGCAGTGAAACTGAAGCACTTAGCATCTGCACAAAAAGTCACATTAGTTCTACCACATAACGTTAGTTGACAAATGGATAAACCTAGGTTCACATTTGTCTGCACAATAGTCATTGGTTTATCACAAGGCAACGTGTACCGCTACAGACTTTATCTACATGATATACTGTATTACTTATTGTTTTATTTTCAAATG
The DNA here is from genome assembly GCA_900490495.1 of Danionella dracula. Classification (NCBI taxonomy): domain Eukaryota; kingdom Metazoa; phylum Chordata; class Actinopteri; order Cypriniformes; family Danionidae; genus Danionella; species Danionella dracula. The sequence continues at coordinate 8,870,296 of UELW01000178.1, forward strand.
TTGATATCATGTTATGAAATCGAATTTGGAGCAGCTTGATTCTAATATTGTGAATAAAAGCCACTCAGTCATATTTTATTCAACGTTATCTGATGTTCAGAACACTCTCCCTGAAAGGCACTATACACAAATCAGCTACACTCAATCAAACGCTTGAATACATCATGGAACAGACTCACAATGCTCTGTATGTATGTAAAATGGACTTCCTCACAGAGATAACAGCCTTTAGAGATAAAGGCCTTTGTGAATTCTACTCATCTAAGTCTTGATTGCGTTAAGGACCCTGCATGTATTACAGCTAACTTTGTAACCAGATAAGAGACAGATAAGTGTCCATTTTTTAGGATTTAGATGGATATTGTGTGTTTAGAATCCAGATCAGATTTCCATCCCTTAATGCATCTGCACACAGACTTTTTTTAAACAACAACGGTAAAAGGCTAACCTTTATATGTGGAACAATCAGAAAAATGTGTCTCTCTCTCAACCTCAATTGCTTTTCTTGCTCGACTTCCAGCTTCTTTGGAGCCAATAAAATTCTTTCTTTTAATGGGTATGATCTTGTGACCTCTGCTCCACTTTAGTCGACTGCTTTTACATTATTTCACATTGAACACTGTAGGGAATCTCATGGAGATATATCTAGACTTTTAAGAGGTATATTCTCTATCCTTTTTCCAGCTAAGGATCCGCACTGAGTTCTAGGTGTAGACAGACGGTCACACTCGATCTTCATTTATGGCTTACTTTCTCACCTTCGGTTTTAGAATAAAAACACTATATTTGTTGCGAAATTGAAAAACATACAATGCTTTATACTTTATGTTTGTTTTGTAAATCCCATTTTCACCCTCATCTATTTTGAAAATCAGTTTTGAGAGTGTTTGGAAAAGATGGTATAAGTGTACAGAAATATATTGTGTCACACCTTTTTTTAAAGCATCACAATGCCCTAAAATCCTTTTTATGTTAACATGTATACATTGGTGTCCGTCTTTTCACAAGAAAAATGTCAATTCTACTTCTACCCGCTGTCAGACGGGGATCTCTGCTCATGTGCTAAGTTAGTTTGTTGCTTTGAGACACGACTTGCAAAAATACTTTTTGTAAATTTGGGAAATCAAGAGCCTTGTTTTTGTTCCCACATGACATGGACATTGACCCATGTGAGCACAGCCAGTTGGTTTAATGCAAGAATTATAGTCCTGGAGATCTGGAACCCTGCACATTTTTGGTTCAACCATCATAAAACACAGTTGATGCACTAATTGGTGGGTTATTTAGGCTTAGTATGCATGCCATTGCAGGCTTGCAACTAAAATGTGCGGGGCTTCATATTTGGTGATCCCTAAGTTTAGATGCTTTTGCTTCATCGGTGAATGAAATGTGCAAATGAGAAGTGTTTCCCTGGAATCTTATTAACTCACAACTGAGGCATGAAGGCACCCTGATAAATCCGAGAGATGTTGTGATGCTTTACATGTATACTCTGTAATATTTAACCAGTAGAGGGAGGATTTCCAAAATCAAATCTGCGGCCACAGATGGGTTGGACAAGAACACAGTAGACACCTGGTATCAAATAGACACAATTGTGACCCTCATTTTTTTTCTCAATGGATCTTGCCAGGGTCAGTTTTAGCTAGGGCTGAGGTGCTCAGTTGCCCAGGGCGGCATCATGAGACACTGTATTTTATTATTTATGTATTTTTCTCACATTCCAAACTGTCCCAGCATGGACTGGCAATGCCCGGGGGCCGTTGCCCATGTTTGGGACGAGCTTTCAGTTAAAAAAACATCTTTTATTTAATTTAAAACAGGCAAAATTGCAGAGTCAAATTATAAAATTGTCGCAAGTATGTTGGCACTAATCCTAAATATAATTCCTTTGAGGAGAAGCTCCTCACACGCGTACATATTTTTCTCTCTATGCTAATCGGGAGCATTGTAGCGATTGCAGACAGACATTAGCTATCAAGTTAAAAATGTAGCTACAGATTTAATTTGGTTAAAACATCACTTTTACAAGGTGTATAGGGCATTTAAATAGTTTTAACCCCAAATTGTCAAGTGTGTGTTACTCTCTGATAAAATAATATGACTATTGACAATTAAACAGCTGAAATGAATATCTGAATAAGGGGATGTTCGCCCAAGGACTGCCTCTGGAACAGAGAAATACGTAGAATCCAAAGCCGATCATCCGAATTCAAATAGCTGCTAGTGTGAAGATATGAACCATTTAGTAGTGTTTGAGATAGTGCTTGTGGGATTTTGAACTGAACCTGAAAACAGATTTTATCTTAGAAATTAGGGCTTTAAAAAAACAAATGTTACCCAAAGTACTATAATCATACAATTTTAGATAGTTTTGTTTAAGCGCTGTTGTTGTATTGGAAAATCTGTGCTCAGAGTTTTAAGGGTGGCACATTGGCGTTGCTTGTAGCGCTGCTACCGCTGACACAGGAGCCCTATTTAAAGCGAGTGAATGTTCTGCCAACATTCTTGTAGGGGTCCAGTCGTTTTCTATGTCACCTAATTATGAGGGTGTGGCCTAAATGTTTTGGTTTTATATAAGTCTCTGGTTTTATAAAATATGGAAACATCAGAACTTTTGTACACTACATTTTGAGATCCATCACAATGGCTGAGGGGATTTGAGATAGCAAATTAAAAACAGATATTTTAATGCTCTTCCGGGATTTTAGCATGTCTTTTGTGTACTGTTTTAAAATTCTATTAAAAGCAGTTAGTTAATTCTGTTATACTATTTATTTGCCCTACATGGCTACATTCTTTGCTAACTATGTTTAATTTCTAGAACAAGAACCAACTGTTTTGTACCTGGCTAAGCATCTGTATTTGTCAAAATCCCAGGCTAATAATGCTAACAATGCTACATAGACTGTTTCATGACTGATTATTGAATTCCTCAAAGTTTGAAAGCTGTTTCATCTGTTCCACTTGCATAGAGTGCCTTCTCACAAGCTTCTTCTTCATCCTGAGGTTGCCTCTCTTTGGTGAGCTAGGTGCTACGGGAGCTATTGGTCTGATTCCTGCTGCAAGTGGAGATGAGGGCTTGCTGTTTACGCCTATATCTGGAATTGGAGGATTAGGATTGACATTTAGAGGTGGCAAGTGACCAGGACGTGTGTGGGATATGTAGTCCAACAAAAGCGTTCCAGAGCCGCGTCGCTCCAGCAGACCAGGGGCTCTGCGGCTGGCTGTACTCGATGAAGAGGTGTTGGGGTTGCTATCCAAGGACTCTCGTGAGCCTGTAAGCATAGCAAGAGGGGATGTATTGAGCTTCCTTCTTTCCAACGGCGCTTTAGGAGAGTCAAGCATACTGGAATCTGAGTAGAGTTGGGAGTCTGAGTCGTAGTGTTCTGTTCCCAGCCTCCTCCGGTGCAAAGTGTCTCTGAGATTTGCTGGCATCCCAGAGGCCTCCTGCTCTGTGGGGACAGTGCTACGTCTTGCCAGAGGTTGGTGCTGAGCCAGGGATCTCTCAAAGGAGGGTTTGGAAGATGTCGGGGAGATTTTTGTAGTCTGATCCCCCACCATTGGGAACAAGACATCTTTTCCATCCACGCTGTTATGTCGAGATAACATACCTCTTCTGGACAGACCGAGTCCATTGACAGCAGTAACAACATCATCATCAGAGTTGGCTCTTTTGCTTTCTTCATTTGCTGCCGCCAACACAGAGGGTGCAATCAGACCCCAGGGCTCTGACTGTAACCGCTTCAGCTGGGGTAAACGAGCCCTTTTGGGGTTCGCTGGTTTCTTACTAGGTGAAATATGTCCATTTGAAAGTTTGGCCGCTGTGTTGGAGCTTGATTTGAACTTTGTTTGAAAGTTGAATACTGTGTCCTTCTCCTCCTCCTTGCTGGGGGATGGTGATGCATGAAGTTCTATCTCTGAAGGTGAGGCACATGGTGCAGGAGAGGTCCTCTCATCCAGCTCAGGAGATGGAGGAACATTCAGGTACTGCTTGGTGGTTTTGGTTCCAGATGGCGATTTGTCAGTGGTTATAATGATGACTTCTTTGCCTTTAGCTTTGCAGGCATCCAGTAATACTTTTAGAGCTTCTTTGTCATCAGCATTGACTGCGTACACTAAAGCAGATGACCCATGGCGGTCTTCTAAACTAGGATCAGCCCCATTGGTCAGAAGAATTGAGACTACCTCATGCCCCGCTCTGTGGCTACATGCATGCATGAGAGCCGTCCTCCCTGCTTTGTCCTGGATATTAGGATCCGCTTTGTTGTCTAGAAGATACTTGACGAGTTTGGCCTTGCTGACACTCTGCTGATCTGAGTGCTTGGACATGCAAGCCACCATGAGTGGTGTCTCGCCACGATCATTGCTTTCATTTATGTACGCTCCACCTTCTAAAAGAAGTCTTGTAAGGCGTAAACGGCGAAGCCATACTGCTTTCAAAAGAGAGTTCCCATCTGTCCTCAGCTCCAATATATTAGCCATCACGCAGACTGGACCAAAATCAGCCTCAGTCCTGCAAAGCAAGAGCAGACACGGATTCAATTGACAAAAACAAGAATGGATGATGCTGATGTCCTAAACCCTCTAAAATCGCTTCAAAATCACTACATATAGAGCCAGCAGGTGGCAGCACGAGTGAACAAAAATGAGTTATTGGAAGAGAGTCTGAAGTGACAGATGAATGAGGTGCTAATGAAACTATTACATTTATGTGAAAACTCTGAAATGTGTTTGTGAAGATGTGTTTCCTTTCATGAATCAATTTATAGATTTCAACACAGATAAGCCTTCAGTTTTTTTTTACTTATTGAAACGTATAAAAAATATACAGATATTTTTAATTTTACAAACAAATATCTGTACAGTATAGTACATGTTTAGTTTTAAAAGATGTTGGGTACAATTACAATTTACATTTGACATTAGGTGCATGTATATTTTTATCTATTCTAAATGTAAAAATATTATACAATCAATCAATCAAAACAGTATTGTAAAGAGCTTTTTAGCAGTTGTTTCAAAGCAGCATCACAAAAGCCTAGAGTTGGATTAGGAGTTAAAAAGGAATTCTTTTTGGAAAATTCTATGGTGTAGAAATAGAACTACCGCAAAATGCTATCTTGGGGATTGAAAAGTAAATTTTATTACGAGAAAAACTGATTTAAGATAACCAGTAATCTCTGACTTACTATAACAGCCCGGTTTAAAACGATTTGGTGTGAACTAAAGCAACCAAGAAATTTATTTTTTTATTGATGTGGGGAAAAAAACCCACACACATGCAGAGAAAAGTTGTCCCTCAGTGAAGAATTATATGTCTCTGTAAAAGAAAACAACATAGTTTACTGCAAATTTTATATAAATAAAATTTATATAAAATAATAATTATATAAAATTTGTTTATGAACTTGGTGTTTTTATCAGTTTTTAGCAAAATATTTATGGTAAAAAAATCATTGTTTATTGAGTGCTATTTTAGTTAGTTTAAGGTTAAGTAAATGCCTTTCTCATACTTTTTTTATTGTCACTGCGAATAATGCTCCATTTGCATGTTGGCATATTAGGCGTGGGCATATTTACTGAGTGTTTAAAATCAGCATTATTGTAGTATTTCTTCATTAATTTGATCAAAAATAACGCGTTGACGCGCCAAATGTCTCTTTCAGTCGTCATATACTTGCATTTGACATTCAGGCTGAACCAATTTGTGAAATACCTTTATAAAGTTTACATTTGATATAAGAACTGGCGCTACTAAAAGACTCAAGGCGTTTATCAGGGTTTGCTCAAGCAATTGGTGAACACGAAAAGTGAGACGCAGTTATAAAAGCATACATTTTTACAAATATTAAACGTTTTAGTCGTTAAAACGAGTCGTTTAAAAATTTCAGAATTCGTGTGTTTTCAAGATTATGTTGTCTGGTGTGGTACTGTCCATGGTACTGGGAGCACGTGAACAGTAAATAATGTGTTTTTTTTACACTTAAACAGTTATTGTTACTCTCGTTTCTTTCTCCTCTTAGGTGCGAATCACAACTTTGATCTCATATTAGACAGGGTAAGATTATATATAGACTTTTTTATTTTATTTATTTATTTTTGCATTTAATCACGAGTTCCTTAAAGGGTAAAACATTTTTTTAAAGTAGCATCGTTTCAATTCTACATTCTACAAATGAATGTTCCTCAGGTAAATCGGTTCGAATCTCCTCACCTGGATCGCGCGCAGGTTCATCCTCTTAGTTAAAGTCCACGCTGATGCTCTCCAGTATTCTCTAGAAGCTGTGGGGAGGCATGGTGGCTGCTCGCAGCTCGTGTAATTATTTAGTTCAGCGTCCTTTTTTAGGTGGCGTCCAATCGAGCAGCTCGCCGCCGCTCCTGCGCCTCGGCTTTGTTAGTGAAGCGCAAGAGACCAGTCCAATCGCTACATTCCTGTTTGCGCACCGAGGAATCGCACCAAGACGCCGAGGTTAAAAATAACTTCACCCTTTTTTCTCTTCGTGAATGAAACGTGAATCTGATTGACGTCAGAATCTACCGAAATAAACCGGGTCTGGTGTGAACCTGTCATATGTTATGATGAGCGCAAACAAACAAAAACAGCTTTATTTTATTCCCTTTTTGCACATCGAGGTCGTTGATCTAATCTTTTTGTTTGAAGAAAAGGAAAATGATCTAAGTTTGTGTAAACTTGACATTTTAAACAAATTACATTCGCACAAATGTTGGGCATCAAATTTTCTGTGTTAACCAAGACTACTTTTGTGGACTTATGTAAACACTCAAACCAGTGTTAAATAGTTTGGGAGTTGAGGTAACAGACCAGCCAGTGTTAATTTAGCTCTGGTGACATTATCTGATACATTAATTAGCATCATAAAATGTTTAATCTTGATTTATCCTGAAAAAAGGATTGAAACATAATTAGCAAGTCTTACATCATCTTTTTAACATCATATTTAGATATAAACAGCAACATGTCCTGTCCTAATAGCCTAATACACCAACTGGTGATTTAACACTTACGGAGTGCTTATATATGTCCACACTAGCAGTGTTAATTAAACACTGCTATATCCTTTATGTGTTTGGGTCTGCGTGGGTACCACTGTCTCTAAATAAGAAGGATGCTGTTTAAGTCCAGCTGGTTGTCTTTCTGAGTTCTGAGTTGAATAATTTTGTATCGTTCCATGGTCCAAAAACATGTTCTAGTTTAATTAAAGTCTCTATATTGCCTTTGTGAGTGATATTGAGAAAGCTTGTTTAGCTGGTTAGCCTGGTGTCTTGGGGTTTGGCAGCTTTGTTTTTTTTTTTTTTTTTTCAACCAATGTTTTGGTCAAGGTTGGCTTCCGCCCATGAGGGTGTTTGACTGGCACGACAAGCAACCAATCCCATGTCGTTTTGTATATCAACGTGTTTCGGGCAAGGGGCTCCCTGAGACTGAAAGAAGTGACTGAACTGTAGTATATCATCGGCCACATTCCCATTCACTCCCTTTTTTAAAACTGCCCAACATTAGAGCTGAAAAAAAAACATGTGTACACCCCTGGTGCTGTAATGTTTTTTTTTAAGATCATATTTTTTTATTTGCTTGTTTAAGATATATCAAATTTAAACCTTCAGCCATCTATTTTACGTTTATCTATTGCCTCTCTGGTCCCCATTTTTTGTTTCCAAGAAGTGATGAACGTTCGTGATATTGATGGCTGGCTGCACCCATTTTTAGCCTCTTTTACCATTCATAACAATTGTCACGCATATTCAGTCAATGGTTTGGGAGCATGGAAATGTTACCACAGCCATAGTCTCACGTAGCTCACGTGAGTCTAATTTTTAATTGTTCTTTAAAATCACAAATTTATCAAATACATGCACAAACATAATGGATATTTAATGTTGTCAATCATACACCCTAACAATGTTTTCGGGTAAGATGAAAATGAACGTGACACTCGCTACTACTGGAAATTCAAACCCAGACATCAAACCTTTAGCTATAGCGTTCCGCTGGCATGACTAGGTTGTACCTACCTTTTGTCCAGTGTCATAACGCTGAGGTATTGTACAATTTCATATGTGATAAAAGTGGTAAAGTGATAAAGGTTCAGATCTGTTACAAAACTAAAAGTGTGATAAAATGAGGGATTATGGGATTTTTTTTATAAAACCCCAATCATTCTGTCAGGAATCTCTTGAAATGACTGTAAATAGAACTCAAATGTGCAACTGCCAGTGTTAAAAAAAACTAGACTAGAATTACCCAAATTTAACCAGATTCAAAACATCAGCATTAAAAAAGAACACAGTGAGAGGAAACAAGAAATGCTGTCACACTGAACTAAAGGATAAAGGACATTGAAAATGGACCCTGAGCAGGAGATAACGAGCAGTGACAGGTGCAAGGACTTAACTCTTGATCAGCAACCAAGACCCATGAGGCACAGGGCAAAACTAATTTCAGACTGGTCAAAACAGGAATATAATCAAAACAGACACACAACAGCAAAACCACTTTAGCTCTAGAAAAGCACTATATAAATTGAATGCATTCTTATTATTATAGCAATAGAACTACTAATATAACTATAAATAAACAGCAAACAAATTAAACAGATAGATATTAGGGTAAAGCATTATAAGAATGTGTCAGGGTTCTGTGTTTTCGACTTCATGGTTTTGGAGATAAGACACTGTCGAAAGTCTTAATACAATGTTATTGTGAACACGCTTTCAGAAAATACATCCTGAATTGATTATTTAGGTTCAAATTCATATACACATTTATTCACTTCAGAAGAGAATGTGGTCCTGTGACTGGACCAGACTTTACCCTTTTTCACCAATTGGAGGTAGTTCCAGTAAAACCATGACCCAACCTGGTTGTTGATGCTAGGCAAAAAGCCTCTCAATGGAAAAAAAAACACAAAATCACTAATTTTATCTCAAAATCCCCCTTTTGAATTTCTGCGTCATGAGGAAGAGAAAAAGAGTTAATTGCTCTATGCAGGTGTTCTCATGAGGGATTCAAAGGGCTATTTATAAAAGCTGAATCTTGCATGTCTCACTTTCTGTCTATTTTAAGAAAATGAAGCCTTTCCTCAGCTCGTTTCCAAAGTTAGCTTCGCAATTAAACACCCAAAACTTGTTTCAGGCATTTCAGTCATATATAGCGTAAGAGAGGCAGTTCTATTTTTAGGTTGCTATGAGACAGCACAGAAGCATCTTCCAACTGAGACCAGTGGTGTTGGTGAGAGCATGAACTCAGATTATAATTACGTGTTAAATAATAATGAAATTTAAGGTTTAATGATTGCTGATTTGTAATAAAAATACATTTGTTATGTTATTATTCTAAGTTTTTTTTCTCTCTATTTATTGTACAAAACAGTGCACAATTTTGTATTATTATTTTACATTTAAATATTACATTTACATTGCAGAAATCATCAAAGAAACCAATAGATTCTCATAATGTAAAATTTCAGATTTTAAATGTAGCTTTACCAAAATCTAGATTTGCTGGATTTATCTGCATTTTCCCAAAATATCTGCATTTTGACATTATATTTAAAGTCCTTTGCAGTTTAGTACAGTACATTATTTTCATAGTTTAATCGGAATCAAATTGGAAGACGTTCCTGGTGGAATAGTCCATGCCTTTCTGGTTTTAATATCATACCTGACCTGGGGCTATTTGCTTTCTGATAAACAGCTCCCATGAACCCTATCTTCCACTGGAACACAGCAATGGTCCTTGAATGACTTTTCTGCACACTATATGCCCCCAGCCCCCTCATATGTCTGCTGATGATTGCACTACTGATCACTTTGGAGAATATTATTGTTTACTCAACCAGGATGCTTGTGTGTATGTGTGTGTGTGTGTGTGTGTGTGTGCGTGTGTGCATGTGTGCCTTTGTGACAGCGGCTGGTTATGAAACTGCAGGGCGCTGCCTTTCTCCATGTTTGCATTAACCCCTGCTATATAATGGTGTTGTTTCAACTAGCAATAATCATTTATCTCTGCACAAGTTTCCTGAACACTGAAAGGTAGACAGTAATGGCAGCTTCAATATCTGCTGAAGGTTCTGCATCATGTGTTGTTTATGATATGAGAAGTAAGAAAATATTTGGGTTTCCTATAGAGCAGCTTTCATGTGATGAGGGTTGTTAAGCAACAGAACTAAGGGTGGGTGGAGCTGTGGAAAACAGATGCACTGGCTTGCCCACTGGTTTTGTATTTACCATGCTTTATAAATTACAGGCTAAAAGTAATCTTATTTGGCATTACATTATGATGATAAATCCAGATTTTGGGATGTAGCTGTAAATGAAGCAGTTATCTGGCTCACTAAGTGTCATGCACTGCTGTGAATTGGCATTGTTTTATGTGTGCATGGTGCGCTAGTTTTCCTATCGCAGCGTGCTTTCCATGCATGGCTTCCTCAGGCATGCGCTTCATGACTGGGGCGCAGAGAAGTTCCTCAGCACTGTTGATTAGACACGTTCATTAGCATGGGAACTACAGGGACATTTGCACTCCTTCTCCAATTCTTCCTAGCACAAAGCCTTAGATGCAAAATAAATAATGAATGTGCCCAAGATTCTCTCTCTCTCACCCCTGGGAGCTGTTTCCATTTTCAGAAATCTTACATTGCACCTGATGCGCTGCCTCTGTCTAAATATAACCCCCATTTCTCTCTGTCTCTCTATCTTTTTCTCTCACCCTCTCTCTCTCTCTCTCTCTTCTTTCTCTCTCTCCTCTCTCCCTCTCTCTCCTTTCAACTTTCTCACTTTCTCTCTCCCTTTCTTTTGCCCAAGAAGCAAAATCACACTTTGTCATGGCACTGCAGTTTCTAAATCTATATGACCCAGAAAACATAAAGTTTTCCTTTAGGCTTTTGATTTTTTTTAAAATATTTAATCTTTTGATAAGTAATTTATTTCTGTATATGAGTGGATAAAATGCATTTGAAAGCACCAGTTACTGTTAATTTAACATAAAAATACATTTATATAAAATGTAATACAAGGTGCTTAAAATCAGGAATAAAGTATTTAGAGGTAAATGTATACACTTCTTAAATATGTTTCTTAAAATAATGCTGTATAAGTAATAAATTATGCCTAATTAATGATTAGTAGTGTGTAGTTACTACCAAATATAGTTATTGTTTTTGTATTGTCTTGTTTTGTGTTTTTTGTTTTGTTTTGACTTTAGCTGTAATTTTGCTGTAAAAAGAAAAAAATTATTTACAATTTACTTTATTTTACAGGAATGAGATCACACAATGAAAAGTATGTTAAAGATCATTTTTATGGCTAATTTATGTAGCGATTGCCTTCAATTAATGGACTTTGATTAACTGCTTTAAACAAATGAACCTCCTTTTTGAAAAATAAAACCATTACAAAAGCCCAGCTTGAGTGTTAACCAAAGACTTGTTACTATAGGTATGTTGGGTTTCTTGAGATATGACAGTAAGTGACCTGGATATTCTAACTTGGTAAACTAGATGATGCGCAGCTCTGTTCAAGCTGAGTGGAGAAAATCACAAAAAAGGTGCTTATACTGTTTATAGATATATCCTTGTCACACAGTATAAATTCAAGAGAACCACAGGCTGTCTTTAATTAATAGCATACAATCAAATAAGATTTTGTTCTGGCGTACATACATTCTGCTGCTGGGCAATATGTTCTATTGAACTACAGCTGTGCTCTGTGGATCAAATGTTTCAGCAGATGAACAATCAATCAATCAATAGGTCTAAAAATAAATGGCTGTGTTTCTAATAATGAATTTGATGTAGAGTTATGAAGAGTAACTGTAATATAAACAGCAGGAGAGCTGCAGAGCTCATTGTACCATATAATTAACAACATGAACTATCAATATATTAATCAGATTCCTAGTGACCGTTGGCAGGTTCTTTTCCAGCCGTGTTGGAATTATTAATATCCAACAGTGGTAACCATGAGCACTGTGTAGTTAAAGTCAATCGTTCAAAACACCACCCACCATAGCTACAGCTGCCAAAGGTTAGCTTGGGTTGATGGAAGTCAACATTTTATTAAAATAATGACATCATGGCACTGGGATTCTTAGTGTGTCTATGGTTATAGTAGATAAAATGCATCTAAAACACACTTTTGAACTCCAAAATGTCCATCCTGAGGATCTCCATATTTTGAAATTAAAGCACTTTTAAATCTGAAAGATTTTTTTTTAGTTCAGCAGCAAATGCAAATGAGTTTTTAAACATGTCCATTAGTCAAGCTGTTGCAGCTGGGTGTTGTGTTTTGTATTCAACCTGGAAGCTGAGTGACTTCATTGTAAGTGAATGAAATATGAACCAATTTTAAAAGCATGTTGTACAAACATAATTTTTGTCATGACAGTCTTAAATAGAGTGTACAAAATCTAAAAGTTCCCTTACTCATTAGATTTTATGGTTAGTTCACTTTTCTTGTCCTTAGGTCAATGGGTTTTAACCAAAAGAAAAACAAGAACTCTATGCAATTGTAAATCAGTGTAATGGATTCCATATTTTTTATAAAAAAAGAAAACTGTTTTTTCAAAAAGCATTGTGTTGCGTAAAACTTTGGGCTTTTAAGGTTCATTTGTATCTGGCCTACAACTATAATTAAGTTTTAAAACTCTAAAACGTTCTGATAGAAGATACTTTTATTGAGATCAGAAATGAAGTTATTAATTTTAGCTCATCAACTGGACGCGATTGCCAACAACAACATAACACTAGGAGTCACGTTGGAGCAGTGGGTAGCATGATCTTCTCACAGCAAGAAGGTCACTGGTTCGAGCCTCAACTGGGAAAGTTGGCATTTCTGCATGGAGTTTGCATGTGATCGCATGGGTTTACATCGGGTGCTCCAGTTTCCCCCACAATGTGTGAATAAGTGTGTGTGCGTGTGTGTGTTGGTGTTTTCCAGTGGTGGGTTGTGGCTGGAAGGACATCCGGTGCATGAAACATATGTCAGATGAGTTGGCGGTACATTCAGCTGTGGCAACCGCTGGAAAATTAAAGGAACAAAGCCGACAAGAAGACGAATGGATGGACATTACACTGGGTGGCCAAGAAGACTCGCACAAGAAGTAAACACACTGTAAACTAATTTTGAATTTAAACTGACTGCCAAAAGGACAGTTTTAAACAATCATAACAGATCTGAAATGTATTTTGACATGACATACTCGGGTATCCTCTGCGCCTTTGAGGTGCCAGCATTGGAAGATCCATGGGTCTGGGGAAGGGGGCTTGTGCTGTCATCCCTGGGCCAGGAGATCTGAACGCACTGGAATGGTCAGGGAGGAACTGTGACAAGGCAGCAGAGTTCTAACAATCAAGGTGTGTTGTGCCAAAAAGGTGCCACCACCTGAACCTCTACCTCATCCTCCAGGTCTTCCATGGGGTGCAAGGAGGCTCACTGGAGGAAACGCATTCTTCCTGGACCAGCAATGTGGCAGCACATCTATCCCAGGATCTCCCAGATCTGCTGGACTACAAGGAATGGAGTCGCCATTCTCCTGATCGGGTATCCAACAAGGCATCTGATATGGACAAGGAATATGGACAGCAACTAGGGACAGCCCCCAATGCTGACTCCAGAACAGAAGTTTGCGAGCGAGAGCCGACAAACAGGATGGGCGTATACCTCCTTGTCAGCTGTTATCCGCCAATGCCGCCATGTTGTCCGTCATGACCAAAACGTAATGTCCCTGCAGTATTTTCCTGTAGTGCTTTACCACTAGGAACACTGCATGTAGCTCTAGTCAATTTATGGTCTGAGATTTTGTGCTTCCGGCATACAGCACCCCACCCGGTCATCAACGCTGCTTCAGAAACCATATACCCCAGGAGCCTCTGAAAGTTCTTCAGAGAGACCACCAATTTTGTGCAGGGGTTAGAAAGCTTTTTTCTGAGTTGATCCGAACGGCTGAGGTGACATAAAACCCTAAGGCCAGTGTCAGTCAGACCAAGTCCAAGTATGTCAGAATTCGAACCCCTTGATATATTAATGGTACTAAACCGCCTCGAATACTTTTGTGAAGGTGTGGGGGACAATGACAAGCCGAAAAGGAGGCCTCAGTACTGATACACTCGACCTTCAAGGCCATCCTTGAGATCACTTGTAGCGAGCCAAGCCTCTGGTTGGACTAATTGAATAACTTGGAATTTTGATGCCATTTAAATTGTGCGTTTAGAGACATCATCCAGAAGAAATCTCAAGAGACAAGTGTTCAGAAGATGCAGGTTGAGGATCGGACGCAACCTGCTTGTGCGTTAGGGAACTAGAAAGTATGGACTGTAACCCTCTTTCGATGTCAGCAGGAGGGACTAGCTCGATTGCATCCTGCATAAAGGGAATCAATCGCCTCACGCAGACCCGGGGCCTCTGTGGGTTAGACAGAGGTCATTAGAACACAGTTGAATCTGGGTGGTTTCACAGCGAACTGCAGTCGATAGCTGTACCGGAAAGAATGTACGAGCCAAATGCCCTGAAAGTATGCCACCCTCACTGAAAGTGTGTTTACAGGACAGAACAGTGCGCTTCTCTACACAGTCTGATTCAGAGGGTTCCTCGACCACTGCGTCGATATGTTTACGCACCAAAAAAAAACGATACAACTATTGTAGCTATCCGTCAATGGAATCGATCCACCGGATCCACAGATTTGTGCTGTTGTGACATGTTTGGAAACACATCACAAACAGTCGACCGGCAAACAACTTCTCTACTAACAAAGAGGAGTCTTACTTGTTTTGATGAAAGACAATGGTTCAGGGCGTTCAGCGGCTCAAGCATACTGCCGGAGAAACCATGCCATGGTTGCCGAAATCACCAGATCCCATGTAGTCCACAAAAGGGGGAAAATATAATCCAATAGTGATGTGAAATATTTCACCTGTCGCTCGTGTGTTTGAGAGTGTTGGCTCCAATGAGTAGACAGGAAGAAAATCGCGGTTGCATTCCCTTTTCAGTTATTTTAAAAAGAGTGTGGAGAGAGTTGGACACCCCTAGCGGAGTTTCCTATAGTCTGTACCGACATAAGTCATAGTGACTGACTGATGGGGAACTGTTTATTGCTAGGACCAGCTTCAAACAGCCAGTCGAGGAATTACAATGCAGTCATCTTCCGTATGATCCTTCCAAGGAACAGTGTGAAGTTGTCACTTGAGTTTCACCCATTGCCTCTTTCTTCATAGGATAGTTAAATATAGTTCAATTTGGTTTAAAAAAAAATCTAAATTTCAGTGTTTAGTCAACTCCCAGTGTTACATGTAACACTGGAGCAGTGCTTATATAAGTCTAAGCAAGTGTTTTCCAATATATATATATACTTTTTTATAGGGACTGTGCATGTTGGTGGGTAGAAGCTAGCAAGGATTGAATTTTTTCTTTGTCACACTCTGTCAATTATAGGGATAACCATATTCTATTAAGATGCTTGCTCTTTGTAAAAGCTGACTGCACTTCCAGATTTTTCCATTTTTCCAGCTGACTCTCTTTGCTATTCTCAGATTCTTCAACTTCATCAGTTCTCTCCTGCTGCCACTGTTCAAATGTTTTGTGACTGTGTGTAATTAATCATTTCAGGAATCGGTTTGCAGCCAGAAAGTCTGCATGCTGAATGACCTTTCTGGGGCTAAGCCCAATTAGAGTCTGCCAATTTTCTAACTCTGGCTTCATTTGCATATTCTCAAGTGACAAAATATAAAAATCCTAGTGATTTAGGAAACAAATCTCTTTCAAAATTTGCATCAAAGACGTATCTGGGGTAAAACAAATAAACTAGTTACTGAAAGACTTTGCCGTTTCAGTGAATTGGGATCTATTGGAATAAATAGAGTGATTACTGTAACTGGGATTTGTTCTACAAATTCAGGAAACACTGTTGATGATCATTTCACTTATATTACAATTGAGATTATAGCCATTATGCTTGAAAATGTATGACCAAGCAAACAGCTCATGTTGCTATCATGGTCATGTGAGCTTATGTAGCTTTTAAAACCAACACATTATCTATCCCCCCACACACCAACAGAAATGGTTCATTTGAATAGTGTAAGTAGCAGATGTTGGCCTATTCTGTTGTATTTTATTTCCCCACAATGTTAGGAACAATAGGAATGGGTGGAACATGATCAAAGAGAGCCACAGATATAATTATGAAAATCAAAAATCATTTTTGTCTCCTGTGGCAACATGTAATCCTAGTGTGAATAGAGAAAAAGAGAAATATCACAAAGATTAAATGAGGTATACAGTGGTACATTATGAACAATTGTTTGATCATTGAATCAGCCACTTTGTTGATTTTTTTTACACTTGTCATTTCAGAGAAAGAGGTAAATGAATGGTCCGAGTCTAAAAATGACTCATAGATTTATAAAATGTTCTGTGACTACGTATGTGGAAACTTCTCATAGTTCCCCAATTATGAAAATCTATCTGTGTTCCTGACTGAAACTCATAATGTGCTGATCTAAAACCTCAATTGACTAGGCATTAAATGTTTCCTCATACATTCCAAAATATGCTGCTGTTACTAGAAATATATTAACAAAAAAACTATTAATTTTGGTTTGTTTAATGCTTGATGTATTAAAAAAAGGGGGGGTGAGGTCAGAAGGGAGAAGGAACTCAATCAATCCCATGTTAAAACTGACCAACTTTGGAGCTGCAAAAATATATTTATACCCCTGGTGCTGCACTTTTTTTAATTCCGATTGCTAAATATGAACTATATGGACACTCTGAGGGGGTGAATTATTTTTTAAATTTTTTCTTTAAGATATATTAACATTTAAACCTTCAGCCAATCAGACGTCTGTGTTTCTTTTGATTGCTGGACATTGCCTGAAAATCACTCTAAAACAGTAATGAATGGGTTGAACAACAGTTTATTTGCGTCGGTTGCAGGGTGTACAATAAATTATAGGTTTGATAAATCCATTGAACCACATTGTTGCTTGCATTGTTTGTATGTTTATTGTGATCAGGTACACTACAAGTTTGGACACATGCCAAGAGGCAAATTTTCAAAAGCTTGATTAAAAAGATATGTCCTCAAGCTAGTTTTGAGGTTAAAGAGCTGGACTTGTGAGCATTTCCTGAGTCCCAGCAGGAGATGAAGGATGAATGAGTGAATAAACAGTCTTCTCTACCACCATCGTCAATGGCTGAAGGGGCGTTAAGTAACCTTGACTACTTACATGATGTAAAGGCTTTTCACACCAGCGGATGAATCAAGAATGGGTTTCCACAACTGACCATGTCACTTTATTTGGTGCCCTGGGGGCACAACCCAGATGGCTGTGGTATGAGATTTTAATTTGTGTTATTCTGTGATTTTCATACAACAGTCTGTTTCCAAAGACAATCATTCTTATTTCTCTGGAGGGACGAGGAGCACATTTATAACCTTGGTGAATCTAGATTTGTTATATTTATGAGTTAAAATCTCACAATTTGGGTTTGTCCACAATTCATGCTGTTTTAGGGGCATGTTGCCACCTTCACTGACAATGAACTAATGAGAAATAGTGAGAAGTTAAAACATTAGCATTAGGAGCAGCAGCGTAACTCAACCATGCAAATAGAACCTCTGGAGCTATTCTGTGGGTAGATGATGAAGACTTCCGGGCTTAGACGTACATACTGGAAAAGACCGAGGGTGTTGGTTCTTTGGGGACATTGCCTCTACTCCTCATTTGACCTGCTTGGCCAGATAATGGCCAACACGACCTCCCTGTGGCCTGAAAATAATGAATTCTAAGGTGTCAATCAATGAATGTGCAACTTTCAATCAATATTCAGGTGTCAATCAATCAATCAATCTAGTTTTTATATAGCTCTTTTTTAGCAGTTGCTTTCAAAGCAGTTTCACAAAGTCCTAGTGTGGATCAGGTAGGGTAAATAGGAATAGGAGCCTCGCAGATGTTAGTCACATAAAGAATATATAAACCTAAGATCCATTGACGAAAAGTTTGCCGGACAGCACCTGAAAAAAAACAAACAAAACAAAACAAAAAACAAACAGGTGATCAGCATCAACTCCAGGATGAGTGATAAATGATGAGGATAGGTTAGATAGGCACATTGAACTAGATAGTTTTTTCAATAGTTTGTATGTTTTTAGCACTCAGATTATATCCATTTGAACAAATCCCAGGAGCCAATTATTCGAATGCTAGATTAAACAGATATGCCTTTAATAGTTGTGTATACCTCATTGGTGCACAGGTTTATGTCCTAACATCTTCCAAAAGTTAAGTTTAAATAATATTTAGCCACAATTCATGTCACAGGAAGACTTTAATGTTTTGACAGCCCCTTCTTAATTATGTGGATCAACTGATAACCCGTCCATGCTGGGACAGCTTGGAATGAGCACAAAAAAATATAATAAATACATTTTAAAAATACAATGTCTGATGATGTCACCTCCCTCGGGATGTTACCCTGTGCAACTGCTCATTTCCCACATATCTAAAACCCTGTTCACTTTTATCTCATATGCTTTGAATTCCAGGATTTATGTTTCAGGTTTTTTTTTCTTACATAAATGACGACATAAAGCCATAGCTGTACTATTGTTCAAGATGACAGTCAAAGTCTTAAGTATTTTTATCATATGAATCCTGGTAAGTAATGCCAAAACATATGCTCAACACATGATTTTATTTGTCTTAATCTGTTCAACTCAACATGACTAATCTTTATTCGTCTATAGACCAAAATAAACAACTGAATTTGTGTTTGCAAGAGGCTTACAGGCTTTCTTCTTGTTATGCTGTAGACTTCTGGATGTTGTTTTTGAATGTATGTTCCTCAGCTTAGCATCTCTTTAAAAGGGAGTCTGACATTCTCATGGCATTTGGTGTCTCAGCGATTGTATCAGCCACGTGTGTGGGCTGTGACAGCAATGAACTGGCACAAACCTTGCTGCAGCGCTATTTCTCCGTCTCTGGCCCACCTCTTCTGTTTTCTCTCCCACATGTTGACTTCCAATAATGTGATATCTCTAAAATATCACACGTGTACTAGGTAAAGTGTACGCATCCATGATGAATGCACCATCGCCATGATTACTCGGGAACCCCTGCTTCTTTCATCGATAATTTTGGATTCTCACATGGAGACTGAATTGCTTGTTCCTGTTTCATGCATTTACTATACAGGCAACAATATTGCTGGGTGATTATTGTGCGGCAGGCTGTATCCTAGGAGATTTGGGAATATTTAATGAGGAGTTTGCTGCTCATTTTGCAGAGTGGTTGCTTTGATGTCTTTCTGTTGCATTTCCAGATTCACGTCAATTTCCTTCCTAATGAAGCTGGAGGCCCCGAAGGGTGTAGATTACGAGACATTTGCGGCTATTGGAATACATAGTCAGCATCCTTTGATCAGGGGATGATAGAGGGACTCGTTCTGAGAAAAACGTCCATCTATTCTACCCCCTTTGTCCCTCCTGTGCTCTAACTATTTGTGTAAATATTATTCTAATTGAGGATTTTAATTATCTGCTTACTTTTTATAGTGCCTCTTAAGGGTCATATTTTTAAACAGGGAGAATTAGTAGTTGAATTGAAAGTTGAATACAAAATTAAAATGCTTTGAGTGTTTTGTGGCTATTTAACTGATAATCTGTGCATTTCTGTACAAGTAGATTTTATTACAGGTAAGAAACAACATGTAACTTTTGATGATGCGATAAATAGTTTTCCAGATGGTAAAGGGTTGTTACATTGTTGTACCCATCCATTGAAACCAAAAATCAGGTTCCTGAAGAACGCGAGGGTTATAATTGGCCCTTAAAGTACTTTAAGACCTACTCAAAGTTTTCGGATTTGCTTGTGCATGACTATTTGTATGTGCTACTCATGACAACTTGCTTCTGAACATCACACTGCCTTTAGTTGACACCCTTAGCTGTTGCTATGACGTCTTGGGCAGCGCAAGTGCTCTCTGACTAAAACACACTTCCTCTGCTGATAAAAGTGGGAATGTGAGTAGTGTTCGTTTTTTCACTTTCTAGGTTCAAGCATCAGTTTTGATGATGTCAGAGCTCATTTGTAGCTACTGCACTGTGTAAGCGCTAATAAATACGTCAATGAAAAAGATCTTCAAGTGTTTCCTGATACAATGTTTAGCTGCTGTTATAGATTGTTTGCTACTTTACTTTTTTGATTGCATGTGAATGCATCATTTTAATTCTTTATTGAACTGTAGAATATGTTTATGGCAAGTAATAAAATTGACTGTTTGGTACATTTCATATCTACAAACTTGTATATGTTGGATTTAGTGAACTTCTGTGTAAATACAGATAAATACTATAACTGTGAGTGATTTTTTACATGTGTGAAATGAAACTGAGTTTTAAAATCTGCCATTCTCTCATCTCAGGGCATGCACATCCTCTTTAGTTTTTCGAACTGACAGCTGCAGGTGTCACGAGCCAAATAAAGATGTTGCAGGTCCTGTAGTTTGAAGGAGAAAGTTAAATAAGATAATAAGAATAATACGAAAATGAAAAAGCAACATTCAATAGAATAAACAGAAGATAAAGATGGCATATCATCCCCTTTTTAAGCAAATAGAATACATTTATGACCCCTTTATACCATCACTGGAACCCTAATAATCGTCAAAAAGCAGTATTCATTATAAACAATGTCTTTCAAAAAGTTTTGCAAAATGCGCCTTTCACCCTTTTTTATTTTTAATAAATGTACTTATGGAAAATACCAAATGAAGAGGAAAACTTTTCCGCTTTAGGCTGTATCAGAGTTTTTATGACACTTCACACTATTTTAGAAACACATTGCTTAGAAATACTCGGCTAATGACATACTAACACTGTTTTAACCCCTTTCAGCCCTGAATTATGTCTGAGCTCTCAGAAAAATGCAAAAGAACGACAACATCTTTATCACTTGAAAACATGCAAAGATCTGAGAGGGAAAAAACCCAAACCCCAAAGCTGAATAGAAAATTAAAAAATAAAAACCTACTGAAATTTTTGTTTACTTCTCCACTTGGTGTGATGTGCTGCTTTTAATTTATTCAGATTGCATCATATAATGTCTTTCTGCCATTTGGTTGGATAACCAAACTTAATGGTCAACAGGCTTTAATTGGAGTAAAAGTTATTATGAAAAAAATATACCCTGACTGGATGTTCATTGAAATGGATGTGGGGTCTGAAAGGGTTAACTAATCTGCTTAAAGAAACAGGGGTAGCATCAAATCATTTAATTGTTAATTTAAGCTTAGTCACTGAAAGCAACCATGCTTACTTCTTAAGGTTCCTCATCAGCACTCAGTATGGTTTTTCAAAGCCGAGTTTGCTATAACACTTTATATATTAAATGCCACCTAGCTTAAAAAACAGTTACATGTTAAGTGCTGCTCATAAAAGCAAGTCTGCTGCTCACAAATACAAGGTGTCACTCACACAATCTACCCATCGAATATATATTCATCCTTTGAGCATGGGTCTACTACTTTTACACTTCCCTGAAGAAGTTTGAATCTGATTAGTGGAATCTGAATCTGATTGGTTGAATCGTCCGGATTTCCAGGAGAAGCGAGTGTCTTAACTGTTTCCGTTCCACTAGAAAACTGAATTCAGTCGTACAATCAAGAAAAGATGATTCCACAAGCTGTGTGCCCCTTTGTTTCGATTATAGAAGATTGTTGTTCTATTCTTGTAACTTTCTGTAATCTCTCATCTTCTGTGACTTGACACTATGCAAAATGACATGGGATTGGTTGTTTGTCATGTCAGTCAAACAGTCTCATAGACTTTTCTTGACCAAAAAAGCAGTAAAAACCCCCAGACGTCTGGCTACAAGAGGTATTAGACGCATGACATAAAAGTTAGCTCTGGATCCCAGTAATAGCATGTGTCTCTTTAATAGCTGGGTTTTCAAAGTTTTGTAATAATAATAATAATTCACGCTTTAAAAAGCTATTTGCTGTGAAGGAGTTTGAGAGTTTCATAGAAGAGTATTACAGCATGAGGACAGCAGCACTGCCTTGTTCATGTCAAATGAAAGTTAGTAATTGTTGCCCTGAGCTGAAAGGTACTGCGGGGGCCACAGAATAAGAGCCATTAGACTACACATAAACTTTATAAAGAAGCCCCACACCTTTCCCCAGTGCCCACGCTGCTATTACACTGTGGTTCCTCCGGTGTCACAAGGTGCATATGTGTGGTGTGCGAAGCAGTAAATCCATCTGTACTTTAATGTTTTTGAAAGACTCCCTGAAACACTCCATGGTGACATATATGCTTGTTATGAAAAGCTTTTTGCTTGCTTATGAATGCATCCAAACCAGATAGCAGAAGCACAGTTTTATAAAAGCACTGTTTGCTCTTTGATAATCCACAAGGCTCATGACCACGCTCTGCTTTGGCTGGATATGCCCAGCGGGGAAAATCAGGTCTGCTTTCAGAGAGAACAGCATGAGAGGCGAAAGGCTGTCCAATTCTCTTCCAGTCGGGTCAAACACCTCACCACCATCTTATTTGGTCATGCTTTATTTTGGACTGGCAATCTATTTCTGTCTGAGATTTAGATTAAAGTCCTTTTTTTTCTCTCAATTTACTAGACTTCTTAAGTCTGTTTTTGTGAATCATATTCTGATGGGTGGTTTTAATAAACGGAATAAAAGGAAAATTGAAGAATCCCATGATGAATAAATTAGAGATTTTTTTGAGACAGCACATAGCATTCTACACCCTAAATATGAAGTAGATGACCTTGCTTGAAAATACCATGTACCAATACGACGTAACACTGTTGAGTATTTTATTGGTTTGTACAAATTTGTGCATTTCTCTGGTTTTGGCTCTTATTGCTTCAAACATAACCATGCAGAAATGTCTTGCTAATGCTTTCAAATATTACAATCCATCCAAACTTTTATAAAATGTTATACCTTTTTACAGTTTAATGTAGATTTGAGGAGAAACATTTTAACTAAAGGTTCCCTATTAAATCCTTATGATTTTGGAGCTCTCCTGGTTGACACACATGCAAGGTCGAAATAAGCTTTTGTTTTCTTCTAATAAGCATTTAATTTTATTGGATTTGGCCAAATTATTTGTTTATTGACTTGTTTGTAATAAACCACTCCTCTACATGATGGGACTGGAGTAGTTTATGGCACTGCTGAATGAAATCTATCTGGCCTGGTTTTGACAGTGTTTAGAGAAATTGCATTGACAGAAATGACTATTGTAGAATAAAACGTTCTCACCAGAAGTCTGCTCACCAGAGAAGCTTGAGGGTCGTTGTGAGAGCATTCATCATTCAGGATCCAGGATTCAGGAAAATATGATTCCAGTCCCTTACTCTTTAATGAATAAATTCATTCTCCAGCAAAAAACTCAATGTTTGGGGACAACTTTTTTTCTGTTTTCCAGTTTGGTTTCTCGTCATAAACAAATGAGGGGAAGGTTGTATGGACTGAAATGTGAGCGCACAGGATAAAAGATTTGCTAGTAACTAGGACTCACTTTTGTGACTCTGAGTTGACTCTTTCTTATTAAGGGCAATATTGACACACAAAGCTCTTTCAGTGGTTAGAAAAAAAACATAACAGCTGCTCTTTAAATGAATGATCCATAAGGTAGCTTAAGGCAACAAGAAGCTACCCATGTATGTTTTCAGGGATTTTTCCCTGACACATTTATCCAAACATCTTCTAAAATGAGCCCTGTGAATTTATGCAAATGAACAAATCTACCCAATCAAGACCTTTCCGCTCTTTTACAAAAAGATTGGTTGTACTTCAGCTCCAAGTCGGGCTGGCTCCTGACTGGTTTCTAAACTAAACAATGTTAAGACAAGGAGTGCTATCAGTCAGTTAAGCCAATCAGAAAAGAGCTATTAGTTTAGGGATGTCTTTGTTTTTATCCATTCAAGTTTAAACATGTCTTGCATGTCTTTTCTAATGCTGATTTCTATAAAGCATTATCATAGCACTAATTTCCTTAAAATGTAAAAATAGTTAATTGTATATAATTTTCTTTTAAGTTGTTCAATTACAAAAAGCATTTCTGAACAATTAAAATGTTTCAATAACACAATTTAGGTTCACTCATTAAAAAACTCAATTATTGTTCTTCTAATGCCTAAATATCCTTTAATTATTTTTGAAGCTCTGAGGTGACTGCTAAAATGGAGGGCTCACAAATAACATATACAAAGTATTACCAACCATGTTTGTTTTTTAGTATAAAGTTTTATTCCTAGTCTGGAGTTGTGTTTTTGTTATAGTGGTTTCTGCATTTTAAATTTATTTCCTTTAAAAAAAAAGTTGCAAACATGCTGAGATGCATACAAAAAGGCACAAATGAGAGACAACCAGAATTTTCTCACTAAGAGGTGTACTCACTTTTGCTGCCAGGGGGTTCTTAAGCGTTCTCATTTTAAAAGATATCTATTGTGTTTATAAAGTAACAGAGAACTGTTATCTCAAAAGCAAAGCAATCCTAAAATCAGACATTCTATTTTCACTGTGCCAAGAAAGAAGAGGATTGATGAGAGGAGTGAGCTTGCACATGCCGTGAACACTCTGCATATAGCAATCTCAATATCACAAAGGATGAGTCATCTTTATTATAATATTCCCTGTGATGTCTCCTCAAAACAAGCTTGATCCACACAGGAACATAGAATACGCATAATTACATGTCTTCATTTCTTTTATCTGATCTACGATAGTAAAGCAACATGATTTTAGCATGACACTCGAGAATGTACTGCATCTCAACATGCAAGCCATGGAAGCAGACCACAAAAAAAAAACATTTTTAGCTATTCTTATTGCAATATATGCATCTGACACAGAAGCATTTTTACAACACAGATATTCGTGTTCCAGGGTGTGTACAACAGATGGATGTGGATGCAGTCCAAAAGCAAGATTTCAGTGCTAATAATGCAGATGGCGCATTGTTAATTTGAAAGAAGCACATAAACACGCATGACACAATCAGGCTGCTGTAATTAGATTTTCAGATTTTACATTTGCACCTCTTTGAACTTAGAACAATAGCAGAGTTGGAGAAAACAAAAAGAGAGAGAGTGTTGGAGAGTGTTTCCAGTTCAACCTCGTTTGATGGAGGTTGGAGGTTCCTAAAAGAGATCTAATGGATACAAGAGTGTGCATAGGGACTTCGGGGGGGTGCGGGGGTATCAACAGCAGCCTTTTAATTGCAGCTTTGTTTGACTGAGCAATGTGGGGATTTTAAACAAGATTAGATTCAAGATGGATTATTTGGCTTTGTCATGAGATTTCTTGGTGAGTGCCAACTTGTCAAATCAAAAATCCAATCAAACTTTGTTTTTAAAGCACCACACTAGTGGATGTCCACCTTCCAGAACCTCGCAATCTTCGAACACCAAAGCATTAAAAACACAATAAATAGGGTTAGTAAATTTGCTCGTAGTTAATCACTCTAATATTTCTTGAATCTATGCTGACTGTCAGACAGTAACTTTTTATACTCATCATTAATATGCAAATCACTAACCAATAGCTGATTAACTGAGGAGTGGTTACGAAGTTTGGCAAATGAAAATCTCAGCACATTTCCGGAATAAGCCTGGGCTAGAAAATGAAAAGATTGAATGTAATTTTTATTAAAAATAGAGACTTTCTAAGTAAAATAGTCACGTCTCCCATACAATTAGACCAATGTGAACAACATATTATTGAAAATAACACAATGTCACTGACTCTTTATAAAACAGGAGAATCAAAGCTATACAGCAGTGAAATAAATGCAAAACAAAATCAAGGGGAAAATTGGTTGACAACTTGTGATTTGCTGGAGGCATATGTAAAAGAAAATGTACATTTACTTTTATGCATTTAGTAGATGTTTTTATCTTAAGTGACTTACACTAGCAGGAGAGACAAAACAGGAGCTTAAAAAACAAATTGAGCTTAAATACAAATACAGTGACAAGATGACAAGGTGATGCAAAAAAGAGAGGCGTGAATATTCAGGAACCACGAGGGAGCACATCGTTACTTTGTAATATATTTAATGATGATGGATGTTTTGTGAGGGAGGCAACTATTCTGGTGAAAATATGTTAACAAAACATTTTATTGTTAATCTCGAAACCTTGCGCCGGGAAATGTGATAGTTGTGGAGAAAAGAAAACAAAAGAACAGATATAACTTAAATGTAAAACATATGTCAAATCTAAATCCTAAAGGAAACGAAAATGTACAAGGCAATCCCTTTATTTCGTAAAAAGACTAAGAATAATTTTAGAATATAAATTAATAACAACAATAATGATAGTCGTAGTAAAAGATTAGGAAATGTAAGTTTTTCCTCCTTCATATGTAGTTCATATATATATATATATATAGATAGATATATATTGCATATATAGTCACTAATTTCCAGTAGGTGGTGGTAATGCACCATTAAGAATGCTTGCAAGCTACCATTAGACAGCAGACGAAGAAGAAGAACTTTGCACTGGGTCAGCTGGGAGTACTGACAGGGGAGCAGGCAGCAGGCCCGGTGTGGGGCGAAGACAGAGAGGGGTATAGAAAGGCATTGCACACAAACTGCAGCGGCGTCAGCCAGAACAAAAAAAGGTCACTAAAAGTCACCAGGAACAGCAGTAAAAGTCACTAGATTTGTCGCTAGTCGCTAGGATACAAAAAAGTTGTTAGCCAGTCTGAAAAGCTAAATCTAGCGACAAAGTGGCTTAGTTTGCAACACTGTAGCCAATCTGTAGCACCTTGCAGCAAAATCCGAAGCGCTTCTCGTCTGAACTGCTTCTTGTCAACCAAGCCATCACGTGGTTCAGCCGGCCAGCGAGGCTTCGGATGTCATCATTTTGGCTTCCCTCTCAAATGAAGCAAACTTCGATGCGCACTTCGCGGAAACACCGCTTCATTACTCGACACACGCTTCGAGGCCTCGGCTCATCTCGTAACATCACAGCTATTAACTGTTCAACATAATTAAACCGTTTATTACCCCTGTAATATGTAATGTAAAACTACAGTGTCTCCTAAAAACTGCAAAACACAATCAAAACAATCTCTTTCTACCTCTGATAAGAAAACACTGATTAAAGACTAAACTAGTACTCAAATACTGATGGCTAACTTTTAACCTGGACTACAAAATTTCGTTCTTCTACTTTATAAAATAAACCACACCACAGTAGTTCATTATGCTCAATACATTATATTATGTTGTGAGGTTCTCAATTTATTCAAGCATTTCATTTGTAGACCTTGGTCTTGTTCCAGCAACTCTGGCATGAGAAGCAGGCTTTCAAACAATGAGATCCACGATTGTGGCCCCAAGCATCTGTTTCTAGAGCACCACTTGAGATTAAGGGAGTGAGCTTTACCTCCAAAGCGCTTACTTACTAGCTGGTTTCCGTTACACTCACATTCGAGGCTGAAGACATCTACTTCTGCCTTTAGCCAATTGTACAAGGGAATGCCACTAGCCCCTACAGAACCCCTCACAAAAGCTACTCTTACACAAGGCAGCTACTTCATTGGTTTTGAATTTGAAGATAACTTGCTGGATTGCTGGTTTTTCCTCTAATAACTACAGAACACATGTTGTTGAGAGCGCATGGATCTTGGGACATCAAACAATACAGACTTCAAAATTAGAGAAGGTTCCTGTAAAGGCAAGTCAGCTATTTTTATTTTTATAGCACTTTAACCCAGTAGTTGTATAAAACTATGAAAGGCAAAACAGTACTCGTTGCTTGTGAGCCAAATGCCAGACCAAAGAGATTTTTAAATGTTAATTTGGGTTTAGAACCAGATGGGATGTAGACTCAGCTTGACACTTAAAAGCAGAGTATTCCAGAGGATAGGGCCTGCGACTGCAAAAAAAAAAAGGCAAGAAAAAATGCTACATTTGGAGGTTGCTTGATTTGTATTGTAATTGCCAAATTATTAGGGCTTGAGTACCAGTGGTTTCCCAATATATATATACCCATTGGTGGCAGAGTTACAGTAACATTACTGCTTCTCAGCATGAAGGAAAATTTTGAGTGGAGCTTACATGTCCTCTCTTAAGAGTGTTGGTTTCTCTCTTAAATCTTAATATTTATGTTCATTAGTGGCTGTAAATTGCTGACAGGAATGAGCGTGACTTTGAATGTTATTTATGTATGGAAAACAAGTGAGCTGTCAAGGGAGTGTAGTCCTGCCATTCTCCCACCTAAGAGTGAATGAATACTTTATCATGTTATTTATAAACATGTAAAATGTGTTTTTTCCTTTTGTAACTTTGACAGTTGTCTAGTTTAAAAGTAGACTGTACAAAAAATATGGCACTTCTACCATTTAACTGTGTACCAGAATTTAAGGTAAAGTGTGACAAAATGAAATTAAAATGAGAGGGGAAAGGACCTTCCGGGTTTCTACCTATTGCTTATCTGAAAAGTAATCATTCCTCTTTGCTTTGAATGTACTCATGAATTTGACACAACTGCATGCCATCTGTATAAAACAAAAACTCTGCATATAAGTTTTGAATATATGTATATAAATGCATTGTAACATTTTTAAAAGCAGTTTATTTTCCATAAGCTTATAAGGTTGAAAATAAAACAAATGGTCAGATTAAGACAGTCCTCAAAGGTAAATGTTTGCAATAAATTAGAACCACTAGTGAGCTTTCAAGGCCCATGACATACTCTCAAAGTCGTCTTAGAGCAAAATAACATGATCACTTTAGGGATAATGTAGGTTGTAAAAAAATTTTTTTTTAACTTAAAGGATTTCACATGACAGACAGACAGACAGACAGACAGAGGGCAAGAGAGTAAGAAATGTTCAAATACCCAATGTCTAAAACCATCAATTCCAAAAAATTGAAGACAGGATCGCAGGCAAAACCATAGATGCTTTTTTCCCCTGCTCTTTTGTCATAAGTGAAGGCTGCTATTTCTGGCATGTCGTCAGGCTTTTCCTTGGAGTTATGCGTCTATCTCTTGGTCTACCTGAAATCTAATTACACAGAACGAGTGCAGATGACAGCCAGGGATGACATACTCGCACACACTCACACACACACGACAGTGACCTCATCAGCTCCCACTCAACTCTAAACTAAAGCATGAACTCTATGAATATTAATGCTGGTCAAATTAAGTCATGATTATTCAGATGTTATACATGTGGTGTAAAGGAGAACAGACAGTTTGGACGTGGTCACAATTCAAATAACTTTAATTGTATCTCCTAGAAGCATTTTTAGGGAATGTTTTTTTGGTGAAAGAGGTGTTCGTCCACACTGATATATAAACTCACTTTGCATTATCCCATCTTGAGATCAGAATTACCCATTTTTACCACATTAAATGTATGGATGTAGCACTTGAAAGGTAACTTTTCTGAGAAATATAAATTGATTAATGCTAGAAAAAGTCTTGGCAGGTTGCTGTTTCCGTGTCGTTCTGAACATTGATGTTAGATGAGTACATCGTATTTCAAAAGGTCTTTCAACTTCTGTTCCAACTACTTGAAAGCTGTCAAAATAGCAACAAAAAAAAACTTTGTTGAACTGTGTTTGAGAAGGTGTTCATAACTCTCAACAGAAGGTGCAGCACTCAGATGGTTTTACTTAATACATCGAAAACTACAGTTCTCTGTTTATATACATATAAGGTTAAATATGAAGGAAAGCTGGTACATTTTAAAGGGAAGGGACACTGAACCTATTCTAAACCCTTTTCAGTATGCCTCGTCTGCTCAAGGGTGCATTAGAGGTTGAGCAGCCATTTGTATTTTTGTTAAAGCTGCATAAAATGCTCAATTGGCTCCTTCACAATATCCTGTGGACGTTTGTTTGGAAGTATGGAGACGGCAGTTGCCTTGTTAGAACAGGTTTAGTCATAACAGAAAGATGCTTTCATTGCAAGCAATAATGAGGAATATTTTAGACAAAGTCACAGGTTGGATGAAATGCAGTTTGTGGATCGCAAACTGAAGTCTTTGCAGATGAAGTCTTGTTGGCACTGTCGAGCCACAAACAACAGAAAACACTGGTGTGATTTGCCGCTGAATACTGTTCAGTAAAAAAGGATCTGTATAAAATATGGGGCACATAATAAGGGAAAATTAGTTTTTTTTTCCTCTGTTTTTCAATTTAAAACTTTCTGTAATTTTTGAAACATTGGAATTTATCACACACACACACACAAAAAACCCCAGAACCAAGTAATGGGATCTTTATTATTATTGGGATTTTTATTATTATTGGGATATTATTGGGCACAACCCACTAGTTCCTGCACGGCATCCTCAAGACGCGAATTCAACCAACCAGTCTCGCACAAGCAAGTTCACCAACTCAACCCAATCAGTATTTAATAGAAACATGTAAATACCTTCAATCAGCAGGCGAGTTTAAAATACAGATAAACCATGTAATTCATTAAATGGGAAAATTTACAGGCCCCTTGGTTTTTTTTCCCAACAAGTTATATATACAGTGTTAGTGCATACAGGATGAAGATCAGAACCTCCAAGTTTGTTGTCAACTAGAAAGGGTTGCATGCTTCGTACCTCTAATCTAACACCTCAAAGCAGACAAGATGGATGGATGCATGGATGGACCCTGGGTAAAGAATGTATGCAGATTTAACTTTTATTCTCTGGGTTTTTGTCCAGTGCAATCAAAAAACTTGTCCAGCATCTAGAGAGCCTATTACGCTCACTATTGTAGGTGTTAATACAATTGTAAAATTTATTTGCAGACAAAGGAAATATTAATTTATTTTTATGTGTGCTATGTTTTGCTATTAAAAGTGTTCTATAATCTAATCCTAATTCTGAATTATTCTTTCATTCTTATTCATTCTTATTTTGATTATTTTTAAGAGTTTAGCTATTGCACATTCTTTGACTGCTATCAGGATGAAGCTGGAATCAACTATTCAAATGGTTCAACAAGTGTATCATATTGTTTAGAATAGTGGGTTAACATCAGAAATGATGTGAAACTTTTAAATGGTTCCAATAAAAAACAAATTAGGTCAATCATGCTACAATTTAGTTTTCAATTAAAGTTTTCTGTGAAAGTTATGAAATGAATTTGAGGATATAATGATGGGAAATAATCAAGACAGTCACCTTTATAAAAAGTGCCTCAGCCATGGCATGTCACAAATTGAAAATGTCACAGATTGTTATCGCTCCTTGATTGCATACAATGTCCCTGTAAATAATCTGTCATCTGCAGATCATCATCATTGCAGAGTTTCACGGCTGCTTCTCACAAGCTTATTATCCAGAGCTTTAGCAGACACGCTCTGCTTGGGCTGGTTCTGTGGTGCTAGGCAGATGTACTGTTTCTGTTACACCTTTAGCAGGAGCCCCAGATGGAAGAAGAGTGGCCTAAATAAATAAAGTCACCATGCTGAGAACCCGAGCGACTCCTGCTGCTTTCCTGATGCTGTTGGTTTGGCTGCTCTCTCTAAAACCCGACGACCTACTGGTAAACCTACCCTAGTTTAAAATAAAGAAAAAAATAATAATAATGGAAAGTGGCAGCTAGATATTGACCGTTGCTAGGAATAATTTCAGCCTGCAATCCTGACCCAATCTTCTAGTATAGAATGTGATTGTGAACACTTTCAAACATTTATAAAAAAAAAACATATAAGCCTTACATTTAGAAATTCACTTCTTCAAAGACAAAATAAAAATAAATTCAATGGTTCACTCGAAGGGTAGAATTCAGATGAATTTGTTCAGATAATCTATAAATGCAATACACACCACATCAGAGAATTGTTTTCGGATGCTAAAATAAGATTGTGCTTGAATAGCACAGAAAACATGATGCCATTTGTGCTCAGAATTTATCCTTACATTGGCTGAAAACTTGTTAACACCTCACCACATCCACTGCAATTTAAGTTCCAATGATGACGCTACTCATGAATCATGCAATTTAATAAACAAATCAAGCCTATTAAGTCAGATAAGTGATTACACACATTCCGTTTTCATGTTTTACCCTCATCTGGTAATTTATTTTGGCTTCTCTTCTTCCAGGATCAAAAAATAGCTCCATCTGAACAGCAGTCCTACACAAATAGTCTGGCAAGGCAGACCGATAACCTATGCACCTGTTTGTGTGCGCCTATGTAGGAGACAATCAAAACACACACACCTCAAATTGACACAACCATACATCAATTATTCTTGAAGCCATTGAAAAGAATTGGCGATTTCAACATTAAATTTTTCCTAAAGCCCATTAGTTGAGCAGATAACCAAAGGGATTGTGTAAGGTAATGCAAGGTGCCAGTTTATAAATAGATACGAGCAGCCTGGTTTATAACTTCATCTCCATGGTGATAATGACAGTATATTCCTTCCATTGCTTGTAATGAAGTCATCTTTTCTAATTCATTGTCAAAAATGCATATTGCTTTTTCCGAGCTTCAAAAAAAAAAAATTCTCTTCCTTTCATTTTCTTCAGATTATTTTCACGATTTCCTACTAATCAAGTAGACACGCTTACTAAATGAATATGACGGTATTGGAGGATGACTTTTTGATTTAAATGACTTCATCTTAAATGCAGTCAGAAGAGTTACAGAAGAGAATCAGATTACAGGAAGCGTCTGCTCAATAATCCAACATGATAAACTCGACTAGACTATTTACTTCTTGTAAATGCATTAGAGGAAGATGGAGAAAATATCGTCACGGCACCATAATGGTTCGTGTTTTAACCAAATGATTTTTTTTACATTACCATGTGGTAAAATGTTTGTCACATCAGTCTTAAGTCATTTTAATTATTACCCATCCTTTCACCTTCTCTAGGCTATAATAATAGCATATTCTTTGGCTTTTCATGTCTCATTTGATCAGTCCATGACGCACAGGTAAATGTCACTGAGTTCCTCAATTATCTTTGAGTGGATGCCTCTTAAACCACCATAGTTCGTCTCGATGATATTTTAAAGCACGGCGGATAGGTGTTTCATTTATTTCCCACAAATCTGGAGAGCCTCAAAAAGAAAGGTGGACTCTAGTGAAAATTTGTTCTTTAGAGGTGATGCCTTTTGGTTTGGTAACCCCTTGAAATAGTTGGTGACAATGACTCGTTACTCATTTAAATCATTTTGTTACATTCTCAGGAGGCATTATGTAAATGTACATTCTAAGATTGTGCCCAGAAAATTACACATTTTAAGAGTAGTCTCCAAATGTCAATAAAAAAAAATGTTGACATTATTATTTGAATATTATGTAAGTTAATCCCAGATATGCAAATCCATGTGCCACAATCTACAGAAGAACTCAAATGTAATATTAATTTATACTTTTAATAATTTTTTTCATTCTCAGTTAAGGATTTCTGGTACCAGATAACAAATGAAGTAGATAAGAGCTTATTCTACTCAGGAGCTTCACACACTTCATTTATAACTAATTATTCAAAAATTACTTGAGATAGAGATAGAGTTCTAAGAAGATGGCTGCTGGAGTAAACAGTCCAGTTGCTATGAAGGGGTTGGTGACAATTAATCAATCTACATTGCCACCATGACCAACATAATCCAACCCCTTTGTGTCTAGTTTGGTCTGTCTATTGTGTGAACCATTTTACCTTTATTTTTAATAACAATGTTAATAGTGACCATTGTCCCCCTCTACAGCCCAGGGGACAAATCATTTTTTCCAACTTGCTTAGCACTATACTGCTCGGATTGATAAATTCCTTAAGTATTGTAAGTTTTTTCAAGATTCTCAGTTTGAGCTGTAGCTTGAAAAAAAACGGGAGCACATGTGTAAGTCAATGGAAAGAATTCCCAGGATTCCCAGGGATTTTCGAGAATAGTGGTACCAGTATGAAGAGATAAAGCATCCCGAGTCAGCCCAGTTGGAACATTTTGAAAAAAGTTTGAAGTCAGTAGCTTTAAGTGTCTAGGAGAAGATACATAAACGTTGACAAGAATAATTTCACACCACCTGAGGTGATTAGAGAATTTATGAAATGTCTGTCACGTTTCTTTTTTAAATGCCCTTTTACCTTAAATTACCTTAAATGTCATTTTGAGCTGTTAATGCAGTTAACGCAAATGGTTACCCACCTCTTTATGACTGTTTGGCTGATTCAAAACTTTCATTGTTGCTCTCTGGGTGGAGAGGTGTGTTAAGAGTTTTAGCTAAATCACAATGACAGATACACTAAACAATATCTAATTTGTCATAGAATTATTTATCCAACCTGTAGGCAATGTATTTAATTCCCTAAGGAGCAGCCATTTGAAAGAAAGATGCATATAATCAGAGTTACTAATGCTTAACTTTAGTTTTGGTCTGTAGTCTGCCAGCAATCGACCTCTCCACTTGTTCCTCACTCAACTTGTCTGACGCCTGCTTGTTAAAATTAAAATTGCATTATGTTCATTTTATGGTTTTTCAGTATTACTTTAAACTCCTGTTGCATTCTGCGATAGCTTGCTTCATTTGCTGACTTATGCAGAAAGCATGACTTATTAACATCCATTCAATACAAAAAAGGGATTAATAGTTAGGAACAGGACTAATCTGCTAATATTTTATGTCACAATCAAGAAATTGCAAAACGACTTGTTTACCTTATAAAAAAACACAATTGATTAAGCCCAAAATTCTATGAAAAAATCTAGAAGTTAGAACTTCATTGTACCCACGCACACTGTAAAATCCCTTGCAGTTAAGTCTGGCTCTTTAATGTTAAAGTGCAATTTGAGACAGTTTTTCTTTTGTCTGCCTAAAAAAAGCAAAACTTTTAAGTTTATTTAATAATTACAACATGACTGAGTCTTAGGTTTTTTTGTTTTTTCAGAAAAAGTAGGAAAGAATAAGAAAACCTGTCTTCACTCTTAGACCTCGTCTCTTGTTAGAAGAAAGCCAGAGAGAGTTGGGACGTGATGATTTCAGAAAGAAAACCAGAGAGAGAGAGAGAGAGAGAGAGAGAGAGAGAGAGAGAGAGAGAGAGAGAGAGAGAGAGAGAGAGAGAGAGAGAGAGGAGAGAGAGAGAGAGAGAGAGAGAGAGAGAGAGAGAGAGAGAGAGAGAGAGAGAGAGAGAGAGAGAGAGAGAGAGAGAGAGAGAAAGTGGGGTTTCTTGAC
This sequence comes from Danionella dracula, assembly GCA_900490495.1. NCBI lineage: Eukaryota > Metazoa > Chordata > Actinopteri > Cypriniformes > Danionidae > Danionella > Danionella dracula. The sequence continues at coordinate 8,905,495 of UELW01000178.1, forward strand.
CACCGTTGTTAGAAGGGGTTGCAAAAGTCACAAAATATATGTTTCACAACATTCAGCCACAGAGGAAAGTCTCATAACAAGTCAGTGTACCATGTCATCTTCAAAGCTACCAGAGTCGTTTTATTTCATCACAAGACCACCATTTTGGGTGTTCTAATCAAATCTTGTGAGCCTGGAAAACATCTTAGGTTGAAAAGATTCTGAACAACACCAACATGAATAGATCCTTTTTTAAAAATTAAAAATAAGAAGAAAAATCAATACTTTTGTTGAAAAAGATCATGACAAAAAGATTATTTGTAAATAGAGTTGACCAAGTAATGTGGTCGCTTTTGAAACTAACCAAGATTAAGCCTCATCGCAATGAGTAAGTATAATAGATCCAAGAATAGAACAATAAAGAGATTAGTCCATTATCATGGCAGTCAGCATCTGGTTTATATTACTACTTGAGAAAATAAAGTGCTTGGTGATGAGTGGTTGTGATGCAAAAAGTAAAGTTTGATTTTAAACCTGCGAGGTCAAAATGCCCCAATATTGTAGAGAAGAGATGATATATGCTGACAATTGAATGAGATGTGTAATTAGAAAATTGGTTCATAGTTTTCACCTTTTAACATAACTAAATGCTCCTTGCACTAAAATAAATGTATTAAACTATTTTATATAAATACCAATAATATAAACAACATTTCATGACTAGCTTTCCTCTCTTGAGTTTTTGTTTTACATTAAAGGTGCTGTATTATGCCCCTTTTAAATCATTTATAATAAATATTTGATCCCTCCAAGCACCCTTAATAACCTTCGAAAGGCAGTATTTATTGTAAACAATGTCTTTAAATCACCCCAACTGGTTGTGCCCTGCTAAACAATTAATGCACCTTGTGTTCTTCCCACTGCTATACTGTTGGATGTCCTAAAAAACCCTTTTTGTCTGGGACTTTCAAAAATGCACTTTCTTTTCACTGGTTATCCACCGTGGTTCTAACATGGGTACTCTTCAGTCAGCACGAACAGTCAGCACGAATATTCTTTATTGAGATGCTTTAGCTGTTCATCTAATTTGTTAGTGCTTTGGCCAATGGGTTTGGCTATGGTCGTCAAACCTTATTGAGCTCATAGAAGAAAAGAGAAGAAAAAGGATTTCACAAACATGCATGAACCAACCTGAAGATGACGTGCAGCATGTTTTTAATTAGGGAACAATGCTAAAACATGCTAGAATTGTCTGAAAGGTCGAGTTTACATGATACAGCGTTTTTAAACAGCATTTTTAATCAAATGAAAGTGTTGCTTCTGATTACGAAGAGTCTGTTACTGAGGCAAGTTAAGGAAAGATTTGCGATTACCTACATCCCCATTCAAGAGTATCAGTATTTTAACAGGTCTGCGAAACCTAAAATTGGTTTGTCATTTACAGGATGGAGTTGTTTACCCCATAATATTATATAAGCGTATATGATTGTGCTCATTTAGTATGACTGTAAATAATCAGACCAAGTAAGAACAACTGCACATGAGGCAACTATCTGGTTTGAATCCTTACCTTTGGTCCTTTCCGAACCCCTCCCCCTCTCACTTAATTTCCATTCGCTGTTTATTATATGGATGTAATATGAGTGACAGCATCCATAAGTTTTAGCTAAAAGCAAACATGGCTCACAGTTTTGGTAAATCAGCTACTTCTTCCTCGATAAAGCAATACCACAAAAGAGTCAAAAACAGGCAAAAAGAGGTTATTTGATGTCAGAAGTTATGAGAATGAAAAACATTTTTTGCAAAAATTTTAAGTTTAGTACAAATCAAATTAAGTAATAATTAAAAATTCACACTATGAGTGTCCGAAAATTTTGATAAACGGGCCTCTTACCTCCCTCCGTTTTGGAGACAACCACATCCAAGTCTACTTGTTTTTGTGTTTTAATTCCATAATGTTTGATAATGTTTGTCCGGTACCTGAGAGTAAGTAGCTTGTTTCAGGAGTTAGGTGTTTGGGCAGGTTTCCTTTAGAACACAGAACAGAGCGAGAGGAACTCGACAACCAAAACAGAACATTTGTGCAGGTAAGCCACAATAAAAAATATTTCAATGAATTGAGTTTGTTTAATCTGCTCCAATTTCAAAGGATTTCTACAAATGGTTTTTATCCAAATGTTTTATGGAGAATGAAAACAATGGTGTTTTAATCATTACTTTTTGATTGTCAAAATGGGATTTGGATTTACATAATGGGATTTTTTTTGTAAAGGTTTTGTGTCAATTGACACTTTTCACACAGGCTTAGCTGCCAAACAAAAAACAAATGTGGTGAGGAGAATTCGGTAGAGAATTTTTTGGAGTTTGAAATCTGTTGAAAAATTTGGGTTATTTTCTTGTCACACCAGCTATTACCAGTCTTTTCCATTTTGACCACTCTGAGCCAGACTATTGTGCTAACCTAACTTATTGTGTTAAGATCTTGGGGTTCTCCAGTCCCACAGAAGTTAAGGTCAGTCTATATACATTCACTTAAAATATTCTACTACAATAACATTTTCTGTACATCAATTCTGTATATCAATTTCTCTTCGCTACCTTGAAGAAACTATAAACTGCTAATTACAGAAACACATACCGTTTGACAAATGAAAGCGATAACTCTGTTCTATCCACTCTGTCTCAATGGGAATTTTAGCACTTTGCATTTATCTTGTGTATGTCTAGTGTTCTGTTAAAGGTCAATTGATTGGTGCTTGGGGTTTGTAAAAGGTCAGAAATGGCCATGTCTTTGTGTCTGTCGGAGAGAGGAAATACTCTTGTGTGGCTCAGTCTGTGGTCTTTCTCAAGGGGGGGTCTAGTACAAGCTGCTTCTCAGCATTATATTTCTGATAGTGGTCATGGTTAGGACATGAGCGTGAACGATGACTGCAGATCAAAGAGAAGATTGAATGTTTCATTATTCCAAATCCCAATCAACAAAATAACTACACAAAACATTGTTTGTCGTTTGTTTTTGTTAGCTACTCACTAATGGATTGTTCAATCAATCATTGAAACATACTAATGTAAGTTTCTAGCCTGGCATTCATTTCATTTGCAAATGTGAAGGGAGCATGGAAGGACACGTTTGGTTGGGAGAGACCCGTGGTTCAGATCAGCCACCCCCTTCTCTGTTTCACAGATCTGGTTCAGGACAGAAGGAGCTGGAAAGTTTTGTAAGAAAACTCAGCATGAGTCATGGGTGAAGACACCTCGCCTGATTAGCTGAGATTATGCAAATGAAATAAAATCTCAGTAAGTCTTGGTGCTCATTGCCTTATTCACCTTGTTTTGTAGTTTTTACTTAAGTCACCTATTTTGATCAAAAAAATGAAATGGTAAAATCTACATTTTTGTCCTCCATGAGGACAATGTCTAAATCAGCAAAATATACTAGAACTAGAGTATACATTTTGCTAAGGTGTTGAAAAGATCATGATTAATACATTTTTTTCTTCCTTTTTGGTTCATGATTTAATAGCTACATCAATATACTCTAAAGTTAATAAAGTCTACTATCAGGCTGCTCACTGGTTAAGTTACCTCCAGCTAGGCATTTGATTCTTCTAGCAGAGAGTGACATTTAGATGAATGTGCTGAGAGCGTTATTGTAAATAACAGAAACAAAACACATAAAGTATGGTTTGAGAAAACATTTGTTAAGAATGCATCTGATCAAAAGGCGAGCGAATGCATGGTTTGAGGCAATGAAATATATTCTAAAAATGCTGTAATTATGTTTACATTTTTTATTTATTACTCTTTCAAAATGTTGGAATCAAATTATTTCATGTTATTATATCTTAAAAAACGAACTTTTAAAATGTTTACTTAAAGAAACTATTTGACACTTTGTTAGGTACACCTATCATGTTTGTCAACGCAGGTTTCTAATCAGCCAACTCAATGCCTTTAGACCTGGTTAAGATGATCTGCTGCAGTTTGGACCGAACCAAGTATCAGAACCGGGAAGAAAGTTGATTGAAGTGACTTTGAATGAGACATGGCTGCTCTTCTGATCTACATGGATTTTCACACACAACTATCTCTTGGGTTTACAGAGAATGGAATGAAAAAGACATAATAGTCAGTGAGCAGCAGTTCTGTGGGAGCAAATGCCTTGTTGATGCCAGAGGTCAAAGGAGAAGGGTCAGACTGGTTCTTCAAATTTACTCAAATAAGCACTTATTACAACCGACGTATGCAGAAGAGCATGTCTGAATATACAACACATTGAACCTTGAGGTGGACGGGCTCCAGCAGCAGAAGACCACACCGGGTGCAACTTATGTCAGCCAAGAACAGGAAATTGAGGTTACAATTCAGGCTCATTAAACTTGGACAATAAAAGATTTGAAAAATGTTGTTTGGTCTGATAAGTCTCGATTTCTGCCCCAACGTTAAGATGGTAGGGTCATAATTTAGCATTTACCACATGAAAGCAAGAATCAACAGTTCAAGCTGGTTGTGGTGATGTAATGATGTGGGGGGTATATTCTTGGCACACTTTTCGCCAATTAGAACTGATTGATCATCTTGTCAATGCCACAGCACACCCGAGTATTGTTGCTGATCATGTCTTTTTCCTTAAAAGCACAGCCAATCTTCTCAAAGCTACTTCCAGCTGGATAATGATCCATGTCATAAATCATTGATAATCTCAGACTGTTTTCTTGACATGACTCTGAGTTCACTGTACTTAGATGTTCTCCACACTCTCCAGCTGTCAATTCAAAAGAGCACCTTTAGGATGTGGTGGAGCGGGAGATTTGCATCATGGATTTGCTGACAAATCTGCCGTAAATGTGTGATGATATTGTGTGAATATCTACCACAGTCTTAGAGAAAACAAGGCGCTTGACCTTGTTGATTCACAAAGGATTGAAGCAGTTCTGAAGGGGAAAAGGGTTCCACCCCAATACTAGCTAGGAGTTCCTAATAAAGTGGCCGGCGAGTGTACACAAATATTATTAATTGATAGTTGGTTACAATCATTAAGAAGCAGGTCACAAATATAAGGACATTCCAACCTGATGTCATTTGAAATCAAGTGAGTGTTATCAGTGTTATTTTATAGTGTGGGTTATACTTTTTAACCCATTAGCACTTAAATCTTAAAAGCACTTAAGAATCTCAAGAGATCTTGAAGACACTCCATTTTGGTTTAATGCCATCTTGTCTTTGTTCCTTAAATTTAGATTGTCTAACCAAAGAAATGTAAATTTTTAGGTTTGAAAGGTGTGCCTAGTTTCTAAGTGAGACATAAATGGCCAACCAAAATAATAGCCATATAATACCCCACTGACTTCCACTGAAATTCCTGTGTGTGTGCGTGCGTGTGCGTGCGTGTGTGCGTGTGTGTGTGTGTGTGCTTGTGTGTGTCTGTCTCGTTCTATCTTAAATTCAAGTTGTGCGTGTGTGTCCTTTTTCAACTGATGAACTAATTTCACTTTCAAGTTATTTTTTTTGCTCTTGAAGTGTTTGATATGTTTCATCAAACAATTCAAGATTAGAAGTGAAAACTAAACTCTCAGCTTTGCTTTTACAAAAAAATAACACACACAACAGTAACCAAAGCACCCCTGCTCTAGACCTACCACATTCAAAGTTCTTCAGATTCAAAGATTCCTACATATGTTAATACCTTAAAGTAACTAGATGGCATTTGTTAACGTATTAAAACACAAATTGAGAATAAAAAAAGTTAACATTTGAAACTGCTCTGGTCTATCAAAGGTTAAATATGAACATAAGTAATTTCAAAAGAAGGAGTTGTTAAAAACTGAAAAATATCAGCATCTGGCATTTTTACTCCTGGTTTGAGAACGAGCCTATAAATGTTAATTTTTTGAGGATCTCTAGATGGTTAACTTGTCATTATATCTTGCCATAATTATTAATTTTTTGCATATTAATGATTTAAGCCTAATAGAATGCATGTTCTCCTGGACCTTTCTAATATGCTTGATCACATAAATACATTCTTTCCAACCAATAAAAAATTAGTTTATACCAATCTCCACCACACCTGCCTCAAGCAATATTTGCTGATTGAAAGGTGTGTCGCTCTGTGATCAAATGAAGAGCAGAGGAGCAAATTGTTGGCTTAAGAGTCAATGACCTTGCTTAACCTGAGAACATCGAAGAAGAAATTAACTAATTGGTAAGAGACTGTAACACTGAAAGAACATCCCTAATTAATGAATGCTCTTGACAGAAGGGTTGGTTTGCATAAATTACAAAGGTGATACTGATCCGATTTGAAATGTGTGTTTGAAATTAACATTTTTCTACAAGGAAAGAACTGCTTTTTGTCTTGGCAGTATGTCATTCCTGAGTATTTAATTTGAGGATGAAATTAATACACTGCGGTTTGTTTTCAAATGAACAGCTGCACCTGACAGGTTTATTCCACCAATCCTCCATGCCATTTTAATTAGTTCATTTTCACCTCTATACTTAATATGAGTTCATCAAACAAGTGATATTATATTATATTATATTATATTATATTATATTATATTATATTATATTATATTATATTATATTATATTATATTATATTATATTATATTATATTATATTATATTATATTATATTATATTATATTAATGATTTTACGTATTATATTATGTTATATATGGAACACATTTTTGTTCGAAGTGTTTGATAAAGCACTTATTATATCTTTAGTTTCGTTTCCATAGATACGGTACTCGAGTTTGTGAGGACTGTTCATGATTGCGTGTTTTATCTCGCTCCCACCGCAAGAGGTCACTACTCATCCAGATTACTCAATGAATTGTCGAAGAATCGCAACATGGCCATCTGACGGAAAGAGTTCTGTTGGCTCTCTTTTAATAATCATCATTTATCCAATATTTTTTTGTTTTTTTTAATTTTTAGATAAACGTCCCGTCTTGAGTTTAGAAACCGTTAACGTCTCCTGTTTGAAGTTTTTTAACTCACCCTGCCTTGTACACTGACTTATTTTTCATAAGGTAAGTTAACTTAATCGAATACGTTTTTAATGAAGTTTAGAAATATTTTTAGGGTTTCTGACCAAGGCTTACTGCAATAGAATGACTTGGCTCTGGATTGTAAATCCGTAACCCCATTGAGCTGTTGTTGAACAGCTTGAGTTAGTGTAGGGTAGGAAGGAAGGTGAAATCATATCAAGCCATTGTAGCCATGAAAGATGCTTCAGAGATTGAAAGCTAGAATTGCAAAGGCCTGGTACAATAAATCCTATTTTGTTTTATATTAGAATTTTGACTGCTATAGTTTATATCATCTCTACAAACGCAATATAGCAATTTCATTGTGATATCATTCCAAAATTTAATAAATCAAGTAAAAGTGGATTGCTTGACATGCAATGAGCTTGTGTCCATGACAAGAAATCAAAAACAGGTCAGCACCAGCCAATTTTTTCAACTCTATAAACAATTAATTACAAGTTTAGTTGATCGTTTAAGTTCCAGGGAATAAAGATAAGTCCCATAACTATAGTTTATAAGACTAAACTCTAAAGTTTATAAACTATAAAGATGAATAAAAATGTGATTCCGTTTTGAAAGGAAATTCCCTTCAATATGGGCGTTATAAAACACTTAAAGTGAGATTAAGGATGACTAAAGGTCAAACAATCTATTGTTTTTTAAGGGCTTGTAATCATGCTATGTCAATCACATGCCTCTTGTATCATTATGTAAAATAACAATTGAGCATGCTGAAAATAGAATTGAGTGGTAGCTTTCTGAAAACCTATACTTATTTTGATTTGAGGCACTCATTAGGCCTCATAATTGTGACTTTCCACCTAGAGTGGAAGATTAAAAATGGGGAGACAATGCCCTCTGTTGGTGCTGCTATAGAGTAGTTATGAACATGTATATAATTATATGGTGCTCCATTCTCTTGTATGTGTATCAACCTGTTGTTGGGGACTAATAAAATAAAATATAGGAACCTTTTAAAATCACAATAATAACAAATAAATAGTTTTTATTGGAATACTTGTATTGTAATCACACCTCTTTTGCAGCTTACCATTGTCATCAATGATTAAAGTGTTATCATTAAATTATTTTTACTCTGCTGAACCCAACATTCTATTCCTGCTGTCGTGAAACCTCTGTTGTTGATGTCAAAAGGTATTGATCCTTAGCATGTATTAATTGGAATAGGTAATTCAGTGAGTTATCAGGCCTGCAACTGATACCAGTATTGGTACATCCCATAGCTAGGGTGAATATTGAAAAACTCAACATTTAGTAGAGCAAACCCAACCTTTAGAGTTGTGTTGCATTCTCACTTGTTTTCTGACAGATCATTAATATTTTTTATTAAAGTAGTAAAACAGGGTTAAAAATGTATGTAATGTAGCAGACACTAGCTGAGTCAAGGTGTGCCAACTATATTTGTATAGCACAAAACCTGTACACTCACAGACCATTGTGCTTCACATTTCATTTGAGAAAATATGTTACCAAACTTCATGAAATGAAGACCTATTATTTAACAGAACTTAGAGACATCAGTATCATTTTTTACATGAATTTTAAAAAGAGTTGAAAATGTAAAAAAGAGGGTTGACAAGTTCTGGTAAGCTACATATTTTAAACAAAAGCCCCCAAAAACTAGAGTGTAATAGAAAAGACAAATGTATGCTTGTATGCTAATTTCTGGAGTTCAATCTTACCTATAATCATCTAGCATTGAAACCAAAGTGAGCTCTCAGAGTGAGGGGCCTAGAACCAAGAATCGGCCTGGGCCTAGGACATTCCAGTTTAGTTTAGTGAATAGGTGTAATTTGGTATAGCTTACCCAAATGTTGATAGTTGCATGTTTGCTTTTGCTTATGTAATGGGTTAGTAACAAGCTGGGGTATATTCCAGAAAGTGAGATTAACTTACCATCTTCTTAAACCTGAACTCTCAGTAGCTCAAACTTAGGCCTGCTTACTCCAGGGCACGTGTCTTCCAAAACCCCGGACAAGAGTTAGTTCGATCTACCTTTTTAATCAAGAGTGTAAGCGTGGGCACAGAGACATTGTTAATGGATCTCCTAATTACTGATTTCTCATTAAAACCTGAGGAGAAAAGAAGATATCTGGTGACAATTTATAAATGAATAAGATGCATTTAGTTACACGAGTTATAGTTAGCATTTAGTTACACGAGTTGCATTTAGTTATACTAAGTAACTAAAAGAGAACTGATTGTAAAAAAATGTATGTGTGACATTTTTTTTATTAACTATTTTTGTGTTACATCCTCAAAAAAAAATCCAAAACTCATTAATGCATTATATCTTATTTAAAATCTGGTAAATGATGTCACAAATGCATGCATATATACTAATAATAATTCCAGCATCCTCTGTATCTGAATAGTGTCTGAAATATCTTCCTAAAAAATATATCAATAAAGCAGAAAAATGTCTAGCACTTTAGATGACAGTGAATGTCTACAAAGGTGCACAAACAAAAAAGTAAAAAAAAATAATAGTAATTTAAATTAGAAAATAAAAATGACCGAGAAGATATTTCTTTTACTTCACTCAGTTTTTTTTGTATTTTCCACTTTTTATGTTTGAAGCATGTATTTCACAGTGGCTAAAGGCATGCTTCAAAGAAAGTTAAAAGGTATTTATGTTGACTTAGAAAAATATGAGGCCAATTTTTATGAAAAAGATTAATAGCATCTGAAATTTGTGTACGTTTATATGATTAATAAATCCCTTTTTTGTTATAATGTAATTTGATATCAATAACCCACAGTGAAAATATTATATGGTACATTGACAAATAATGTATAGTTTTAAAAGGTGTATTTCTCATGGAACTAAAAAAAAGACAAACTTGAAATAATCATTATGGGGAATTGCATTAAAGTAAAAACACTATTGTGAACAGTATTTTGTTACAAACTCACAATTTTTTTTTAGAATAATGACTCACATTCTAATAATAATGAGCATTCTACCATCTCTTTGTTCTTCCAAGACTGGCTCATTCACACTATCTTCATCCGTATATCTGGGGTAGCTCTCTCCTCTTATAGGATAAATGTTGTGTGACACGCACAAAAATGAACTATGACATTGAAAACTTGCCTTCAATATTCCTACTGTCATCTCCATCTCCATCTCCATCATCTCCATCTCCTTTTGCTTAAGGAAGAGTCTTTAAAAATTTAGGCATCATGTACAGACCCTGGCCATTTTGCTTTAACATTATTGATGAGCTTGCTTGCTTACATCACCTTTGTTAATGTAGATAAATAATTAAAAATGTTTCAAATACCAAGTGATTTAACATAACACTGATTTGACAATTGTATGGATAAATTCGTATTTGCTTTATTCTGGAGAGGTGACTAGCACCTGACTCAGTCAGCAAGGCTCCCAGGAACCTCACAGTGGGAACTCCTATTTACTCTACCTGATCATCACGAGGACTTTGTGAAGCTGCTTTGAAAGCAACTGCTAAAAAAGTGCTATGCAAAAACTTGATTGATTGAATTTTTAGAACATTAAATGTGTATTGGCATTGTAATGTGACTGGCATTGCATGTTACAACTGAGAATATTATGCTGCAATATGCACGCCAACTACACGAACACAAACTTGTTGTTTGTTTATTAAAATGTATTTTGAAGCAGCGTTGTTGTCTTTATGCTTTAAAACTTAAACCAACAGTGTTTAAAGAAAACTCTTATACATACCCCAGGGCTGCAACAGATACCAAACCTGATATTCCAGCTGCTGAGTTTTAAAGACACTAAACAGCTTGGGCTGTTACACTTGAAAGAAACTTCCTCTCTGTTGTATGATAAAGAACAAATCTATAAAATGTTAGTTTTCAGTCTGTTTACACCAATTTCACCTCATCTTAAAATTGTAGTTGAGTGTCCTTTTGTTCTACAACAGCTAATGTTTGAATAAAAAAAAAATGACAAAATTGATATTTAAAGAAGAAAAAGGCATTCATTGTCGTGACAATTAAAGTTTTATAAAGACAGAGGCCCAGCTCACAAAGTAGGGAATATCGGTCTCATGCCCTTATCAGTTCTCCGTCCAACAGATTAAAAAAAGAAAGCTGGGCTGGAAAAGTGATAAGGAGATGTGGTCGATTGAAATCAGATTCTCACCATGATCGAAGATTTCCAGTTCTTCGTAGAGTGATGTAGACATCCAAGTAGAAAAACACCTAACTGATCTTAAAAGAATAAACAAAAACAAGTTATATTTTTATAGTTCCAAACATGGAGTATCTGACATGCTCACTGAGAAAGTTGTTCAGACACACCTCATTGGTGAGTTTTATGTCATCCTAAGCCAACCCTTTTACCCTCTTTCTAAGTTTTCATTGGTCCTCAAATGGGATTCAGATTTCATTCTTTTCTCAGTACTCCAGCCAATGGGGAGAGAGAGGAGGGTGCAGGCGGGCGGTTTGGGGAAAAAGACTATGCACCCAGGTGTGGTTCAGCTGTGCATTCCAGCACACGCATACCTGTCGGCTTAGACTTCATCTCCATGCCCTGAAGAGACAGCCAGTCTCCTATGAAGAGCCCTGCTAAGCATAGCAACTCTCAGTGCATTCTCCTTCCTTTAATTGTTTTTAGGTTTGCATTTATACAAATATGTATTGTGCTAAACTCATTGAAATTAATTAGTGTATAGTATATGACTACATAAAATCTATCTACCTGTCTGTCTGTCTTTCCGTCCTTTCGTTTGTCAGTCCATCCGTCTGTCTGTCAGCCTTTCTCTCTCACTCTCTCTCCCTCTCTCTCTCTCTCTCTCTCTCTCTCTCTCACTCTCCCCCCCCCCCTCTCTCTCTAAAAACTGTATTTAGTCAAAGAAAGATGTGACGAGTACTTAATAAGTAATTAGTTATAAACACAAAGTTTTAAATGCATCTGTCATGGCTGCAGATAACGCTTCAATTCAGGAAGTTTCCTTGGTAGTTTTTGAACGGTTTGTATATGAGTTAATAGTGAAGATATTTTCTGGTGCATTTGCTTTATTTACACTTTCAAGTGTAGATATTCATCACCAAAATCAAGTAGTGTCATAATGAAGTACAGAGGATCTAACACTCACAGATGCAATATTTGCACAAAATGCACACTTTTGGATGGCTGAATATCCCGTGCATTGCTATTGTTGATGCACACATTTATGTCCAAGCAACTTCCAAGGTTGATTTGGAGTAATAGGTGTTTAAGCTCTTAATCTATTCTTCGTTTTTTTAAACAAAGTTTTTTTTAATGTTCCTGCTTGATGGGTGTTTTGTTTGTCTTTTGTGAGCGTTTTTAGTTATTTTTTATTTGTAAAAAAAACTTTTTTGTTGTATTAAGTACATATTTATTTTGATGAATTACAGTAAATGTCTCTTTTTTCTCAACTTCCTTCTCGACTACCAGCCTTAACAAAATGAATTGTGAAATAAATTGTCAAACCACAAAACAGACATTTTAACACACTTTTAGTCAACACAACATATGTCAAAGATATTTTAAAACCAATGACTTGGTTTTGTGTTTAATTACACCTCGTTAATAAATGCCTTACAGTGGGTTTACCTTTTTGTTGTAATTATCCTGTACTAAAAGGCTGTATACCGTTTATTTTTAGCATGACAAAATCTTAACATGCAGCAACGACTAAACATTAGAGAACTTTAAATTATAAATCAAACTAAAAGTGACATGTTTTTATGATTTAGTTTGTTAAGGGTTCTTACTTCCATTACATCTAGTATGCAAAATACTACAAATACTAAGTACCTTTTGAAAGTATGAATGTAATTTATATAATTTCACTCCCAAAATAGAGTTTATGTGGGAGAGGTAAGATGCAGCTGATGCAGGTTGGTAACATGGTGAGTATGATTGGTGTCTGAATTTAAATTTAATGGTATTATTTTATTATAGTCTAATACTAGCATATGATTAGGGAAATGTACTTTTTTGGAGTTAAGTTTTGTATAATTATTTAGGCTACTGCTGATTTTGAAAAATGCATCACAGTCATAAGTTCCTAAAATTAATGTCAATGTTTATTTAAAACAGACAGTCGTTCCAAAACATTACACTTAAAAAATCTGGTTTACACTTTTAGGGATTGAGGGAAATAATTCTTAGACCCCTCATAAACATGACTTAGTACTTGATGGCATAATCCCTGTCGGCAATCAAAACATTAACTTAAGTTGACTCCCTTTACAGATCCTGTCCAAATTATTTAAAATGCTGAAATGCAAGAAATCACTATTTTTGTCATTTCTAGAAAATTTCTTTAAAATAACAATTAATTTGGTATTTTGAGGTTTTGTTTGTAGTAATATATGGTCTCAGTTTTTGTGTGAACATTTTCATATGTGTATTACTTTATGTTTGTTTCTATTTTAAAAATGTCTCAGAATGACCCCAAGACAAAGCCGTAATGCTCTATAATCCCATAATGTGTCAGAGAATTTGCCCTTAAAACTGCAAACACCAGCTCTGTGCAGCTTTTCTGCTTGGTCACTGTCAGGATCCTGATGCACAGTGACACGTCTGCATAGTAAAGTCATTGGGATGTGGGGAGGGCAACCCCTCGCTCTATGTCTGTGTGAATTGATGCCCTGCTTATCTCAGTTCCTCTCAGGCCGGTGTGAAAGTGCAGAGCTAAAGCAAACAGGGGCTTGCTGCTCTTAGTCCAGTTCCGGACTCTTTCTTCTTCGCAGCAGCTGCCAGTGGTGCTCACACGCTTGAGGGGAGATCTGCTCTGGTGTAGCTTCTCCTGTGTATTGCAGAGCAATCTCCAGGGATTAACTGCGCTCTGCATTTCCACTCTCATCCTGCTGGAGTCAGTGTGTATGGCTTCAGTTTGGTTTCAGCTAGAGGATGAGGTGGGGGATTTCTCTATGAGCTTTATTTTTGATGGAATACGCAGAGGACAATTTCACACAGTGTCACTTTTAAAGGCAGGAAGATGCTGCTGATGAATCTTTTAAGCAAAAACTAATTAATAGCATGTTTTATCTAAATGCATGGATTTGTTCATATTCAGACATGACATGAAAAGGGAAGGAAGAATTAATAAATTAAATATTATTAATTAATAGTATGTTCAAACAGAGGTACCTACTTTAATGCATGTATGCCTTCCTATGGAACGAAGTTAGAGTTAAAGATCATATCGCATCCTAGAGTGCAATACACAAACTTAAAATAAATACTGTCAGTAAGGGTAGCACCTCGGCAAGTTTATATTAGTTATGTTTATTTTAGTTACTCCTGTTTCTCACTTCAAATTGACCAAAAAAAAAAAAAATTTTCGAAAGCTGTTTTTGTGGTTAATAATTTGCATTAACATGTATTTTCAACATTGAAAATAATTAATTTAAGCACGTTAGGCACATAAGAATTATTTCTGGAAGGTCAATGTGACTCAAGGCTGCAATAAAGTTAAATTTGTGGCGTACTATGAATACCATACACACTTTTTACTTATAACTTTATACAACATACTTGTTAGGTGTAGCTCATAATTGCAGTTTGAAAACTGAAAACCGTATGTACATTTCAAATAGCAAAGAACAAAATGGCATGTGGAAAAAAGGCCTACTTCCTACTTGAAAATGTGGTCCATTGAGAATGAGGAATATTCTGCCTGATGTATAGCCTTTTATTTCAAAACAGGCAACTTAAGAAAACCACCAAAATTCCTGTGTAGAAAAGAAGAGAAAGAAACATATTTCTGTAATCTTTTAATTTATACCGGTGGTATAAATTAATATTGGACAAGTTTTTAATTCCACTAATCATTTGCTAAATCCTTACACTACAATATTCTCCGTTTATTTCAGGACGCCTTTATTTGGAAAAGATCTTTCTTTAGATAATATCTACGTACATAGGTTGAACTCACTGTATCCAATTGAGCAGTCAGTAGGTGAAGCAGGTACCTATTTATATACTTGAATGAATTGATAATACAATTGCACAATTATATTGGAATGGTATAATGGGAACAGGTAGTTGGCACTTTTTTTTACAGCTGTACCAGTTACCTGTGACCCTAAACCTGGTTAGATAGTGGAAATAATTGAAGTATGGTAATACAAATAATTGTAATAAGAACAATTCAATGTAATTATTGAATTTATGTAATAAAATATTAATTTTAAATGAATCCTCAGCTCTTGTTTAAAATACAAAACATGTTTGTTTTTTACCTGTGTACTTTCAGCCTTGGTGCTCATTATCAAAATACTAATGGCCATTTATAAAATATAAATATAAACAATTATCTCCAACCGTTTTGTCTGGTGGCGTTTATAATTATGTAACCAGATCAGTAGCGCAGTCCCATGTTTCTCCAGCAGGTGGCTCTACTGACTTTTGCATTGCTACAAATAATTAAAGGGTTTTTTTATTTCTCAAGTATTGACAATGCTTTTTAAATGCCTCCAATTTCGAAATTAGGCACATATCCGCTGAATCTTATTGCTCTTTAATCATTATTGTTCCAATATTCAACAAGCCATCTATAGGTGGCAAATCTGCCACTTTTTTCGTCAAGCGAATCATCTTTTGTATTATTTTATTGGGATTTTAAGACATGAAGAATGAACCGGCCTAAAATACCTTTCTCCAATCCTTTTTTGGCTGTATGCCTACTGACATTCCCTTGGTTGCTATGGACACAGATTATAGTTTTTTTTTTATCAGTGTCCATGACAACAAACCAACTATTACAGGCCACATTTAGAGAGTTTGCATGTAAGAATTGCATTATAAATCAGTCAGTGTTGCATGTGCCATTTTTTAACAACAATGCCTAGGATCCTTTTGTTGTAAACTTGTCCTGTCACAAAAGCTTATACATTATGATATTAATAAAATCATGTAATATGGCTAAAGAATTCCTATGCATTAAGTACCACATGTGATTCTCCTGTTTTACCTGTCAAGTCTACCTGTCTGGCTAAGAACCTGAGCTTGCATTAGTGTTATGAACATCACATGCTTCTTAGTGTGTTTGAAAATCTGTATTGCTGTACATTTTGATTTATCAAGTCATTTGGAAGATTAGCCTGTTAGCATTAGCACTATGTATTATTAGCAACACACGTTTGTTTGAGAGTGCAGTGAAGCATGTAAAATGCTGTTCCATTGGTCTCTGTATACACTAATTGACCTGGTGAATAAGGAGATTGACTTGTTATCAAAAGGTGGCAGGTTCGATTTTTATGCTGGGGAGGTAACTAGCACCTGCCTCAGTCAGCGAGACTCCAAAGGGCCTCACAGAGGGAACTCCTATTTTCTCTACCTGATCCTCACGAGGACTTTGTGAAGCTGCTTTGAAAGCAAATGCTAAAGAAGTGCTAAAAAAAACTTGATTGATTGATTGATCCCCAGATCCACTGAGTTGAAGGTGGTGTGAGTGATAAAACACTTGCTCTCCCATCTTCAACAACCACAGCCAAGGCTGCCCACTGCTCCAGGTGTGTGTTCACTGTGTGTTTGTTCACTACAGTGTGTGTACACTGGAATGGGTTAAATGCAGAGCACAAATTTCGGGTATGAGTCACTCTGTATCTGGCCGACTGGTCACTTAACTTACTTTGTACTTGGTTGCACAATTGTGGCGCGCATGTGATTAAACAAAGAGACTTTGAGAATGATGAATGACATGAAGAGGCAAAACTATTATTCCTTTGTCAGTCAGAACATGAGATGTTGGTTGATGTTTGAAACAGCATTACATTTACTGAATGTCCTGAAAGGACTGTTTTTTTTGTTTTTTTTTTTTACTTATTTTTGTCAAAATATGGTTTGATTAATTTGAATATACTAAGTGTAAATTCAAAGTTAATTATAATGCTTCTGGTTTTAATGTTTAAAATTTTAAGTTGGTTAGAGCTGCAGGGTTTTGCTTTTTAGCTCAGGAAAACTTTATAAAAATAACAGTAATGGACTTTAATCTTGTGCCTCAAATATTCATTGTGCTTTTTTTGCATGAAGCCATTATGTATGATCAACTTATAGTAACTTTATAATTGTTTCAATTTCATTGTTATAGAAAATTGCGACATTTTATTACAGTACAAAAATGTTTGTCTTTCTGTAGTCAGGAAAATGTCAGGAAAACAGGTTTGGGATCAGGGCAATATGTCTGTGTCTAGATCTAGTTAGGGAAAAGTTGTAATACATATAGTGTAACTATTGTTAATTCTTTTGTTTAACAAGTAATTGACCAACAAAAACAATTAAACTAATATACATTCAAAGGGGCAGTATATACACAGTACGATTGTGGCCAAAACTAGTACTGCAACCACATTAAAAGGACTCCTTTTTAGACTACATGTTTCCAGCAATAGGTATTTAAAGCTATGCATAAAAAGAAAAGATGACCCATTTGACCTAAGATGAGAGATCAAGCCAAAGCACATAATGTAAACATAAGCATTACATCAGGGCTGTAACTTGAAGCTAGCTTTTCATATGTGATTATTCAGGCTGAACTAAGGATTTCTATCCAGCAGATGGCATTAACACATAGCTGCCTGAGCATGTACCATGATGGCCATTATCAAAGAGCTCGACGGGAGGATTTAAGTGTTTGTGTATATAACATAAAGTATGGTAGCTGAGTAATAAAAATAAAGTATAGTTAAAAATTGTTTAAAAGTTTATACATGTATAGATTTAAACATTTGATTCCAGAACTAAAATTCAATCTTTTAATTAAACGATTTTATTCAAATATATAATGTGAATTTCGTTGTATTATTTAAATTGAATGAAAAATTCATTTCACATTTCACTATTTACACTAAGCTACAAAGACAGGACTGTATGCTGAAAGTGGTTACACGTAAAGTTTTGTTGCTTTTGTTAATATTATAATTTTAAAGCTAAGCAAACAGGAGTAAAAACAGAAAAATATACGTGATTACAAGAACAAAAAAAATATTTTTTTTTATAAAAAAAAAATCTAATGACCCTTTGTCATTTATCAATGTATTAATGTATTTTTTTCTACTAAATTATAGATGCACAATCAATAAATACATCAATGCAAATGTTTCTTTGAGGTTATGATATGGAACTTATAAATATATAACAAATTGTATGAGGATCCTCATAGAATATTTAAGATTTATGAATGTACATTCAATGTTTTTGCTGATATTTACATGAGTCTGTTCACTTAAAGGGGTAATTTGTTGGGGTCAGTATTTTCTAAATACATTTGCCGAGAAAGTAAAGGCCATACCTAGAGAGAATTCAACTTTAAATGTTTTAAATGGTCTTTAAATGACAAATAAAAACAAACAAATCTAGTTAGTATCCAAACAGAAGGGCAATTAAGTGTACAAAAACAAGATTGAACCAAAAAAAACTATACAAATACATGAAAGATTATTAGAATTTAAATCATGCATTTGTTCATTTTCTACAATTTGGGGATCGTCCAGCTGTAAAGTTAATTAGTACACTTTAACGAATGCAGGTTAATCCTTTATTAAACCCCACTTTATATATAAATAATGTATCCATCTGTTTTTCAGGTATCAACGTCAGCCTTTCACAATGACACAGCAAGACAATGAGGAAGAGCAATGGAGGCCTCTACGGTAACACTGCAGTAAAAAGGAAAGAAAGGGGGTGTTTAAGATCACCACCACCAGTGTTGGCAAGTCTTGTTGCTATGGAGATCGCATCCTACCACAGGTGTAACGACAGAGGAAGTCAACTGTGTTTTCTGTCTTCTATCAGCTCACACTATGCTATTTTTCATCTCATCTTTTCTAACTGAGTTCATGGTAATATTAGAATGACAACATTTCAGTTGGTAATAACCTCACACGTTGCATTCCTAAATTCAGGGATCAGTGTGTGCAACAAATCCCTTCACATCTGTGAAAATAGTCACCACTGGAACTAGTGCAGTGCATATTGTTGGGTTGAATGATTACAACATGAGTTGTTTTGCTGACCAGGCTAAAGAATCATTCTCGTTGTAACCACTGGTCTGAGCTGCAGAAAAAGCTCATGCTCATCTTATACACATAACCCAGTCTTTAAAAACTGGACATATATCAAAATGAAAAGTGATTAATAAACCATGGAACAATATTCTTACCCTTACTCACTTTGAGTGTACGTTGGTGTGAATTTACTTTGGTTATATTATTAGTTAGCATCATCGGAACAGACTCAGTAAATTAATTGTGACTGTTAAAAGGGTTGATCAGACATCTTACAGCATGTATGTAAAAGTATAAAAGAAATGTTGAATATTTTGTTTGTCACCCAATCAATGCTTGAAGGTTGCCATTCTGGGCTAGAACATGCTGTACACCACATACTGGCCACCAGGTGGATAGGAGACAACTATGTAGCCAACCTGCAATGTTATTAGATGAGATTTCGATAATCAGGGTCCAATAGGAAATGTTTGCAGGACTGCAAAATAAATTAATATTTAACAATGGTGATTATTTAGCATGGGCATACAAACATTCAATTTCAGAATATGGAATCCTGTTCTATTTCACAAGAGAAAACAATAGGAAAATATGAAAGAAAAAAAAAGAAAACAAATACATATTTTTTTATCTATACGTAAGTATCCATTAAGCTTTATTTACAATGTGAAAAAACTTTTGCACTTCTATTTTGTGAAAGTAGTTAAAAAAAAAATTTGCAATTATTTGGTAAAGCAAAGATTTTCCCTTTTTGTTTTTCTAATGTATGTATTAATTAATTAGGTGTGAATGGGGATATTAATGTGAAATCTTCCATATTAAAGTAAATTGTCAATATAAAGTTGACCAAACAAAAAAAATTAAGGTAAGGTAAGGCAATTTTGTTTATATAGCATGTTTTTGTACACATTCAAAGTGCTTAACAGAAGAATTAAAACAGATCTTGGATAAAAAGCAAGAGATAAGACATCAAAAGCATTAAAATTTAAAGAAAGAACAGTGCTGTTTGGACTGCAACACACATTTAAATAGATGTTTTAAATAGTTGTTTTAGTCTTTTTATTTTTTATTTTATTCGCATCATTGACGACGTCACACAAGTCCCATTGCAACGTCATGGTCGGATATGAAAAGGCCGATTTGCTTGCGCTGGCAAGGGGCACTCAATGATAAAACTGCCCAACTTCGGAGCTGACAAAAATGTTTACATGTTTAACCCTGGTGCTGTAATGTTTCTTTATTTAGATATATACTTTTGGCCTTCATGAACACTCTGAGGAGGGTAAATTGTTTTTACATTTATTTGTTTAGGATATTTAAAATGTAAACATTCAGCCAATCAGACATATCTGCTACACCAATGTCCCGCCTCTCGAGACCCATTTTGTTTACCGGAAATTGATGCACTTCCATGGAGGCAATAGTTGGCTACACCCATTTTTGTCTTGTTTCACTGATCATACAAAACTTCGCACATGCTATGTCCATGTTATATACAGTCTATGTCCCCTGGTAGCGATGTGCATTCCACAGAGCAACGCCTTCTCTTGTGATATCAGGAAACATGTGAGCGAGTAAATTAGGAAAAGGCAGGGCAAGCAGAACACTTCTTGGACTTTTGTTCTTTAAGATGAGTTTACATAAACCAAACATCTATATGACTGTGGCTCGTAGAGGTACGGTTGTATAATAGTGTTACCTCCAAACACCATTAGTGTCTATCGGTTTTTGCTTGCTTGGTGTTGAATTTGTTCATATTTAATCACTCCTGCTTCTCTTGATCATCAGACAGTAACTTTGCATGCACAACATGAATATGCAAATAATTAACCAATAGCTGATTAACTGGTGAGTGGTTTGCCGATAGAAAATCTGAGCACATTTCTAGAATAAGCGCAGGCTACAAAATGAAGAGATGCAATGCAATTTTAATTAAAAATAGAGACTTAACTGTTAATTGTTAATTAACAATAATTATTAATTATTTCTTTTTATTAATTGAAGAATCACATTTCTCATACAATTAGACCAATGTGAACAACATATTATTAAAATAGCACAATGTCACTGAACCTTTAAAATATTTTCTGAGAGTCACTGCTAGCCAATGTAGGGACATGAGGACTGATATTAGGTGCTCCGACTTTCTAGTCCTAAATGGACTAGTGTTCTTTTATAAGAGACAATTAAAATAGTTCAAACTTCTGGTGATAAAAGCATAGACTAATTTATTTCTCTAGATCCTGACTGGAGATGATTCATCAAACCTTTGCAATGTTTCTGAGATGATAGTAAGCAAATGTAGTTGTTGCTTTTTGTGACTGATGAAGTTCAGATCAAAATCAATATTCACTTTTATTATTACCATAATCATAACCTTAACTTGACCTTAAGCATCATCCTCTAGAGAGCCCCAACATTCTTTGTTCTGTCTCATATACTTCTTTAATCTTTGTTCTTCTATCCCCAGGGTTCTAATCAATTGTACAGGTAGTATGCTTTTAAAAAGTTGATCATTTACATAAACTAAGCATAAAGTTTCTCCTTCAGATCTTTTCTGTTGATACATATTTATGTATAAAAAATTAAGGCTATTCTAAATGCTGCACAGTTCTATTTTCCTGCTTCTCCAGCAGAAAGCATGCTGTCTAGCGCTGACTTGTCTAATTCTATCAGTTTTGGAGTGCAGTTTTGTGCACTGCAGGCGAGCGCTGCTTGGCTCTCCTGTGGAGTTGAGCCTAAACGAAGCCGACTGAAAGATGCTTATTAATCCTCGTGGTGCACATGCTCTCTTCAGGCCATGACTGTAAACATCCAGCCACAAATAGATCTCCAAGTGTAGATTATTCAAAGACATGATGTGCAGCTCACTGTGCCAATATATGTGATTGAAGCTGAAGGAATCTGAGACTGTTGCAATTGCTTTTAGGGTCAAATGAGAAAGAGGAGTTATGGAGGTATCTCTCTTTCTGGATGCAGCCAGCGGATGTAGTAGTCTGCTTTAACATTTCAGAGTTCTTATTCAATCAATAATCCTGTCAGTTCTTTAGAATTGTGTCTAATTTTAGAAACATCTTATCTGTTGCCCAAAAAATTATCCTAAAAGAAAAAAAAAACGAATTTGCTAATTACAATTAATCTAAAATCTTGTTTAAAATTTTCGACAAAAAAAAACTAACATCATAATAGTCAAATATAACAGCCAAATATAATGGGTATTGACTTTAGTTGCTGTTATGGAAATTTTATTTTAACTCTGAACCAGTCATTGTCTGACAAAGCTATTTTGTGTATACAGAGTGTAGCTCATTGCATTATTTGGTTCATTTTGAGGCATTCTTTTAAGTTTTCTTCAATTTTTCTCAGGGACATTAATCAAATTAGTAATAGCAAATTTTATGTTGATATGGGTGGATATTTTACCAGTTTATCAGTTTGGGATTATCCATTTTTAATACTACTACTGAAATTTGCTAACGAAGCTAGTTTTAGCCTAAACCCCACAGTATGGTTAGTCTAAATAAAAGTTACTCTCTGGGTTATTGTTTTTGAGCATGCCTCAAGAAGCTTTTTGTTCTAAACCACTTGAACGAATGAAACCCTTTCCTCACAAGCTTTCTAGACTGTTGTGGAGACTGAGATTGGGTTACATGTTTGTGTTAGGTTAGTTTAAGAGCAGTGATCTATAACACTTTTCGATGAATGTGCCTAGTTGAGGATCTGTCGTGTTTACACTATAATCAGTCCGTACTGGCTGTTTCTTACACATTCTGCTGTTTGATTCCACGGCTGTTTGATTTTTAACTCCACCCGCTAATCTAAAGTGAACAAGAGAAAGCAAACTTTTTTTCTCATAAATACTCATAAAGTTGTTTAAGTTGTTAAAAAAATAATGTTTTTGATTATTTACAACGATATTTATATGGTAGACAAAGTTTGATTTTACTTTAAAGTTAAAATGAGCCATTTTCGTAGGGCTCATTTATGCAAAAATTATTGAGGCCTATTTATATGATTTTTTTATGTGTTTTTGTTACTGAGCCAACCACTGCATTGTTCTAGCTTTCTGCTGTCATCATGTCATCAGAAAGGAGCATTTATGCTGTCAATGATCATACAAATCTTACTCAAATACTTTGAAAATTAGCCATTCTGCCTTAAAATGTATTGACCAAGCTCAGGGTCAGAGAGGGGCCAAGAACACTGAGGGGTTTTTTTGTAAGTCAAATTAGACTGAGTTAAGATAAAAAATAATATATTTGTTAGCTTACAGTTGCTAGTTCTGTCGAGTTATGTTTTAATAAAGTTACCTCATATAATTGGGAGTAATGAGTGAGAAATTCTAGTTGAGAAAAATATGTCACCACCTTAAATCAAGCGCATACGCAGTCTCTGTCTGTCAGTCATGGTGAGACCCAATGGCAGGAGGCGGCCTCAACATTTTTTCACAATTTTTCACAAATTTGTTGAACGTAGAGAAAAATGCTGAATAATTGCTTGACCTGAGGTTTCTGTATGTAGCCAAACAAGCTGCAGTTGTGTGAATGTTGATTGAGATCAGCTGTGATTTACTGGAATGTTATGCTGACCAGAATTTTGCTTATTGTTGTTTCCTCATCAAATACATACCTGAAGTTGTATTTACATTTGTGCATGAATTTTATGTAATTCTATATTCCTTTACTGGGAGCTCAGACTGGTAAGGTGAACAAATTACTGTTGCTTTAACAATTCGCTACCCACTGATTAATCAAATAAGTTCTTGAATTAATTCATGTCCAGCCAGCAAAGCTGACATTAATGCATTAGAGGTGGAGATCGGCGTCCTGTAACCGTAGAGGTGGTGGTTCGATCCCCGCTAAGTCTATTCTGCCATTGTGGCCTTGGACAAGCCATTTCATCCGCATTGCCCGGTATGTATGTGTGTTTGGTGGTGGTCAGGAGGCTGTAGACGAGAAATGGCAGCCACGTTTGAGAAACCAAGGTAGCTTATCACCACCAGTCTGTGTATATGGAATAATGTGAATAAAAAATTGTAAAGTGTCGTTAAGGGTCTGGAAAAGCACTATAGAAATGTAAGGCATTAGCATTATTAATATTTATATAATTATAATATTTATAAAATAAGTATAATCCTTTGATAAAGGGAGGCGGTAGCCAATTTCAAGACTGAACCCTTCCAAATGAAAAGGCTAGGTTCAGATCTCCTGCCAGCAGAAAATGGGACTTTTATAATGTGCAAGTCTGTCTCTTTGTATATGTTAGTATGTACTCTGGTGATGTCTGTGGCTAATGGGGCCGTCACACAATAAATAATATTTTTACTTACTTTAAAGGGAAACAATCAACAATGCAAAACCAGAAGTTTTCCACACAGAGGAAAAGTAGATTCAGTGTTGACCTGCAATATTGCATCGGGTGATGTGACTGGAAAAAAAAAAGTGAGAGCATGAGCTTATTGATATCTTGTTTTAAAGCACGTCATATTTTTGTAAGGTAATTAGAGTGAACCCTTTTTCCATTTGAGTGATTTATAATACAAGTTTTGTATCTTTTGAAATAAATTTCTGTCGAGTCTCAAATACCAGTATGACCACTACATAAGACTGGGAACTTTAGTTAATATCCCATCTCTAATGTATTACTATAGATATAATCTTGTTATAGTCCTGCATGATTTTATATAAAGTAATAGATACAGATAAATATTAATCTATTATCATTACTTAATCACTTTTGGGGAAAAAAATCCTATACAATTTTGATGATCTTAATGCAGAGAGAAATGACAGAGCAATGTATGTTTTGTTTCTGCAGCAGCATGGAAAAATGATTACACAAGCTCATATAAAAGCGATTTTACTGAGAGCGCTTATCAGCCACGTTAACTGCATAGCTCTAAATTGAGGGTTGATGCTTAGAATGGGGCCTATTACTACCTAATAGATCACCATAGGCTGATAGGTGTTGCAGGAGGAAGTGATTGAGGTAAAGGTCAGTGCATGGATCTGGATTTGACCTCTCAAGCCTGCTGCTGATGGGCAGCATCTGTCATCGTTGCATTTCATTTAAGCGGGAACGACTAGTGTAGGGGTACAGATATAATAATCCGTTTTCTTTCTAGCAGCTTGTATATAAAACACTGAGATGTATTGTATCACTATTCTGTTTGGAATAAGAGAATATTTTGTAGATTTTCAAAATGTTTCTTCTCAAAAAACCAGCCACAAGCAAACAAACAAACACAGTTTTTGTTGGTCTTTTTTTTATTCGTTGAAGACCTCATACAGGATCAATCTCTAAACTTCAATTTTTATTTTGGTAATTTTAGATGTGATGAGTGGATAGTTACTTATATTGTCTTTTAAACATAATACAATTATTTAAATAAATTCATACTAATATACTGTAACAGTTACATCGGAAATCTACTTTCAACAACAAGGTCAAAAGTTGGCTTTTGGTGCCAACAAGTGTAATAAAACATTCCAATTTTTAGTTGTTCACATATTAAAACTGGACTTAAATAAGTGTTGTAGGTCACACAGTGCTGTAGTATTTGGTTCTCTTGTCTTTCAATTAGAGTGATGCCATCTTGATTAAAGACTCAAAAAAACTATTTGTTGAATGAACTTAACTGATTTTTGGAAAAAATTTACATCTATTACGATCTTTTTTTACTTTCAAATCTAATTAAATATATGTTACTTTCACACTAACTAACCAAGTTGAAATTATTTGTTGTAATTTATTAACAACAACAACATCATAATTGGTTTTTGCAATTTGATAAAGTTAAGCCACAGCTTATAGAAATTTTTTTTTAGGCCAATTAGCTGCATTTAATTTTGCTATGCTGTTGTTCTTTCCAGGTGGAGTTTGCATGTTCTTCCATTGATTGTATGGGTTTCCCTCATGCGCGCGTGCTTTTTATGACAGTTCATAAACATACAAGCATAATTTACAAAAACCCTTGTTTTGCTTTACACAAACTAGTACTATAATTGTCATATTATTGTGAGAAAAATGTGCTAGACTGAAAATGTTTACAAATAGCTTACAAAAATACACAACAAACTTGCATTTTGCCATACACTGACATTGAAAAAAATTACAGCAACAATGAAAAACCTAAAAATGTATTGGTTGTAATATGACAAATTAAACATCTGGCACATGAGCTTAGTTTTATTTTACATATTTTTTTTAAATCTATTCTAAGATATTAAAATAAGCATTGGCAGAACTTGACTAAGTTTTAATGTGGGATATTTTCCCAGAAATTGTTTTAATCAAGCTGTTGACTGTCACCATTGACTCACAGTACGTGTTTTCATCTGCATCGCTAAATGCAGAACATGGTTTTGTTGACACTAACTTGAATGAGGATGCACAAAAACCTCATAACAGATGAAGCTTGATTCTGGATAATCCAGCATTAATCAAGATAAATCTCCTCCCTACCTCCCCTTCTTTTTAGATCACATTGTATGGCAGAGGTAACCGTCCCACACATTAACTCGCTTTCATTGGAAACAGAGTTATAATTAATAGCCATCTGCAAAATAATTTGCCATATTTAGAGTGTTTGTCTAAAGATACTTGGCACGTTACATTTTTCTGCTTTTTTTTTGATGGGAGCACTGCACATGACCATAAAAACACATCACGTTTATGTCACGTGGAGTGACGGAATTTATTATAGTTTAAAGTATATAAATTAACCTTTAATTGTTTTGGTACTTGAGTGTTAATTCAGTAATACCTAACAAATATATAGATTTCATAATTTACATGAAATTTTGGGATGAACAGCTGTCCTTCAAAGACTATATCACAAAGACAACTCGAGCGTGTGGATTTGCACAGCACAACAAAGTTCAGGCCCTTCTTAACTGAGTATGCAACTCAGCTCTTGGTTCAGGCTCTGGTCCTCTCACGTCTGGATTACTGCAACACTCTCCTAGCAGGACTTCCAGCAAACGCGCTCAAACCTCTGCAGATGATCCAGAACTCTGCAGCTCGTCTTATCTTCAAGGAACTGAAGCAAGCTCATGTTACTCCCCTCTTCATCACTCTTCATTGGCTCCCCATTGCAGCTCGGGTTAAATTCTTATCACTGATGCTGGCTTACAAAACTATCTCCAAAGCAGCCCCTGTCTACCTCCATGAGCTCATACAGTCCTACATGCCCTCCAGAAGCCTGCGTTCAGAGAAGGAATAGCGACTCGTGGTTCTGTCCCACAAAGGCAGAAGATCTCTCAGCAGAACCTTCTCTTTCACTGTCCCTGGCTGGTGTAACAAACTCCTGATCCAGTCAGGAAAGCAGCAACACTAACAGCTTTCAAAAAGCAACTGAAAACTCTTCTTTTCTGGAAACATCTACTATAAAAATAACTTTATTTTTTTCCTGCTCTGTCTTTATCTTCTTCCTTTATTTTCTCCCTGCTATGGTTTATTGATCAGTTGATACAATTTCTATTATGAGAAGCTGAGATGGACTTTGATGGTGTAACAGATCTCATATTGTCTCTCCCCTAATGTAAGTCACTTTGGACAAAACCGTCTGCCAAGTGCATAAATGTAAATTGTTTGGGGCTGAACATTTTGGGAAAAACTCATTAAATTAGAGTTTTATTATTATTATTATTATTATCATCTTTGGATTAAATTTTCAAAAAGGGGTTACTAAAATTCATTTTTGGTTTTGAAACATCATGGAGCCATTGGGACTAAGGAATAATAGAATATACACCAACTATTGAGAAAACCAGTGAACCGTTCAAAGATTTTGATGGAATTAAGTTACTTTCAGTTTATGATGAACGGGCGGCTGCTGTGGTGTTGATTTGAGCCTTGAAATATATTGATGCATGAAATAATTCACCCTCTAGCATCAGTTTAATCCCGTGTTTTTCATTATTAATAGCACAAATAGCACATCTTCAAAGCCTTATGCATCTTCGTGTAATGGCATTGTGCTGCTGTTCATATCTCGGCTGCCATAAAGCTCAATGTCAACGTGAAAAAGGACAAACAGAAAAACACAAACTGGGCCAATTATCAGTGACTATGAATTCAAACGCTAATGCAAAGTGGCAGAGCCTAGGAAGAGATACACAGGGCGTCTTCAAGCTCCGCTCACTCTGTCAGGGCTGTAAATGTGAACCCAGAGAGGACACGCATACAAGGTTTCTAGTTACATAACAAAACCCGTCTTCTCTTCTCCGTCTCCCATGGAAGAGGGAGGAAGAGGAGCTGCTGCCCCTCTTCATCTTTGCCCTCGGAACAACAAGTCCTCTGACCATGTGACTGTCTGCATCATGTTCATGTTATATCCTGCACAGCTTTATCCAGACATATTAGATTAATGAGCTTTGAAATTCATTTAGATAATTTATACCCTGCGTGGGTAAAAGGCATGTCTGAATCAACTAAATTTCAAGCACATGCCATAATAAAACTCAACTTTTTCACATGTTTTATTACCGTTCCCTCATCAAAACATGCCTCAAGTCATATTGAGATTGGTTCAAGAATGTTTGTGTAATCATTTTTTTGGGGGGGAGCTCAAAATGGCTCAACGGCTGTAACGACATCAATTTCCGGACTGACCCAGAAGTTTAACCATCATAGAACTGCTGCGAATAATGAAATGAACAATGAAAAGAAAGCGTGTTTTTTTTGCTTATCAAGAGAAAATGGTATGATTTTCTGTGTGCCAAAAAAAAAAAAATTAAAATAAAAAACAGCATGGGGTGTGGCAGACGCACGGAAGTGGGAGGAATAGAAGTTAAAGGCTCATTTTGTTTGAGTTGATTCGAAGACACTGTTTATGATAAATACTACTTTTTCAAGATTATTAAGTTGAGCAGAATGCAATGTTATGGTACATTTAACAAGATGCTCAACAGTTATAGGTAGACCTGTAGTGACTAATACCAGCCCCGTAACATTTAGTTGAGTCTCTAGTAAAAGGAAAAAATTCTGCAGGAATTAGCCCAAAATACACGTCACAAAAATAATTGAAACAGCAGTATCAACCCCAAGTTTGATGAAACTTAGGAAGTATGGACACGCAGGGCATTTCACAAAACTGGGAAGATGATTTATTACTTATAATAAATAAAATAAAAACATTATTTAAAGTATTCCTTTGACCGTTTTTAGTACATACATGTCTTCATGTAACCAGACTGGAAAAGTTAAGATTCTGCTTTACTAAAATCCATGCAGTGCTGTTTAGCCCCGTACACTGAGACATGTGTGAAATTCAATTATAGTCGTGCTGTCTGGCCTTTTTTAGCTACACTGCCCAACACTGCCTGAGTGGAGGAAGCAGTGGACAGGTGGCAAGCCGGCAGGCAGTAGTCAGCCCTGAACACACTGACCTGGGCCAAGGCCATAAGATGGACTACTGCCATCTATGTACATAAGACATGCAGCACACTGGGAGTCGGGCATGATACACACTCATGGCCCCACAAACGCTGGCTCGCCAACACAGAAATGCACAATGCACAGCACTTTGCTTCATAATTCATACCAAGTTCCCAAAATAGTGCCTTTCCTGCAGTACTCAATGTCCCACAAGCACACAGAAATAGAATCAATGCATCCTGATTCCAGACTGAAGAAAGAGAACCAGGGTTTCATTAAAAAGTGAATGTCTGGGTGAATTTACTTGATTATTTTTAACTGTTCACATGCATATTTTCAAATTGCTTTGTTTATGTTCAGGAGGTTTTTTTTTGTAGTATCTGTCTTTTTTGGGTGGTGCCTTGAACCTGAGAGTGTTGTCAACCAAAGACTTGTTCAATGTGAACCTTATCTTATCTTTAAAACAAATTAATTGATTGAGATGTATCTGAGGATTTCACAAATTATTTAATGCTTGTGTTCCATATTTAAACATACAAAGCAATACAGAGCAGTAAATGTGGTTCTATAATCAATTAACCCAAATATATTTCTATAGTTCTTTTTGCAGTTGTTAGATTAGTAATCCAAGTCGACCATCAACCATTTGACTGTATATAACATTGATGTAGCCTGTGTGACGTCACCCATAGTATTAGCAGAAAGCAAATGCGGGTCAGAGTTTGGGTAAAATGGCAACCCTATTCTGTTTTATCATTTTGCATTGATTTACAATTTTCACATTGGAATTTATTTAAAACAGACCAAACCTGTAGTTGTGAAATTGAGAAAAGATTAGACTGAAGCTATGATTATTAGTACACTTGACTTCAACTCTAAATTAAACAAATTCAAGTATGGGAATAATAATAATCCATTATTCATAAGTCATCATTGTATAAGGAAGCATCAGAATACCAGCATTGAATGGATTCAATGAGTAAAAGCGCAGGCTTTCAGGTTAATGAAATATAAACCTGAAAAGAGATATTTAATCTTAATAGTCTGCTGTCATTAATGCTTTTTTTGGGTTTTGCCAAGTTAAATATAGCACCACTGTCACATTAATCAAGGGAACACAGAAAACTAATTAACATTTTATTTGATTACTAATAAACCTTTACTGTTATGGATTTTATAATGGGTTCAGAGTATCAAATCTCCAGGAAGTACTTCACCTCCTGCACATCAAAAGAGTACATGAGCAGAGGACAAGGATGATATGGAGTCTTCCTTAAATACAAATGGTAATCTCTTTCCTCCCCTTAGAAGATGCTGATTTTCCTCTGTCAGTAGACATTAGTTGTTCTGCCAGTCAAAAGGCTTTGGTGAGGTGGTCCTGTGTCTGAATTCTTCCCTACACATGCCTGTTATCATCGGTCATGGGTGGTAAAGAAGCTCTGTATTTCTTCTCACTCTTGTCAGCATCATTACAGCTCATGCAGGAAAGTCAGATTGATGATGTAGTCAAGTGACATCCAGTCACTTGTAGATTAGCAGATTTAGTGGTGTGTCTGCTCATGAGATTTCTAAATATTAAATCAACAGCTTATCCACTAGCAATATACCAATCAATCAATCAAAATGTTTTATATAGTACACATTAGCAGTTGTTTCAAATCAGCTTCACAAAGGCCTAGTGTGGATGAAGTTGCGTTAAAAAGGAATTCCTATTAGTTAATTCTATGGAGTAGAAATAAAACTACCATATACTGCTACCTTAGGGATTATAAATTAAAGTTTAATAGTATGAGGAAAATTATGATTCAAGTTAACAAGTAATTTCAGACTTATGTACTATAAAAGCCTGGTTTTAACCAGAGGGAAAAAAGAACCGGAGTAAAACCCCCACACACATGCAGAGAAAATATCTGCCCCAGTGAAGAACTCCTCTGGTCACAGTGGGCCTCACTGATCGTGGCAGGAGTTAATCACATCCCCAGCATAAAGCCTTCAAGAACTTAAGATCCATCGATGAACAGATTGTTGGACATGAGAAAAAAAAAAAATAAACAAACAGTGGTTTAGCACTACCACATCAAGTCATATTTTACTGATTTGGTGGCTTAACCCCTACACACCAGAATACAGCAATAATTACTTGTTTATCTATTGACTAGATTTTGCATTTAGACATGAACAATGAGTTTCAACTTTACATATATTGTTTGAAAGGTTTACTGTAACACACTCTATTCACTGGCCCCTCCCAGATTTTGTCTATCCTCTAAGCAGGTTTAACTCATCGATTGTATATAACATTGTGTGTGATATCACCCATAGGTTTATCAGAAATCAAACTAGACTCTGAGTATGGGTAAATCAGTGACTTCTTCCTCGGCAAATAATTACCACAAAGCAGAACAAAACCTCAGTGCTTTGTAAGTGGCTCTCACTTAATTAACCCAGATTAATACAACCTAAAGAAAAGGATAATAAAAAATGGACCCCTCTCAGAGTTGTCATGAAAGACAAAACTAACGATAGGAATCAAAAAACCTCTAAGTGCCAGGCTTTAAACATGTTTTCATTAGCTCTAAAATTGGACGTTTTTAACATGTGTGTAAAAAAAAAGCCTGCTCACTTCTGGTCACAGGCTCCAGTGGTCAGTCAAAGCATTACAAGTACAATCATTTTCTATTGTGCATCGAGAGGGAAAGAGTGTGATTGTTGCTTGGTTCAACCCAGCCTTTCAATCTTCTTGCTAACACCCAACAAGCTTCTCTAGGTTATGCTGTCAAAGAGGCTCAGTCTTCCACCTCCCAGATCTGTACTCCCCTTTGGCTTGCACCACCGGGGTCTTCATTCCAACTTGTATCTGCTGTAACCCTTTGAATCTCTAGCTCATGGCTATCTAGCTCTCTGTCTGAAAGTAGGTTCTGGCTGTAGGTCTACCTCCACGATCTGTTGCAGTTGTGGTTGTTGAAGATGGGAGAGCAAATGTTTCATCACTCACACCAACTCAGTGGACCTTCTGGTCACAAGTCGATCTTGTTATGCAACAGACCACAACTTTCACATATTTTATTCACCTCCAATCTCTGTGATCACGTAAGTTTCATAAGTCTCACCTCTCCTATGTTTTCTTTTCCAGTATGCATGATAGTCCCACAAGTTTTTGGACTCTTATGGTGCTTTGGATAACTTGTGCTCATAAATTTCCCCCCTTACCTCAATACCTGTAAAAACCTTTCTTACACTCCCATATTTATGCAACCTCATTTGACTATGTGTCCCTCATTGAGCTTTGTATTGTCTGATTGGTTAGAACCCCCTCATCCAGCCAAAACCCTTAAGGTTTGGGGGCTTTTGTTCCATGGCCCCTATGCTCTAGATTAGAATAAGCTCCTAGGGAAAACAGTCCCAAGCTGGCAAATTTTTTGACAAATCTTAGTACTTTCTTTTTAGGCAGACATTAAGTTTATGAGGTCTAGTAGGTAATTTGTTGCAGTGACATGATCTTACATTTTACTTTTAACTATGATTTCATCAGTACAAAATGATTTTGTAAGTGTGTTTAACCATCAGTGTCATTACTGTGTTATCTTCATACTATATACAGTATATCACATATATGTTGATGTACCATGTGTGACATTCCGTGTTAATAGTAAACAAGGCTCAAAATGAAAACAGCCAACCATCTGCCAAAAATTGGTCCAGAGATACGGGAGATAGGTGTAGCATAGACATCTGATTGGCTGAAGTTTTACATTTTTAACTATCTTAAAAAAACAAATTAAAAAAATAATTCACCCCTCATGTTTTCATGAACCAGTGATCTAAATCGAAAAGGCATTGCTGCACCAGGTGGGGAAACTTTTCAGCTCCAAAGTTGGCCGGTTTTAACATGGGAGTGAAGGAGAACCTGCTCACTCCTGACCCCACTCCCTTGTGGCCGGTCAATGTACTACAGATCAGTCACTTCCCATTTCACACAGGCAGGGTTCCCCATTCGTTCTCCTACCTCATTCATTTCTCATTATGTTTTTAACTTAATATTTTTATGTTGTGGGTTCTGGGTTTCCCTTTTGGTTGAGTAACCTCAAGTGCCCAGAGAAGAACCTAAAATAAAATGCATTATTATTATTATTATTATTACTTCTTAGTTTCCATGCTCCTTTATCTTCTTTTGTCCTCTTTGTCTTTTTTCTTCTCCCTGTATTTGTATCAGATGATTTTGTGTATTTTCCTTTGTGGTGTTCCTTGTTAATAAAGGGCTACATACAACCCAGCGTTTCCTAGTGTCTTTATAATATGATGATAATCAGTATCTCAGGTACATGTGTGACGCACTTTATTATCCCTGGTGACCAAACATCACACTGCATCTTGTGAAAGTTAAAAACAAGCAAACAATGAGGCCAAGGTAAAGTGTAAGAAAAGCCAAGGAGCTTGCTGCTGCTTCTAAAAAAGGAGGGAGTAATTAGTAAATGTCTTCTCAGAGGAGCATAGTGAATTATAGACCTAGTGGATCACGTAATTAGGGCTAGACCAGTTTTCAGCAACCACAGAGGTTCAAGGGGACACTGCATCCTCAGCCATTTCATGTTAATAATCAGTAAGGAGCTCTCACTATACTACAGTAAAGGCTTCATGTGGAGATGCTTGACATAAAGAACAACACATGTAATGAGTGATAGAAGCTGATAAAATGGATGGCTTACTCAAAATGAAAAAAAAAAACGACATAAAACATAATTTACCTACAAAACTATTTGGTCAATGTGTAATTTAAAATCTGTTAAAACACTTTTCTAAATCTCATATTTAAATTAAATGGAATAAAATCAGTGTAACTAATTTTGTTCTCGTTTTTAACATCAAGAAAGTAATCTTATTGACTGGACAAAATTCTATATAGGGACAGATGCACTTCAGATCAGTGAGGTTGATGTGGGTCGACTCTTCAGAAAGCAAAAGAAGACGAAAGCACAAGGTTCTGATGGGGTCTCGCCAGCATGCCTCAGAAACTGTGCTGACCAGCTGACACCCATCTACACAAACATCTTCAATAGATCATTAGAGCTGTGTGAAGTTCCTGCATGATTCAAGCATTCCACCATCATCCCCATTCCCAAGAAGCCAAATATCACAGTACTCAATGACTACAGACCAGTGACTCTGATGTCTATGATCATGAAGTCAATTGAGAGACTGGTGTTGGCTTACCTGAAGGACATCACTGGACCCCCTGTAGTTGGCCGTCCGATCTAATGGATCTGTGGAGGATGCAGTCAACATGGAGCTGCACTAAATGCTGCAACATCTGGACAAACCAGGGATGTGAGGATCCTGTTTGTGGACTTCAGCTCAGCGTTAAACACCATCATCCCCTTCTCCTCTGGAATAAACTACACCAGCTCTCAGTTCCTGACCACCACAAACCTTGAGTAGAGCACCCACGTTGACTCCATTGTGAAAAAGCTCAGCAGAGGCTGTACTTCCATCCAACCTCTCACAGATCAGAATCAGAAAGATGTTTATTGCTAAGTGTGCAATACAAACAAGGAATTTATTGTGGTACAGGTGTACTCTCCAGTGTTAATACAAAAAAAGACACACTAACATTGCAAAATACAATAACAGAGTAAATTACTAAAGTTAAAAGTAAATAGAAAGTAGTAGTATTCTAGAAATAGAAGTAGCAAAAATGTAATGTAATAGTACTATAACTATATTAAGGTGCTTAAGGAATGTGCTTTGGAGGTCATGTGCAGACCAAAGCGTAAGGTGCAGCAACAGAACAACAGAATATGCAGTGACTGGAAATATGCAAAGAGTCCAAATCAGAGTCCTAAAATTAATAAATATTTTTACTAGCAATAACATTGCCGCTGATACGAACTGTACTTAATTGTAGATTAATGGTAAGGCGTATATGCTGTGACTATACTAGAATCATATTTTAATGTTGCTCATTATGGTGGTACAAAAATTTGAGAACCACTGGTTTGTGTCTATCAGAAAAATAGCCTTTGAAGCTTTTATATTTTCTGATAGATGAGACATATCTAATTGGGATTTTTGGATGAGCTCAAACTTAAAGTATGAGATGATCATGTTGCTATGACTCATGATTTATGACCGTAGACAGAGATTTAAAAGTGGATAGTTAACCTAGATAATTAAAGTATTTTGGCTTTAATTCCATGTTGTAAATGTTTTTGTACAAGACTTTATGCCTCCAGATAGTGGTCATGGTGCACATGGGGAATTATGAGTGTGTAGTTCTGCGAGAGAGCAGATAACAACAAAGGAAGTCGTAAATTAATCTCACCCGTGAAGTAGCCAGCAGACTGACAGTGCCAGATTAAAACATCTGCCTTTTAAACAAATTGTCTGCTTAAAGAACCATGTGCAGGAACACGTTTTATTGTTCAGACACATTAGCAGTGAAGCAAAGCAGAGCATTACACCTTAGCACGTCACAGGTTCTGATGAGGCCGGATAATTAGTTCCTTAATTCATTACCTTGAGAATGGTGTGCTGTTTCAGCCTTCAGGGAAGGGGATGAGGATGTCAGAGTTAGACTATAAGAATGCTCAAAACAGTTAGTTTATTAGTTATAATTTATACAGACACAACTTATTCCAACTGCAAATCAATTTTTAACTAAAACTATAAACTTCAACATAAAACAATGTGTTTTGTCAGTTATTTCCAGTGATGGAATTGGCCCAGGACGTCATGGTGGTGCAATGAGTAGCACAGTCGTCTCACAACAAGAAGGTTGCTGGTTCGAGCCTAAGGGTGTGTTTTTTGGCATTTCTGTGTGGTGTCTGCATTTTCTCCGGGTGCCTTGGTTTCCACCACAAGTTCAAAGATATGCAGTACAGGTAAAATGGTACACAATTGTCCATAGAGTGTGAATGAGTGTGTGTGGATGTTTCCCAACGATGGGATGCGGCTGGAAGGGCATCCGCTGCATAAAACATATGCCAGAAGAGTTGACGGTTATTCCGCTGTGGTGACCCAAAAGGGACAAAGAAGATGGATTGACCCTAAAAATCCCTTGAGTGAGCGTCAAGTTTGAAAACATATTTGCCATATATGATTGATGTCAAATGTGGACTAAATAGTCATACTGTAACATTCTTTTACTTTTGATTTTTAGTGTCTTCAAATTAATTAAAAGAGACTTGAATAATAATGTGCGATAGATTTCTTTGGCTTTAGATCAGAACTTCATTTGCATTTCAAGTAATTCAGCTTCTACATTATATTATTCAAAAACTTTTCTGGTGAGCATTTTGTGTTGTAAATAATTGGACACAACTGTGTCTAAACACTAATACAATTATTTCTTCATATTTTGATAAAGATCAATCATTTTTGTTCAGTCTATTTTAGAGGTTTTGACATTTGACAGATGTGTTTTGTTTTTTTTCACTGCAAACAAAAGCAAGGAACTCAGAAACTATTAAAATTGTGCAATTAGTACAATTTACAGAGTGAATTGTCAGAATTGCAAAAACTATTTTGATCATGACTGTAAACACAGTAGTATTAAAATTTCTGTTAGTAAATTATGAAGTTGTGGGAAATGAGAACTAACTGAAATTTAAATCTTTACAATCCATTTTGAAATGATAGGTAAAGTTTAACCCTCATTTAAGGGTTTTTAGACATGTTGTGCTTTCAACTATGTACCATTTTTCAATACAGCTAGTCAGAGTAACAAAAAAACGGTTGAATTAACAATATCTTTGATTTCTAACGGCCTGTGCGTCTAACAAAAGTGCTGACATCACCTAAGTCATGAGTCAAATCTCTACAGGAAATGCTTGAATGGAGGCCTTACGAACATGTCCTTGACAGATACTTTTCTGTTAATGATGAATCACAGGCATGGCATACACAATTACAGGAGAAAAAAATGGATGATCAAAGAGTTGCTGCATGGGCTTGGATACAACTGACTGATTTTAACTGTCATCTGGTGTGAGGCCTAAGTGAGGAGAGCTGGTTTCAGCACTACAACCTTGTTAGATGTAACATCAACTTTATTGTTGTGACAGGAGACATTCCTTGTAAATGCTGCCTTGATTAAGTGAGCCAGGGCAAAGCTGTACACGATTTACCACTTATCTACCTTTAATGATCATCTTTACAATTGATTTTGTTGTAATGTTTTTTTAGTGCGCTTACGCTAATATTGATGGCAATATTGCATTTTAACGAAGAGTTTCAATTGATTTTGCTGACACCTTCAAGATGTAGTTTTTTTTCTTTTAATAACCTTTTTTCCCATCTTGTAAATAATTTAATTTCTATTTCATAAATTAATAAAGAGCAACGATTTCGGATAATGGTATTCGCTTAGTTTTTCCACTAATAAATAATGAAGCTTTTTACATTATGATTATGAAGCCAAACTTATTTTTTATACCATGTTTTGGAATAGTAAAGCTTTTCTTGTGGTGCAGTAAGATTGTGTCCCTAACAAAGTTTTGGATTTGACTGCCTGGAAGGTAAGAAATGATCAAAACATGTTAAACTCTTGCAATGTAAATCAGTTTGGAGAAAGGTGTCTGCTAATGCATGAAAGTATTAAAACATGAAAACCTTTTTGAGTAGGATGTTCAAATCACCAGAGTAAACGTTTTGCTGTATTGTTTGATAATATCCATACAATTAATGTTATTTATATATTTACATTGAAATTCAGGAGCGGCGTCACGGTGGCGCAGTGGGTAGCATGGTCGTCTCACAGCAAGAAGGTTGCTGGTTCTAGGCTCGGCTGGGGCAGATGGCATTTCTGTGTGGAGTTTGCATGTTCTCCCTGTGATCGCGTGGGTTTTCTCCGGGTGCTCCGGTTTCCCCACAAGTCCAAAGACATGCGGTATAAGTGAATTGAATAAGAACAATTGCCCATAGTGTTCAAGAGTGAATGTGTGAGTGCATGTTTCCCGTGTGTGTGAATGTGTGCTGGAAGGACATCAGCCGCATAAAACATATGCCAAAGAGTTGGCGGTTCATTCCGCTGTGGCGACCCCGAAAAGGAAGAAAGCCGACATGAAGATGAATGAATGATATTCAGGACCAGGGCAAAGAAACTCAAACCTAGATGATTTTTAGATCAAAATAAATAGACAGTATAACATGTGTATTTCTAATGTGTATTTCTAAACCTTTCCTTACAAAAGTAACATTGAGAAGAGGACAAAAAAAACACCCTTAATCAATATAATGCAGACTTTGATATTAACAATGGAAGGATTATTTAGATTTCCATCACATCATTCATGTGATTTAAAATAAATAGTTGTACCATTGCCAAATCTTTTCTTTAAAATCTTGTAATTTGCTGCTAATGGATGATTTTCGGCTCTCCACAGTATAGAATTTAAGATCTGTGGATGTCAGAACAGGTAGGTGCTGTATAGAAACAAGACAGAAATGGTGGATGCTGGAGCAGGTAGTTGTTCCGTTAACACGAGCTATAACCACTGTATGCCAAAACAATTAGATGATGCCAACAGATGAGACAGAACCTACAGATGAGATATACTCAGCCGTATGCCACAACAGGTAAATATGGGCTAGAGATAAGACAGAACCAGAGGGATGCTGCAAAAGATTGTTACTTCCCAGAGACGAACCAGAGGGATCCTGCAACAGGTAAGTGCTGTGCAAAGACAAGAAAAAAAAGTAGGAAAAAGGGTAGAAAACTGTTGGTTCTTCCCAGAGACCACTAGTTAACCACCACTAGAATGCTGTAACAATTTGGTGCCGCCAAGAACCAAATTGGAATAAGCGAGACTCAGAAACCGGTAGAAGCTGTCTAGATACAAAATCAGTGGGCTGCCACAACAGGTTGGCACGACCCAGAGATGAATTAGAACCAGTGGGATGCCACAACAGGTAAGTGCTACATGAAAACAAGACAGAACAAGTGGGATGCTGCAAAAACGGTTGGTTCTTCCCAGAGATGAGTTAGAACCAGTGGGATGCCGTAACAGGTTGGTACTGCCTAGAGGTGAAATAGAACCAGTGGGATGCCACAACAACTAAGTGCTGCCTAAAGACAGGACAGAACCAATAGGATGCTGCAAAAGCGTTGGTGTCGCCTAGAGATGAGTTGGAACAAGTGAAATGCAGAAAGAGGTCGTAGCTGTCATGAGACAGAACCAATGGGATACCACAACAGGTAAAAGACTGTAACCTTCAGGTTGCCTTCAGATAGTTATTGTCCATGAATGAGGCATAACCAATGTATGCCAGAACAGGTACATTAGATGCTGACTAGAGATGAGAGCAGTTGCTGCATCAGGTAAGTGGTGAGACACAGCTGATGGAACAAGTAGGTGCTGCCTAGAGATGAGAAGGAACCAGTGAATTCCGGAACAGGTAGGTGCTGCCTAGAGTCGGGACAGAACCAGTGGGATGCTGCAAAAGTTTGGTGCAGACCAAAGACTAGATAGAACCAGCAGGATGACAGAACAGGTAGATGGTACCTGGAGATAACCAACAAGTGTGCTCAGCGATACAGGAACCAGAGAATGTAGTTCCAGAGAATTGCAGTTTCATACTTCTTAAGCAGACAAATTCAGAATAATCTAAATGTCTGTAGCACACAAATACAAAATGTTATGGTGACCAGAGTTAAGGGGACATGATTTATATAAAGTATTTTTGGGATATTGAGTCTAGGCTGTGTTTGGTTGTGTAATGATACTTAAATAAACAATGACTGAATACTATATAGCGTCACGGTGGCGCAGTGGGTAGCACGGTCGTCTCACAGCAAGAAGGTCACTGGTTTGAGCCTCGGCTGGGTCGGTTGGCATTTCTGTGTGGAGTTTGCATGTTCTCCCCGTGATCGCGTGGGTTTTCTCCAGGTGCTCCGGTTTCCCCACAAGTTCAAAGACATGCGGTATAAATGAATTGAGTAAGAATAATTGTCCATAGTGTGAAGGAGTGTGTGTTAATGTTTCTGTGTGGAGTTTGCATGTTCTCCCGTGATCGCATGGGTTTTCCCCGGGTGCTCCGGTTTCCCCACAAGTTCAAAGACATGTGGTATAAGTGAATTGAGTAAGAACGATTGTCCATAGTGTGAATAAGTGTGAGTGAATGTTTCCCAGTGATGGGTTGCGGCTGGAAGGGCATCCGCCACATCAAACATGTGCCAGAGGAGTTGGCGGTTCATTCCGCTGTAGCGATCCCGAAAGGGAAAAAGCCGACATGAAAATGAATGAATACTATATACAAA
This sequence comes from Danionella dracula, assembly GCA_900490495.1. Taxonomy (NCBI): domain Eukaryota; kingdom Metazoa; phylum Chordata; class Actinopteri; order Cypriniformes; family Danionidae; genus Danionella; species Danionella dracula. Next base: position 8,946,147 of record UELW01000178.1, read on the forward strand.
CAGGGGACTTGAGAAATTGTTTGTAGTTGAAGGCAGATAAATGCAGATGAACCAGCAATGGAGATGAAAACTAACCAATCTAAGGTAAACTGTAGACAATAAATTACCTTGTTGACAAACATAAATGTGAGGCAAGGCAATTTTATTTGTTTAGCACATTTTCATACACATTGGCAAATAAAAGTTATTTACATAAGAATACATATAATAGATAAAACAGACAATAAAAACAGATCATAGATAAAAGCAAGAATCAAGACATTAACATTAAACATGTTGAAATGTATAGCGTAAAAGAAAACAGAAGTTCGTAACCCCAATGCAGTTCAGACAGGAGTGCTCAGCCAGTAAACGCACATTTAAAAAGAGGAGTTTTAGTCTGGATTTAAATGTGACTGAGTTTTAGCTCCTCTAATCTCTTCTGGAAGTTGGTTCCAGCTGCGCAGATTAGTAACAGAAAGCCGACTCTCCCTGTTTGGAGCGAACCAGTGGTAGTTCTTACTGATTTGAACTTAATGATCTTTAAGCTCTGTTTGGTTTGTATACAGTAAGCTTATCCATTATGTATTTTGGCGCTGAGTTGTTTGGTTGTTGTGTGCGCCAACTTTCGAGTTCTGGTCAGGATTCATGTTGCCAAATTTTGAACAAGTTGAAGCTGCCTAGTGTTCTTTTATGGGAGACCAGTTAAGAGACCATTAAAATAGTACAACCTGCTGGTGACAAAAGCATGGACTAATTTCTCTAGATCCTCACTGGAGACGAAGCATCTAATCCTTGAAATGTTGACTGATGATGATCAGATCAGAATACAGAATCAATCCCAAGACTCTTAACCTGATTTATAGTTGTAATAACTGCAGAGCTCAGCTGAAGAACCTCCGCTTTCTTCCCAAAAGCAATGACTTCGGTTTCTTTTTATTTACCTGAGGAAAGTTTGTGTCCACCCAGTTCTCAATATCATCAAGTAATTTACAGACAGTTTGCGGGCTGTAGTAAATTCAAGAAAGAGGTAAGTAGATTTTAGGGCTAAGCAACAAAACAATGAGGAATAGAGAAAAAGTAAACAAAGGTGAAAAATCAACATGAAACCTAGAGCACATATAGTCCAAAACAATATAAAAATAAGTAACTAATTGAATTAACTGATAACAATGGTTTTATCTATAACTATTAAGTCTGTGTCCCATTATACATTAGCAACACACATATTGACTATATATTTTTGTGACTTGATTAAATTGATCATCTTAAATAGTTAACACCCCTTTGACAAATTCGTCGTGTTTGTCTTACAAAATCCTAATATAAATGCATGTTTTTGCTCTTGAGCATTTTCTTTTAATGAAATAATGCATGTAAATATTCTCGAGAGATTGTAAAAATGCTTTTGTTTGTGTTTCTCTGTCCGAGGTGCTGAAACTAATCACGTGACACCTCTGCCTCGTTCAGCAGTGAGCGCACGCTCTGGGTTATCGAGATTTTCACGTGAGGACGCGACACATCCTCACTCGAAAACACTGTTGCCTAATGCTCTCCGTTCTCTGCGTCACTAAAAAAGCTTTTTGGCTCGTCATTGTTGTATCCCTCTAACGCCTGACCGCCTTCGACGACGTTACGATGTTAGACTTTGGCGTTCTTCGCTTTTCTCTGCGCTTTTTCTGTACTTCATGTCAATGCTGTGATTGCAGCGGATGGGCAGAACGTACCAGGATCTGTTTCTAATCCAGAAAGTCTGCATCTGTCTCTTGCTAAGAAGATGTAAGGACCAAAACAAACGTTTCCCCAGAACCATCATCTTTTTCGGAAAACATGCAGAAGGGAATTCGACTTAATGATGGTCATGTCACCTATCTGGGTCTTTTGGCAAAGAAGGATGGCACAAGAAGAGGCTGCTTATGCAAAAAAAGCTCCGACAACACAAAATGGCATACCAAGTGGTTTGCGCTGTTGCAAAATATGCTTTTTTACTTTGAGAGCGAGTCCAGCTCGCGACCCTCGGGATTATACCTGTTGGAGGGATGTGTGTGTGACAGATCGCCCTCACCCAAACCTTCGCTCTCAGCAAAGGAGTGCTTAGAAAAACAGGTATGAAACTAACGAAACAACAATTTGTCGTCTGTCGTACATTTCTGAACGCTTGTCAAGTATAAGGGTATTGTTTTTCCAACCAGCATACTATACTGGGTGTTTGTTTTATGCGTAAAGAGGATGAGCATGCGCTCTTCAACCAAACACATTTACACCTGTCGTAATTAAAATCCAGGGATTATGTTTTAAAGTCACCTCACAATTCGTTTATTTATACAACGTTGATAAGTTTATCTTTCGTAGTTACTTTTAATTTGAAGTAATGGCTTTTGTGAGCCGTTACAAAATGCGTTACATAATAAGCACTGTAGTTAGACGGGTACTGCTTCCTCGTGGTTGATAAATCATAAATGAATTACATATGTTTGATTGTGTTTTTGGCGGCAAATGTATTGTTTCATCCAAACTGCGATGAGTCCTCTCAAGTTGTTTCAAATTAACTTTGTTGTGGGAATGTCAAGTTTCTGTATGAGGGAAGTTTTTTTTTCAATCACCTACCGTTATTAAGTATTTGTTGAACGTCGAGCAATTATTTATTAACAATTTAAATGCTAGCATCTTGCGGTCACGTGTTAACAGCGTAGCTGTTGTCGTGTCGTTTGATATCCTTTTAAGTTTCAGGGATGGAAAAGGGCCTATTCTCCGCGTTTCACCTCGGAGGCATTCAAGTTTTGACTGCTCCGCTTTCTGATTCACACAGAAGAGAAACTGACGCTAGAGAAGCACCCATAACCTCAGAGTCGCCATCATGCGGATAACTGGCGTAGAATCGCAGTCTGTTTGACGTATTGATTTAATTCCCGCGTTGATATTAATAGCATCCTACCTTGGCAACTGCGTCCTCACAACATGTTAATACCAAATAGCTACTAAAAGCGGACTTTAGCTCACAATTTTGTAGTAGCGTTTTATTACATTTGAGACTCTTTTATTTCTTTTTGTTTTGTGAAACCTATGACTTCCAAAGATGCCATAGCATAATAAGTGATGCTTTAATGGCTGTGATACAGTTCACTTGATGTTTCACTTGTTGAAGTATTTTTAAAAGTTTTTTTGTGTGTTTTGTAACATTTAAGAGATATATTGCTGTCATTATGAGCAACTGCTGTCAACATTTTCTTTATACATACAGTCAAAGAAACATATAGGAAATAAAAGTCTACCCGTGAACATGGTTCTTACGTCTCTTTGTTTTGTTCGTTTAAAATATGAAATAAGTGCTTTCATTATAAAACTTACAACTAAATTACAATGTCGGGCGTGATGTGAAAGAAGTTGAAACTACTTTTTTTGTGTGCTTTATCCTAATGGTTTACTAACTGTATTACTTGATAGTGTTTTCTCTTGGGAAGAATAACATAGAATATGGTCAGATGTTAGTATACTGAAGATTTAAAAATTCCTACTGGGGAAAATAAATGTTGCATCAGTTTTTTTTTCTGTTGTCTATTTAAACATACGGCACTTGGTGGTTGAACCTAACATCTCTGGTTCAAATCAAGGCATGACCCTATTTTCTAAGTCTGTTGACATCAAGGTTCTCCTGCTACTTCAGACAGCGCAAATCATGGATTGTGGGGTGATTTAATTATAATTATTTTTAGACGTCTTTGCCATGATTATTGTGTGAATACCTGCCTTCACTTACATTAAAATGTATGCATTTGGCAGGCCTCTTTGTCCAAAACGACTTACAGTAGGGAAGAGACAATATGCAATTTGTTAAGCAGTCAAAGTCTAACTCTGGTTGCTCACACTAGAAGTTGTATAATCTGACCAATCAATCATAGAAGGAAGTAAATACAAATGAAGAAGAAAATATTTTTTGGTTTGCAATTTAGCTACAAACCTTCAGCCATGAAATCATTAGGAATAATTAGGCTTTACCCCTTGCCTTTGCAAGGTTAAGTAATTGATGTACCTTTTTTTAGAAGGTATAGTAGTAAGCGTATTGCTGGGATAAGTTTGATATCCACCAGACAATACATAAGACATTAATCTGATTGTAAACAATGCCTACTCAAAAAGGTCCTTGACGGCCCTCCTCATGGTTTATAAACTGCAAGTTAAGTTATGACATTCGAAACACCACATAAAATAATCAAAGAAACACGACCCCAAAAAACATGAGGGAGACCAAACCTTCAACCATAAATATGGTGTGTTTAGATTGAGTTCAAGAAGATGTTAAAGGTATCGATGTATAGGTATGCTCCTTTAACATCATGAGCTTACATGACAATACAAAACCAATCAATCAAAATGAAATGATATTACAGCTTAAAAGCAGCTTTGTAAAAAAATTTTAAAAAAAATATATAACAGTAGCTGCTTAGTATTCAAAGACAAATCAAATACTCATTAAATGAATGCAGCTAGTTTATACCAAGACCTCTAGGAATAAGTGAATTTCGATAGAGGAGGTTTGTAGTTAATTTGTAATATAAAGAAATCGATAGTGAGTATATAAGATGCATCCTCCTCTCTTTGTTTCAACTTGAACTGTTTTACCTTGGTTAAACCTGGCTGACTGTCTTCAGGCAGCAGTGCTGTTATTTCGGACTGCAATTCACAATGCATCTCCAGGTTTCTCTTGCAAACAGCTGTCCTTGTGCTGACAGAGCAGGATGCAGCATGTAGTTTGATAATGTGCATGTCTGTCATCTTCCGAAGACCAGAGTGGTGTTAAAGCCACATTACCTCACAATCAAGGACTCTGTGTATCGCAGTCACGCATGCATACCTTTCATATTCAAGCATGCACTCTCTAACCCTATTCAGCGTTCTTCATTTGCATAAATCATTTTAATCTGAGGAGCTCAGAATTTTACTCAGACCACATTACTGTATGAGCCTTTTAGGTTATGTTTGACTCTAATAGAGCAGTTTGTACCTGTAGATGTACCTTTTAGTTAACAGCAGCAGTTTGGGGGGAAATTAGAGGATATACATTTTTTATAGGTGGATATAGAAAAACAGGGATATAAATTGCCACGATTTTTGACTTGTTATAGATTTCTAGATTGTTTTGTTATAAAACAACGTTTATCAAGGAATTGTTTTGTAGTCAAAACTATACTGGTGACCTGATTTTGTTCCAGAAAAAAATTCACCTCATACATAGCTCTTTCTCCAGGTGTGCAAACTTACATAAAAAGGTGCTTAAAAGTGGGACACTTCTTGCTGTCTATAATTTGTCTCCACATAGATGAATATTTGAAGAATTCCGATGCAAACCTCTTTGAATACACTAGACCAGATGTCTTGGAAAAGAGTGATTTCATCAGTCTTATAAGTTCGACCATTTACTTTAGTAATCAACAATATTAAGAAAACATGAAACATGTTTTTTTACATATTTTTGTTCAGAAATTTCTCTGTAGTAAACACTCTGCCTTTTTTTAACAAACATAATGTTGATTCCGAAGCCAGCAAATCACACAAACCCTACATACATATCACATGATGAAAAATGTAGCAAGATTTTATTAACCAGGAAGTATTGTACTAGTTAAAAAAATCTTCAGAATTCTGCACATGATGCTACCTTGAAAGAATGTAAGCGGTCCACTTCTATAACCTCAAGGGAATCATATTTATTTACTCAAAAGCAGTCAATACTATTTTGTAGGGGTGGGTGATAAGGCTCCTAAATAATATCACAATATTTTAGGGAATTATGGCGAAAACGATTTGAGACAATATTTTGGATGGAAAAAAATGTTCAATAAAAATATTTTATCAATTTCAAGAAAATACAAATGCACATTATTTACTTTATTTACATAAAACACACAAATTACACATTATAATATTGAACAAAATATAGTAACAGAATGAAACTTCAAATATTCCATTAAATATCAAATATAAAACCATTATTTTACCAAAGAAATTTTATATTTTGCAGTTTGTGTGATTGAGTTTTAGATAAATAACTAACAGTATTGCTATAGTGATATTAAGTGGTCATGTTTCATGGTTTTATTACTTTTTAATATTTGTTTAGCAGGCATGTTTCCTGATAACATTGCATTATAAGTACTACAGTACCCAAAATGCTTAGCGTCATAGCACATGCTCACGTTGTTGATGCTTTATCTCAGTCATAGATTTAGGGAGTCATAAATAAGCAAGCGCGTTATCACGAACACATACTGGTTTAGTACTTGTTAATACCGTAGCCTCACTTTCTGTAGTCATGTACACATAATTCTTTTCATTGAATATGTAATATTTTCCGTGAGTGGTCTAATGCACACTGTTTTTTTTTTGTGTGATTTAATGCTTCCTGTGAACTTCTTAAAGCCATACTAGCTCTCCAGCACTGTTGTTTAGTGTCCACCTTTGAGTTTTGGGTGCTACGTAAGCGAGCTGTGTGACTTGCATAAAATACATGGCGTCATTGCATCAACACGTCAGAGTACCATGATATTTACATTTATGCATTTTACATTTATGCATTTGGCAGACGCTTTTGTCCAAAGCGACTTACATTAGGGGAGAGACAATATGCAATCTGTTACACCATCAAAGTCTATCTCAGCTTGTCATAATAGAAATTGTATCAACTGATCAATAAACCAAAGCAGTGAGGGAGTAGAGGAAGAAGATAAAGGGGAGCAGAGCCTGAACCAGGATTTGCATGTTCAGTTAAGAAGGGCCTGATCTTTCGAATGTTGTGCAGTGCAAATCTACACGCTCGAGTTGTCTTTGTGATGTGGTCTTTGAAGGACAGCTGTTCATCCAAAATCACTCCAAGATTTCTGACTGTAGGAGAAGGGGTGACTGTAGAGGATTGCAGCTGGATGGTGAGGTTGTGATGCACAGAGGGATGGGCTGGGATTACCAGAAGTTCTGTCTTGGCCATGTTGAGCTGTAGGTGATGGTTCTTCATCCAACTAGAGATGTCGTTCAGGCAGTCAGTTATGCGGGTAGTTACTGACAAGTCATCAGGAGAGAATGACAGTTAGAGTTGAGTGTCGTCAGCGTAGCAGTGGTAGGAGAATCCGTGTCTGAGGATGATAGGGCCCAGGGAGGTGGTGTAGATGGAGAAGAGAAGGGGGCCAAGGACTGAACCCTGGGGAACCCCGTTGAGTAGGTTATGAGTGTTTGAGCCCTCACCCCTCCACCCAACACTGAAAGATCTACCAGTGAGATAGGACTCAAGCCAATCGAGTACAGTTCCAGTAATGCCCATCGCAGAGAGAGTGGAGAGAAGGATTTGATGGTTGATTGTGTCAAACGCTGCAGAGAGGTCTAGTAGGATGAGGACAGATGATCTGTGGTTAGCCCTGGCCCCTCGCAGCGCTTCCGTTACAGACAACAACGCCGTTTCAGTTGAGTGTCCGTTCTTGAAGCCTGATTGGTTGTCATCAAGCTTGTTGTTCTGAGTCAGGAAGGTAGAGAGTTGATTGAAGACGACCCACTCAATGAGTTTTGCAGTTTAAGGCAGTAAAGAGACAGGTCTGTAATTTTCCACCAGTGATGTGTTGAGTGTAGGTTTCTTGAGAAGTGGGGTGACTCTGGCCACCTTGAAGGTGTTGGGAAAATGGTGGTAGTGATCGAGGAGTTCATGATGTGAGTGAAGTCAAGTGTGATGGTTTGTAGAAGGTGAGAGGAAATGGGATCGAGGGGGCATGTGGTTGGATGCACTGAGTGAAGGAGTTTGGACACCTGATCTTCTGTGAGTGGAGTGAATGCGGACATGCAAGGTGTCGAGGGTTGTGGATGAATTTGGGTGCAAGGTGGTGCAAACTGTCGGCTCATGGTGAGGGTTTTGTCTGTGAAGTGATCAGTGAAGTCATCTGCAGTGAGAGAGGTTGCTGGGGGAGGTTGGGGTGGACAGAGGAGTGAGTTGAAAGTCCTGCAGAGCTTTCGACTGTTCTTGGCAAGTTCAATCTTGTCGTGGTAGTATGTTGTCTTCGCGTCTTGTACCTTGCTTGAGAAGGTTGAGAGTGCAGTTTGGTACGCTTCGAGGTCTGCCATGCTCTTTGATTTCTTCCATTTCCGCTCTGCTGATCTGAGGGTGGACCTCTGTTCCCGGAGAGCGTGCGATAGCCAGGGGTTTGATGGTGTTATTCTGGCTGGTCTGGAAGATATAAAATATGACATAAAAGATATAAAAATGTTTAACCATATTAATACTTGTACCGGTTTTATCGTGGATGATACGATAGGGCTCACCCCTACTATTTTATCTACCTTTGCTTACGTCAAAATAATTTGGCATGGAGCAACATCTTCAAGAAAAGTCTGTTCTCACGTTTTTCTGTGGTATACCTCCTTTCATGTCAGTGTTGGCCTGTTAATGGGCCGGTTACACTGGCTTTTGAGAAATTGGACAGTCTCTGCAAGCTCATGCAGGAATTAGTGTTTTTTTTTTTTTATAAAAAACTTAAAACATAAAGCATCCAAATGGCTGGGTTCTTTCTAATCTTCACAACAACACTGAAGTTGTAAAAATGTAAACTTCAGTAAGGTCATGCTCTCACTTCCCTAGTTCAGTGGTTCTAGGTGTGTCATGGAAAGTGATTTCGCCAATCAAATTTGAGTGCAGCTAAAATTTTCATCGGAGCCGAATCCGAAGTTGCAACGTGTAGCCTTGAACTTCCAGTTTCACATTGTCACAGCCATTCTATCCATAGCCTTTCTGTGCAATAAAAGTATTGATGAGGGAATGATTAGGCAACTATGAGGAGCAGGTATTGTATGTTCTACAAAGAGAGTTTGACATTAATAAATTCCTAATTTTACAATGTTGCAGTTTATGCTTGATATACCTGGAAAGTCTATTTATTACCTAGTGTATTTTGTTACAAATAGTTCTAGAATAATAAGATTTAAACTGTATTTGTTATGCTCACAATGCAAATAGATGGATTATCAGACTGGGTTGAGCTGCTGCGGAAGACAGTAGAGGAGTTCTTAATTGATTTCACATGGTATACCAAATTTGGTATCAATTTTCGCTGGTGTCAGGGTTTCTTCTGCGATTCATCAGTATCCATTCAGTATCAGCCGTACACTGAATTGCCTGTGGTTTCAGCCATTTGTCTACAGTTTCTCAAAACCTGCCGGCTTGTCAAAATTGGGGTTAAAATTTGAGCAATCTCAACGATGTGTAGTGAGCAGTGTTTTGCTAGTTACCGAAAAATAGTAACTAGTTACAGTTACTAGTTACTCAATTCATTAGTTACTTTTAAAGAACATGTTTTTATGCCCCCATTAATACCCTTGTTATTTAATTTCACTACTGCGTGGAAAATAATGTTTTATTGATCTATTAAACAATCTTTATTTATTTGTTTAATTATTTATTTTACACTTTATGTTAAGCATTATGGTCAATGTAAACTGACAAACACGTTATATAATTATGAATATTAATGCCTTTAATTCAGACCAGCAGAAACTGAAAATACAAAAAATAACACAAAACTAAATAAAAAAATCTAAAACTAAAATGCTAAATCTGTTGTTTGGGTGCAGGGGCTTCACTCTCATCACTTGTGGCCACCCCCGATGCCAAGTTTACTTCTTGCTTTTTTGACAGATGTATTTTCCGAAGGTGTGAGTTTGTCGCTGTTGACAGGCCTTGGATTTGAGACAGAACGATGACACGGGATGCATTTCACTGAAATATTTTTATCTTTGCACTAAACTAACGTGACATAATAAGTGTAGTTCCACTCAGAAGCGCTCCCAAAGATAGAGTTGGCATTCACCAATCTGAAAAAGTGTGTTTCCTTCTTCTGTACTCTGAGTGCCATTCACCAATCCCATGAAGCATTTTCTTGTTCTTTACGTACATTGGCACTGAGCATTTAATGTAAACATTAACGGAATAATGCAGACAGTAGTAATGGTAACAGAGTTTTTTTTTATCATTCCTTTTTGTCGAATTGTGCAAAAAATTATTATGATTGATATATGGTATGGAAGAGGGTGGACTGCAAAAAAAGTTTTTAAATATTTTTTTCTCTTTTCTGAAAAAGTTAACTATGTTGAATGACGTTTAGGATCATTTCTTTTAATTACTTTTATTACTTAAGTAAGCTGTAATTTGTTAGCTATAATAACACGTGCACCCCTTCCAACTAATTCCAACTAATTCTTATTAAACTGTACATCCACTTTTTTGAACTCCTCAATAATGAAACTGCTTCATTCATTTGCTATTTGCTGCGGAGTGCAATCACATCTTCCTATTGACTTAAGATGAAGTCCAATCAAGTCCAGTTCATTCATCCACAGGTGATGTGAACGTACAGTAGGACAGTCACCCAACATGCTCTTTCCTCAGCTTTCTTAAGCTTTAGAAGGTGTGTAAAATACAATATCAAATATTGTTTACAGTATCATTTTAATCCAATCAGTGCTAGTTTTTAGATCACTATAATCACATATACACTGTATAGTAAAACCCTACATGTAATTCTCATTACATGTATGAAATGTGATTGGCCTTTTACAAGGGTGGTTATACACCCCTGGCTTGGTTTTTGTCTCGATCAAAAGACAACCATAGATAGTAGGTTACAGGACACAGGGTCACCTCCCTTGCTGACGTGTCACCCACCCTCCCATGTTATAGATATAAAATAAAGACATTCAATACCTCTGAAAACAGCTCAAATTCTGATGGACATTTACACAAAAATTCCAACATGACTGTGTTCAGAACATATGTACAGATTTATAACTTAACACCCTCCAAAAGTTGATTTCGCATAATACATGCTCTTTAAAGCCTTAACAAAGAACTTACTCTCTGTTTGAATGGGTTAGTTCGAAAAATAAACAGTAGAATGTTGGCAAAACTTTAGTGTTGTATTACCATGCTCTATTTTCAGAGTTCATGTAAACTATTTTATAATAAAAAAGTACTACTTTAGTTAAAATTGTTTACTGCGTATTCATCAAATTCATGCTGAATTGAAAGCACCTTTTCTGATTGTCTCTGCATTAACATACCAATCACTTTGCTCTACCATTCATTAATTGGCCTTCTTTCATACGTCTGCATTTGAGCTCATGGTTCCCATGGTAACTCTTATTTGCATTAGAAAAGAGTGGTTGGAGGGATGATGATGTGCATTGGTGTGCACGTGTGTTTGTGTGTTGTCCCAAAGTGTTGCGCCTCCTTCATTAATGTTAATGCAGTTCTGGCTACATTTTTCTGGCCTATTTCTAGTGAAACACAGATCTTTCTTTTGGGAACAGCTGCATTATTGCACCTTAACAAGATGAGCGAGTGCCTGCACATTTTCTGCTGCTTGCTATTTTTGGTCTCCTTGCAGATTGCTTTTGCATTAGGGTTCAAGAGAGACGTCAGACACATATGTTCTTTAAAGAAGTGGGAGCGTGAGAAAGCGCTGAAATTGCATTTCACCTTACATTGGCTTGAATTGCAACGCTGTCATGATAGTGTTCTTATTTTAGTAACACACAGTGTAATATCTTAAACCTCTGCCTCATTTCCCTTAGGCAGGTTTCACACTGCAGGTAACACATCGCTTTATTGAAAGATATGGTTGTCTGGTTAAATAAACTGATCAGATTATAGATATAATGTGTATTTAAAGGTCAGTGGCTGCTTTGGTTCTTTTATTTGTGTAAAGATAAGCATCGTATGATTTATGGTTTATTTCAAGCAGACTATCTTCAATGATCAGATTTTGTAATTGTTTCTATATTGGTTTTCTTATTGCTCTTATTGTTTTAAACTTTGATTAATCTTGCAAAAAACTTTCAATAGTACTTTATAATAACTACACATTAGGAAAAATTAATTAAGCATTGTTTCTATGTTTTTACATATTTCTAAGCAGTTCTTAAATATAACTTTAAAGGCTATATTCTTGGTTAATAAGCATGCTTAATAATATTAATTTCATGCTTTATATTGAGTATGAGTTAATCATTTATAAATTAAACCTTTTAGTATTTAAAAACCAGTTAGTTTTAAAAAACAGTTTTTATTTTATCTTGAAATAATTTAGAACCTATTAATTAAAGTAAAATATTATTTGAAAGCACATACACACATCTTATTATTCGGTTACAAAGCAACAGTTACTCAGAATGTTAATTAGGTCTTTGTTAACCCTTTTTTCTACAGTAGCTCATGATTAATTCAGATAGTTGTAAAAACATTTACTAGCTGCCAATTTGTATTAATATAGAAACAATGTTTTGCAAATTGTTAATTCACTATTTGCTAAAGCTTAATTAATAGTTTGTATATTGCAGTTATTATAAAGTGCTACAAAAATTTCTTCATATTTATGTGTTTATTCATATTATTCAAGAACGAGTAAAACATGACTCAGCTATAAATTGAAATAATGAAGTCTACTTAAAGTATAGTTTGTGCTTGCTTGTGGAATAGAAATGATCAAACACATCAACAATGTATGCAACAGAATGAAATGTAACTGTTAATTTGACACAACAGGACAGAGTTTACTTTGGTGATAAAAATGTGACTTTTTTTAAAAAGAGTTTTGAAAAATTGTTTTTCTGCACTGAAAAATAGTTTCTTTTCTTAAGCTACACAAACAATCTCACATTTAAGAGCAGAGAATGTATGTTTTTCAACCTGTGAAATTGCTTTTTTGAATTTTTACAATACCATTTTCACTCCAAATTTACAGACTAGCATAAGGACTTCTTCACAAACCAAAGGTCTCTCTTAAATAATGGAATAACTTCCTTTTGAACAGTGTACAATGTATCCTTGAAGAAATGAAGCAGCAAGTCACAACCATCTCATAACCCTATGAGGCTATGTTCAGACTACAAATCTTAGTGCTCAGTTCTGACTATTTTAGTATTTTTTTGTATTTATCTTTTGTTCGTTCACATTACAAATAATATTCGACTACTATCTGTCTTCAATGTCAACAAAGTGAAATTCTAATGAGACATACAAGCGCAGAAGAGGAAACTACATCACCTTGAATGCACTGTTAATGAAACTAAACCTTGACCTGAATGATCTCAGTCATTCATGTGTTTTTTTTTTTACATTTATTTCTGATCATAGCCAACTTTATTAGCAATATAATAATAACACTAAGTAAAAGATTGAGATGTAAATGAGTTATGGAATATTAGTGGAGACTGAGTTGCTGGGATAACAGCAATGACCTTATTCAAGCATTGAAATAAGTCTCTGAACGTCTTCCTGTAAAAGTTTCAGTAAAAGACTCGTATCTTACTCGTATCTGTGAGAAACCAGATTTAAGTTAAGAATGCTGATATAAAGCCAAACGAATGTGACCGTTCAGATTGAAGTCGCTTTCACATTCAGAGTCACAATGTTTGTGTTCAGATTAAAAAACACAAACTCACACAACATGCAATGTGTTTTGTAAGAAATTAATATATCAATTTATAAACAAAAACGTTTTATCACCTTATTTAATTTACTTAAACATTTCCAGTTTTATAACAGAAATCAATCATAAACTGGAACATAACCTAAAGGTGGTTGGGATGTTCAGGAAATCAACGATTGAAAAAAAATATTTTCTTAAGAAAAGTGTCCGTTAAATCTCTAAGACTTTATAAATTATTTATAGTACATAGAATAGTTCATGTCTGTCTTAAACAAAAACAAAAAACAACTGAAAAAATAGATGGGCAGAGGTTTCTTAGATACATTTTATTCTGAACTGTTCATTTGGAGAATCACTTTCATAACTCTTTCTTCCGGTGAAATTTTATTGCATGAGACCAAAGCCTGTTGTAAAATGTAGTTGAGATTTGTGTCTTGAAGGTCTGTCATGCAAAAGAAATGGAGGTTGGTGAGGATTCTGTGCTAAGTCCTGGCTTTCTGAAATGGAGAGAGACTGCTAGCGCGCACAGAGCCATAGCCACTAGCACACAGAAGAGTTGCTAGGTAACAGGTAGCATACAGTTATGCAATGCGCCATGCTACCAGTTTACATGGGTTTATGGTTTTCCTCTGGGGAACTGAGTATATCTCAGGCTTGTGAAATATCCTTCATCAGATCCACTTAGACACAGCACAGCAACCTGTTCTTTCAGCTCTCAATGCACAAACTACTTATGAAAGCTTCTCTCCATCGCATTACACATTTTTGTGTTTATATACTACCTCTCTCTAGTGTCTATACAATCTGTAATGTAGGTTATTAATGTTCTGTCATTATCAAAACCCATTCATGTGGTTATAAAGGTGCAGAATCTACCTATTGGCAGGTGCTTTGTTGTTAATTCTAAGATAGTGAGCAATGTTACAAGCAATAGTAGAAAAGATACTTTTTTCTTTTATTCAACCCAATGACTCATTTCCTGGTGAAGTAAACTTGTATTTCCTAACATAAAGATACAACTTCTAATACGAACGAACTGAATTAGACTTTGACTGTGTAAGAAATTGAATATTGTCTCCCCCTATTGTAAGTCGCTTTTTACAAAAGCGTCTGCTAAATGTATAAATGTAAATGCATTAATCTTTCTTTCGCTCTACATTTTATTAAATCCAACCCTCACCTAAGCCAACCTTTTTACGCTCTTGAATCTACTGGACATGTCTGACATGCCAGTATGTGTAGCCCCTAGTTAACTTTTTTAAATTGTAGTAAAATAAACAAAGATATATTTTTAACTAAAAAGAAAATGTAACAAAAAATTTGTTAGTCAAAAAAAGTGAGAATTTGATGATTTGAAAAAGTGTTATTCGAGGCTACCCATGACATGGTTTTTCTCCTTCATGTTATACCTTAATCTTTACAATGCACATTTGACTTCACGAGTTCACTCGGCTCCTAATTGCCTAGTATTGCAAGAATGATTGTCGAGAAATGGAGAAGCGTACTAGGCGAGCTGTCCGAGTGTTAGTCCGGGACCATTGAACGACCTGGGCCCAGAGAATGCCCCCTTAGATTTTCAGCTATTACCACAGTTTAAACGAGGTGTAGATCATCTTACACAAAATGAGAAGAGGTGATAAATGCTTGGTGGGTGGCGAAGGCGTGGAAGGAGGGATAGCTTGGACAATGTAGTATCTATTGTGCCGGGGGCTGTGTATATCTGTTTGATCTGTGCATCTTGGTGTCACGCACATCTGTGACATCAAATGATCAGGCCAGCTAATCGATAATGGCATTCGTTGACAACTAATTTAATTAGCGTTTATTATATTCATCGATTAGTTGTTGCAGCCTTACTTCAGATACTGCACTGCTTAGAGTCTTGTTGAAGGCGAGTTAACGACATCTACTGGAGTGGAGGAGGAGGTCGTTTGAGACAACTTGGATCGATACTTGAGCTTGATAGTTAGATATATCAATATTTTTGCACAGCCCTAGTTAAAAACATGTTGACACAAGATGACAAAAATTATGAGAGCTAATTCAGTAATTCATAAAATAAAAATATGTTCAGAGTAGTGTAAAAGAGTATCAAAAAGTTTAGTAAGTAATAAATATGGTGTTGAATAATGTAACGTAAGTAAGTGAAGTTGTCAGCCTTGTGCCACTTGCAAAATGATGTAGTGAACAGAGGACGATCAGCCTGTAGTTAAATTCAAACATGATTTTACCTCAGACTATCTCAAAGGAAGGACACCACTACTATCACACTGATGAAGATCGCTACTGCAATTGATCAAAGTTTAATGACCTAAAGTTTCTTCACTAAGCGACCTGTTAATTGCAGAGAGTCCAGGAAAACAAGAGTCTAAAGAGACCAGAATAACCAGTACCTAGCAGCCATCAAAGAAGAGAAACAAAAAGTTAATTTGGAGGATATTGATGGTTTATTGCAGGTATGTTGTTTTAAATGACAAAACCTGTGTTACATGTTAAACAAAAAATAAACAATCATATCTTGATTTTAAATAGTCTCTTTGTCTTCAATTTACATTAATTATTTACATTTTACATTTATAGATGAAAAAATGTTTCAGTCTTGTCATTGCAATATATTGTGATTAATTGTGTTTTTATAACTTTAATGATAAAAATCATTGCTGAGGTTATGCTGAAGTCTTGGTGTACATAAATGTAGTTTTTTATTTATTTAGCGTTTCAGTTTCAGTATTGCATACAGAATGAGCCTGTATTTTATATATGAAAAATATATATTATTATTCAATTGAAAAAAATCTATTTATAATTAGAATTAGAATTTATAAAAAAATGTGTGTGCTCTGTTCTTTATAGTATCTTATATAACTGTTGTATTGGTTAAACAAAACATTGACATTATAAACTCAAATGTTATCCACTTGTGTATTGGTATATCACTTTTGTTCAAATGTGTTTCTCTCTTTATTGCAGTATTATTTCACAGTTAGCTTCAACCACGAGAATCAGAAGGTGCTGGAGCTTCGTACAGAAGATGTTAAGGACTGTGATGAATGGGTGGCAGCAATATCACATGCCAGGTAACCGAGCTTCTTGTTTATGACAGCATGACTAAGATAAACATACATTTTTTGGCGTAATTTGTCCACCGACTTTTACAACAGCAGAATTTATTATGAGATAAGCCATCATCCTGCTTTGTTTCGGTGTATTCAGAGAGCATTTGAGTTAGAACAGAATGAAAAGATTGTTTTGTCATTGTCAGTATTTTCTTTTCTTCTGTTTTGCTTTACTTGCAATTTCAATGTAAAGGAGAAAATGAGAGTGTTTTTTTTTGCAAAGTGGACAGATTCCATCTCTCATTATCTATAATTAGCTTGGAGCTTGTTTAAGCAGCCTTGGATGTTGTGGATGTTCTGCTGGGAATATTGCTTATTTTTAGCCTCGAACTTTGAATTTGCTTTCTCTGTAGGGAATAAACAAACAAAGCACATGTTGTGTTTTAATTACAAAGAGGTGTAATGAAGTCAAGGAATCAACTATGTGTTTAATTTGTTTTGGTTAGTTCTAAGTTAGTGTTGTCGAAATGTTTGATAGTATAACTGTAAATGATACATGTTTATGCTCTTAATAATTTTGCTAAATGACATTATACAACTAAGCTAATATTACAAACATAAATACATTCATTCACAGATACATAAAGTACGTACAGCGTTACAGGACAGGAGAGGTGACAGAAACAACTCATCTCTGAATTAAGTTTGGCAAGCATCAAAAAACCTCTGAAATACTGTCCATTTAATTTATGGTTTCTGATTGATTGATTGACTGACTGATTGTTGATGGATATATCGATGGGTGGATGGACTGATTGATTGATTGATTGATTGATTGATTGATTGAGCTATCATTTGAGAGTCCAATGTAGGTTGCTAATTCTCTAAGGTTTCTGTATTTGAGAAATGTGAGTTGGAAATCTCAAGGTTAAGATACAGAGGGAGTTAGAGAGTGTTGTGAAATGTTTCTGGGCTCAGGTTGTCATCTTTGGTTCAACTGTATCGATCAGGTATTTGTTCAGGATGCATGGTTCTGGCAAGGCGTCAAGCAAGTACCCGCTTGGTAAGTTTAGGCCAACACGGTCATGTTGAGGGTCAGAGTGAGGGTCTATTTGTCAGTTCAGGCCACCGACACAGGAGAGAAGAGAGCTAACAAAGACCTTAGAGAAAATGCTAAGGGGTCCCACCTCTGTGAGGGACTGACCAATAAGAAGAGCTGGTATAACTTGCATTAAATATACGTTATAAATGTGTGAGTTTCATGAATAGATATGAAATCCCATTTTTTTTAATTAGAGACCCAACTGTAATATATGCCATCACAAGCTATTGTTGTTTCATTCTTTCACTCATTCATTAAAGTTATCTAGTTTTTCTTAAGTCTTATATAGGTTTTTAGAATTATTTAATTTTGTAGAATATACACTCATCAGCAATTTACAAGATTATACATTCTAAAATATAGCACAATTGAATTGTATATTCTGTGTTTTTCAGGGCTTGTTAAATATGTTAAGTTTGAATCAATTTCAGTCAAACATATGTCTCTCTGTTTCAGAGGACCTATTACTGTTTGCTCCAAGCAGTCAGGGTGCAAAAATGTGCAAGCGTGATTTTTAAGGAACTGTATTTTTTATCTCTCTCATGTATGATTATTTAACAGTTTCTACAACACCATATACTTTTTCATACACACTTTATTTGACTCGGAAATATGTCTACTTCATGCAGCAATGGTGCAAGTAAGAATCAAACGATACTGCAGCCTACCAGGTTGGCGTTCATATCGTTGAAAGCCGTTTTAAGTTTTGAATCCTTTTTTGCACTTATTACCAGCTAGTGTGAAACTTAGACTGAAGTGTGTTCAGGTAATTAGACGAGGTGAAGAACCCTTGTTGATTATTAACATTTAGGTCATGTATCTGCAGCAGGCTTTTCACTGCTGAGACTGGCATAAGTGACGCTTTTCATTCATCTGAAACCTGACTCTATTGTAATCACAGGCCAGTAGATGTTAGAAAGCTAATATGATAGCTCTGTAAATTATAAATATAATATTTAATAATATATAAAATTTTTATTGTATTTTTTACCCTTACAAAAGAAATACAGGTGAAATGTTTAAAACAGATTGTGGACATTGACAGGTAGATAAGATCCCTATAAATAAAGTTCTTAAAAATACTTAAAGTACAATAAGTTATTACTGTTTTTTTGTTAAAAAGTATGTTACCGTAAACAGACTTTTTAACTACTATTGACTATTTACTATTAACAATATACTATTTAACTACTATTGGTAAAGGGCACACTTTAATTCTTAAAATCCATAAAACAAAAACTTTTTTCAGAGTATGTTATATAACATATCAAACATCCTTGATCCTATATGTATATGAGGTGAGGCATGTTTTTGATGAGAGAACGATGATAAAACATCCAAATTAGAATAAGTAAACATGTGTCAAGTAGAATAATAAGTCACTGAACAAATTCATATTTTAAGTGCTCTAAATTCATAATGTATTAATGTTCTTTCAGCAGGAGAATGTGTGTGACTGTGTTTCTTTAAATGTGAAAACATGAATTTTTGCCAGACAGCATCACTCTAAATATTTTAAGGATATCCATTATGTTAAAGGCAGATTTTTTCACCAACTCTTCAGACAACTTTGCCAGAACAAACACAACAACTAACTTGTATTGACTTAACTTTAAGGGGAGTTTGTGTTCATGATGTGGAGAGGAATTGTTTAGTTCATGGAACAGAAAATAGCTAAGAGCAACAGAAAGATAAACATGACAGATAAGGAATTGGGGAGAAATTCTTACTTGGAGCAAAAAAAGAGATACAGTACAGAAAGGCAAGAAGAACATATGTAAATATTGGATCAGGTGTTTCGTAATGCAGAGAGCTAAGAGTGTAAAAAAGGTTTAGAATCAGAATTAGAATCAGGTTACTTTTGTTTAGGGTGTTGTGCCTGGTCTTACAATGAATGTAAGGCAACTCAGAGATAAAAACAGAAGATCTAAAAACTATTTAAGAAATAAGACTGTAAAAGCATTAAAAATGTATCAAAACATCCATGGATGTTATAGGAGAAAGTTCAGCAGCATAGCACTGCTCAGCAATCCAGAATTAAAAAGATGTGTCTTACAAAGGGCATCTATTATGCAAAATATATATTTAAAACAAATAAGTAATTTTTATCATAAAGAAAATATGATAAAATACAGATTACTGTTTCACATCTGTCAGAGATAAACAATTTGATTTGCATCTAGATACACAGGTTACTATTCAATAAAAAAATTATATCTTTTTGTCATTTTATTGAAAAGGTTTGATTAATCATTTGAAGAATTAATATTCATCAGATATTTTACTAAATAAGCCAATTCTATTCCCCATGAAGGACATACATTATGTTTCCATGTAATATTTTGTTCTTACAAATATGCAAAAGGCCACATTCTCAAGTTATTTTTTTTTTGCAAAAGAAATAAATAAAGAACATAAAAACCCTTAGAGTGGCAAGGCAAAACAACTGTCTGAACTCTGACAAGTGTTTTATGAGAAAAAAGATTCATTTATAAAGAAACAAAATTACAGGTAAAAAACAGGTTTGTGGTGCAGACAGTGTACCTCATGGATGCTCTGCGCAGTTTTACAGTTTTCTTGTAAAACCAGAAAATGGTCCAAATGTTGAATTTTTGATTACCAAATGCATTGAAATCTCCCTTGGTGAATGATTACCATCGCTCTTGCTGACTGGTTTTCACTAGCTCCGTTTTCCATGCTGCCGGCAGCTGTTTATTTGTGTGTAATACGTAAGTCCTCCAAACGGATCTAAGTCTCGCTATAAAAATCCACAACTCTGTGACAAAACCGATTAATTTAGAAATTAATCGCTGAAAGTGGTGAAGCCATATCTCTCACACAGTGAACCGGATACCTGCTTGCATCGGTTTATCGTTTACAGCCCTAGTTCAGGAGCATTCCATTAACTTGTTAAGTGTTGGATCATGGAGACAAATGACAGAAATGAATCGGATGTACACAATCTGCTTTAAACATTTGATCAGCCTTTCCTTTGCCAATGTGGAAAAGGAGTGTGGAAGAGAATTCTAACTAAGGGTAAAAGGTTGTAAATTTTTCCAAAACATGGGAGCCGCAGAGTTACACATTGCTATTTTTGGAGGAGGGGGTACTCCAGGCACTGAACATGAGGGAGTGAAGCTTTTGAGGTGAGGATTGAATCGTTAGTAGTTCTGTGAGAGACGGAGGAGCAAGATGATTGATTGCCTTATAGCTTTGGGGAAGCACCTATAATGCAATGCACTACTTCACAAAAAAACTAGTTTAGTTCTTGCAGAACTAGAGTAATTTGGTACAAATTCAGACTAGCTAATTGCCAGTAAAACACAAACCAAATAAGACAATTGCAAACATTGTAACTTTTCTCACAGAAACTTTCAGAATAAACCTTTTTCTAGCGTCCAGAACAACATAAAAAGGAAAATTGTCCTGAAAATGCAAAAACCCTTTTCTGAGAGCCAGGTTTTATGTGATTAAACAGCTTTCAGTCTCTTTCATAATCAAGAGGTCTGGTTTATTTTCAGAAGAAGTGCTTAGGAGTTATGCAGTGCTCTGTTCTGGTCTATTTTGGCTGTTTATCTCTGGATGCCCTGCAGCAGTTCTAAATCTGTGTACATAAACATGAAGGCGTCTGGATTTGCTTGCTGTTTTAAGATAAGCGCTGCTCCAACAATCCTTTTTAATTGTTGCATCTGAGCATTCAGTTTGCTCAGATAGCGTGTGTGAGTGTGCGCGTGTGTGCGCGTGTGTGCGCGTGCGCGTGTGTGTGTGTGTTTAAAGGGTTGCACGTTAGCACAATGTCTCATCTAATGAGCATTATTTATAGTTTAACATGTGTTTGTGTGTGCCTACATTTGTGCTTGTGTCGTCTCTGGCTTTGTGGCTGAATGCTCTTATGTTTTTTATTTATTTCTTTTTTTATCTGTGTGCAGCTTCAGAAACCTGGCCACCGAGCATGAAACGCTCATGCAGAAGTACCTCCATCTACTCCAAATTGTGGAGACAGAGAAAACAGTTGCTAAGCAACTTCGACAACAGATAGAAGATGGGGAGATTGAAATTGAACGTCTCAAATCAGAGGTAAAATTTGTTTAACGAAGTTCGGTAGAAATTGTTTATCCACTGTCAACACAGCCCATTAATGTTTCTGTGAGATTCAACATCTTTATGGCTAGCCCTATATAAAATAGATTATAATCACATTCAATTTGTTTTGGTTAAGGACATTTTATTGAGGACATTTATATGAGATTATTTTTAAAAAGAAATACAAGTGAATCAATGTGTTGTTGCTTCTAATTGACTAGTACTTGCTTTTATTCTTAGCTAAAAAATGAAAAATGTGCAAAACTAGAATTTGAAAAGTGGTGTGAGGCACATTTGGTTTTCAAGAGCTTTCTCCAGACTGCTTTGCACTTCTCTTTGCATCTCTGCTCATAAAAAGCAGCTTTCCAGGAGAACTATAATCCCTGCTGTATTCTTTATCAGCCAGATCAAATAGTCATTTCACTTTAAAGTGCAAATTGAGCTGGCTGTATGAAATAGTGTGCTGAATATGCATGACCCTAGATGTATTGTGTGCACAGCATCCTTGGTCTACAGCATAATAAACTCTTTCAGTACGCATGCAAAAACAGAGCACTCACCTTCAGACCGGGGGGGGGGCAGTTTATGGTTCTTTTGTGTCCCTAACATGCATCTTTTTAAATTGCAAAGGCATGCTCTCGTTTGAAAGTGTGTGAACCATGAGCACAAGGAAACACCTATGTGGTATTCACCTAGAAGTGAACCAACCAGCTCCAGCTTTTACACCAGATGTGTAATTAATGAACTGTCTGTCTGACACCGGGACAACAACTGAACAATGTCCAGTTGATACCCATGTTAAAACTACCCTACTCTACTCCTGATTAAAAAACTAAAAATGTGTTTAATGCCTGGGCTCACACTTTTTTGTTCATATAGCTAATTTTGACCAGTCAAACCAGCGACTCTTTGAAAGTAACATCTTTTTGTCAGAAGTATTTCTCTCAAAGAAAACCTTATGTTGGCGGAATGCAGAGGCTAGGATAAAATTATTGTCTGCCTTTTTTTCTCACTTGTTTTGCAGATTTCGTCAATGCTAAAAGACAATGAGAAGATCCAGTTGAATCCCACCACTGCACCGAGTGGAGATGATGACTCTGAGATCAAGAAAATCAAGAAAGTAAGACTTTGCTTTTAAAACAAAACAGGCTAAAATGAACGTTTCCCAGCATTTCTTTGGTGGTGAAGAAGTGTATTGCCATTTTTCTCTAATTTCATTTGCTGTAGCGTATTTAAAGATTGGGTGTGCTTTTTCTACGCAGTAATTTTATTAACTTGACCTGTAAAACATCTGCCATTCTGCTTTTTGGTCGCTGCTTTCTTTCAAAGCTGTAAGACTATGCTGCGAGTTGCAATGTTATGTTTGTCTGTTGTTCTACTGCAGTGGTCTCTCTGGGATTAAGAAATGGATAGCAGCTTTTAGTATATAATAGTTGTATCAAAGTCAAGGTTTTGACTTTAACCCTATATTAAATTAGCAAATGGCTTTTAAAGGCAAGTACAATGGGTAAGAAGGTTACTAGTTTAAGGCCAACTGGAGGCATTCTTGAGTGAATCTTTTATTTTCTAACAGATTTTCTCTCTTTGTTTTTAGTCTAAAAAACATAGCATAGGTAATTTAAAATATTTGATTTTATTTTGTATTAAATTGACCTCAGGGTTTGATGTTGGATTGTATTTGGAGCGTGGCACTGTGAAGAACTGGCAATGGCATATCCTGTCTTTTGCTTAACAAGAGTCAGAGTCCATGACCCCACACAAGAAAAAGCAGGTAAAGAAAATGTACAAATGAAGAATAGCCTTTAATTGTTCATCAATTGGAAATCATTAGGATCATTGAGGGGAATAAGGAATAAATCCTACATTTAGGATTAATTGTTCAATCGCCTACTAAATGGTTTGAAAAAAAACTATGGACTTTCAAAGTAATTCAGTTTCCAGTAATCAGTTGTTAAAGGAGGAAGAGGTGATGATTGGTCCTTTGTTTAAGACACATGGTTCTGATGGCGTTACACCATGTGTCTGGTTGGCTTACAAGCCGTTGCCTGCTTTTGGAAAGTGAGGAGTCATGCAGACTTTCTTGGATGATGAACACACAAGAAGAGAAAGAGTAGTAAGGTTGTTTTCCGGTTTGGGCATAGGAGGTACCACTTCTGAGAGACTGCACAATGATTGTAGCTGAGGGCATGCTTTGTTTTGAGCTGTGGACACCCATAGAGTAATTCTTGCTCTCGGGAGAGAGGGACTTAGCAAATAATTTAGTGAAGCATTACGATTTATACACAATAGCCCCAGTAAATGTTGTCATTGATCTTGAAATCACAACGTGAACATTAGGAAATACCTCTTCAGTTCACAGGAAATCCTGTTGATTGTCTTGTCTGCGGGTGGGAAAGGTTCAGAAATCTGGGATGGAGTCATATAACTAATTTCTAGGTCTGATGACATTACAGTGTGAATCTTTTTAAACCATCATGACACTTTTGAAGAAATGCAGATAGTCTCTCTCTCTCCCTCTCTCTCTCTCTCTCTCTATCCCCTCTCTCTCTCTGCCTCTCCCTTACATAGTCCCTCACTTTGAATTGAAAAAATTGGACCCTAAACAATGTTCTCTCTAAGCATTTGCGCTCTGGTCCTGTGATATGCGTGGAGTAAAAATCATTGCACAAGGTTCCACAGGGTCTAATCGATACTTGATCATTGGTCTCGATCAAGCTCAACTATGCAACTATCCGCTTCAAATAAGACATTGATGAGAAGTTTGTTCAGGAAAGAGTTAATCTTCATCTTCTAATTGCTCCCGTGTTTCCCCTTACATGCTCATAGACAGGACGTCAGCAAACATCGGCTTAGTACAATGAGGTTTTATTCAGAAATTTCAAGAAACCCGCTAAGGAAACATTAAGATAGTGTTATGTAAAAGCTGAAAAGCTCTTACTATTTGTTTGTTTATTAGCTTTTTTTATATTTTTTCTGACATTTGGGTGTTTCTTCTGTTTGATCAGCTTAGCGTTTTTTTAAACCCATAAGAACTCAAGGTAACACATGTGTCACCAGCCTCATTTTCCAGAAATGTCCTTAGTTAGCTTCATTCTTTTTTCTTTCTTTTTTTATAAATTTTTAGAACTCGTACATTTCCATTATTTAAAATGAGGCTGGGCTCTTTTGTTTTACAATTATGGAGCCACATGTGTAAATCAAAGCTTGTTAGACCCTCTCCCAGAGACATATTTATCTGTGTATTCGTCATTGCTGTAGTTTCATTGTAAAGAATGGTGAGTCAATGGAAGAAAAACCTTAATTTTAGTGAGAAAGATTCTCACCCAGTGCAGAGCAAGAGGCTAAATCGCTTACAAGTCAGGATTTAAAATGTGTAAGTTTAATTAAATATACTGTGCAATCGCATTAACCCTTGTACAGGCCGAGAACAGGATTTTTTATTTATAAATTAAAGATAATTTTTTAATTAAATGTTATCTAAATGTTCACTTTTTTATTTATATATACCATGTTAATTGGCAAGGGAGGCTGTCGAGATGTTGCTCACAGAGGTTTAAGGTGTCGCTCAGAGTTTGTGTGTTTGCTCAGACACATGAAAAATTAGAGGGAAACTTGACCTGAGGTCAAAAAAGCTTAAGAACACCTGCTGTAAAAGTTGAAAAAAAATTTAATAATAACAAAATAAAAATAACAGAAGTACCTGAAGGCACTTGTCAAGCAGTTGAAAACCCAAAAAATGGACCTGACAATACAAAAAAGGGGAGGGGAAGCAGAGGCAACAATAGACTAGGAAAATTGAGACTGGCACAAAAACACTTTTGCGGACGAATAAAGACATGTTTGATGGGAGATAGAATGATGTTTGAAACTACTCGATAATGCCAAGATGTGTTCCTGTGATTTCTTAAGAGGTGTGAGTAAAAGAAAAAGTTTCAATTTGCAGGTTTAGCAAAAATTTGGAGGGTTTTGTTAATACACTTTAACATTTACCGTCATAGAAAGTAGCTGGAAACCATTAGGAAATGAATTTGTCAAAAGAGTACAATATTATTATAATAGTACACTATTATTTTTACACAGTTTGCAGGTGTTGTTATCTGGTGAAGCTAAATTATTGCAAGACAAAGCAATGCCTTTAAATAAACTTTATCCGACATTTCACAGACTGATTCCTGTTTTACATCTTTATTACTGTTCCTCTAGGTTCAAAGCTTCCTGAGAGGTTGGATGTGCCGGAGAAAGTGGAAGACCATTATTCAGGATTACATCCGCTCTCCACATGCAGAGAGCATGAGAAAGAGAAACCAAGTGGTCTTTAGCATGCTGGAGGCTGAGGCCGAGTATGTCCAGCAGCTCCACATCCTGGTCAACAACTTCTTGAGGCCACTTCGCATGGCTGCCAGTTCCAAGAAACCCCCTATAACCCACGATGATGTCAGCAGCATATTTCTCAACAGGTAAATACCAGATTCCACTGAGAAACCCTCATTTTTATTGGAGATTTGTCGAGAGGATATATATAAAGCAGAAATACTAAAATTTATGAACAGTTTAATGTGTTATTCCAAATATATTACTACTGCTTATGTATTATTAAATGTGCAACTATCACTCTCCTTTAAAGGTTTTGTATTCAGATTTTTTGTTGTATATACGTGTATTTTTAGGTTTAATTAATATGTCTTATCATAGTTTTAGTTTATGTTTTATTCATCATTGTATTCAGTTCATTGGTTTCTATGTATTATTCCAGCATTCTCCATCCACCAACTGTTGTGTTCCTTGATCTCTTCTGTGCACTCTTTCTGCTCTTGGACTCTTTACAAAACCTGTGTAACACTTTCTTGGATTATAACACTTGTTGTTGCCCTCCTCTGTGTTGTCACAAGTTACCTGTTGTATTCTCCCGTGTTTTCACTGCATCAGTTATGTTGAGAAATAAAAGGATGAAAGCATCTGTTTAATTCCTGGTGATTCCTGACAAACCTGTAGTCTTGTAGCTACTAGGAATGCAACAATATTGATAGCCAGTGGATCAATACATACCATAGGTTTCAAGCACATTTATTACATACTATTCATACTATAATTTTCTTATTCAAAGTTCTGATGCAAAAACCACCAAGTAAACCTTTTGTTAGGCTCTTATATTCTTAACGGTGGTTAATCATGATTAATGTTCGCTTATTTAAAATATGTAAATTAGAATTTTTAACTGCGCTTAAAAATTGTGTGGAAAATATACCGTAGAATCATTTATGATAATATAATGATAATAAATTCATTCTCAACTAAAAATCTGTATAATGTCTTGTCGCCAAAAATTATGAATTATATTAATACAAATCAGTAAAGTAAATTTAAAGACAAATAAAATCAAGTTTTAATGAGAAGTCAAATCAGCCAGCCAGAGGCACCCATGGTTGTGATTGTGTGTTTAAGCATCTCAGGGCTCATACTCCCCTGGACCTCCCCGTCTGATCACAAATTTAACAGACTTAATCTTTAACAGATTTAACAATTAGCAGACCCAAATAGGGACCAAATAGGACCCAAATTATTTAATATTATTAAATAATAATATTGTAATGATTTCCCAGCGATGGGTTGCGGCTGGAAGGGCATCCGCTGTGTAAAATATATGCCAGAGAGTTGCCGGTTCATTCCGCTGTGGCGACCCCGAAAGGGAAGAAAGCTGACATGAAGATGAATGAATGAATGATATTGTAATGATTATTTTCCATTACAAAGCCTGTGGTGGTAATCGTAAAACAACTTGTTGCCGGTGGCTACTTTAAACTGACTGACATCTATTGTACAGTTCATGTCTCAGTTTTTATTTTGTTCATATATAAGCATTCTTAATATTAATAAAAATATTAAATGATGTCCTTTGTTTCTGCAGTGAAACCATCATGTTTCTGCATCAGATATTCTATCAAGGGTTGAAAGCTCGGATTGCAAGCTGGCCAACATTAGTTCTCGGTGAGTGCACTGCCAGAGTGGTTGGCAACTAGCAGAAGAGAAAAATCTGTGTTCTCATCAACCTTAAAAATACAAGCGAGTATTTGTAAAGTTGCTAAAATTGGTTATTATCTTATTTCTTTTCCTTCAGCTGACCTATTTGACATCCTACTGCCCATGCTGAATATCTACCAGGAGTTTGTACGCAATCACCAGTACAGTCTGCAGATCTTGGCCCACTGCAAGCAGAACCGTGACTTTGACAAGCTGCTTAAACAGTATGAAGCAAAGCCTGACTGCGAGGAGCGCACGCTAGAGACATTCCTCACTTATCCCATGTTTCAGGTGACCAAAATCTTTTTGATCCATGATACATTATCATTTATATAGCTTGACAATTGTCTTGTGGGATTAGACAAAAAGTCCCAAGTGGATATTAAATCATTATAAAATTCACTCATGAAGTCTGGTAAATTATTTTTAAAAATGAATAGGCATATTTGAATCATGGATTTTATAGCTTACACAAGATGCACTGAAACAGTAGTTAAGGTTTTAATGTTTGTTTAAGAATTCTATAAATGGTCTGGTTACGATAATGAACTTTTAAATTACTCAAGAGCTTTGGGAGCACGCTTTTGTTGTTGCAGGTCCTAGATTCTTTAAATAGTTAGCAAGTTGAACTGAAGATAATTGCATATTTGACACAGTTGAATACTCCGTTTGTTCGAGATAGAATCTGGTTAACCCCTTCAGACCCTGCAGCCATTCCAATTGACACCATATTTCACCAGTTGTTTATTCCTTTTTGTGTTTTTCTGAAATTGGATGTTTTATCTGTCAGGAAAAACCAGGGTGGTGTTATCTGTAGAAGAAGGAAAAAATATCCATAGAAAGCAGAACATTTCCAATGGTTTTGTTTTCAGGTTTTGATATTTTATGCACATACATTGAACATAAAGGTATCAAAATGTGTTCATTTTCATTTTACCTTTGTATAATAACTCGCTGTATGTGGCTGTAATTTGCCATTATTTCCTAAAGAGGAATATTGTTCACCGCTAGATGAAATGCTCTTTAAGACCTTGTTGTGTTGTGTAGGGTTGCAGTGTGATTTAGTCCATAATGTCCTGTTTCTTGCAGACTAAGCAGTTACATTCAGTCTGTTTCAGAAAGGTCTACTTTGGGCTTTGCAGCGCTGGAAATAAATGTGCTGATGAGTGATGGTGCTTCTCTTTAAACCTCCTCTGAGAGATTTCAGGGCACAGAGATAGCAAGTTTTGTTTCCTTCTGTGAACATGACTAAGTGTGGGTTTCAGACTATTTGCAAGAAAAAAAAAGGAAAAGTACCATCCAGTCTGACATTATGACATGTGCTTCTTGTCTGGCAGATTCCCCGCTACATCCTGACCCTGCATGAGCTGTTAGCGCATACTCCACATGAGCATGTGGAGAGAAACAGCTTGGATTATGCCAAGTCAAAGTTGGAGGAGCTTTCCAGGTACAGCTCTTTGTTTTAGATGACAAACTTCCTTCAATAAAAGAGAACAGTATGTCTGTAAATCATGATCAAAACAAGACCAAAAAAGGACAGTTTAATCTGAATTAGATTGTTTGTTTGAGGCCAATGTCAATGCAGCTTCTCACAGATATGAGTAGCTAGAGAAGGTGATCTACTTATGTTGTTTCATGAAGACTCTCAGAGATGTACTGTAAAACCTGCAGTCTTGATGTAGCCATGGCTGTATTTGATACTACAGTATTGCATAAATTAATTGCACAGCTAATCAATTTACTTTTGATATATACATTGTGATTATTTCATGTAAAAATGTATGTTAAAGTTTAGCATAAAATTTTTATTGGTTGTATAACACAGAAAGGGACAAAAACTAGAAGAAAATAAAAGTGCAAAAGGTTAACATTTTATGTTTCAGTAAAACTAAAAAGAGATAAATACGAGTTTTTTTAGTAATTAAATTTGAATCCAAAAAAATTATAATAAACTTCCAGTGTGTTTAAAAATGTTTAATGTTTAAATGACAATCTATACATTTATATGTATTGAAATATTAGACATTTCAGCATCAACAAAAATCAGCAATATTTTATTCGATCAGTAGCTAATTAATATTTTTATTCATATGAATGTTTTACAACATTTCTGAAAGAAACAATAGCAACTTTTTTTAAATGTTGAAACATAATCCCTCTTCAGAATTATGCATGATGAAGTAAGCGAGACAGAGAATATCCGGAAGAACCTTGCTATCGAGCGGATGATCGTAGAGGGCTGTGAGATTCTTCTAGACACCAGCCAGACCTTTGTCAGACAAGGTGAACTTCCATCACACATTCACACAGCACACACAAATCCTCCTGAGCTCTCCATAAAAAGAGGCTACAGATTCCTGATAAGAAGATCGAAGGATTCTCCTTTCCTTTTGTTCTTTTCTTCAAACTGTCACCTTTTATTGTCAAGCCCCAACACTTCCCTTTTCTCTCCATTCCCCATCTAAGACTGGCTTTTTTTCCCTGCCAGCACAAAGCACAGTGTTACCTCAAAGGATTGGGCACACTAATCCTGCACAGTGTGTTCAAAGAGCAGACCAACTCTTTCCTTTACAAGTCTGATCACATTTATACTAGTCAAACCCTCCACTGATCTTAAATGTCACTGCTTCACCCCAGGATAGGAAGACACAGGGAATCTGATAAGAGTATGATAAGATCTGATGTCAATGCAGTAGCCCCCTGTGCGCCTCTACTAGTTTATCAGCTTCACCTGCTCTCATGCTTGTTTTCCAGGATCTCTGATACAAGTGCCCATGAGCGAGAAAGGCAAGATCACTCGTGGGCGGCTGGGCTCTCTGTCTCTGAAAAAGGAAGGAGAGCGCCAGTGCTTTCTCTTCTCCAAACATCTGATCATCTGCACTCGAGGCTCTGGAGGAAAACTTCACCTCACCAAGGTACAGTAGAACAAACTATAAGGTAGTACTTATCTGTGCTATGACATGCTAAATTGCATCTATACAAGTACATTATACTGAACTACATTACACTGTACGATGCTACATTTTAATATCCTGTTGTACTTTACATTGTGCTAAACTACACCACATTACATTGCATCATACTGTACAATGCTAGATTAGTCCACACTACAGTATGCTATATTCCTCTAAATCAAACTAAACTACAATTAACTTTATCATAGTATGCTATACTACTCTATACTGTACAATACAAAACCCTAATATTATACATCACACTATCCTACACTACACTTTAATGTACTGTAGTACTCATTATACCACGATATATAGTGCTATACTATACTAAAGAATGCTATACTATACTATAACTTACTACATTTATCTATACTGTTCAATGTTTACTAGATTGTATCTCACTATACTATACAATGATATAGTCTTCAGTATATTTTTCTACACTATGCTATGCTACAAAATGCAAGATTGTACTATACGGTACCATGCATTACTTTACTATACTACTTCACACCACACTATAGTATAGTATGCTAGCTATACTATATTAAACTGTACTAGATTTGATTTAACCATACTTTACAGTGATATAGTCTTCGTCATTCTTTTCTGTGCTATGCTACACAATACTAAGCTGTACTGCACTGTACCATACAGTACTTTACTATACTACATTTCAAAATTTCACCACTATATTATAGTATGCTGTGCTATACTACACTAAACTGTACTAGAATATTTTACACTATACTATGCAATACTCATTCATTCATCTTCATGCCGGCTTTCTTCTTTTTCGGGGTCGCCACAGCGGAATGAACTGCCAACTCTCTGGCATATGTTTTACGAAGCGGATGCCCTACCAGCCGCAACCCATCGCTGGGAAACATTCACACACTCATTCACACTTTAACACTATGGGCAACTGTTCTTACTCAATTCACTTATACCGCATGTCTTTGGACTTGTGGGGAAACCGGAGCACCCGGCGAAAACCCACGCGATCACGGGGAGAACATGCAAACTCCACACAGAAATGCCAACCGACCCAGCCGAGCCTGACCTTCTTGCTGTGAGACAACCGTGCTACCCACTGCGCCACCGTGACGCCCACTACGCAATACTAATTATACTAATTATACTATGCTTTGCTATGCAATTCCAAGCTTCAGCATACTCATTTTGTACATACTACAATTGTATACTTTACTATACAACATAAAACTGGACAATTTAATACTGCACTCTGTTATCTTATACCAATGCATAAGCATACATCATTATGCTAGAGTACACCAGACCAGTGGTTCCCAACCTGGGGAGTAGATAAGTGTCGAGGTAGAAAATTACGGGGCTATATAGCATCACAATTCTGAGTGCAAAAAGCCAGATTTTGAGCTGTACTTGTTCTTCTAGTGTAGTAAAATGTATTTGGAGCAAAAATATGAGTGAAATAGCCTTAAAAAACTGCAATGGCAAATGTTTACGGATGCTTAAATTAGTCAAACCACAAAACCTATTTAACCAAAACAAGAGGATTTTCACTGAAAATGGAGAAGAATTTGCAGAATTTCAGTCATCGGGAAGAATTAAGTCATCCTTATATGAAGTATAGTGATCCCTACATGGTTTTTGTGCTCACATGAATAACAACAGATAACAAACACGGAATACACACCTGTATAAAGTAGGATCAGCTATTCCACCATATATAGGGATCGTCTCCAGCAAAAATGCTTATATGTTTACATTGCTGTTGTTTATATATTACTAGTTTGTAAACTGGAGCAACACAGTCTTTCCTCCACGTCTTCAATTCAGCTCTTCCCCACCATCTGAGTTTTTCACAACTTTATAGTTTTTAAAAACTAATTTTAAACTCATGTGATGAAATGATTAATTCTTTAACTACTTTGATTTTTTTTTCTGCTGAATTATTTCTTGCCGATTACCCTCTTTGGACCAACTGAAATTGTACCACATTCAATAAGAAAGCATTTATTCTGGTCTTTGGGGAAATTAAAAAAGAGGGTCTTGACCGTAATCTCTGTTTTAGTTGAGCTTCTATTGATTATTTGACATCTTCTGAGTTTAGAGTGTCTGACTGTTCTTTGTCTCTGGTTGCCAGAATGGAGTAGTGTCGCTCATTGACTGCACAATGATAGAAGAACCCGAGGGCACTGATGATGAGTGTGAGTATTAAAACTCCTCGTCTGATTTTAAAAAGTGATTCATTGTCCATGAAGCAAAAATCTTTACTGTTTAAACCTTTAGCTTATCATTGATTCTTATCAAAAACAATACAAAAAACACTCCTGGTTTTAAGAACTGCCCAGGGGAGCAGAAACAGGAGCATGCAGTCAGGAGAGGCAGGTGAGGCAGCGATCACAAGATGTATACTAATGATCAAATAAAAAGGTTCACTTTTCATTAGATAAAAAAAAATAATCTATGTATATGAAGCACCTTTATTTTAGGCCCCATTCCATATAACAACATAAAAAACATATTCAAAAACAAACAGCTGTTTGTTGTTGGCACATCACTGTATTTGACCTTTTCTTAGTTTTTATGTGAAAAGGTAAAGTCTTCTTTTTGCTGTCTTTTCCCTTTGTTTTCTTTACTGGTTAAAAAAAAAGAAAAGAAAAGAAAATTTGTGTCTGAAAATTATTTTATGGGATACATGAAAGTGTAAAAATTATTTGATCAATCAATTATAGGATAGGTAAAAACATATGTGGTTACTAATGATATAGGAGCTAAGAAGTATTTTTTTTTTCTTATTCGTTACAGGTGATCTGTTTGGAATTGACTATATATTACAGACTTATTCTTCTGGTTTTCAGCCTGGTATGAGAGTAACTTGGCTATCTTTTTCTCTCAGCCAAATCAGATAAGAGTGGTCAGGACATGGAACACCTGGACTTTAAGATTGTGGTGGAGCCCAAAGACAGTCAGTCTTTTACCTTCATCCTGGTGGCCTCCTCGCGGCAGGAAAAGTCAGCTTGGACCAGTGACATCAGCCAGGCATGTCTACTCAAATCAGGCAGCACTGCAAGATCATGACGCCCTGGGCCAACAAGAACTTCCACTTTTACTCACCTCCTCTGCTCATCCCATTTCTTTTCTCTCTTTCTCTTTTTACTGCAGTGCATAGATAATATTCGTTGTAATGGACTGATGATGAATGCCTTTGAGGAAAACTCCAAAGTCACTGTGCCCCAGATGATCAAGTAAGTGCTGTTCTTTTTAGTATCACTGAAAGACTGCAAGATAAAGTATTTTATTAGGCAAATATTCATGGTTGCAAATTTCCCAGTTTAAGCTAGGTGAAATAAAAAGTCAAACTTTAAAGAACAACAAAGTGTTTCTCAAAGTAATAAATAGTTTTAATACGTGCTTTATTTATTTACTTAAAATACACAAAATTATAATAATATAAAAAATAATAGTATGGAAATAAAGTGGATACAATGTAATAATTAAAGAAGAACAAAAATTTAAAAAAAAAAATCGTGAGAGCAAATTTTAACATTTCCTCTGAAGTGTGGATATGCTAAATGTAAAACATTGTCAGTTTCTATATAAATCCTTCAATTTCAATTGTAGTGCCTATTGAGACATTAATTGAAGTCTGCCAGTTAATATATATTATAAAATAAAATAAAAAACATATATAAACAACATGCATCCCTTCTGAAAACTATTTCAAGAAAGCCCTTTATTTAATTTTAAGCATGATTAATGATATTCAGTCTATAAATGTGATGGTAGGTTTATTTGAACACTAACAGCCAGAATAATAACAAATAAAGAGATACCTTTGAAAGCTGAATAACACTTTTATAATCTGCCCTAGTCTTCCATATTATTGAGATAAAAAATGTATTCATGGATTTATTCATTTATATTTAGTGAAAGTTTAATACAATAATATACTTTGGTGGACGTGAAACAATTTGAAGCAAACATTTTTAACAATTTTTTTACTCATAAAGTGGTGCTTTCTCAATGTATAGAACCTCTCTAATGCTTTGTGCAGGTCTGATGCCAGTCTGTACTGTGACGATG
The DNA here is from genome assembly GCA_900490495.1 of Danionella dracula. Classification (NCBI taxonomy): domain Eukaryota; kingdom Metazoa; phylum Chordata; class Actinopteri; order Cypriniformes; family Danionidae; genus Danionella; species Danionella dracula. The sequence continues at coordinate 8,980,867 of UELW01000178.1, forward strand.
TGGATATCCGGTTCAGTAAGATGATGAACTCGTGCAAAGTGTTGCAGATTCGCTACGCCAGTGTAGAACGCCTGCTGGAGAGGCTAACCGACCTGCGTTTTCTCTCCATCGACTTCCTCAACACCTTCCTGCACTCCTACCGTGTCTTCACCAGTGCTGATGTTGTTCTCGATAAACTCATCACCATCTACAAGAGGCCCATCAGCGCCATTCCAGCACGGTGAGACCTTGGGTTGTTCGTTTTTTACATTTTATTCCAGATCACAGCCTTTTTGGGGGGGATCTTAGTGACTCCCCACTGCTTGGGAGTTTGTGTACAAGTGGATGGGTGAAGTCCATAGACTGTATATAACATGGACATAGCATGCGTGACTTTTCGTATGATTAGTGAAACAATCTAAAAATGGGCGTAGCCAACCATCAACTTCATGGAAGTGCATCTCTTCCCAATAACCAGAGAGGCGGAATGAATGGCTGAATGTTAAAAAATTGTATATCCTAAACAAACAAATAAAAAAATTTCACCCTTTCAGAGAGTTCATGGGGCTCAAAACTATAGATCTAAATAGTACAAAATAAATAACACCAGGGTTGTAAAAATTTTTTTTTTTCAACTGCAAAGTGTGCCACTTTTAACATTGGAGTTTATTAGAACTTTTTCTCTTATGACCCCGCCTCTTGCGGCCAGTTGAGGTATTACAGCCCAGTCACTTCCTATTGTGCAGGAGCAGGGAGAGCGGGAGATTGCTCATTGATGAAATACAGACACCCAGATGTTCACTACATATCTTGTTACCAAATCAGTTTTCTTCCTCTTACTAGAAACATTTCAATTCATTCTCCAACTCTCTTTGAGGTATTAAGTAGGTTTAACACTTTTGTAATCTGTTGAACTATAAGTATAATGTCCAATTTGTAACTTAAGACCAGTAACATTTTCTTACCGGTGACAAAAAAAAAATCTGTTAAGCTTTAATTCTTTCACCATTGGTATGCGTATGTTAGTGGTCAAATCCAATGAAAGAATCTATGCAAAGTTGTGCTAAAAGTGCCGAACCAGGCAATGGCTGAACATATTCCAGAAAAACCAAAACGCTATTGATTAACAAAACTTGAGGAGGAGAATAAGCATAAATCAGAGCATAAATCAGACTTCCATGGCTGTATTCTTACTCATAAAATGACTGAAACTTAACTATTAAATAATTACATAATTATTCAATTAAATTCTACATTTGTCACTTAACATAATGATCGATATTTGCAATATATATGCTTTTTGTATTGCTCTAAACCTGGGCAGTTGCACATGGGGAGTCTATGGAATAAACTTATTTTTTTGACCACCATTTAGTGGACAGTTGTTAAATTACTGTCTAGACTATTTGCTTACAAGCTATTTGCTACAAGATGGGATCTAAAAAATAACACATAAAAATAAAATCGTTCTGTAAAATTCAAAAGAGGTTACACGAGAGTGTCTGTGTGAATAAAAAGGAGAAAAAAGTGAGAAGCAGAGAAAGTCAAAAGGGGAAGGGAGTGTGATGTGCCAAAGATGCTTAAGGCTTGCACGAGGTCACACTAATGTGTGTCACCCTCCTCCCTATATGTGTGTGTTCCACTGAAAAAAGCAGTAATTGGCCCCTGCTCCGAGTCCTGTGTGCCTCCCTGACTGAAGCGCCTCAGCGGGGCTCTGTTGCCATCACCTTAGCAACCGGCCACTCTGCTGCAGGACCACACCCTCCACATGTGCCGCATCTGCAGGATCAAATATTTAGAGTGCTCGTTTTGCTGTCTCCTCTCTCTTGCACATGCGGTATTTTCAGCTCCCTCTTGCTCTTTGCTTCTCCTCCTCCTGTTGGCTCTAGAGACGGAGATCCAGGACGAATAAGAAAGAGCTGGGGACCTCCCACACACCCACAGGCGGTAGCACCCGATCTCCCCTGGGCAGACTGTATCTCCCCCGCTCAGCTGCCCGTACTCAGCTCCGCCGCTCAGCCAGACTGTCATAAGAGGGGCTATTTTTGTGCAAGCATGACGTGAAGGGGTGGCTCGATGGCTTGGTGTGTGGGAAAGCTTCTCTGCAGCGCTCTCTAAGCTTAGAGATGTGAAGAGTAGGCTGTTTATGCTCCATGGAGACAACTCATGGACATCCCCACACATCAATGAGAAGCCATCAGCAGTTAAATCATTAGCTTCAATCAGAGACACAGAACATTTACTCTGTTCTATTTAGTTATTAATTTGTTTATTTTTGTATTCTTGGTTATTGGTGGCTATATTTGAACCATTTCATTTATGTAAATGTTATGTAAAATGTTCAAGATTTTTTTATAAAATAGAATAGCTTGTTAAAAATTAGTTGCATTTAATTTTATTCTGTAGTTCATCAAAGTCAATTGGTATTTTACATGTATTTAAAAATATTTTGTTTTATGTAGTGTTGTGTTACAGCACATGTTGAGTTCCTATAAAAAAACTGGGAAGCTCCTTGCTGCAGAGCAAATGTGTGTAGCTTTTCTGGACTCTGAACACTTCTCTGTGGAATGTAAGCAATGCTTAACAGGATGTCTTTCCATCAAACCTAATTAAAAATAAACTAAACAGGACTTTGTGTATTATAGTGTTATAATTCTCAATAGCTTGCTACCATAACATTACATGGGGGATCTGATACAGCCTTTATAATGCTAAGGTTGCACTTAGAAATAGAGATGGTAAAGACAGCAGCTTAATGGTAAAAAAGTAACGGATCTTCAAATCCATTAAATTATCCAAAACGGCTACTTTTCAGTGAGCATTAGAAACTTTATGATGATTAAAAATAAATCTTAAATAACTCAAAACCAGTTGTCCCCCTGTTCTTATTCTCACATAGATCCCTGGAGTTGTTTTTCGCCAGCAGCCAAAACAATAAACTCTTGTATGGCGAGCCTCCCAAGTCACCCCGTGCCAGCCGCAAGTTCTCCTCGCCTCCCCCACTGGCCATCACCAAAACCTCATCGCCAAATCGACGACGCAAACTCTCTCTCAATATCCCCATAATCACCGGTGGGAAAGCTTTGGACCTGGCGGCCCTCAGCTGCTCTTCCAATGGCTATGCAAGCATGTATTCCTCCATGTCTCCTTTCAGCAAGACCACCCTGGATATCAACAAGCTCTACGTGTCCAGTCCCATCAGCAGCAAGATCCCTGATGAAGGGGAGGGTAGAACAGACAAGGCTGAGGAGGCTGCTCTCAACAAACAAGGTTCTGTTTGCTACTGTATTATTCTTAGTTTTCCACCTGCTCTACATCATATATCAAATATTATTCTTAGTTTTACACCTGCTCTACATCATATGTCAAAACTATCTACAATCATAGTAATATAATTATGTTCATAAACCCAAATATATATCAGTTATATATTCCATCACATTCATGCAGAATAGCATTTGAATGAATCATGAAAGCTGCGTTTAATGCCTTCACATAATGTCCAAAATCCTACAAAAGATGGATTCAATTAATTAAAAATAGACACCAATTCAACTAAACAATAAAGGATCGTCATGCATCATAAACATTGTTCAATTTTGAGAGATTAATTTATGTTGAATATAATTATATATAGGTTAGTGTTTGTTTGTTTTAATATTAGAATAAGAACTATGCATTTACTGCTTTTCACACTATTTTTGACTTCCTCTGACTTTTTCAAATTTAGTGGCTTTGAAGAGTAAATCTTCACAAAATTATTTCCTAAGGATTGATTCATTACTTTCTGGATATGCAAATCCTATGCTCTAAACAGCAGATAAGAACAAAAAAAACAATTGTTATTTTGCAACTTTTCTCAAGTTGATTGTCAAATCATTAGTCATGTGATGGCTATCTATGTTCTCCATTCTCCACTTAAGCCAGAAACAGATGAAGTTCATTCAATGAAATTCAACTTTATTTGTAACATGCCTTATTACAACCAGAAGTTTGATCAGGGTACCGAACAAGAGGTAGAGACGACAAACTCAGGGAAACAGTTACAAAAACACATGTTACCAACAGAATACACAAAGCACAGTACAAGCATTAACACACAAGTTAGGTGAAAGCTTAATTAAAAAGATAAGACATTAAGCTTGCTTTGTACTCCCACATTTTTATCTAAACCTTAATATTTAAGGTTTAAAAATATTTCATATTTAATATATATCATGGAATCGTTCACCACCAGAATTTACTCCTGCCTTAGCTTAAGTTCATTATTTAGATCATTTTCACTGCATGATTATATCGGGTACATTATGGTATCTTGTGAAACAACAAAAATTGTGAGTGTCCAAAATAATACTCAAGTAAAAGTAAGTATCAATTAATTTACATGAGAGAGAGTATAAAGTATTAAATGAAAAAATGTAGTTAGTTACCAGTTCTGATTGGAACGATGCAAAGCAAAAGCTCTGGTCGTCAAACTTCTAGAAGAGCGTCTAGTTATCTTTCCTCAAAAATAGCTTTGTTCTTCTTTATTAAATATGTTAAATGTCATCTCAGTCTTTTAACAGGCATGTACACATCACATAACCTGACATATATAACATAAAATCCAACTAAGAATTTTCTACAATTCATTATTTTCTCTATCTTTATTTTTTCAAGTCGTATAAGTACTTCTTCTTGTTAAGTTACTTGAAATAAGAATTTATAAAAACGTCAATTTTGTATTTAAATTTGAAACCCTGGGCAAGCTTGGTAAAGCACTCTTGGTAACCATATTAACCTTAACATTTAAATGATTTAAATAAGTTAACATTTTCACTACATGTTTTTAAGGTTGAAGCTACAGTTCATGAATGCCTTGCCCTCTGTTACTTTGCATGCACAAAGCATATGCTGCATCACAAGGCTGCTTTTTTTTCTTTGCATTTTTGAGTGAAAACAAACTTTCAACATGAGGCCATGGGTGATCTGCTACTGTTGACACAACCAGCTACAAACTCTAACTTCTCAACATCTTGTGAGACTCGCTAAATTGTTAAGAATAGCTTGCTATGAAAAATAATATTTTATTCCATGATATTTGGAACAAAGGAACTCTACTAAATGTAACTATAAAATAAAATGTAAGTAAAAGTACAGATATTTTACTAAAAGTTAAGTACACATTTTTAAAATATAATTAGATACTATCCACCTTTGAGAACAACCTAAGCTTGAGGTTTTGAAAGTATAAAAAGAGGTATTTTGTTTTTGCTGAAATAAACACATGCTAGTTTCACAGAATTTCATATTTTTCAGTGGTTATTGTTATTATGGTGTTTAAGTAGACTTGAAGTGTTTCAAAATTGGAATATTTTTGGCTTTAGTTAATAAACAAATAAATATTGTGTTGCACAGCTGCTGAATTGAGTTTCTAGCATATCAACAATGCCAGCATTGTTGCTGTTCTGGCTTCAGAAATATTCCTATATTTGACTTGTAAATGGGCTTTTCTTATGTTTTTAGACATTTCGGTGCGTGAGGAGAGTGACAACGATCAGATTCAGAGTGACGAAGCAGAGGCTGAAGTCTCACCCACCAAATCACCCACCACTCCCAAAAACGTCAAATGCAAAAACTCCTCAGGTAAAAAAAAAAAAACATTCTGTCCTAGACTTCCATGCCATGTGTTTATCGCTCAGTGACATGAAACCAGAGCACCTGCATCTCATGCTGACCAACCACCTGCACCCTTCAGTGCAGCCAAAAGCCTTTATCAATGGCTCAAAATGGCTGATTAGCTGTTTGAATTACTGAGAGTGTAATGATGAATGATCCAGAAGTATTTCCTGTGTTTTCACCTTGAACGATGGTACTTCTATACAGTAGAGGATGTTTGAAAATTAACACGAGAAATTCAGCTGAAATCTCTTTCGTGTTAAGAAAAAAAAAAGTACATGAGTAGGTGTTTGGAAAACATGTGCCATAGCAACCATCTGAATGTATTCTCTGTGACATCTGGGTTACTGGGTTTGTATGAGTGTGATTAATGCTCTGAAACAGTGTCGTCTTGATGCTTTTAAAGCTGCTTTACATAGACTAGTTACACAACGAGTATCATGTTTGTGGCAGTGCTTCTGTCGAGGTTTAGGGCTGTGGATGAAGAACTTGTTTTGGTTGCCCTACTTTGTGTATTTTCTTTCCTGAAACACATAGCAACACGGTTATTTTCTTTATTAGTGGGCTTTTGTTATTCACTGAAAGAGTGTTTGAGACATACATCTTAGTGAAACGATGAGCTATTTTTAGGCTCAACCATCTTGAGAACCAGAGCCCAGCCTATTGTCTTGATGTAGACGCAGTGTAAGATTTTATGTTGTGCTCTGCCGCCCGCTGGATGCTTGGGTTCACTGCATCTCTGCAGCAGCAGTACTATATAAAAAACATGAGATATTTACATGTAGATAAACAAAACAAACAGTATGGAAATACATGTTTATTTTTTTATGTAGCTGGGAGTTGCAGACAAACCAGTTAGTCGTTTTTGATTTGTTTTCGTTTGGATATTTGTGACATTTTCATGTCTTCATTGGAGGCTTATCCATTGTGGGGAGAATGTCACTGCCTCCATTATTGCTGCTTGAGTCCATCTTGTCTTATTTTTCACCTGCTGTATCCTTAAAGTGAAAGCACTCTTATAACCCCTACAGTCACATTAAATTGTCCTTTGGCAATTGTTTTTCTAGATTTTTACCTTTTATTTTTTTGTACTCAAAACTCTCCTCTGCTGATTCTAAAAATATTTTGCGATTTCATTGATTTTCCTTTTGTACTTTAGATAAAACTAAATGTCTAACTTCATTGGGTATATAGCAAGATGTATTTCCAAAACTTTAAACTTCTGTAAATGTTAGCTTAATTGTACTACAGTTACATTATAAATGTTAGCGATTAGTAAAAAAAAAAAATATTATTTAAAAATGTGTGCGTATATATATATATATATATATATATATATATATATATATATATATATATATATATATATATATATATATATATATATATATATATATAAAACATTGCAAAAATGTTTTTACAGCGTGTTAATTGTGGATCACTACCAATAATGCTCAGTAAGCTGATTTCTGTTTTACCACATAAACACATAAAACAGCTTGTGAGGAACCCAGTTGGAGAGGATTTGGCAAATAGCATAATTTATTTTTGGATCCTAATTGGTTTTCTATTTTGTTTGTCTCTCAACTGTTGTCCCTCAGTTGTCCCTCGGTTGTCTCTCGGTTGTCTCTCGGTTGTCCCTCAGTTGTCTCCCAGTTATCCCTCAGTTGTCTTTCAGTTGTCTATCAGTTGTACAACATTTGATTTGTTTGTGCTCTCAAACATTATTCTGTGATGTCACTGTCTGAAAACTTGTGATGAAAACTTGTCAAAGCAGAGTCTCATACAAACATGTTTTCCTATGAAGCCTGACTTACATGTAATAACTCAAAAGCAGTTTCTGAAATAAGCTTTTTTAGGACCATTATCTGGTTATTTTTTACTAATAAAAGTTGTATTATTGTACAACATGATAGTACAACATGAATCAAGGATTTAATCTATCAAATGTATTTTTTAAAGGGCTCTTTTGCAGTTACCTCACCTTGCTTGACAAGTAAGGAGCCTAATGTAGATTTAACTCAAAATATATATTCAGATTAGATTGTTTTAGGAAGTAGAATATAATTCATAGATACAATTAATTATATTATGTAGCAATACAGCTACTACACATCTTTTGAAGGTAGATTGCGAACAACAAATAGCAATCAGATTACATTTAGTGCTTTCTTGACGTTATATTTAAAAACATTTTACCAGCTGCAACATCTTCATGTTGCTTTTCTTTCACCAAACAACTATTTCTTCCTGTCATTCGTTATTTCGCTTATTGGCTATATTTTTAAGAGTGGAAAAATCCATGTACATAAAATTAGATAATGAGCAAGGCAAGGGAAGGCAAAAACAGATAATAGGTAACACAGATCAGACTTATACACAAGCAGCAGCACTTTAAATCTATTCTGAGAGTCGCTAGCAGCCAATGTAGAGACCTGAGGACTGATATTATGTGCGCTGACCTTCTAGTTTTGGTAATTCTGAACAAGCTGATGCTGCCTAGTGGTCTTTTTTGGGAGACCAGTTAAGCGACCATTAGAAAAGTACAGAGCTGTCTCTGTACTGTGATAAGCTCGGACATTAGGTTATATTGAAAAATATCCATGTGCTATTTTATGCTCAAGAACGAATTAAGTTTAATTAGTGTTACCTTTCCGATCATTTTTCCAATAAAAGGGAGATTTTGCCATGGAAGTCAGTGATGCATATAGATTTGCAGAAGACTGTGGGTTTTGGAGCTTCCCACCAGGCTGTCATGTGGTCTGTTCGGATATGAATTAATAGCAGAATCAACTGCAGTTGGTTTATTTTCAACAGTTTTTGTTAAAGGTGCCATATTCTGACCATTTTAAATCAATTATAATAAATATTTGAACCCTCTAGACTTTTATTGGACTGTTAATTTGTTTCTACAGGCTGTATTTATCGTAGACAGTGTCTGAATCACCTCAAAGGGTTGTACTTTGCAAAACAAACCATATCTTCCTCCCACTGTGATGCTCTTTCCATGCCACTGCCGGGTTTTTGTTGTTGGCACACAGAAAGTCCACCCATTTCGGATGATTAATTAAACTTTTGTTAAGTAAAAAAAATGTTTTGGCACAGGACATCCAAAAATACACTTTATTCATAGTTATCTAATGCAGTTCTACTACGGTTTCATTTTTGGGTCAGTCAGAGCTACATTCTTCATTGAGATTCGCTGATTTGAGGCCAGTTGATGTCTGGTGGATAGACTTGTGATCTGGGATCGACGACTTATGATCTGAAGATCACAGGTTCAATCCCCAGATCCATCGAGTTGAAGGTGGTGATGAGTGATGAAACACTTGCTCTCCCATCTACAACAACGACAGCTGTTGTGCCCTTGAGCAAGGCACCAGTTGGCCGACTGCTCCTAGGGTGCCACTGCCATGCATGCAAACAAATTCTGAAAACTCGAGTTTACATGATACAACACATTTAATAAATAAATTAGTTTTTTTTTTTTTTGTGGTGTATATCTTAAAACAACTCTTGTTCCTTTTCCTCTTGGCAGAGTTTTCCCTCTTCTCTTACAATAATGGCTTGGTGATGTCATCCTGCCGGGAGCTGGATAACAACCGTAGCGCCTTGTCTGCCGCGTCTGCCTTTGCCATTGCCACAGCAGGTGCCAACGAGGGCACACCAACCAAGGAGAAGTACCGCCGTATGTCACTGGCAAGCACAGGTAAGACTCAGCAAACTCCCTGAGAATATTTGTTGCCTGATAGAATTGGTTAAAATGTAAATTTTTACTGGCTATCTAGGCTTCCCCACGGATCAGAGGAATGGAGATAAGGAGTTTGTGATTCGTCGTGCAGCGACCAACAGAGTTCTCAATGTCCTCCGGCACTGGGTGTCCAAACACTCACAGGTGAGGCTGAGTACACACTGTGCTGTTACAAATTTTACTCAAAAGAGATATATGTCTATATTTGTCTATAATATGTCTATATTTTTAAAGAGAAATTTTTTATGTATTTATAGATTTTTTTTTTAATTACTCTCAAGGCTTGACAGGAAACCGAAATCCAAACCTTTTAAAAGATATTTTATTATATGTACATGGACCCATGCTAAAAGCTTTAGACCTAGCTAAGCAGACTGTCATCACGAGAAAAGGAGTAGAGTAGATAGATCAGTTTGTTTCATAGTTTTTCAATATTGTAAACTTTCATCATAATTTGAAAGTAAAAAATACTTTGTTAGCCAATTCTTATATGTTATATGTGCAGGACTTTGAAACCAACACTGAGCTTAAGATGAAGGTCATTGGTTTCCTGGAGGAGGTGATGCATGATCCTGAGCTTTTGACCCAAGAAAGAAAGGCTGCAGCTAACATCATTAGGTAAGCATCCTGAATATATACATGTCAATTGAGTATATCAATTGACATGTATAAATGTTTGGTGTAATTTGTTTTTGTTTTTTAGACAAATTTTGTCTTGTTTACGTTGGAACTTCTACCAGCATCTCTCAATATGCAAAAATGTAAAGAATCCTTACCAATATTTGGTGTATGTAGGCAGCATCTGTTAATATAAATATTTTTTGCAAGCTTAATAGATGCCTGAACAGTGCATTTCTAACTGCACTCCCTTGTGCCGCGCTATGGATCATTTTCTCCATATTTATATGAGCTCGAGTGGGATAAAACACTTGCACTATTCAACCTGGGAGATTAAAAACACAGCACTTTTATTCTAGGTTTCTGCAAAAAAAGCTATATTTCCTCTGACGGTTGTGGTTCCTCATCCACAACACTTCCTGTTGTAGCAGTACATGACACAATTGACTATAAGACCAATCAGAACTTCAGACTTTATGAAACTCTTGCTTCTGATTGGTTTAGCTTGAAGACTGACTCTTTTTTTTTAAACGTATGGATACATTAAGAAGAGAAACTTGCTGTGAAATACACAGACCAGGGTCAGTGTCAGGATACTATTGGATGGTAGCGACATCAAAAAGAGTTTTATTTGAGGTTGAAACACGTGTAAGTTTATCTAAACAGATTTAGCTGAGATACAGTTCTTTTACTTCAGGAAGATGAAGAAAACAAACTTTAAAGTACCTTTTTATAGCAATTTCTCTGACAATTTAACTGTCTCCAACTCAAATTAAAGAGCACATTCTCCTCATAAAAAGAATTATAAAAAATCTGTTCTTGATATATATAGAAAAGATTTATGAAAAAAAAATACAGTAATACATTTTTGGGCCCATAACGTCGTATATCATGCAGTACATAATGTCCACTTTTTTCTCTTGACCTTGTTCACTCTAAGAAAGGTCAATTTTTCTTTTTAGTCGTAGTATTCTTTGATATTTACTTTAGTCTTCACTTGAATTAGCATGAAGGGTCAGAAAATGAAGTACAGTATGTTGTTGCCTCTACTGTCCCTGTGGTTAGAGACAGGTGCTCATATTTATTCATCAGCAGTTGCTTGACCAGCTGAAGGTTATCCCATTATTATACATTTTTTTTGTAAAATGAGCTGACTAGAGTAAAAATGCCAAATTTTTACCTTGTACTTTGCAACAAATAAATGTGTTTTGCTATGTATTTACAAAAACAAACCCTTTTTTTGTTCTAAAAAATATGAACTTAATTCCGTTGTAAAGTAGAAGTTATTCATTTTTACCCCAAAACTAGAAGGACCAAATGTAGGTGTGTCGATGGAATAGCAGCTTTCAGTCAAGAGCTGGCAAACATGAATTTTTTTTTTTTTATTAATCTTTAAGCCTAGTCACAATTTCATAATATAAACATGGGTATTAATTAACAACATCTGATTTTTGTTTTGATTTTTATATAGGACTTTGACACAGGAAGATCCAGGAGACAATCAGATCTGTCTGGAAGAGGTGCTGCAGCTGGTATGATTTTTAGAGATTTTACATTATACTTGATGCTTTGTCTTTTAAGTTGTTTTTATGTTGTGTACTTTAGCTCAGGTAAATTTAGTTTTAAGTATTTCTCTATGCCTAAAATCAGATAATTTGACAGCTTGACATTTATAGAGAATTAAAAAATTTACATTTCTCAAAGTGAAAATACTTCTACCTTCTGTGTTTATCTGATTAGTGTGAATTCAAGTTAAAGATAATTCTGCAGCAGACAGCTATATTTGTCAATGTCAACAGCTTTATTTCATCTGTTCATTTTATGTGTCTGATCTTCTGTCAAGTTATTCGTATCCGACTCAGCCATATAACACACATTTAATATATTGAAAGAGAATTTAAAAATCGTTGTTATAGCAGTTCTTCAATGAAAAAGAACCAAATTAGATTATGGCAGTTTGCTAACCAGAATTATTCGCAAGGTTATTCAAAATCAAATCACCTTTTTAAACTTGAGACTTTTACCACTCCTGGTGTTTTTACGGTATTAATTGAACCAACATTATTTATAAACATGTTTCTTTTAAGATCTCTCTCTTTACATGTTTCCGTAATTCAGATTTTCCATATTGTTATTTTTCTATTATAGTTGCATTTTACTTCTGTTAAATGTGCTAAAGTAACTCTTGTATGTAAAACTTGTGTTTTCCACTTTAGCCAGTTAAAACTAATGTACTGTTTTATAGGCGGAAGGAGGAAAGTCTGAGGCTTTTGAGAGCCACTCAGCTCTGGAGATCGCAGAGCAGCTCACTCTGCTCGATCATCTGGTTTTCAAGGTCATTCCGTACGAGTGAGTGCATCTTCTCAGTATTTCACTTTCTTTTATTTTCATTAAAACTTTGATGAAATTCTGAACACAATATCATGACACAAAATCATTCTTTCTTCATAAAATGTTTTTCATAGTTATTCATTTGGGTAAAGCGAACATTGAGAAAGATGAGGAAGCTAACAGGACTCAAACTAGAAAAATGTTCTATAAAATATAAAAGACTCTCTAACTTCAGTTTTGATTGTGTATTAAGCCAACAACTGTATTTAAACCTCAAAATTATTTTTGTTTTATCTACAGAGAGTTTTTTGGTCAGGGATGGATGAAGAATGACAAAAATGAAAAGACCCCCTACATCATGAAAACAACGAAACACTTCAATGATGTAAGCATTAGATTTGAACGTGAGGAGTATCTTAGTTTATTTTTCTGTTTCGCTATCCTCAAATTCCGGTGTCTTCTTTCAAGATAAGCGACCTGATTGCTACAGAGATCCTGCGCAGCGAGGATGTGAATGTTCGGGTGGCGGTGATGGAGAAGTGGGTGGCGGTGGCTGATATCTGCCGCTGTCTCCATAACTACAATGCCGTGTTGGAAATCACCTCATCCCTCAACCGTAGCTCTATCTTTCGGCTGAAGAAAACCTGGCTCAAAGTCTCCAAACAGGTGAGGACCTGATCAAAACTTATACAAAGTACATGAGAAAATGAGTCCTGACAATTTGCACGAGAGAGGATGGCTTAATATTATTTGATTTTATAAGTAAATTGTGATTTTTGGAAAATTTGCTTGAAATGCATTAATAAATAATAACATAGTTTTGTTTAAATCAACAGACAAAAACAGTCATTGATAAGCTCCAGAAGTTGGTCTCATCAGAAGGAAGGTTCAAGAATCTCAGAGAGGCCTTAAAAAAGTATGTGGTCCCAAGCTCAACTCAATGTTTTTCCTTTAAAGTGGATGAAAGAGTATTTGTTTTGCGTTCTCTTTTGCGTTGGATTTTTGTCATTTTGTTTTGCTTTTGAACTTTTTGCTGGCTTTTTAATAATATTGATGTCTCAAATCTACTTATAAAGTATAACATTATTTTGTTTCTTCTTTGTCTGATAGTTGTGACCCTCCATGTGTGCCGTATTTGGGAATGTACCTAACTGACTTAGCCTTTATTGAAGAGGGGACCCCCAACTACACAGAGGACAACCTGGTCAATTTCTCCAAGATGAGAATGGTCAGCTTTACACAATCTGTTTTATTCATACAGGAATTAATTTCCCGTTTGATTTCTAATCCAAGATATGTGTTACAGATTTCCCATATCATCCGAGAAATCCGACAGTTTCAACAAACAGCATACAAGATTGATTACCAGCCAAAGGTACTGGACTCTGGGAAACTATAGAACTTAGCGTAGAATTGAGACAGTTACATTTAAAGCAGTTTTTTTTTTCTGCAGATCTGGAAATCCCCACAAATACATTCTATCTATTAACTAACCATTAGATAAGTACTGTATGCATATCTGTATGGCAGATGAATAACATGTGGCAATCTAAGTGGATTGTCAACTGCTCAAAGGCTCTGTAAACATTTGTTTAGAGATCATTAAGTTAACATTATCACTGGATGTGTACAACACAAAGTAGTCATGATTAGGACTAATGAAGATCTGGGAAACCCCTTTTTTGAGTGTCATTTGGAACTGCTTTAATGAGCTTTAATGATATGTTTCACCTTCCTTTCAAATTAGAGATATAGCTTTCACTGCAGGGGAAGTAAAATAAATCGTAAAGTTGGGATACCAGACTGTAAAAATATATCAGTAAATAAAGAAATGTAATTAAGTAAAGATACCTTTTTTTAAGAAAACAAATGTCAGAAAGAGACTAAACTTTCAGATATATTACAAATAAACTATGTGTTTGTTAGGATTTGTCTGAGAAGGCTGCTTAATTCGGGGTTTTTTCCCCCCATCATTCCTCATTCAAAACACCTGCCTGGCTCATTAGGGTGCACCGGTTCCTGTTGCGCACTGATTAGACTTTCTTCTTATTTTCCCTCTTCCGACTTCTCTGTCAGACGATTGTTACTCTTCAACGCTCTTACCTTGAGTTTTGCTTCCTAGTCTTCCAAGTCAAGGCGGAGGGAATCTGCCGTCCGGTCCTCTTCGGGTTTTTGTTTTATTTTTGTGTTTCGGTGGTTACAGGGTAATTATTGTGTAACTACAGAGAACAAATTCCTCTTTAGATTACAGCCCTCATCCATTGTAGTTATAGTGTAATTATGGTGTAACTACACAGAACAAACTCCTCTTTAGATTACAGCCCTCATCCAGTGTAGTTACAGTGTAATTATGGTGTAACTACAGAGAACAAACTCCACTTTAGCTTACAGCCCTCATCCAGTGTAGTTACAGGGTAATTACTGTGTAACTACAGAGAACAAACTCCACTTTAGCTTACAGCCCTCATCCAGTGTAGTTACAGGGTAATTACTGTGTAACTACAGAGAACAAACTCCTCTTTATATTGTAGCTATGTAGTTATTATTGTGTTAGGTAATTATTGTGTAACTGCAAAAAATTATCTCCACTTTAGATTTTAAATTACAGTGAAACTATTCTTGGACCAAAAAAATATGTTGAAATAACTACACACAAATAAAATTGCAAGTTGTTACCATCTAGTGACAAATAAGGGGAAGTGCACTGGTACTAGCAATCATCACCCAGGAAGTACACAGTAAGTGCAGAGTAATTACCCCTTGTACACAGTAAGTACACAATAATTACATAGTAATTACCCTGTATGTACACATTAGTTCCCCTGTTAATACACTGTAAGTATACAATAACTAAAAAATAATTACCCTGTAAGTACATACACTGCAAAAAATGCACTCTTGGAACAAGAAAAAAAAAACTCAAATAAAGTTAAACTCTTCCTATATCAAGCAAAAAAATCTGCCAATGGGGTAAGCAAATATGACATGGCAAGATTTCTTAAAATTAGAAAAAAGGTCTAGCTGATAAATAGACAAAAACTCTCAAAACAAGACTGTACAAGTTGTAAAACTGCACTGAAACTAGAATATTTCAACTTGTATCTAGTCTCTAGTGGTCTTAAAACTAGACAATCTGTCTTAAAACTAGGATGTTTTCTCTTTTATTTAAGACTAACTTAGAAAATTTAGTATTAAAATAAGTATATACGACCTTAAATTAAGAAAGTTTGTGCTTAATTTTAGTTCTTAAAGTAGAATATGGGTTCTTAAAACTAGATATTCTAGCTTACAATTTTAATTTTAAATAAGTATAGTATATATTATTTAGGCCTATTGATGCATTTTTAGATAGGATAGTTCAGATAGGAGAGAGGAAGAACACTTAGTGGAGATCAGTGGAGGACCAGAGCTGGATTCGAACCCGTCACCAGAGGGTTCGATGGATTTTTGAGTCAAAAATTCTTGTTTTAAGATCAGTGGCAAAATCGGCAACTTGTTTCACATAGTTTCTTAATTCAAGAAAATAAATGACCAGTATAAGATTTTTTTTCTCGTCAAGAAAATATAAGTGTTATTTTCTCAAAACAAGCAAAGTAATCTATACCCAAAAGGTTTAAATTAGAAAATTCTTCCTAAAATAAGAAAATCAAGAATTTCAATCTAATTTTAAGCATTTTCAGCTTTGCTTAAAATTCATTTTTTGTAGTGTAGGTACAATTTAACTACCCTGCAAGTACACAGCAATTACCCTGTAATTAGCAGGCTGTAATCTAAAATGTTACCGGGTTATGTTTATGTGGAGTGTGTGCCACAGACTGTACATGCAATGATAAATTACTCTTTAAACAAAAGTTAAAAGTTTTACTATGCAGGTGAACTTAGTCATTTGCTTGTTGGATTGAAGAAAGCTTTGTGTCGGCAAATAATTCTCTGTTTGTCTTGTAGGCAGTGCTATATTTACTGGACAGAAGCTCAGTGATGGATGAAGAGGGCCTGTATGAAGCCTCTCTCAGAATTGAGCCTAAAGTGCCCAACTGAGAAAAGCACCACCTGGCATCAGTGTACAGACATGCACCCAACTCTCTACAGTGTGCGCTACATTCATATGATCTGTTGCCTACACAATAATTAGGATTCCTGGATATGTTTCCTTGTTTTTAGTCTTAATCAAATCTTCCCTGACAACTTACCTATGATTTCAGCCATTGCTCTTAATGCAATTATATAATTTCCCTATTGCAAAGTTCTAATGTTTTGTAAGCCTTGACCTTCATTTCCTTAATGAAACATGAAAGCCAGCAGAAGACTTTTGAGATATAGTTGCATGTAACTATCATACAGTATATGCAAAACATGTAGCAATGTGGAAGACAGAAATCTTACTGTATAAAACCAAACATGAAGCCGTTATATTTCAACTCATGCATTTGCTGAGCTGATTCCGATGTCTATTTGTTTTAAATAATTAGCTAAATTTTTTGAAAACCTATTATCATGCCTTATATGGCTTCCCTTTTATTTAGAATGAAGTAGAATTAGAATGGATCTCACCAAAGAGTCTAAAGAAGTTTAAATCTACTCTTGCATGAGGTTTAACTTCCCAACACTCTATGGATGGTTAATTTAGACTACAATTGAAAAGGAGAAAGCAAGTATTTTTACATCCAACATTTTAATTGCTTACAATTTTATAGCTCAAAATCAGAGTATTCTATCCAGCTACTGTACATTTACAGACAATCTATGTCCATCTTGCTGTTCCAGTGATTGTGGAACGTGACTCAATATCACTTTGTAAAATGCATTGTCGTTTAAGAGCTTGATCAAAAGTGAATGACTTTCCCGCTTGCAGCATAAAAAAGGTATTTTTGTAGTCCTAGAACAAAGATTTAGGGTTATGCATCCTAACCTAAAGAAGAAAATGACCATAGAAACAGTTTTTGTACAAATATGATCTACTCACCACACAGAAAATATTGTATTCTGTATATTTTGTATATGCAGCCCTATGTATTTCTTAACATGTACTAGTTTAAAGCACACCTCTTTAAAACGTTGTATCCTATACTTACACACTTAATGCTATATGATTTGTGATTTTTGAAACCATGATCTAGAGGTAGAGGACTTCAACGTGTATTTGCAGATACTGTAATCCTGTCTATAATCATTCTTTTAGCAGGACTATAGTAACGTAGTGCTTATTCTGTGAATATTTGTATGTATTTTTACTATGTACAGTCTGGAAAAACACACTAAACGCTGACGTGGCAGGCATGCATCACTGTATCAGCCAGAATCTATTAAAGGATCATATATACAATGGCAGTCGAAAGTTTTGACACACCTTCTCATTTTATAGTTTTTCAGGACTAATAAAGAGCAAATTTATCACCAAAGGCACCAAAAAAACAACAACAATTTAAAACAAATTATACATTTTAGAAAAAGCCAACCCCTTGCTTTATATCTGCCTTGCACAATTTTGGCATTCTCGTAAGGAGCTGTTTCCTTGCCAGGAAAGAGTTTCTAGGATACACCTGTTTACCCCTTTTGTCCTTTATCACTCTGTGGCTATCTCATCCTAAACCATCTCAGTTTGGTTTAGAGTTTAGAGGTTGTCAGAGTCCTCAATCCCACTCCTTGCTGAAATAGCACTTACATTTCATGAATATGCATTTGGGGTAATTTTGTACAGAATCAAACATGTTTGCGCATTTAAATGTAAATCAGATGGGGTTTATTATCAACGTAAGATGCTGCGGTTGACATGTTGGCTTCAGTGTTTGTAACAGTCAGCACAACACCCCCACACCATCACGCCTATTCCTTCATGTTTAACCTGCAATGGTAACCATTCAATTAAAGGTCTTTCATTTTTTTGAGTCAAAAAGTCAGCATAGATGGAACCAAAGATATTCTTGTGTTATTTTTTGTTAATAAAATAAAATTATACTTCTGGTTGCATTTCAATAAAGGTGTTTTACCAGCAATGTGACAGTACAAATCTGATTGGCGCAGTTACCTCTGAACAAATGATGTGGAGGTGTGTCTTAATTAGAGATCTTTGTGTTATTCATTTGAGCCTAAATTTAAGGCACTTAATTTAACAAATTTTAACTTTTGATTTCTGAGGCTGGTTACTCAGATAAACCAAAACATAACTTCAGAGGAGGTTCTAGGTCGACTTTGCCATAGAGCTGTCAGCCAGTTTTATGGTACTATTGATAGATTTTGCAACTAAAAATGTAAAAGTTTTTTCTTGGAGGCCTGATATTTTCTTGTTTAAGCAATTATGGTCTGTTTATTCTTTTTACTTAGCTGATTTGCTCTGTTATTTTTAACATGTTAGTTATCTATGTACCAATCTGGCTTCTGCACAACTGGTGATTCAAACTCCAGTATGTGGAGCATAAATTCAGCAAAAGAGTACATACCTGTGCCAATATAGCCAATTCAGAAGAGAAGGCCAATATTTTGCAGCCCTATCAACTAATCCGTGGGTGGCTACTTTGAAAAATCTAAAATAGGAAAGTAAGTTTATATCTTTTTATGTTAACTACAACATTTGTTATTTGGGGATTCGTAGTTCAAGTAAAAATTTGAGCAATTAAAAATGTTAAATGAGAATTCATATGCAAAACTTTGACTGTCAGTGTATATACTATACACCTGTAAGTGCACATCCTCTTATAAATGATATATAAACATATACAAACAAACATTTTGCTGTTAGCAATACCCAGTGGTATGAGAATTATCTTTCAACCTTTACGTTTATTTCCACAGCTTGGGAAATATTTCCAGTTTTGTACAAAAAAGAGAAACTAACAGAAAAGAAAGAAAATTAAATAAACTGTATGTTTCCTGATTACCTCTTGCTAATAAATCTATTCTATCTCAGGGGGATATTGCTTCCTTGTATGTGCCTTTTGTCATGGTTACTACTTAGATTTATTAGGTCATCATATCACAATTTTAATTTTATGATTACTGAACAAGTATACAAATGATTGCATGTGTTCTTTTTCTTTATTAGGTGAGATTAATCCAGCTAGTATGAACATTGGTAAGAGACTGGCTCTATTTTGTTAGAACTAGCTTAAATTGGAACGTTTAAAATCAAAGTAAATTTAAAGATATTTTAGTAGTCTTTTGGAGATTTGGTCATTTGATTACAATTGTAACCTTTACAAGAATACGTTCTCCCTAATGGAAGTTGCAAACAGCAAAATCTTGCTGTGGGTGCTTTTAGTGATAAAGTCAAATCAGAGCACCATAAAGGTTTAGGCACATGATGTGACAGGATAGTAGGTGCCCTCAGCCTTCCTTACACAAAATGTTTGGAAAACTGACCAAACACCTTTTGACCAATGTTGTTCTGGCCCAGAGATTCTTCCAAAGGCGCACCTGCTGCTTGACCATAGAAAAACAAAGAATTGATGCATGTGGCATAGAGTACATCCTCATCTGACAAAAATGGCAACCCAACAATTTTTTTTTTCTTTTATTAAAAATGTGTCAACGCTTAGAAAGAGTCTTTCTTTAATTATAGAAAATTACAGTAAAAGTTTATATGTCAGCTGCTGCAGAGTGATGGAAACAACAATGGTTACTTGTGCAACAAATCCTAATATGGGAATGGAGACATTATGTTGAATGACAGACCAGCTTTTTTGAAAGGGCCGATGAGATCACGTTCATTGGGCAAACTGTATCACTTTCCATTGTGCCTCTGGTGTAAAGAGGTACAATAGAGCAATACTGCATTTATTAAAGCAGTAACTGCATTTTTGATGTAAATGATTTATTATAATTTTCATGACATTCTTTATGTGACAAAATATATCTTATCTCAAATTTTTATTGACAACCGCTAACCTACCTACAACTACTTAGAAGTGACAACAGGATCTTTTTCAAATGATTGTTCTCAGTTCTGCACTTTTCACAATATTGTATTTTTTGCATTGTATAGGACAGATACTAATAGTTTCATTGTTTCATTATGTACATTCTCATAGAAAAATAAATATTTCTCATTATTTTATTGTTTTTGACCCTTTCAGACCATGCATACATTACAATAGACAATTCAGGGCCTGTTGTATATTATGGACTATTTTACTAAATTTACTGCCTATACTTCATGACATTGCATGTTTTTGATAATAATAATAGTATTAGTAATATTAATGCCTTCAATTTAAATAGCACTTTTCCAAACGCTCGATGATGCTTTACAATAACCAGAGCATTTTTCATTCACGTTACAATAACACACTGGTTATGCTGTAAACTGTTGTATCATTGAGAGGGAAACCTTTTTTTTTGCAAGACCTGATATTCACAGCAAGGAATGAAAAACATGACCAACTTATTATTTGATTATGCAAAGAACTGTCCTTCCACTGTTTAGTGGAATAAAAATATTTTTAGGGAGGCAATATGTGTTTTTATTTTAAATTAAAAAAGGATTGTAACATACCTTTTATGTTGTTAATGGATACCTGTATTACAAAAAAAAAAGTTTTCAAATAAACGTGTGTCCCTGCGTCCAATTAGTGACTACTGATCATTCCGAAGATTAGTAAATTCACCAGAGTGGCAAGAGCATTCTCACATAGAGCGCCGAAGGTCTAGAACAAACTCCCGGATGGTGTCGGGAGCTCAACTACTCTCACAAGTTCAAAACTAAATTAAAAACATATCTGTTTAATCTAGCATTCGAATAATTGGCTCCTGGAATTTGTCCAAACTGATATGGTGTCTGAGCGCTTCAAACATTCTTATTATCGAAAAAACAATGTGTTTCAATGTGCCTATCTAACCTAATTTATAAATCCCATCATTTATCACTCATCCTGCAGCTGATGCTGATCACTTGTTTGTTGTCTGTGTTACATTTTTCTAACTATTGTTTTTCGTTTGTTAGTGTCTGTTTGTTTTTTTTTTTAAAGGTGCTATCCAGCGAACTGTTCGTAGATGGATATTAAGTTTGTATATTCTTGATGCTGGTGAGGTGATTAGCACCTGCCTCAGGCAGCGAGAGTCCCTTCACAGAGGGAACTCTTATTTACTCTACCTGATCCTCACGAGGACTTTGTGAAGCTGCTTTGAAAGCAAATGCTAAAAAAAAGGAAGGATCCAAATAAGCGAATCCAAATAAGCGAGAACTACCTATAATAAGACTCATTTTACAAGAAGAAGCACTGGAATAAATAATAGGAATATAGAGAGTGTAATATCTATTGTTCGAATATTTGTAATGAAGAAATGGGAAAGAACGAGTTAAGTTCTTGCACAAGTTGTATGTAATAATGTAGTCTAAACTACTTCCGTCATGTGATATGTTAGTGCGTTCTGGATCACTCTTGGTTTACACACTAGAAAATGAAAGTATATTTTCTTCTGAAATAAGCGTCTACTTTAAGGTGCAGTATATGTATTCGGATTGGGACGCAGGACTAGGGTTCCTCAACCCGAGGAGTGCAGGAGTACAACCCAGCCAATGAGAGAGAGAGAGAGAGATGAGAGAGAGGAGAGAGAGAGAGAGAGAGAGAGAGAGAGAGAGAGAGAGAGAGAGAGAGAGAGAGAGAGAGAGAGAGAGAGAGAGAGAGAGAGAGAGAGAGAGAGAGAGAGCCCTCCCCTGAGGAGGCGGGCTTTAATGCGTTCACGCTCATGTGATGCGCAAGCAAGCGCTCAACGTCAGAACTTCCCTGTCGCTGTTCTGGTTTATCATTTGAGCAAAGATGAACGAACTGGTGCTACTGGTGTTGTTCGGCGCTCTCTGTCAGGGTCACTCTGTCCCCCTGCACTCAGAGGAGGGTAAGCTTTTTCACCCTGGCTTCTCGTCCGTGCATCTTCTTTCGAATGCTTTTAGATGACCATGCATTTGCTCAAACACATAACAGACTTTATGAAATGCCAATAATAGCTGTATAATGTTATTTGTATTATGATTCAAATATGATTGGTGATTTGAAGAAGCAAAACATGTTTTTGCAGATGAGTATCATTTCAAATCATGGATGTCTCAGGTGAGAATCAGTTGTTTTCTAACTTTATACCATTAAAGTATGAAAGTATGAAATGAGGTATGAGGAAGTATGAATTTTTTTCTCTTATGCCACCATTGTTTTTGTTACATTCACAGCATAATAAGAGATATGAGATAAGTGACTACTACGGTCGGTTTGAAATGTTCCTTGAGAACAAGAAGAAGATTGAGCAGCATAATGCAGGAAAGCACACATTTTCAAGTAAGACCTTTGCGTGAAGTTGAAGACAAAATCCCTTTTTAAAAGCTTTTTTTAGAAGTCTTCTGTGTTCTTTACAGTGGGACTTAACCAGTTTTCAGACATGTCCTTTGCTGAGTTTAAGAAGACATACCTTCTGACGGAACCTCAGGTACTTTTTTTTTTGCCAGCGTCTTGTGATCTATGAGGAAATAAGAATATACCATATAGTTTTACTATTTATACCACCACCTGACAGAACTGCTCAGCCACCAAAGGGAATCATGTGAGCAGCCGAGGGCCTTACCCGGATAAGATTGATTGGAGAGCCAAAGGGCACTTTGTAACTGATGTCAAAAACCAGGTAATGTAGCTCACTTACTGTTTATGGTACCCTAATGACGGTCTTTTAATGATTTGTAGCTATCATTTAGTAGAGGAGGGAATTCCACTACTGTATTGCACTACTGTATTTTTTACTAAACCTATTACTGTAGGTCTTTTCTGTGCATTTACTTTTTAATGAATTTTTAAATGGTTTTACTTTTACATTTTTTTAATTTAGTTTGAAGAAAAGTACTTCCCTACATTTAGAGGCGCAGTAGAATTTTAGCCAAATGTAGGATAGCAATCAACCAAAAAAAAAAAAAATTATAATACAAACATACAAAAAATGCATATAAGAGCGATGTAACCTTCTCCTGCACAGGCAATGGGTTGCCAGATAACCATGACAGTTATCGATCATGGCAAGCAATGAGAAATACATGGTTTCAGTATTATAAGTTGTTTACTTTGTTACAACTATGTAATATCTCAAAGATTTTGAGACTACACTCAAAAATAATTAATGCAAGCTGTAAGAATTTTTTGTTTCTGTTGGAAATAAAACTTGAATATTGGTAGAAGACATGTACGTAAGAGCATAATGTTAATTGATAGTACAGAAAAGCTTGTATATAATCTAACCAAAGTCATTTGTGGTTACCTCTAATGTAACTAATCTGTTCAGGAGAAATTTCGCTTTTCATTTTTATCCCCTATTTTCAGCCATCTCCATCTTTCAAAAGCATCACCAATGAATCTCCTTGTTTGGTTTGTCGAGTAATCATGATGAGGTTTATAAGTTTAGTGCCTCTCAGACATAACTATACACTGTTCATGGTGTGCACAGTTCAGCACAATCTGGCACCCATATGTGAGATTAGACAAAACATGGGAGGTAATATGTCACATCAACACAAAAACTTTTAACATAAATATAATGTATATGTCGTACTCTACTCTTCTAAATGCACATTTTTAAAATCAAGAATGCTTTCAGTTATATTAATATTTGAACTGAACATAATACTTTATAGTAAAGTCTCTTAAAACTGATCCCAGTTTTTTTTTACCTGGCGCCCCTTGGAGGTTCTTTCTCCATCGCTCATATTTTGCACATACATATGGTTAGTGCATGTTTGGTATTTGTAAAAAATAAAGCCAATATATATAAAATGGCCAATATTTAAGGTGATTGAAACAGTAAGATTCACTGTGGAGGGGTTCAGTCTTGACCAAAACCTTTGCAGAATAAGATTCAGCATAAGAGAAGATCACTACTCTTTCTTAGTTGGATGCACCCCAGATTCATGAGGGGGCCTACAATTCTCAACTTTAAAGCTGCTTGTAAATAAACCTTGAGTATAGGATCTGTGTACTCTTTCCACCCCTGTCTTTAAGGATGTCATAGCAGTTTAATTTGTGTAAATGTTTCAGGGTCCTTGCGGTAGCTGCTGGACCTTTTCCACCACTGGATGCCTGGAGTCTGTCACTGCTATTGCCACCGGGAAACTTCTTCAACTAGTATGTCAAATTTAAGTTAACGTTGTCAAATAATTATAATGACATTTATCATTTGCTGTTTGACCTTCATTTTAATACACATATTAAATGTTGACCCGGAAGGGCTATGTCTCTTTAAAGTTTACCTGCAACTTAGGTCTCTTTCACACTGGGAACATCTCATCTGTTCCACGTCTTAAATCCCCCCGGTTTATTTCCATAGTGTAACTTCCGAGCCGTTTCAGAAATGTTTATGTAGTTACTTCACTGGAGTCATGTGATAGATATCTCTCTCTCTTAGTTATTGTGGGGACAGTTCACCACAAAAACTGTACGAGTCTGTTATTACTCCAAGGCAAGGTCCAGGCAACGTCCTCTTTTGAGCCAGTCTTCCCACCCATCTCTCAGGTAGACTTTCTGAGGCAATCTCTAGAAGTGGTTCTGTTAAAGAGTTCTGGTACAAAAGGATTGCTTTCACACACGCTAAAATAAATCTAATGCATTCCTTCACGATTGAAAGTTAGACCCTGTGTGTGGAAGCACAATGGAACTGTGCTGGATCTCTAGTACAAAAAAGGTGACATGACAATAGGATAAATAAGTTGTTGTAAAATGTTTTGCTTTCTCACACAATAGCTTTGCATTAACTCATGAACAATATTTGCATCTTGCAAAATATTTGTGCTTGTTAGATAAATAAAATAATTTTTGCGAGGGAATGTGAAGTGATTGTGAGGGAATGCAAAAAATGTTGTATTAATTAGATAATAATCGATAATGTCGAATTCGTTGTCGATGTCGAAATGTGTTTTTGGGGTGGGTTCTTTGCAGGCGCTCCCCCTCAGCTGCACGTACATTGACAGCAATACATTTCTGTGATCTCTAAAAAAGTATTATTTCTTCTCAAACTGATTTGTAGCTTGTTGATTTGTAGCTGTCACGACAATTTTTGGAAATTCCTGCAGAGAGCGAGTGTAAAACAAAGCCGCGGCCATTGGTTTACTGTAAGGACCTGCACTGTTCTAGACAGAATGCAGAAGTAGTTGTGCAAATACCTCATTCACTTCAGTACTTCACTTACAACTCGCTTGCATTACTCTACGCAATCGCCTCATGAGAAATAGTTATTAGTTAAATGGTGCTACTTTAAATTAGCTTAAATTAAACGGTGTGAATAATAGTAGAACATTACATTTAGTAATTATTTCAGTGAATGCAAGTAACAGGTCATTTGTACACCAATGCAAATTATTCTTTCCTTTCATTTTAATAAAGACTATTAGCTTTTTTCATTTCTAGAGATTTTATTTATAATCCATAACAAAGTTATTAACTTGTTAGCTACCAAATCTGTTTTCAAAATCAATTGTTTAACAAGTGTTTTGCTCTTTATTTTTTAATGTATTTATTTATATTTTAAGACGTTTTACAGTTAAGAACAGACTTTGTTTTTCATTTAAAGTGTAACATTTCAGAGTTAAATATCATTCAACTCTATGTGTTGTTTTTTGCATTTTAAAGTTTACTTCTATACATAAATAATACCCTGATTTATGGGTATTATATAGTTATTTATATAGATTCAAAATAACCGTTAGTTGCAGCCCTAGTTGGTATGTAACTATACACCAAAATATTATCAGATACCAGAACCCTATATGAAAAATTCTGATTATGGTGTCTCATCATATTGATGATTTCTTTTATAGAAAAAGCAGTGCACAGCCAGTTAATATCATGCATGACACCATAAACTGCAGATGTTACTAATATGAATTTATCTCTCATTAAAGAACCAATTATCATAGATTGAAATGATTAACACCCCAGATGTAAGACAAATTCAACTTCTGGATTGTTTGGAAGCTATGGGTCTATGTTTAGAAACTAAACTGTGCAGGGCATGAACGTTCTGGGAATTGAATTTGATGCCACTGCTACAGGAGTTGAGTCTAACCTGTCATGTTGTTTGTTTTAAAGGCAGAGCAGCAGCTTATTGATTGTGCTGGAGATTTCGACAATCATGGCTGCAACGGGTACGTTTCCGCTAACATTAAAGAAGTATTTCAAGATGTTTCAATACGTACTGAATCTGTGGGGTTATATTTCATTTGGATGAAAGAGCTGCAATGATGCTCACTTTTCACAAGTTAATGTGTAGAATTATTCTGTTTTTAAAAAGTATGAAAAGTCCCATTGCAA
Organism: Danionella dracula; assembly: GCA_900490495.1. Taxonomy (NCBI): domain Eukaryota; kingdom Metazoa; phylum Chordata; class Actinopteri; order Cypriniformes; family Danionidae; genus Danionella; species Danionella dracula. The sequence goes on from UELW01000178.1 coordinate 9,007,471, forward strand.
CACAATTTCCTCTTTTCCTTTAAATGATGATGAACTGTCCTGCTCCCTGCCATCAGGGGGAACTTATCCACTGCATCCTCAGCATGGTGTTGGAAGTAAATGACTTCTGCTATGTTCACAACAACAAATGGACAAATTTTGGCACAATTTTACATTTTAGAAAACACATATACATGTTTTCAAAGTATTATTGCAAATTCCGAAACACAAATACATTTCAGAAACCCAGAAAGGGAGAGTACCATTGAGAAACGACAACTACTGATTTGATGAGGCTTCTGTCAATCAAAATGCTAAGAAAGGGACCTCACAGTTTGTCACAGTTGTTTTTGGCTGTGTAGAACGAATGGTGCCTTTAGTGGAATACAATATAACGCAACTCCAGAGATCAAGAGTTTGAAAGATATGCGGCAGAACATTCCAAGAACGCCATTATCTTAAAATTGAAACTATCAATGCTGTAGTCTGTTGCTAAGATAATCTTGTGAAATGTGCAACGTGTTTTTATGTAAATGCGATAGCCACATTGTACGCTAGCCAAACCACTGTTCTGCAAAGACACAATAGTTTCATAATAGTTTTTACTTAATTGCATTAAAGTCATTATAACCCTTGTTTTTTGCAAAAACTACAGAAATACTTATATGAACGCTTGTAATCAGAGCCAAGTTGTCGGTTCTCAATGGTACCCTTCCTTTCTGGGTTTCTGAAATGTATTTGTGTTTCAGAATTTGTAAAAGTGTTTTATCACAAGCAAATGTTTTTTTCTGAAATGTAAAAGTGTGTTGTAATTTGTAAATGTGTTTTCTAAAATGTTAATTTGTTTTGTAACTTGTAAAAGTGTTTCACGTGATGTAAATGTTATTGCACCTCTCAGCCACCGTACATAAAAATCTTTACGAGGGCCGCAATTGTTCCACGTATTAACCATGTGAGAATTACCTTCAATCCTTAAGCCTGTTTTCAATTATGACTTTAATCCTGTTCTGTGATTTTTAGTGGGCTTCCAAGTCATGCTTTTGAGTACATCATGTACACCAGAGGCCTTATGACTGAAGATGATTATCCCTACCACGCCAAAGTGAGCACTGCGCTCTTGTTTATAGTTGTTGTTTTAATATGATTGCTTGTAAAGATTTCATTGTATTTGCCTCTAGCAAGGTCCATGTAAATTCAAACCTAATCTGGCTGCAGCTTTTGTGAGGAACGTTGTAAACATCACAATGGTGAGTGGTGTTTCATGAACAAAGACTAGTACAGTATCACATGCTGTCTGATTTTAACTGAGAATTCCTCTTCTTAGTACGATGAGATGGGGATGGTGGATGCCGTGGCCAGACTGAACCCTGTCAGTTTTGCCTATGAGGTGACGCCTGATTTCATGCATTACAAAGATGGAGTTTACACCAGGTTGGGATGAAATTAATTTACTAGTATTGTATTTCACACGAGAGAATGTTTGTGCGTGTGCGCGTGTGTGCGTGCGTGCGTGTTTATGTTTATCTCTACTTTATCTAGTTTGGATGAGCAAAAAATATACCATGAATATAATTATTATTCATAATTGTTATATATATATATATATATATATATATATATATATATATATATATATATATATATATATATATATATATATATATATATATATATATTATATATCCATGTCTTAAAAGACTAGTAAATGATTTTAAAAATTATGTAATGATATTTTTATTCATTCATTCATTCATCTTCATGTCGGCTTTATTCCCTTTCGGGGTCGCCACAGCGGAATGAACCGCCAACTCTCTGGCATATGTTTTACGCAGCGGATGCCCTTCCCTGCCGCAACCCATCGCTGGGAAACATTCACACACACATTCACACTTTAATACTATGGGCAATTGTTCTTATTCAATTCACTTATACCGCATGTCTTTGGACTTGTGGGGAAACCAGAGCACCCGGAGAAAACCCACGCGATCACGGGGAGAACATGCAAACTCCACACAGAAATGCCACCTGCCCCAGCCGAGCCTAGAACCAGCGACCTTCTTGCTGTGAGACGACCGTGCTACCCACTGCGCCACCGTGACACCCTGATATTTTTATAGTTTAGTATATTTTAAAGTTTAATTTTTACTAATACTTTAAGCATGTATGTCTGTGTTTTCTAGCACTAAGTGTCATAACACCACAGATAAAGTGAACCATGCTGTGCTTGCTGTGGGTTATGCTGAGCAGGATGGAATTCCATACTGGATAGTAAAGAACTCATGGGGAACCAGCTGGGGAATCAATGGGTCTGTTAACTTTATTTTCCTGTACTGGCTGATGAATATATTTTTTAATACATTGTTTTATTTGATTTTTTTTTCTGCAGATATTTCTACATTGAAAGAGGAAAGAACATGTGTGGACTTTCTGCATGTTCATCTTATCCTGTTGCTCCGGCTTAAACTGAGAAGCCTGATCTTACACCTTGGGAAGGGAGACACTTTTTATATTTTTACAGCAAACTATTTTTGTGATCGGTTGATTGAAGAGCTTTAATAAGCAATACCAGTTGTCAGGGGGTCTGATTTTATTTGTTTTAATGCTATTTGTAAATTTATATAATCTATGTGCCACTTTATTACAGTACTTATTAACACATGTTTTAAATATTTTTAAGTTTGATTTTACATGTGTTGTTCCGTTTGCCACCAGAATGACTGTACTAAAATAAATATTTTCTCAGGGGTTGTTTTGTGTTTTTTTTGTTGACAACTTATCACATGGGCTTTTACATTCTGTAATGTGTTTTTTTTTTCACACTTTTTCACCTTTTATTAAAACAATGATTCTTTCTGCTTTTCCTACATATTTTCTACATCCTACATAGGCTTGATCAATATCAAGATCATCAATATCTCAAAACCCACATTAGATAGAACCTTAGATACCCTAAAAAGCCACATTGACAAAAAAAAGCACTTTTTATAATGCATGGAAACACCTACAAAGCCAATTATTGTTCAATGGCATGAAGTGAAAAATGTTAACCTTTGAGGTCTCTTTTCAGCTATATTTTACACCACTGGCAAATTTTATTACTCTTTTACGTATGGAAAACGTTGTTTATATATAGATATGAAATAGCTACAATATAAAATGTATGTGTTCGTGATATTTACTCAAGGTTTTATGGCCGTTTCAAATCAGTGCAAAATATCAAATTTAGTTCCACTCTGAACCGTTGGGAGGCGACATCGTCTTTTTGTCCTGAAATACCAACCTATGCAATCATCAAAGAAGAAAGTTTCTTTTTACAACGAGAGCAGAGCGAAATGTTAAAATATGTACAAAACAATTATGCAATCAATAATTACACATTTTACATAGCTCAGCTGCAAAAAGTAAAGTGCTTTATTCACTTAGTAATATCTGTCACCGGAAGTGATGTCACTGCCAGCTATCCAATCCGATTCCAAGTTGACAATTCCACGGAAAGCGCGAAGTTCTGTTATGGCGGCTATGTGCGCTGTTTTTCTAACGTTAAATATAACAATAATTACGTTCCTTTTGTTTTGTTGTTCTCAAAATGATAGACGGAAGGAAATGTAAGCATTTATCGCGTGGTTTTAAATACCAACATCTTTTTTTTTATTTGAGGGCTGTTTTCGGCCATTTGTAACCTTATGTGTTTGTTGTGCTGATTAAATGTCACAGAGGCCCACGTTTAAGGATTCGTGTTTGAAATAAAGCCACGCACAATGCCGAATGTTCCTCTAAACAACCTGAAGGAGCAGCTAGAACGACACAGCAAAGCTTCATCAAGGAACCTGTCACTAGTCAAACCAAAACCTGGGTAAGAGCATTATTTTCATATGTTAATTTAACCTTCACAGACCCTTAACGTTATATCAAAACCAACATGAACACGAATCTGCTCGAGCTGTGAGTAAAGTTGGCTGTCTTACAGCCTAATCTCTTTTATTCTTCTGTTAAGGTCATTTTGCTTCAAAAAAAAGTCCTCGCCAGGCATCTCCAATTTTCAAGTCCCTCAAAAGGTAACTGGAGCGAGTGTGTTAGCGAACAGGAGTGTCAATGTTGCCCACAACTCTGAATTAACCAACGCTCATGTAACATTTTCGTCAAAGCTTGAGAAAGCAGCACCAAAAGTCAATTTCTTCACTGGGCCCACCAGAACAAAGACAAGCACTGTTAACCCACTGGCAAACCCATTTGCAGTGAACAAACCTCCATCTATTATTAAGCCATTGCTAAAATCTCCATCTTCACCAAAATATTCTGAAACGGGTCAATCTCTGGAATGTAATCTTATCAACTCTCACCTTTCACTCGGTGAATGGGATGACTTGGATGATTTTGAGACCCTGACCCCAATGAAGGGAAGAGTAACACTTCTAACTCCAGGGAGCACTTCAGAAAAGCCAAATGAACTACCTCAGAATGAATCCTCGAACTCTTCTACTAAGATTGAGGAGACCACAATAGATGTAAAAACAAAGGCTACTGAAGCAACAATTGACCCACTGGAAGAACTGTCAGCTGATAATGGAGCCATCTTGGAACTAGAGGACTCACCCATTAAAAAGACTAAAAGATCTTGGAAAGCAGTCCAGTCAGCCGCATTACTGAGTGATGATGATGATGATGAGGAGGAGATCATAAACTGTATTTCACCAGATAAAGAACCTGAACATTCAGACAGAGGGATAGGTTTGTTCATTTATCTGCTAACAAATTAATCTTCTCAAACCGCTTCAAAATTAACTATTCATTGTTTTTCAGCTGCTGAAATTGACAAATGCTTAGAGTTAAACATTACAGAGATCCAAGAGGCTGAGACAAGTGACCTGTACGATGACTTCATCCCACCATCCCCAGTACCCGAGGAGAGGAACCACATTGTTTCTGATAAGGAGAAAAGGTAGTCTGTGCTGATGAACAACATTTAATTTTGAACAAACGTTCAAAATAAGATATTTTGTTTTCACTGATGCATTTGTTTTTGTAGCAGAACACTCAAAAGTGTTCCCCATGTGAACTACAATAATAAATGTGATTCAATACCATCAACACCCTTAAGTGCACCTGTCAAGGATTCTAAAGGTACCACTCATTTCTGACATTTAGTTTTTTTTCAGCTATATCTAACTTTCTCTCTGTATGTGATTGTACTTAGAATATGAGGACACTCTCTTTAGTGTAATGGAGTCAATTTGCTGTCTAGTGGATGCCATTCCAGAGCATGAAGTCATAGCACTGACCTGTGGGACAGATCTTTTACTCCAGAGAGCACACAGGTAAAGCAATTTAGTTTAATATCTTCACATAAAACATTTGATTTTATGTAGGTGTCATTTTACCTGCAAACTGTTTGAATTTGATCAGATAAGGCTTATGTTGGGAAAACGTCTTGTTGAAAGTCTTCAAAAATGCATGAGGATTTAATCAGGTTCATTTAAAACAAACTAATTTGTCAAGTATAGTTTTAATTCAATACGTTATACTCTCACTATATTCATACAGATTTATTAAAAAGTAAAAAAAAAAATTAAATATACTTCATTCCTTGCCTGAAATATTACTTTGTTTTCAAAACCATTGAAATGCTATTTCCTATTGCTGGCAAATGGGACAATACAAGCGATGTGTTAACGCCATGTGATCCAAGACAAATAATAAAAAAACACTTTATTAAAGAAAACGTACATTAGCACTTTATGTTTCAAAATCATAAACCTAATTGAAAAAAAAATTACACAGAGCTTAGTTTAAACTTCTGGTGAAAGTCCTCATTTTTAATCCAGATTTTGAATGGTGTAAAATTGCAAATCCTTGATATGATTAGATAAAGTAAAAATAAGTGTTGAACTGTAAATGTGGAAATTAAAATTGATGACGAATCGACAGACTGATGAAGAGTGGAATACATTCTGTTATAGCTGAAATAACACAATTATTCCTACAGAGAGCAAATATCTTCTTTAATATCCGCCACTGCACCAGCCAACACCTGCTATCTGTAAACCATATTCTACTGAACTTTTTTTTTTTTACCTTAACTCGTGTAAGAAATAATTTCATGATGGCCTTATCGCTAAAGAATTTAAAATTATTTATGTTAGATAGTAAAGAGGACAAATCATTTTTTACCATGAAGATAGTCTTTGTGGCTGACATGACAATAAACAAACAAACAAACAAAGCACCGCTACAGCCAAGAAAAAGATAAATAGCGCTGCATAAGCTGCTATCAAGTACTGCTGTTTATAACTCTGCCCGGCATCAGAGCTTGACCCAGAAATTCTCTGAAGAGGTTTAAATGCTTGAATTATTGTATGTTAGTTTTTTTTAAATAACCACTTCAATTTTAGTTAAAATGAACAACTATCAGGTATTTTTGATAAAGCTCTGTCTTTCCTTGTTTGTTAGCCCTGGAACAGCCAATTGAAAAGAACTTATTTACCGCCTATTATGTAAATAGTTACATGTAAAATAGTTATGTAAAATAGATTTTCTCAAACCTGTTACACAACAATTTGCCTAAAAAATTAAAGTTGTCATAAGTTTCAAAAAACACTTTTTGTGTGATTTCTAGTGAAAATATGCTCAACCTTGTTTATGTTTCTTTTAGGAAAAGGATTCTCGCCAATGGTCCCTTATTTATTTCATCAGGAGGCGATCCAGCAACTGCTACTAGTATCTTAAACAGACAAAGAGTTGGAGTGACACCCTCCAGTTTTTCTTCCTCACCGACCCAATTTGCATCTCGAGGGACAGAGGGCTTTTCGTTTCGCAAGTCAGTTGCTTCAGTCATGTCTGTGGGTAATGGAAGTGTTTTTGAGAATTCTGACTGCATCATCAGTGGAGTTGATACTCCCTGTGGTACCTGGAACGGCAACAAAATTGGAAAAAGTAGGGACGTGTTAAACATATCGAGGCCATCCCTAAGCAATTCTGAGGCAAGGACTGATGAGTTTGACTCAAGGCTGTCTTTCAATGAGTCGACCAATCAGACTGATCGGTTTTATTCCCCCAAGAGAGTGGATACAGACAAGAGAATTCCTGACAGCAGTGTTGAAAACCCCACGAGCGAATCCAAGTGTTCTCGAGGGAACATCGAGCCGCTGGATGACTTTGACATCGATGACTTTGACATCGATGATTTTGATGAGAGTGATTTTCCAGATTACTATGAAGAACCACCAAGTGTTTTGGAATCAAAACAGAATTCATTTGCGAAAACCCCATCAGTGCGAGAGGGAAGGCCTTCAACACCTTCAGAAAGAAAGGCAACAACACCACTGGTAGTTAAATCAACCAAGCCAGTAAACCCTGGTAAGTCTTAGTAACATTGCTAATATTATTGAACTGGTGTTAGTAAAGAAACCATTGTGTTTCCCCTTTAGAGCCTTTGTATAGAAACCCAGCTCATGACCGCTTCAGAGGCTTCAACTTTCCTCATAGCTCAGAGATGATGAAGATCTTCCATAAGAAGTTCGGGCTGCATCAGTTCCGCTTCAATCAGCTGGAAGCTATTAATGCTACTATTCTCGGAGAGGACACCTTTGTTCTGATGCCTACAGGTTTGTTAAAAATCTGCTTTGTTATTAGAGAGTCCTTTGTTTTTTATAAAATACCGGTTTATTTATATCACACTTGATGTATATAATTATGTTATTTCTTAGTGAAATTATTATTAAATTCAGTACCAAATCATCCAATTCAGGACTTTATACCAATTGGTGCAAGTTTTAGTTTGTTGATGAGGTTAAAGGGGTCGTGAATAGTTTTTGTTATGTTGTGTAGGTCATGGGTAATAGATGATGAAGGATGCCACACCAAAAAACGGTATAGTTCTCACTATAATCAATTTAGTAGATACGAAGTATAGAGCAGATTTAGAGTCAAATCTAGCAGTAACGCCACCATGAGTAATGCGCAAAACAGCCTTGCTTGACCCAAGATATAGACGAGATCATAAGAAACCGTTAAACCGGTTGCTGAAATGGCGGCACTGCGGCAACACTAGCTACACGCGAAAGCCCATCATACAGTCGCACATGAGTGAGGCTCGGTAACAGAACCTGATTCAGAATCTTTCTTCTTATGTCCAACATTGGCCAAAATGTTTTATTATAATGTGCCATCCGTGATCCATCTGAATGTGTGTTCATCACAGTGGGTGCTGTTACGGCACTTCATGCTTATTAAACCCAAAAAAGGTTAACTTTTTAGTTTCACTTAAATACGTCTCTGTCCAGAAGCCTTTTTTGTTCCAAGCTCGTTCATTATTGTAAAACCAAAAAATTGTTAATTGCTAATAGAATAACACTGTAACAACAAACACAACATTAGTAAATCAACAAATTATGATCTAATGGTTATATGGGTTTCAACTCATTGAGCGATGTTAACAAACTGATTTCAGCAGGTAAGATGGCAGTTTGTCGTCTTTAGTTATCATGGGGAGTTCATGCACGACAAGGCAGCTATGAGTTGATGAGGCATAAATTAGATGTCCATGTTGAAACAGCTTGAGTTCTTCATTTTCTTTATTCTAATTTAATTAATAACAAAATGTTTACTTCTGAAACGTTTAGTGGTTTTCTATTGTTGTCACTTAAAATATAAAAAATGTTTTGGTTTCTCAGTCCATGAGAAACATTTACCAAAATATGTTTTACAGGTGGTGGAAAAAGTCTCTGTTATCAACTTCCTGCTTGTATCTCTCCTGGAGTGACTGTTGTTATATCTCCTCTACGCTCTCTAATTGTTGATCAGATCCAGAAACTCACCACATTAGATGCAAGTACTTTTCTTCTTCCACTCAAAACATTCCATGTTTGACCAACATTGTTGCTAACTGGTCAGATTTACCTTTCAGATAATTGCTACAAGTTTGTCAGGGGACAAAAAAGACAGCGAGGCTGCACAGATCTATATGCAACTGTCTAGAAAGGATCCTGCCATCAAACTGCTTTATGCCACCCCAGAAAAGGTAGTTTTCGTTATCCCTTATAGGGTTGGCCGATGTTGACCAATTTGGTATCGTACAATGTAGGGCTGCAACTAATCAGATAAAACTAAATGCATTTTTTACTTGATGTTTTACTTATAACTATATAAAACCATAAATCAGGGTATTATTTATTTATAAAAGTAAAAGTTTTGAAAAGGCAAAACCCATAAATAGAGTTAGATGATATTTAATTCTGAAATGTTAAACCTTAAATGAAAAGCAAAGTTTGTTCTCAAAATATAAAAAAATAAAGACCAAAACAATTGTTAAACAATTCATTTTGAAAACAAATTTGTTAGTTAACCAGTTAACTTTGTTGTAGACTATAAATGAAAACTCTAGAAATAATAAAAAATATAATAGTCTTTATTAAAATGAATGGAAATAATCATTTTCATTGGTGTACAAATTAACTGTTACTTGCATTCACTAAAAAACACAACAATTACTAAATGTAATGTTCTATTGTTATTCACACTGTTTAATTTAAGCTGATTGAAAGTAGCACCATTTAACTAATCACTATTTCTCGTGAGGCAATACGGAACTACAGGAGTGAATAAGCTATTTGCACAACTACTTCTGTGTTCTGTTTAGAAAAGAGCAGGTCTTTTTGGTTATAGCAAAGTCAATGGTCGTGGCTTTGTTTTACACTTACTCTCTGTGGGAATTTCCAAAAAATGGTGTGAAAGACTTGTTTCTGCTTGCACAAATCTTAATATCATTGACGTGATAATCAAAAATATACGATCCATTTAAGGCACGGATTTGCCACTATAGGAGATGGCCGTGGGAGCACCCGCAAAGAACCCAACCTCAAAAACAAATTTCTGCGATCTCTCAAGAGTTGTGCAAGTAGCCAATAGATCTAGAGCGACTGTCCCGAAGTTAACAAATAGTTTAAACAAATATTACAATTAATACATTTATTATACAGGTATTACGATGATTACCCTACTGATGTTTAAGGTGCTCGTCATTGTGCTTCCATGCCATGAAAGCTCGGCCAGCATAGCATGCAGCTCACATCTTCTAAAGAGTGTTTAATGAGATATGATTCCACACTTTGGAAGATTTTGGGCGCACACTTTTTCTAAAGATAACACTTCGTCCATTGCACCGGTGGCTGTGTATCTATGTTTGATCTGTGCGTCTTGGTGTCATGCCCCTCTGTGACATCAACTGATCAGGTATCGCTTATCGATAACGGCACTCATTGACAACGAATATAATAATTGATTAGTTGTTGCAGCCCTAGTATAATGTCTAATGAGAAACATTGCGATTGACTATCGTCATTGTGGGTGGGTGGAATATAAAGTGCATATAATTAATTAATAACGAATGCCTGCCTGCATTGATTGGTTGATACAATTTCTATTATGAGAACCTGAGATAGACTTTGATGGTGTAACAGATTGTATATTGTCTCTCCCCTAATGTAAGTCGCTTTGGACAAAAGCGTCTGCCAAATGTAAAATGTAAATGCATTGGCTTTGTGTTGCCCTTTAAACAAACCATAAAATAAATAAATATAAGTTACACACAAATTACCACCTGCCAATCACTTTTCAGTAGGGCTCTGGCATTAACTGGCAGTGATTTTTATCATTATAATGGCATCGACGATTCTAATAAAATAAAAAAAAAAAGATGTACAATCCCCCATCTGGCAATATTTTTACTTTACTCTGAATGAAACAGAAGAGCCACGAGACACGTCTGAAGTGAAACTTACAGCCAACCTGAAGCAACATCTTAGAGCAAATTGAAGGCAAACATAGCAATGAGACTCAGCATCGTGATGAATATCTGCCATCGAAGATGGATGATGGGATCGTCTATCAATACAACCCTATTCCCTTGTCCATTGTTCTAATTGAGTACCCTGTCATTATGTTAACAGACAAAACGTCCACTAACTTTAACTGCTGTAAAAATGTGTCATAAGTAATATTTTTGTTTTTTTATTTATTTTTCTCCATAAGTCTGTTAATCTACAGAAGGAAACAAAACTAACAATTTTTTTTTTAGACATGGGCTAGACTCATTAATTATGTCATAATTCATAAATTATGTCACTGATAAACTTCAACCAGCATTGAGATTAATAATAACATTGGCCTTCATCAATTTTTTATTTTTATGCTGCGTCAGTTTGAAATTTTTGTCTCTTGTTGACTGCTAATATCCCCTTTGACTTTGACCATATGATTTTAGTGCCACTCCCTGGTTGGCAATAGGAAGTATTTTTAATTGTTGATCTTCAGTTCATACTGTTAACTCTTTCGACAGGCCTGTGCAAAAAAAAGTTGACAGTGTTATATTGATAGTTTAATATGTGGTTCCAAAGTATTTTTCCAAAATGTGTGTGAAAATAAGGTTTGCCACCAAAAATCTGAAAATTTACTGTAATAAAGCAAGTTCATTTTGACTGAAATTCAACCCAGAGTTGGTTAAACTTATCACAAATCTTTTTATACATTTGAAACTTCTCCATCTTTGCTTTAGTGATGCTATTTATTGCACATGCTATTTACGGTCACTTGCTGTATGAAATAAAGCACTTTTGTTGTCTTTGCCTAAACGTTTCTTGCAATCCACTGAGTTTTTAAAATGTGTGTTTTAACTTCTCTAACTCATCCAATCAGAGCAGACAATGTTTAAAAAAAATTCAGTCCTACCGATGTGACTTTGTTGACGTAAACTTCAAAATAGCCTTATAGTATTGTAATTTCTTTACAACAATGTTTTTATTGTATTTATAGTCCCTTTGAGTGGATCTCAATGGTTAGAACAAATAAAGAAAAAAATCTTTCATGACCCCTTTAACAGTGTTTTGATATAAATTTGTTCCAGGTATGTGCTAGCGGACGGATGATCAGTGCACTTAAAAATCTGTTTGAAAGAGGTTTGCTTGCTCGCTTTGTAATTGATGAGGCCCATTGTGTGAGTCAGGTAAGTTATTTTATGTTCACTAATTGTACATTGTAAGATGAGCAACATTACAGATAATTTGTAGTAGAACTATGTTTTATTAATCAATTTTTTTAGTGGGGTCACGATTTTAGGCCAGACTACAAGCGATTGCATGAACTTAGGCGGATGTTTCCCAATGTTCCTATTATGGCACTGACTGCGACAGCCACTCCCAGAGTGCAGAAAGACATTCTTAACCAGCTGTCAATGACTTGTCCTCAAGTGTAAGTCTTTTTGATGCCATGCCTGATTTTGTAAAAATTGAGCCAATAAATACCTGTTTATTTGCCTTTTCTTCACAAGTGCAAATGGTCTGTCATAAGTTAGATGAACATTGCTAAATATGAAGTAACTGACCCCAAACTAATTTTCACAGTTTTACGATGAGCTTCAACAGGCACAATCTCAAGTACTCTGTTTTACCCAAAAAGCCCAAAAAGGTGGATGAGGAATGTATTCAGTGGATTAAGAAATACTATCCACGTGAGTGCATCTCCGTTTAATCAGCTTCAAAGATTGGAAGCCTTGTCATTGGTGTTAATTGTTGTGTTCTGTAGGTGATTCTGGGATTGTATACTGCTTCTCTCGCAATGACTGTGACAACTTGGCTGATAGTCTACAGAGGGCTGGAATTCGAGCACTAGCTTATCATGCTGGTCTTAGTGACAGTGACCGAGAATATGTCCAGAACAAATGGATCAACCAGGACGGCTGTCAGGTAAGTGATACAAACATGTTTTTAACTAAATTGTATTATTATATTTCTAAAAGTAAGTATATATCTTTTTTTAGGTCATGTGTGCAACTATTGCATTTGGCATGGGAATTGATAAGCCTGATGTGCGTTATGTAATCCACGCAAGTCTTCCAAAATCAATGGAGGGTTACTACCAGGAGTCAGGAAGGGCAGGTCGAGATGGAGAGATTTCACATTGTGTCCTCTTCTACTCCTACAGTGATGTTATTCGCATTAAGAGGCTCATTGCAAGTATGTGCTTCACTACTTTCAATGTGAAACTTTGCGATTTCACAGAAATCACATCATTAAAAACCTGAGAACAAATTAAACGGTGTACAAGTTGCTCTTGTAAAAATGACATTAAAAATAGATCAGTAATTTTAAAAATATAGTCATTTTGAAGACTCCTTATTGGCCTGGCCGATATCTTATTTTATCAATTATCAAACAAGCTAATACAAAGCATTTATGGCAAGCCATTTTAACGTTAAATCGTTTATCTGTAGTGCCTATTTTTTATGTATTAGCCAGTTTTTATGTATTTTTTTATGTATTTTTCCACTTGTGCCTGTTCTTTAGAAACTAGTGTCTATTTTTAGATACTAGTGTTTATTTTTATCTAATAGTATCATTCGTATATACTAGTACTTGATTGTTAGAAACATTATTAATATGTTAGAGTGGCAGCAGAGTTGATTTGAGACTAGTTTAGTGTATAGATTAGTTTTAACTCTTCCAAGTAATTTTTTTACCTGCAGTAGTGCAAAAAACTGATTTCCTAACTTTAAAGGGAAAAAATATTGATAGATTGAGTATTGTCATTTTGTTAAGAAATATCAATATATTATTTTTGATGCATATTGCACAGGCCTTGTCCCACATGTATTTATTGCTTACAGCAATTGACAGTTTCATTATTGAATGAACATTCTTAAAGCTTATTCGTATTTGTCAGTTTGGTGTATTTCATCTGTTATAAGAGCCGTTAATGGCAGAACTGTTGTGAACAGATAAACATATATTTCAGAGGAAAGCTAACAAAGTTTTCTGAACTTTTAAATAACTTTTCAGATGAAAGTAAAATTAGAATTTTGTTAAGAAATCAAGATCTGCAGACATTCATCAGTTTTCATTAGGTTTTGAATGCACACATTCAAAAATGGTTCAAAAGCGCATTCTCCTCTCTCCTTTTGTAAAAGCGATTTGACATAAGTGTGTCTAGTTGTAAGAAATGCTTAAAGACCTGGGCTGAATTTCCCAAAAACCTCTTCAGCCTAATTTGCTCTTAAAAATAATCTTGATAATTGTCTTTTCAAATTTTGGAAATTCCCCTGAATTTCCCAAAATCAATATAACTTCAGTAGAAATACGTCTTAAGGGGATGTATTTTATTTTAAATTTTAAGAAACATCTATTAAAAATATAAAACATGGATGTGGTACTAGAAAAAATATTTATTAGCAGAAAAAAAAAATTAATGAACATAAAATGTGGATGAAATTTTTATCATCATTATTATATTTCACAATAAGGCTAAAATCTTGAAATATCTATTCTAATGTACAAGAGATTGTTACATGTAGTTAACCTGCTGGCCTAAATAGTGCCTTGTTTGTTGCAGTGGAAAAAGATGGCAACCAGCAATCCAAAGCCACCCACATCAACAATCTGCACAGCATGGTGCATTTCTGTGAGAATGTGGCTGAGTGCAGGAGGATTCAGCTGCTGGCTTACTTTGGAGAACATACTTTTAACAAAAGTTTCTGCAAAGATCATCCTGGGGTCATCTGTGACAACTGTGCCAGACCAAATGTAAGAGCATCAATAAACCCTTGCATCAATTATAATTTACGCAATGGTTTTACACTTGAATCTCAATTCTTCATTTCAGAAATACAGGTCAAGAATGGTCACAGAGGATGTGAAGAAGATTGTGAGATTTGTACAGGAGAACTGTGAGAAGGTTGGAAACAGATATGGCAAGTCTTCCAAGCAGACCAGACTCACCTTGAACATGCTGGTCGAAATATTTCTTGGTGAGTGTTGTCCTTAGCATTCCCTTTTATATTCAATGTTACAGACTCATTTGTAAGTTCGTCTGCATATCACTGTATGGCAGGCTCCAAAAGTGCTCGGATCCAGTCTGGGATGTTTGGTGAGGGAGGAGCATATTCAAAACACAACGCTGAGAGACTCTTTAAGAAACTTGTGCTGGATAATGTTCTGATGGAGGACCTGTACATCAATAACAGTGGACAGGCAGTGGCCTATATCTCTGCAGGTCCTAAAGCCATGAGTGTTCTGAGTGGGTGCATGCAGGTCAGACGATCATTTTATAGATCAATTTTGCTCTTCTGTTAAATATGAGGTAAAAACTGTAATCTATTGCAGGTTGAATTTGTTGAGACAGAGAGTGCATCCAGCATCAGAAAGCACAAGGCGTCTGTGACTGAGAATGTCTCAAAGCGAGAGGAGATGGTTAAGAAATGTCTTAGCGAGCTCAACGATCTGTGCAAGAATTTGGGCAAAGTCTTCGGCATTCATTACTACAACATTTTCTCAACGGCAACTCTCAAAAAGATTTCTGGTTAGAAAATTTTCTTTCAACTTCAAGTAATGAAAGGTTTAAATCGAGGGTGGCGGCACAAAGGTCATAAATCTTTGCAGTCTTCAAATTTCTTTAAAGATGCTTTTGACTCATTTTGAAGAAACATTTTCTAGCGTAGCGAAACTCATTTGCTGGTACTCAAATTTTCCTTGTGTGTGAGTAGGGTTTTGTTCTCCTACAACAACAAAAAACATGAAAATAAGTCAATTGGATACTCTATATTCCCCACAAATTACCCAATATAACATGTTAATGATCATAACTCCTTCTTATATTAACCTGGCCGCTGTATATTGAACAAGGATAAGTATATTTCCTGATTTCAAAAGGTACTCTATTGTTCCTATGTAAACCAATTGCTGTAATTTTTTTCTTACCTCATCTAATTATATTTAGACTTGTGAAGCAAACAGAAACCGTTTAAACTAATTTAATTTGATTGATTACTTGAAAACTTTTGGACTGGGGCCCTACAGGATAAAATTTGCCAATACCTATAGTACAGTTTATGTTATTATATATGTATAAAAACAGCATTCTATTAAATATATTGTATACTATAATGTACAATAGTTTGTAAGGATGGTGGCAGCACTTTTCGATTATGAAAATGTTACACACTAAAAAATTATTCCCAAAAAAGGTCTTAACCTCCTCCTCATTTTTGCTTCTGGCCACAGAAAAAAGATCAGTCTCAAAATATAATGGACAGAAAAATCCAGTAAATTGCATCTGAAAGCCAGTGACAGATTCTAATGTGTAGGATAAGTATTAGACTCTCTTTTCTGACTTCCCAGTATTTTTAATACAGGAAACATTTTGAGATTAAAAGCCTCCCTTTTGTCTAATTTCAATTAATCAAGAGAGGACTTGTACAGGCCACCTTTAAGTTGTAAATAAATAGCGCAGAATTGGCTGAAAGTTCTGTGGTCAGATGAGACTAAAATGGAGCTGTTGGAGAAACATTCACCTCATATCAGATAATTGTTTTCATCACAATTTACAAAAAAATCTATCAATATATGATGGTGTTCTAAATGAAAAAGCTCTTGTTCTTCTACTAAATGGTTTGGCTACTTTATTTGAAAATTTTAAGGAATGTAAACACCAAACCGTTAAAATGCCATGCATTTATTTAATTAACCAAGTTTTTTAATGGGTTTAATGTTAAAAAAAGTGTAGTGTGTGAAAGTGGGTGTTTACGTAAGTGTAATAGACTTTTGCCCGACCCACGGTCTACGTACTAAAATCTCAGTTTTTAAATATTTTTCCTATTTGAGCTTTCAGGTGCATTTCGTTGATAGTCTTGAGTTTATTTTTTCAGACATTATAATGGATGGTGTTATTTGTATTATTTTATCTTTGACTATATCTCAAATTCATTTTTAAGTGAATTCTTCAAGTTATAAGTTCCTCCGTCATGAAGGTGCGATGTCGCTATTCTGCTGTGTCTCATTGTTCTAATTCGTCAAGGTTTAATTCAGAGTTTAGATCCAAGCTTTTCCGCAAAATAAGGTTATAAGTGTAAAATTCCATGGTGAACACATCCACTGAAGCCTAATCGAAGGGCTTTCTCGCCTAATTCATTTACACCTCTCCTGATACTCATTGTTGAAGGTATTATGTGTGTGTACAGAGACTCTCTCAGCTGATCCAGAGGTTCTGCTGCAGATTGATGGAGTGACTGAAGACAAGCTGGAAAAGTATGGTGCAGAGTTCATCGAGCTGCTGCAGAAGTACTCTGAGTGGCAGCTGCCTGGTGAGAGATCTTGCCCTAGGTTATAATTTATCTCGAATGCTTTTGTGACACATTAAATAATTGTTGCACTAAGCCCATTCTCTTAAATTATTATGAAATATTCTCCACCAAAATGTTTAATTTAACAAAGCCCACTTTGTTGGTATGTTGGTGAAAAAAATCAAAAGTCAAAATGACCTTATTCCAGGAACTTGCAATGAAATGATTGTTACAGTCAGATGAGGCACTATCATGAATCAAAGCATGATTAATACATCAAATAAAACACATTGTTAAGTCATGTAATTGCCAAATTCCACCAGTTGACCCAGTATGGAAATTAGATCATTAAGCACAATTATTAATGGCTCCGGTTTCCCCCACAAGTCCAAAGACATCCGGTACAGGTGAATTGGGTAAACAAAATTGTCCATAGTGTACAACTGTGGATGGATGTTTCCTGGTAGTGGGTTGTAGCTGGAAAGGCATGCAATGTGTAAAAAATATGCTAGATGAGTTGGCGATTAATTCCTCTGTGGCGACACCTGAAAAGGGACTAAGTCGACAAGAAGATGAATGGACATTATTAATGATCATATTTTTGAATACAAACCATGTATGCAGCTGGAATCGATCAATGAAGTGTCTTATTTGACCATTTAATCAGAGACTAAGAAAAATGCAGTGGTGGAAAGAGTACTGAAAAAAATCATACTCTAGTAAAAGTAGCATTACTTGCCAATTTTTTTTTAAAGAAAGTAGAGTAAACGTATCTGATCTAAATAGTACTCAGAGTATGAGTAAAAAGTAGCCCTTCTAAAAGTTGCGAGTATTGCACTGCAAAATGATTTAACCTTTTATGCTACAAATTAAAAACTTACTGTACATGAGAGCGATTTTCTTAGTGTTTCTAAGTATAAAGAAAGACACTTTCATTTTCCCTCCCAACAGTTTTTTTTGTCAATTGAAAGCACTGAATAATGAACCTATAATCAGTTAACAATTGCATGTAAATACTCTTAATGTAACAAACTTTTTTTTTTTTACTTAAAATAAGGTTGCAAAGCTTAGTAAATTTTGGGGTGAACAGGTGCCCAGCAGAAACAGGCAAGAGAGTGTTCAGTTCTTTCGCCACAGGAAATGAGTGACGCATCTTTTCTGAGGTGTAAGCCAAGTACTCACCCATTGCTCTGCTGTTTAGCAGTTTAATTTTTTTCTTTCTCTTTTAAAACATCAGAGGAGGGCTAATAATTTTCCCTCAACTATTCATAATATGTATATTGCAAATATTATATGTGAACTAATAATATGCTGACATAGAAGGTGGATACACTGCTCACAATCTGTGTACCAAAGGGATAAAAATCTAGCTGTTGTGATTGGTTAAAAAAACCTTAAACTTTCACTTAGGCTTGCTCTGAAACTTGTGCAGCAGTAATGTTAATAGGCCATACATAAAATGTATGCAATGCGCATATATTTTAAAAGGCCTTAAGTGCAGTAACACCAGTTTTTGTTCCGATTTCAGTCATACAGAGGTCATACTACATGACTGACTTTATAAACCGTCTTTAGGTCATAATTGTGTATAACCATTTTGACCAAATTAACGTTTGCAGCATTTCTAAAGCCTCCATGCCACATATTACGGGCCTGGAAGTTTGTTTTTATTGCAGATTTAACATACAAAACTTACCGGTACCACGTGGTGTTTCTTTAAATTAGATGTCGAATTCTTGAATGCTGATACTGTATTTCGACATTTACCTTTATTTCCTTCAGTTGAAAAATATCTTTAAGGTACGGCCATTGTTTCTGAACTTGTATGTGCCATTATTCACTTAGCCCCATGTTGTTTCAGATCCAATAATCTTCGTCCTCTTTTGAACACATTTTGAGATATTTAGCAAATTATCCAGGCCTGTGACTGCTCCATCATCACTTGTCACACATATTTTCACACCTTAAAGGGCATTTAAAATACCACCAAATGTCTGCATCTGCCATTGGGATTTAGATGCAAATTTAATCCTGTGGCAAGAACACTCTCTGAGAGCAAACAATAAAAATGGCCACATTATCATCTCCTCATTTTCTTAATAAAAATGCTTGACACATCTCTGCCTTACGCTTGCTTAGGTTATCTGTCTAAGCTCTCAGGTGACTGTCATCATGTATTGCTCCTATGTAAGGCCAAGATGTGGACGCCTGCTCTCATGAGCTCAAGCTTTTCGATGGTGAAGACGGTATTGTGAATTTAATTAGAACACTGGAGCTCAGAGGTTGTGTAAAGCACCTTTGTACTATGAAAAAAAAAATTATTTTGTTTATTTGAAATCATAATGTGTTCCAGTCATGGGATTAAAAACAACACTCTGAGTTTTATGAAAAGTAACTTATATGTTCTCAAAAAGATATTGTCACTGTAAGCAGGAGCTGTGATTTTGTGTAAACAAAAAGAAACAAGCAGGAACAAAGTATAACTAACTTAAGAGAGGGAGGTATGTATTGCCCTTGAGTTTATAGCTTAAGCCAGGGGTGTCCCAATTCAATTAATTAAAAGCTTGTATCGGTTTTTTTGTTTTAATTTTCCTTTTTGTTTTTACATGAAAAGGAACAAATGATACACAGATTGAGTTAACCCCACAGAGGAGTCTCTAAATGAAGACTCTGCTATGGCAGTGAATTACTGGATCTAATCAAGCCATTCACAGCATTTGTTCATATATTTTCATACTTTTACACTGATGCATCTGTGATGTAATGTTGTTGGTGTACTTATTTATTCCTGTGACTATTTACTAATAATGTAACATTGACTGTTTTAACTTTGTTGTTCATAGTTTTTTTTCTCATACAATTAAGTGTTTGAAGGCCAGATCTTTAAAAGCTACTGTAACAAAATGTCTAAAAAGAGACGCATTAAATCCTGGCTTCCTCTGCAGCGGAAGCACCGGCTGAGAGCTATGGATGGATTGACACAACACGACAAGAGGATCACGATGATGAAGCTGATGTCACGTCAACGTATTTCAGAAGCAGCTCTGGGCGAGGAGCAAAGAGGAAGCAAGGATCATACTCTAGAAAGCCCAAAAGAAGAAAAGCTTCCAGTGGCCAGAACACTTCTAGAGGGTCAGTAAAAATTTCTGAGCATAGCTTTCAGATATTTTTGATAACATATTTTTGCTAACATTTTTGATACTTTTTCTCTCAACTCCTCTTGTAGGGGCTATAGCAATAACTGGTCTTCTAGAGGTGGAAGAGGAAGCAGAGGAAGATCTAAAGGTGGGAATCGAGGAGCAGAGCGAGGTTCTACATCTACTTCATCAGTCCCTGCAGCGAAAAGGCCTGGTTTCTTGTCATTGCCCACCCCACAGACTGCTGCTCGCCCCTTTCTCAAACCAGCCTTCTCTCACCTCTGATTGGGAAATATTTCAACAGGGAGCATTAAGTAAATGGAATTTTATTTCATATAGATAGTTTTTTTTTAATAAATAGGTTATTTTTGCATCTGGTTGTCGTTACAGTGTGGCAAAATATTAAACATTTTGCATTTGTTTTAAAATGAAAACAACAAAGATTTTGGTTTTGTATTCACTATCAACTTAAACTATAAAAACTGCTAACTTCAACGTTAAAATATGTGGCAAAATCTGAGGTAATTAAAAATAATTAGTTAGTATTTAATCATAAAAATAAAGCAAAAATATTATAACATTTTTTCACTGTAATTTTAAGGTACAAAAAGGGATGTTTTTTAAAATACTAATTTGTTTTGAATTTGAACTAGCCATGAAAATCATGTTTCATAAGAAATGTTGAGAAAATTTTTCAAAGGAATATTAAAAGTAATTAAAATAGGAGAACTAGAAGAACTAGGATACTTCATGCTGTTTGGGATACAGCTACAGGCCAGAATAAAATGTTTAATTTAAGTACAGACAAAATAGTGTTCAGATTATCCTTGTGCAGTTTTTCCTTTTTTTGTGTTGTTAAGAAAAATAATTGTTGTTCAATGTTCTTCAGAAAAACATTCATAGAACTCAAAGTAATGTTTTTTTTTATTTTAATCACAATTTTTTTTTTTTATCTGAAAACCCCTTTTTTCGATGCAAGTCTGAGCTGATGCGCGGTGAGTGGGTCAATTTGTTGTGCCTGAACAGATGCGATTCTTAAGAATAAGCATTTCATTTTTAAAATATAGAAGACAGGAAAAAACTAATAGTAAAAGCTATGGTCATATTACACGATAGCGTAAATTATACACAAAATTCATCCATTTTTATATATGGATTTTATATATTTTTACTCCCTTTGCACTTTTTTGACCAACAAAACATGTTGAACAGGATATATCAATCCACTGATTTATTCTACAATCCTATATGTACACTGTGAAGTATAAACCACAGGATGCCATCAAATAATTTGCATGTTTATTTCAAGTTTGTATATTTCCATGGCACCACTTACAAGGGACTACCGGTGGAACAGTTTTCATGGAAGGTTTCCTACAGTACAGAGATATTTTTGGAATGAATCTGACTCAACAAGAACTGAATTTGTGGCACAAACAATTTCTTCATTACAAAAGTATTTTAAAGGAATTGAATAGGATCAGTCAGCCCCAAAGAGAACATTTACAGCATACCAAAAAGCAGGTCCAGCAGTTTACATCTATGCATAAACACAGGTGCCTGTACACTGTCGTATGCATAGCCTTTAAGGAAGCTGGGAAAAAGACCGGAGCACAGTAGAGCAAGTGCAGTCTGTTGCCACCAAATCTCAGTAGGACTTCCATGCCATAGTGGACCTAAAAGTAAGGGTTCGGGTGAAGTCAGATCGTACCAAACAGTTAAAAAAATTATACAAGCATAAAAGAAGCATTCATTTAATGGTAGTAAATTATCTCCCTGGATAATATATTAATATGGAGCTTTCCTGTATGAAAAAAAACAGCTGAAGAACAGTGTTTGCTGACTATATTACAGAGCAGTATTCTATTAAAACCATGTCCTTTTTATCACATTATAAGCATCAATACCAGATCTTAAACATGAAATGAATCAATTTCTAATATCATTATCAATCATGAATACTCTTCAGTCAACTGATCATTTGATGCATTGTTGAAAATATGTTTTCTAAGGATATAAAAAATCACAGCGGGACCTTCTAAAATAACCCAAGTAGATCACAGAAAAGCTGGACCAGTTTAGTTGTTAGTGGTCCTTTATAAGACCCCTGCATTTATCAAGGTTAAAGCTGGCCTTTCCGTACAGAACAAGAAAACCATCAAGAGACAGGTATAAAATAGGCCTACAACAGTAGCTCTTACCCTTGAGTTAAGAAATTCATGCTAGTTTCAACTTGTGCGACGGGATTTCAAAGGCGGGGAGAATCTGAGAGATGACTACAATATAAAATAAAACAATTTAATCAAATAGTGGCTAACAAATAAAATGGTTCTTTCTGAACAAATCAGAGGATATTCGAAAGTCTTTCATGAAATCAAGAAATGCTTTTAAAATGAATCTGTTATTGCTTGTTGAATACAGCCTCCATGCAGCAGTGACAGCTGAGGCTACATAATGCTGTAAATGTGTAAACATCAGTCATCACTGTAATATTGGTGCTTTTGCTGCATTTCAAAGCGTTTTAGTTCTGGCATTCTGAATTCACTCTTCAATGACACAGAAAGACACTGTTGTACTTCTAAACATAAAAATGGAGTAAATTCAGCAAGACGCTGTAGGGTTTGGCACATTAGATTTTATAAATGCATGCATCAAATGTTTGCAAAGTAAGATGCATGCTTTTATTGATCGTATCCGCATTTCCCTAGTAGAATGTTCAGACATGCACACAAAAAGATGTTTTCTCTTCCTAAACCAAATCTCTTCTGGTGTGACTTGGTCTGACTTCAAATGCAGGTTGTTTTTTATAAAAAAAAAATTAAAAAACTGAAAATGTTGTCCTTAAACTGTCTTTACCACATACTATTAGCATGTACCTTTTGTCTATACATGAAAAATGCAATTTGTTAATACCAAAAATCTTTATAATCCCAAGAAGTTTCAAAGGGACACACGTGAGAGGTGATTTATTGTAAAATCCCCATCCTTCACCACATGCCATTGGAAGATCTTTATCAATCAAATAAACACTTAAGACTTAAAAGATTGCCTTTTAGTACATATTGCAAAAACACCAATTGGTAGAATATTAACATATGAACACATGAACAGAGTTTTGGTTAAACGGCGTTTGAAATCAGTGGTACTGTTCGAATGCTGGACATTTTCCAGTTGACTAAACAAATAGAGGCTTTCTCACTTCAAAAAAAATGGGTGTGAATAATACGTTTGTAGTACTTTTTGACAGAAACAACACATGATCTACACCTTATCTGAATCACAGAGCTAAAAAACATATCGTTTAATCATCCATAGCAAAACAACACTTCAGTTTCTGTTAAAATATACATGGAAAACTGTAGGTGTATTAGGAAACTACTTTGTACAAAAAGTACAGCATTGATTTTATAATAATCATAGCATGACCTACACAAAATACAAACTTAAGAGCAAGGTTGATATAGAATTTAAAAATATATATATTACTTTGTACATTGGGATTTCTTTCTATAAAGAATGTAAAAATATAAGTTAAGTAATGCAAATGTACATACTGATGATATTTCTTGAACGTATTCCTTAAATTCAACCTCTTACAATACTTCACATCTACTGCAGCTAGACTAGATCTCTAAGGGTGCTAATTGCTTTAAAATCGATGGTAAGGATTGACAACAACACCCTTGTGTCAAGTGGCCACATACAAATTATACCAATAAGATTTCTTTTAATTATTATGAACAAACTTTTTCAAATACTCACAGCTTGCTATTGTCTAAACATTATTGTACTCTTAAAATGTATTTGACAAGCTAAAACTCCACTGAAAAAGGTATCCACCACTTTTGTAAAGAAAAGAAATTCCAGTCTTTATTCAGGCCCTTGCTTCTGAAAAACGTTCTTATCCTTACCTTACATACAGTAGAACCTTCCACAGATCTGATCGTTTAGATAGTAAATTATAGCAGCCTTCAAAAAATGACTGAGTTAAACAATAGATGATTCTGAATTATGCACTCAGAAAAGCCCGTTTTTTTCATCTGCAGTCTATCACTTTCTAAACCCATTTAAACAGTTCCATCTACTCATCACAACCTGCTGCTTTCCATAAGACTCTAGTAGTTACTGTTAAATAAATCTACACTAAGGCGACCTTTTCTTGTTGCATTAAAATAATTCATTTAGGCTATTGATGGAACAATAGAAACTTCAAGTCATTGATTTTTTTTTGTAAAAAATAAATACCTGAAATGGCTTAAAATCCAAAAAGGAACCGAAAAAGTCAACTATGGTCTTTGCGAAGTAAAAAAAAATGCAAATAGGTGGGGGTGAAAGAACTTGGTGGAAGAGAGGAAGAGTTGTGTGTTTGGTAGTCCACATGGCATGAAAGAAGCTGGTTCAGCGACCTCCATCTCTCTCACTCTCTCCATCCAAAAGTTTAGAGTCTTCTCGACCCCAACGAGTGAGACTTTGCAAGTTCACTGGCTCAATTTCACTTGTTAATTAGCAGGCTGCCCGCCCAGCGGAGCTTGCAGGCAAACCACCGTCTGAGGGGACAAAAGTATTCAAAATGGAACTGCTCGAACTCAGGAGTCTGCCTGATGTCACGTAAAAATGCAATGTCAAGGTCAGACTCTGTGAGGATAATGAGAAGGAGGAGCAAGACAAAGAGGAGTCCGATGGTCACAAGGAGTAGACGTAGTACACTTAAAACAAACTTATTCACCTGTTCAGTCTCACTGAGCGAGGCCTCTGAGCCTGTGCTCTTCAAAGGAGCTGGTGCTCCTAACTCTGCCTTTTCACCCACCATGGGAGTGCCTGCCTCAGACTCTTTTTCCTCCTCAATGCTGCAGGGGGCGCCGTTGATCTGGCGTGGGACTGTCAGCTCCAGGCTATGCTCAGCCACTGGTGTGGGCAGCACGCTGTCAGAGGGACTGTAAGCATCGTCTGAAATGATTGCCGTCCTGTCACAAGGGTCTGTCATCTGACTGCGGGATCGTGGGATGAAGGATTCACTATGGGACACTGACCGCACAGGGGTGGAGTGGGCACTGTCCCGCAAAGATTCCAGTCCTGGAAAAAAGAAAAGTTGAGAGAAACAAAAAAAAAGTCTTCAACTGTTCATTCAGTGGGTTCTTCATGAGACCAAACAATTACAATTTAATTTAAATTAATTATAGCAGTAACACACTTAATAGCTTAAAGATTTTTAAGAATCTTGTAAATGTTGGGATTTAAGCAATCTAATTATTTCATGGGTACTTCATGGGGTTACCCTCCCCTGGAATTAATAACCCCTTTTGGGGATATTCCCACTCTGAATAATCTGATTGGATTAATCAGAAAGTATTTGCATAGGTTGCCATAGCAGGAGGGTCTTGTTATAATGATTTAGCAAATAGTGGACATGATGAAGAAACCAGTGTTCAGTTTTGTGAAGTGGGATTAAAGTTAAAAATAAATGTCTTTACATTATGGAACAATTTCATCCCCCCCCCCCCCCCCCCACTGTTTAAATTAATTTTCATCCCTTCACCCAATGTGTGAAAGATGGCAATATATTTGTCCTAAGTACATCCTGTTCCTTTCATCTTGGCCATTTAATTGGCTGTTATAGTTTTGAAAAATAAGCTTGAATATTGATATACAAACGTTCTCTCCTTTGACTATAAAAATCCTACCACAAGTTCTTCGTCTCCTTCTGTACATTCCACTTGCAAAGATGATTGTTTTCAAGTATAAAGGTCACCACACACCTAGGTGACCATATGCCAATATCAATTCTGAGCCGGGGTCTCTTCAGGGGGCTTTCACACCTCTGTTGATGCAACGATGATCTTAGTTCTTGAACGGAGCTCAAGGAGACTAAAGTGACACGCCAAAGTTCAAGACAATAATATGCCACGTCAAATTTCCGATCTGTTTGTAGTGCTTATCTTTCAGAGGACTTAAAGTAAGAGTTGTAAACTGCGGTAAAATCTGTGAACCAAGGACATGTTGTTTTCTATTGATCTTGTTTTGCTATCCAAGCTGTGTGCACCATCCAATCAGAACAGACCTGTCACAATCAGAACTTCTAATTGCTAAGAGGAAAATCACATTAATGAGGTGGTTTGAAAACAGACACTTGCTGAAGGAATCATTTAGGAATTGTTAGGAAAACGGGTAAATATGAGAAAATGAAAATGAAAAACCTCCTATGTGTTAATCTGCTGCTGGAGACTCACAAAATCAAACTAAACCATTTCAAGATCATGACATATTAGTATTGTTCTAAATAAATCAATTAACATGATCATATGTGCCTCTGTAGTATTGATCTTCCTAGTCAAAGTTTAAATGGCTCATTCTTCTCTAACGTTAGTTAAACACCTAAAAGGCAGCCTTGCATAAATGATGATGATGAATGATGAGCTTTTGGACAAAGCATAATTTTCAGACTGACCAAATAAGATGTATTGGTGAATCATATGCCTGGAGTCTAGTTATACATGCAGAGCAAAATACTTATCTTATCAAATTCAAAGCCCTGCCAGCATTCAAAGGGTAGCGGTCACCTACACTACTAACCAAATCAAAACCAAATGTGCCCAGACCAGAAAAATGAGGACATATTCATCACACCAACCTGCAGCAGTCTACCAAAGAAAGCATTCAAATGAAAATTGTTCTGAAATGAGATGCGTGTATATGCCACAAGATGTTCGCTGCATGAGAGGGAATGATCTCTCGCTCTGCCATTAACAATTCTTTTCCTTGTCAGATATTAAGAGGATTTACTCAAGAGGCCAAAAGTGAGGATGTGGCAAATCTATAAATCCTCATGGCTCTTCTCACATCCATCTTAACTCAACAAAGCTCACGTACACAACTGTGAAAACCTTTGCTGAGTGTCAGGTTCTTGAAGAAATGCTGATTCGTTGTTATGGAGTTTGTGGATTAGGATTTCCTCTTCTGATAACGTGACTGCTAATAACCAAAGGTCGGCATCTCATTCACAATATTACACATCCCGCAAAAGAGAAATATATCCCTGCTTGTAGCGAACAGTTTTTGCATTTGGCAGTTGTTTTTGTACAATGAAAGTAGACTGCAAGGAAAGGACACTTTTATTCAATCAAAAAATATATATACTTGAGTTTCTCAGGATTAAGAGAGCCTTGAAATGCAATGCCTACTCTGAAATCACAGCTACAAACACAAGCTTGTGAAGCTGGGTTAATATTTTATATGTGTACAATAATCACAAGGAAATTGAAAATTCATGATTGACACAATCTGCTTCTTGTGAATACCTAATGCTGAGCTCTTAAGTTAACAGATGTTCTTTTTGTTAAAAACTGTTTGGAGCAACGCATCAAAAAAAAAAAAGAATAGACATAAAAAATACTTAAACATTACTTATTTATTGTAACACAGTTGTTGGAAGCATTTTTATAGTAAATGTAAGTCTTCATTTTATAGCGAGGGTAACATTTTTGACCGACTGAGGAAAGTTCTGTGAATTTTCAAGTTATATGTTAGAAATGGGGGGTCAGTATTTATATGAGCTGTATTTTAGAGCTATGTTGATGGTTCTGAATCATGGCCTTTTCAAGTCCATTTTTTGTTAAGATATATCAATTTAGAGCATTTTAGTTTAAAAAAAAGCGTTGACCACATTAATGAATAATAGTAATTTACAATAGTTTATGTTTTGTTTAATTAGTTGCAAAACAATTAAATTATTTGTTAACTTAATTTGATATATCAAAAATGATAAAATAAGTAAACTTTATATTTTCTCGTTGAGCAGACAACAGACATAAAGACATGGCTGCCCCCTCAGATTAGTGTCCATAAGTACCAGAAAAACCACCATACATTCTCATTTGTCACTAGATTGAGCCAAAGGTCTCTCTGGATCTGACAACACTGCTCTTATACTATCTGTCTTCTCATTTGATACCGTGGTTTGCAAATGATATGTAAATGTTCATCACAGTCCCTTCTCTTGAAGGGACCAACCACCAAAAGATGACCATGATAATTGTTGTCTTTTGCTATTTTAATTAAATCCCAAACATATTTTCTTCAATATCATTTATTCCCCTCAATGTCAAAACTTTTTCCGTTGAAATGTGTGTTTTTGCTACAAGTCTCTCTTTGCCAAAATAATGCTCCACAGGATTTGTTTGCTCTTTTATTGGGAGACTCAGCTGCCAGTCACTATCAATCTCATTAGCCAGCGGGACAGAATGAATGCTGCAGTTGCTGCAGATTTTGAAACGTCTTTTGAAACACAACTAAAGGTATATTAGATAGCCTTGGCTTTAAGCATGCTATAGTTAAGTGCGGGCATGGTTTTGCTCTTCTTAAACTGCTTAAAACCATCCTTGATAAAAAAAACTTTTCAAAATCTTTAATTTCAGTTTAACATTGCCGATTCTGTCCTCTGAAAAATCAACACTACCCATGGATATCAAATTTTGAATGTTGTGTTTTTAAAAACTGAGGTTTCCATTGACATTTTGGTAAACATATTACAATGTTTTAAAGCAGTCTCCTTCTTACTAAGGCCTCTTAAATCTTTTCTAAAATTGTCTAACTAGTACATTTCCAATTTTTAACTAACAACAGGTGTCACATAGTCACATATTCAAAACAATTATACATTTAATCTTCCTCTCTACAAGAAACTCCTGAACAAGGGCTTAGCTAGATTTCCAGCATGGCCAAATTTGTTGACATCAAACAGCAACAAAGAAAAGCTCCGCTATCAGCTTCTTTCTGTTCAAATCACAGCAGATGATTTACCTAAAGGTTTCGACGGCATGGCATGAGCTGGTGCAGTCATGGGTAGAGGTGATGCCTGCAGCTGATCCTGCTGTCCCATAAGCGCTGGGTAAAGGGGCAGCACACCTAAGGCCTTTCCCAACATTCGAGGCCCTAAACTCAGGACTCGAACCTTCACATCCCGATAACAGTGGTTGATCATGCGCAAGTGGACGTTCACCCGCGTGGTGATGCGGATCAGGCATTTCACCATCTTTAACTCCAAAACACTTAAACGTCTATGGGTTTTAAACCTATCCAATCAGCTATCAACCCTGTTACCGGTCCACTGTTGCCACAATGGGCTGCTGGGTAAAGGCTCGGCGGTGTTGGTAAATGGTAGAGAAGACAGCAGTGAACAATCCACCCGAGCCTGGACTCAGCTTCTTCAGTCTGTGACTTAAATGGTGAGAAAGCCCTGTCTATTTTGAGATATGGGTATTAATACTCCTCCAAGACTCAGTCAGCACATGCAGGAGTTTAGCTTCCAGACTGCAGACAAGATCTCAGTCAAAACTTCTTTACTGCGAGCTGTTAAATACATGATGGGGAAAAACTAGAGCATTTCTTTGGTCTGGTACAGCTTAATATTCTTTGAAGTTCCTCCTTCATCAAACAACATTTGTCTGTTTTTTAGTGTTTTTTTAAACTATGGTTTTGTTGTGGGAAAACCTTATGCAAAGCTTGTCCATGTTATGTCAAACAGCTTCATACTAGAATATAAAAATTTTATTTTTCTTTGCATTGTACAATGTACAATGGTGTACAATGGTTAAGTGTGCATTGTTCTATTTGAAGCCCACAACATGGAGGCGAAGATTCGCTCGACGTGAAGCCTCACAAAAGATGGTTAATGTAGTAAAACTTAAAAAATGCGGCCGCTAAAAACCAAGTTGGGCAAATCTGTGCAAAGAACTTTGGTCTGGTGCTTAAATTGAATTAATTACAATGGTTACTAAATTCGTGTATGAATGCACTGTAGCTGAAAAATATGCCAGCCAGTCAGCCAATCAGAATCGAGTATTCAGACAGACAGACAGTATTGCAGCGCAGTCATGAAAATTACGCATTTCAATTACGTTTCATTATGCATATATTTCCATAATTTCAAATGTTTTTTAAAAAGATATTAAACCACAACTTTTTTGGGGAGAATGACATTTTTCAAAGTTGCAATGAACAACTGATGCTGTTCTCAAATTGACTGAAGAATAGCTTCTGAAAATCAAAAGTGAGGCAATAAAAGGTAAAAGAAAGTAACAAACTGGTGATGTGATTACTGGAGGTGACATTTTACATTCATTATTCATACCTGGAATCAGAACGAGGACACGGAAATGGAATTGATGTTTAAATAATTGATGTTTAAATGTTTCAGTGGCTTTTGGCTGTAATCCTCTGTGTTACAATAATAACATTTTCGAAGAACAAACTCCTCAGACTTTTGAAACTGTACTCATTCATTTCTATACCAGTTTTTTTTAGACATATTTACGGTGTCTACACAGCATCTGCAGAGCACGTTCCAAATGAAGGCATCGATTCCAAATGACATTTAATACTATTTTCATCACAACATACGAGCCTTTTATACAACTTTGAAATAATATATAGTTAAAACGATCAAGGTAAGGCTTGTATTATAAGATTGTTGGTATCAAAGGTACCTAAAAAAACATCTTGTGCACATTATGAAATCTCTCTTCTTTTTTTGAAGTTGACTTTTGTACAATTAAAACGGTAATGTTTTCCCTTTTTGTTTGTGCCTGACATACGTTAAAAAATAAAGAAATCTACTCTCATTTTACAACCACATTCCTGCAACAATGAGAAAAATTTAGATGTTTAAAAAGATTTTATGTAAAAGTACAGTTTAAATATTTCCTGTTTTAGAGGGGTGTGGTGTTTTTAACTTTTTAAAAAGGTAAAAAAAATATTCAACCATGTAAAAAGTAAGTATGCCCATTATTTTCTACATATTAATATATGGGAAAATAACAGATGTAAGTGAAACACTGTGTGTGGTGTTTGCTGAAGCAGCCAGTGAGTACTGATGTTGGAGAGACTCATGAGCTGAACCATGAACAGAGGGGGGAGACCTTGCATTGGCACAGCTGGTAACACGGGGAGGTGTTAGTACTGACTGTCCACAGCTGGCACAGAAATAGAGTGCTGTGACTGACGGGAGCATCTGAACTCTATGCTGCAGCGCTTTAGCCTCAGATTACTGCTGTCACGACTGCTCAACTTTAGTGAGTGCTCGTGCGCATACAGTACATGATATGATTTACTCTTTATAGATTTGTAAGATTTTTTGTACAGACCACACAAAAAATATTGAAAAGGTGAAAACTAACTGTTGTGTTTTTTAAAATGTTAGAAAAGAATATGTAAGGAATATTGTACATATTTGATACAAAAATTCATAGAAATGGAAAGTAAATACATTTTATGAATATTTGATTTATAGAATATAGTTAAAGTTGTGGAAATTATTGGTAAATAACAATAAAATATAGACATTTTCCATATTTGAGCCATGTTAAAATAAATGAACATTGAAAGACTCACAAAGATTTTGTTTGACAAATTTTGTTTGCTTTTATTAGAGCCAAAAAATATTTAATAGTGATGTCACAGGTGGACATTCCCACTACATTGCCCTGATGTGACTAAAGCTAGCCCATTAATGCATGTTAGCTATCAAGCTAGCTAGCCTGCAGAGTGATCAAGAGAGAAGGACTGAATAGTGCAGGGGTGGACAAAGTCAATTCTGCAGTTTTTTGTCACGGAACACAAAAAAAACCCATGAACCTGATTTCAATGTTTTCAGTATATCAAGCTTTATAAATGCATTTGTTGGACTG
Organism: Danionella dracula; assembly: GCA_900490495.1. NCBI lineage: Eukaryota > Metazoa > Chordata > Actinopteri > Cypriniformes > Danionidae > Danionella > Danionella dracula. Next base: position 9,039,369 of record UELW01000178.1, read on the forward strand.
TCAAACCATTGAACATCTTCAGCAAGTATTCAAGTCTGCATTACTAAGGCTAGCAGGTCTTGAGAAAGTGAGTAAGCCTTGTAATAAGCTAGGCAACTGAGAAATTAAGCCAATTCAGAGTGACCAACAGCTAATGAACACACTCATTCTAGATTTAGAGCGTTATTTGCATGTTTTTTAAATAATTGCTCAGAGTTTCAGTGTACATTTGTGAGTGGCATTGACCTTAGTTAAAGCTCTGACACTGAGAGCAGAAAGGGCTTCAGATTTCATTGGTTTGAGGCAAAGAGTAAACTGCTGCGGTTGCCCTATTCCAAAGCTCCACCCACATAAAAATCTGACCTTGTCAGAAAATGGAGCCAAATTATTAATTTTATCAAAACATTGGTTTTAATGTAAAATGTTATAGTTTTATAATTAGACCTATTGAACAGGATAAAGTAAAAAATCTAAAATTAAAATCTAATAGATCTCTTTGAATGGTCTCCAGGGCATGAACTGCTAGAACTTAAAACAATCAAGTTTCGATTCTACTAGTGATGGGTGTTCAAGACATTATGTTTTGTTGTGATGAGATTAAAAGGACCAATTCTCTCTTTCTCACCTTCCATGATGGAAATATGCACGGCTCTTCTGCGGGTACGTGGTACACTGCTGAGCCGTGGCCCGTGTGTAATGGATGGACAGCTTCTGCTAGGCACCAGGCCAGCTCTGGACACAAACATGCACACACTTCTGTAACCAAACATCCATCTCTCACATTACAGTAGGACCAGTACACAGTCACAAAGACAGTAGCGTTCAGTCATGGTAATTCACAGCTAAAGTAAGCAAATAACCTGATAATGATGGCGCTCAACCATACCTGTGTATTTCTGGGGGTTCTCGTTTAATTTTGGCACTCTGCTCCATTACCTCTTTGGCTACTCTTCCACTGAAACAAAAAAAAAAAACTATTTAGAAACTTCAGACCAAACCCTCCCTCCTCTCCCTTATGACTAAAATATTTAAATATGATTTTCTCAATTAAAGATACTTTTATTGATGAATGCACACTGGAAACTAGTTTGGTTTGTAATTTGTATTGCAGATTTCAAACTATGTAAGTATTGACTCATTTCATGAAAGACTTTATAATAAATGAAAATGTCAAAACCACACAAGGATTTTTTTTCTGGTGTAATAGGCAAAAGAAGATCCCTGCCCTTATAAAAATCACAGTGTGAGCTATAGAACCTGCAAACCTAATAAAAATCTGCCATACATGAACAGCCTTCTAATAAGGACATTTTCTTTCAACAGTTAAAATTTCAAATAGACCCCCCCCTCTCTCTCCTTCTCTCTAGCTCACCATAAAAAGTATAGAAAGTCCAATTTAATGTGATGCATATATGTAGACATACCAAAAATTATTATGTAATTACAAAGAAAAAAACCCGCTAATAAATTAATTTAGAAATGAAAGTGACCAGTTGGTGAACACACATCCGGAGCCGTGTGCAGCCATGGCTGCAGCACCGGGGAGCAGCCGGAAAACTGGTGCCTTGCTCGAGGGCTCCACAGCTGTGATTGTTGAAGATGGGAGAGCAAGTGTTTCATCACTCACCACCTTCAACTCGGTGGATCGAACCAGCGACCTTCTGATGAGTCGCAAATCTCCTTATCCACCAGACCACAACTACCTTAAAAATGGTTTAGTTTTACCACAGCTTGTGGGTGAGCTTGTGGATGTCTGGTGCTGGTATGGAGAAAAAGCTCACATACTGGAGTCTATAAAACAGAGCTATTAGATTAACCTTATTGAGTCTTTCCCTTAACTAAATTTCTGCCTCTCTGTCTGTCTTTAAACTAGAGCACTAAACAGAGTCCTCCAGTGCCTTCAGACCCTGCTGCTATCCTTGCACACCAGTGAGAAAATAACTGTTATCTATGTCCTAATGAGCTGTTTGAGCCAGAGAGCCCACAATAATAATTGATTGTGCTGTTTGTTTAATTGTCCTGATGGCTCCACTCAGCTCGGACAATTGGTGGTAATAAGTAAAAGCTTGCATCTGAAAGGGTTGTCTGTGTAAGTAGTTGAATTGGGCATGCAACAGGTTTAGTTCTGAATGAGTGGGGTGAGGGAGGGAGTGACCCCACCAGTCATGTCTTCATTCACCTGTACCGAAAACGACTGCCCTTGAAGAAGAGGTTACTGCTGGACACTGTACGAACCTGGCTTGATTTCTCCAGCCTGAGGAAAAAAAAAAACACACACATGTAAGAATTCACAGTTCTATAAGTAAAAAAAAAGAAAAAAAAAAAGAAAAAAGTGCATTATTTGACCACACAATATTTTCTAGAGTGGTTCTACTACGATAGACTTTTGATTTATTTGATTCAATGACTTACTAATGTAATATGTCATCTTTAGGGAGACTCTCTCCTAATTGCCGCTTTTTTAATTTTTAAGAGGCAAAGATGTATTTTAGAACATGTAAGTTTATGTACATTTTTGGTGGTACATTTTGGACAGAATATTTTGAAGGACTGAAGAACTGTAATGTTTATGCTTTGATTGTTGTTGTTTTGAGCTGTACAATAAATTATGTGCAGGAATGATCAAGACAAAAAAACTTTAAAAATACAGTATCCAAATGGTAGGCTCTCACAAAATAAAAAAAAATAAATAAAAGGAAGCCTAATCAAGAGCTAACAAACATAACTACTACTCAGCAATTACAATCAACAAGTCATCACAGGACTACAATCAAAACTACAAGGAGGCGCACAACCACAAATCAATGCTGTGCAATTAAAATAATGGAAGGGTTTTTATAAACAAACAGCAAACAAAACATCATTACAAATAGATCCCCGGAAAAAATGGTCAGGTGTATGGAGAAATACCTTTCTCACCATCAGTTCTATTTTATTTCACGCAGTTAATACATTTTTGTAATATACATAATATGTTTGCATTTAAATTATTCAGTTAATGCAAATTTGCTGCTCTTAATTTAATTTATTTGTTTATTTATTTTTTATTTGTTGTCATAAAAACATATCTTTTGGATAAATAACAGATTACGGGGATTCATTCTCAGATGGTGCCTTTATTGCAACATGAGTGCAGTCAATAGCACCGATTACATTGACTGCGACATACCCGATCGGTCTGCCAACTCTCGCTGGAAAGTACCAGTGGCCGAGTGGCCTAATGTGGTCAATACTTGCACAGGAACACACAGCACATGGTTTCTCCGCGAGGGTCTTTCCAATACTGGCTGTAATTCAGAACACAATTCCAACGGGTTGGCTCTTGGAAATTGAAATCGGCTCATGAGCCAATCATCATCATGAGCAAGGAAATCTTCACGGTCTCTGAAAACACGCTCCCTCCGTAGAGCGTCATTCGCAAGGTCTTCTAACAGCGCTAGAGCATCCATTATGACGATATGTTATATACGCACATACCTTTTTATAGCCCATTCATTAAAACAAATGAGTAAATTCAAAGTATTTGCACCTGGTTAAGAATGCTAATAATGATAATTCAGGTTGATACAATTTGATTTATTGGGTGATGTAATAGGATAATTTAGAAGTTTTTCATTTTAAATAGCTATTGCTATTTGGGACAGTTGGTGTCGCCAAAACACATACTCTTCTAAAAGAGTGCGTACGCACGGTCAAGAGCATCCATACGGTGCGCACTTATTTACGCCAAGTTTATTTTTTATAAATCCCGATATGTGCGTGGAAAAATGCATACGCATATTTCTATGCCCATTTTGTGCGTACGCAACGTTTATACATCAGGCCCCTGGAGTTGATTTTAGACTAATGAGTCCCTCTCACTGTCCGTTGAGGGAGATGCGATGGAAAGAGTACATAGTCTTTATATATGTACATAGTCATATAATTTTGTCCAGTAAGGCTGCCAGAACATAGTCCAGTAAAGATTCCAGAGCATTGTCCAGTTTCCGAATCAGTGATGAAACAGATACCCTAAAAAACATCCCACATCAGACCCTTATCAAGGAATGAATATAAATCCATGCAATGCCTTAAATGTAAATGTGTGTAATATTTTTCACATAAAATATGTAGGTCTAGTGTAAACTTCTTGTGGCCCTAAAAATGTCCCACCCAAAACCAAGATATTAAAAGCCAAGCGTGACGGAAATGGGCAAAGCTTACAAAACCATCACTAATTCAAAGAAATAACAGCAACTTGTATTTCTGTCTCAGATAGTAAAAAAAATCCCTCAGAAGAACTTTCTCATTCACAGTGGTATAATCTTCAAACCCAAGCATGGTAAAGCATTAAAACTTTCAAAAGGCCAATAAAAACTCTTTCAATCACACCGAACATGATCTTCTTTATCTGGGTGATTGACCTCTATGTGATTTAGACTTTGTAAAAAATAGTTTTTTTGTCTCTCCCTCTAGTTTTAAGTCCCTTTTGATTTTTTGATTTATTTATTTTGTACATTTTGCAATTGATTTATTAGACAGAAACATATAATTCTATGGGAAACTGAAGAAACTTTTTACAAAAAAAGTCACAAATTATGTCTTCAACCTGCAAAACCTCCCTATCACAACGCTTAGTTGTGAAAAACGGTAATATTGGGGGTTACTCACTTGTAGAAGGCTTGGTTTTCAACGCCGCATTTCCAAAGGTGTTTGCAGGCCTCGGGAGTTGGTGCAAAATATGTTAAGATAATCTTTTTGTCCTATACATAATAATGAGAGCGAACAGTAAAATAGAAAGGCATTAGTAAAGACATTTGGTCATTAACATAAGGTGTTTTTAAAACCCCTTACCTCTTTCTGGTTTGCATATACATGAAATGTCTTTGCCTCAAACTTAAGTTTGGTCACCTCATGCCTAAATTTGTGGGGAAAAAAAAGAGGAACTTGCATGAGGAGAGAGTAGATCATCTATATACCCAACTATTCATTGTAAATGCTCAACATGTGCGTAACACAAGAATAAAAAGATTCAAAATAATTTCTATTTGGCTTTGTAATAGAATATTTAATCATTGTAAGTAATTCTCAAATAAGATTGAATTTGTATGTTTACTTGGGATGGAGCAGGAAGTGACGTAGAGGGGCGGGATTTATACTGAAGGGAACCTCAAGGGTTTTGGGGTTTTCCGCTCTCTCTCTCTGCAAGCAAGTGGACGTGCTCTGCTCGTCTCTTTTCTCTCTTCTCTCCTTTCCTCTCTCTTCTTTCCCTCTTCTTTCTCCCTTTCTCCCTCCATGATGCTTGCAATGTGATCAGATTCTTTATTGATATCAAGGTATGAGCTTAATTCATGTTTGGAATAAGAAATAAATTGCTGTTTGCGATTGTGTTCATAAATCATGTCTCGTGAGTTTAATATTTCCATGACAGCTTGTAATTCAATATCTGAAGTATTATCTGTGGCTAACAACGAATCAGTAGAAAACCAAGAATGATGATAAAGGGGCTCTATTATGCAATTTCTATTTTGTTTAAAACATTTTTACAATGTGGCATGTTGGAAAGTCATGAGGTTCCCTCATCAAATACATAACTCAATTTGTATTCACATTTCTTCATACAAATTTGTAGAGTATTTTCAGACCAGAACAACACACATGCCAATTCGTTTTACCAAAGTAAGAATTCATTATTTGGAAATGAAAATATTTTGTTTACGCTAACCAGTAAATCTTTACAAGATCACTTTTATTGGTAAGAGGCTTTTCGCTGAAGACTTTTCACTGAAGATTTAAATATAAATTGGCTTTTGATTTCAGAAATATACCGAATCTGGCTTTGAAAAAGGACATTGTTCCAACCATCCCAGGTGTTGATGCAGAGCCCACAGCAATAACAGTTATTTTAGTGCCTTTGGATGTGTATTTAGTTTAGCACATGATCACAATTAACATTAGGTCTAACATTAGATCTGACATTTTGATCAAAATGTAGTTATTGATCTCTTATTTGTTTATTATACTTATTATCTCATGTGTTTTTTTAAATTATGACTTAAAAAAAGTCTAAGCCAGTTTGCTAGAGAAATATTGCTGTTGTAGAGCTGGTCTAAAGATGTTCAAAAAGCTTAGTAAAAAAAAACATTATAGGGCCCCTTAATAAGTTGTATTTTCTGTTACTAACAAACATACACAGATCAAAAATGTATATAAGCATTACAATAATTTAATGCAGCATAACATAAAACACAATTACCATTATTCGCAGTTTGAAATACAAACTGCGAATATTATTCGCAGTTTGAAATACAAAGTACAGTGATGGAGTAATTTTGCAAAACACACAGGGGTGCCATTTTAAATTATATTACTTGATAAATATATATAAATGTATGTAACAAATTACTTTTCTGTACACAGGAAATTGGATACATTTTCAGAAAAACTGCTTAATTTTGTACATTTTAAGGAAAATATTGGGAACTTGAATTTTTCAGTGCGGCTGGAAGGGCATCCGCCGCGTAAAACACATGCCAGAGAGTTGGCGGTTCATTCCGCTGTGGCGACCCCGAAAGGGAAGAAAGCCGACATGAAGATGAATGAATGAATGAATTTTTCAGGTTAAAAGCTTAAATTTGCTAACTTCGAGTAAAATGTGACACCAAAATGCCATAATTGACATTTCTGAATAAAGTATACATTTAGTGTATTTAAAGAGAAAAATCTTGAACTTCCTTCTGGTAATTCATGTCAAATGCTAAAATGGTGTTTGTTTCCGTGTGAAGTAATTAATATTCTTTGTATGTGGGAACTTGTGGCAGAATTGATAAAGCTTACTTGACTGGACTGAAGAAAAAAGATAGTGTAAATAAAAATAATTTTAATTGCTTAATTAATTTTATATAAATATTGGGTGAAAACTAATGGTAAGGGGCTCCTAAAAATTTGGGCCCAAGGTAGTCCCTTATTGTTGCCTAATGTAAAACGTACTTCTAATTAAGTAACATTAACTGCATCTACTACAACATAATAAAAAAATGTGTGTAACTCCTTAGCAAGAAAATTCCTCTAAAGATTTGTTCAATCTTACATTTGTATAATTAAGGACCATCACAAACTTCCCCAATACAAAACCATTTAAGGGAATTAAATTGCCTCACAAAAAGTTTGGAAAACTGGTTGAGGCCTCAATAGAATGAACTCAAATTTGAATAGAGACCCTCATCAAACAAAGAAACTGAATTCCCTATATTTCTTCTATCTTTGTAGATTCATAAACCATGCAGCAATTTGATTTCTTTTTTTTTTTCTCTCTCTCTCTCTCTCTCTCTTTGTCTTGCCAGAGCTCACAGACTGCTCTTGGCCAGATAACTGGCAAGAGAGAACCGAACACCTGTCTGCCCTGATGCCTCCGAAACAGCCAGATGGTTGGGGCCCAGATGTACACTCAAAGGCTGTCGCTAGGCAAGAAAGACTTAGGTTTTTTTTTTCAGCTTCACAATGCAGCCGTGTGTACATGTCTGTGTTTACTCAGTGCAGATGACGTCAATAAAAAATCAGTAGGAGAAAGAGCCAAGCATTAGTCACTCACCACTTGAGGAAATGCACTCTCTTGTTTCCTTGAAGAACAACAAAACCGAAAGGTGTGAAGGCGAGAAAAGCTGGGTTTCCAGACACATCCTAATAACAAAAAAACAACAGATAACCAGAAAAGCTTCTTAACTAAATGTTTAGTGGATTACACAATACTGTAAAAGTGTCCGCCCACAGAGAGGCATCTAACCTTGCACGGATGGGGATCCACCCCGTATGTTTCAAGCATCTGTGATTTCTGCAGGAACTTCAGCTCAGCTGTCTCCGGGGTTTGACCTCTGCAAACACGAAGAGGGAAACACTGAGCACAGGACAATATCCTGCTGCTCACTCAACATCAGCACCTGCCAGCTGCACATTTTGAGACTTGGCTTTTGAATACAGGGTTTCTGCTGGATTCAAAAAGTCAGATGTAAGACTTTAAATAAAAAAAATAAGACCAAATCATATAATCAACACATTCAAAACTTTTTGTCATCATAAACTGTATGATTCAAATACAATGTTTGAAATGGTTTGTATAACTTTTATGTTTCTGAGCATTTATGATGGTTTTCTCTAACTTTGGTTCACATTTCACAATCACATTTACACTTTTTAACATTTTTGAGTCTTATGCCAATCTCTGCCAACCCTAAAAATCACTTTTACGATTTTGAGTATTTATGATTGTTCATAAGCGTTTTCTTAAACTCTGGCAATCCTAACCATGGTTTTGAGTGTTTATGAGCCTTTTCTCAAACTAAGGTAGAGCTAAATATAATTTTTACATTTTTAAGGTTTTCTCAAGCTCTGGCAACCCTAACTGTAACTAATGTTAATGAGCATTTATGCACATTTGTTCAGCCTAACAACCCTCTAATCCTGATTTTTACGTTCTTGTTAGAAATCATGCACATTTCACCATCTCTTGCAGTAACAACAAAATACACATATCTGATGAGTCATCAAGAGAGACCAAAAAATAAGACCTGTGGAAATTACGTAAAACCTAGAACAGTACATTTTTAAGGTCTAACATTCCTGCTTTTAAATATTAGACTTTTTAAGACCTCATGGAACCGCTGGAATAAAATGTCAAGATCTGAGAAAAGACAACAAAACAACCTGAAACTTCATCTAAGGGATCGTGAGAGCTTAGCTACTCAACAAAGCACCAGCCTTTCACTATTTTAGACCTTGATGTAATTACAACAAATATGTTATATTCTAAGGTAATCTTAAATGAGAAGAGAAAAAAACACATCAACACAACACGCTCTATTTCAGCACATGTACACTGGATTTCAAACAAGACTGTTCATTAAACTGTGACACCAGCAGAGGGCACCAGTGATCGAGCTCCTGGTCACTGGATCATGTGGCTTAACTTTTTTTTTCTGGTAATGTTTTTCAACCGTGGTCTGTAATGATTCACTTTTCAATTGCTTTGGTCTTAGCGCAACATGTGCCTGTAGAAAAGTTTTAAATAAATGGGAAAAAAGAAAATAAAAAAAACTAATGACTTGGCTAAAGGTCTAATCCGATTCAATAATCTATGCTAAGCTGTGCTAAAAGTGATGCCCAACACAAACAGTTATCAATTTCAAAGCTTTGGGGAAACTTGGACAGACTAGCCCCCTTAAAGGGCCAAGATAGCCTGGATGTAAACATTGAGAATTTCATGCATTAACACAATTTTACTGTCTGTTCCTTTTGTTTTGCAGGAAATTTAAATTTGTTTACTTTATTTTCCTATATCTGAATAAGTTTCTCTCGATTTAATAAAACATTTGTACCTTACTATTTTTATGAGGGAGAGGTTCCTGCTGGAGCTGGCTTGTCCTATTAATTATTAATTAATCTAGATGGCTGTGACGTGAAGGTAAACCAAGAAAGAACACTCAAAGCATTTATAATTTCTCGTTAATAGTTACACTAAGCTGTCAAAATACTAGATTTGAATAGAAAATGAGACCACTGCTTGCTTCATTACAGAGACTACAGCTAAATTAGGATTTGGTGCAATTTCCTCCCTTAAGCTGCATCCTCCAGAGGCAATCATGTCCAGCTTTTGGGTGCCCATGTGACATCTATACAGAATATAAACCAACAGCTTCATAAACCGTTCAGTAAATCCCTCAGGATTGTTTGACAGCAAGGGCACTCAGGAGCCAATTCGGGTTGTTCATCTAGAGCATGGCTGGAGATGGGAGAGTACTGCTTACATGCTAGCCTGTGGCTTCGGCTCGTGCTAAACTGACAACAGATTTGACTTACATGAAGCCTGACATCTTAGCACTAATGGCATACAGTGAGGAAATTTCACTACTTTTTAAAAATATTAAAACATAATAAAAATACCAATACATTAATATTTTATTTAATTAAAGTATGTTGGTATTTGATAAACATTTTTTTAGTGTAAAATGTTTTGTCTACTAAACTACAAAACAATTTTTTGTCAACTGATTGTCTACTTGACCACTTCAAATGTTACAGATATTGTGAGCTGATTTTCAAGACATTATATTCATAAATAATAATAAATATAATGTATGCTGTAAAATATCAGTAAACCTCTGAATTAACTAATAGATTTGTTCAATTGACAAGAAGCCAATAAAAACTCTTTGCATCAAAAAAAAAAACATTTCAATGGCGTTGCTCACATTCATCAATGTTGTGCACATACTGTAGTAAAAAAACACATTTACACATTCTATATAGTGAAATTAGCAACAGGAAAGAACAAGATGAAGCTGAAGAAGTAATTTACTGTTTTTATACCTACAAACTAATTCAGGTCCGAAAAGGGTGAAATGTCTTAATTATTCTACAAAATGTGAAAATGTTAACAAGTTGAAACCTTTTTAATGAAAGAAGTGAGCTATTTAAATGAAAACACAACATTCAAGCAGAGATTTTTCCATAAATCCTGATATATTAAAACCGAGCTGACATACAATAACTCAGTCTTGTGGAGCTCTGCGATCCTTCTCTCCAGCTTCTCCGAGTGCTTAGGGAAGAACTGGAACTTGGAGCTGTAGCCCTCCGGATGCTTTCCTGGGTCATAGTCTCCAATCTCCGCTGCAAAGAAGTGATAAAATCAATCTTTCATCACACTGCGCTTCCATGTGTCCGACCTACATGCTGGAGCGAATACATTAATCAATCTTTCATCATGCAACAGAGCCACTCAGGTACTTTTATAGCACATATGACCATGCTTGAGTGTTGTCTTGAGTGAATGTGTTCGATGAAAGGAAGTGATCGGCTTCATGTACTCTATGAGGATTTTAGGATTAGCATTTAAATAGGAGTTTCTTTAGAAATGCCGTTGCTTCTACTCTCAGACCCTCTGAGGGTCCCTAAGTTCTGATCATTCCGCTGCTGGAGTGTTTCTTTAATTTAAAATCCTCCTGTAGTGTGTGGCCCTGGTCAACCATCTAGCAGAAACCATCATCGTGTCTTCTGCTAGATTAAATGTATTAAATGTATTGTTTTACTGTTGAGAGTAATGCTGTTTTAGGTTATATAAATATAATATTTAACAATATCACATATCTATAAATAATATACTAAGTGTCCCCTCAAATATTTGATAAAAAAAGCATTTTGAAAATAGGAGAATCTAAAGTTGGTGATTTATTTGCGATACTGGTTTGCTTATTTGTATAGTTGTACACCAATGTATGTAGAATAAATACCTTTAAAGGTCAGTACATAAGTATTCAAAATACAAAACATATAAAAAGACAAACCTCCTATTCACAGGTATCACATGGAGCTTTGTAAATAATGAAGTGTTTGATCCTTAAAAATATTTTTAAAGTTTATTAAATCAGCTAAATGTTTTCTAAATCTACGTTTTGTTGATCTGACAGCTTTACTGAGTTCAGAGAGATTTTTTTACCTTGTAAGATGTAAGCTGCCAGCATGGCGGCATCGGAGGTTTTGCAGAGCAGACGACCGTGATATAGATCTCTCTTGATCTGCAGGAAGACAAGATACCTGGAAAAAATCAAGAAAGTCAAGGTAGGCAAAGTAGTTTTTAAATAAATACATAATGAATCACATTAAAAAATATATCTTTCAAACCTCCACATTCACCTTTTACATGGAATTCGTACATTTTCCTTAATTTATATTTTTTTTGACAGATTACAGTTACAACAAAAGATTGCAAGGGGTACTGAACTGAAATTGTAAAAACGTATATGAAAATATAAATATTGTGAATGATCCTAGACTTAAAGAAAATCTTTTTATCATACTTATAATAATAATAATAATAATAATAATAATAATACATTTTATATATTGGGCGACTTTCTTGGCACTCAAGGTCACCTTACAACAAGTGCAATACATAATGTAGGCATTTAAAATCAACAGTTAAAATACAGGTAGTTAAATATATAAAACATTTTTTTAAAAATTAATTAAAATTGCAGTTATCATGTAAGTGAATAAGCCAGTCTGAACATGTGAGTTTTAAGATTGGATTTGAATTGTGGGAGTGTGTCAATATTGCGGAGGTCAGAAGGGAGAGAGTTCCAAAGCTGGGGGCAGAACGACTGAAAGCTCTGCTCCCCATAGTGACAAGACGTGCAGGGTGGACAGAGAAGAGGGGAGAGGAGGAGGAGCGGAGAGAGCAAGCAGGTTTGGCAATGGGGAGGAGATCAGCGAGATATGGAGATGCAAGATTGTGGATGACTTTAAATGTGACGAGTAGAATTTTGTATTGAATGGGGTGTGTGATAGGGAGCTAGTGGAGCTGTTGTAGGATGGGTGTGATGTGATTGGTGGAGGGTGTGCATGTTATAATGCGAGCAGCAGAATTCTGAACCAGTTGAAGTTTATATAGAGTTTTTTTTGCGGGAGACCAAACAGAAGAGAATTACAGTAATCCAAGTGTGAAGTGACGAAACTGTGAATAAGTACGGCAGTGGACTGAGGAGTAAGGGAGGGACGGAGACGATGTATATTACGGAGGTGGAAGTAGGCAGAACGGGTGATGTTGTTTATGTGAGATGTGAAGGAGAGGGTACTATCGAGGATGACACCCAGACTCTTAACTCGTGGGGAGGGAAAGATGGGGAGCCGTCGATGGGAATAGAAAAATTATCCATCTTACTTAGAGTAGATTTGGTGCCTACAAGTAGTAGTTCAGTTTTATTGCTATTGAGCTGGAGAAAGTTAGAGGTAAAACAGGATTTAATTTCATTGATACAGCTGACAAGGGTTGATTCAGTGTGTTCTGTTTTAAGGGTTTTAATAAATAAATACAATATTGCTCTTTCAAAAGCTGTCAATTTGAAGCCTAAAATACACTATAAAAATATGACTGCAAGAAGATAAAAGGAACCTAAACCAACAGGGATGCTTATCCTATTTTCCATTAGTTAAATTGTTTTCTTTCTCTATACAGATTGTTCTCTCATTCACTACTCTTGTTTTGTAAGTTTAGATGAGTGCTCTTGTTGGCCTGAGCATTGATAAACAAAAAATAATAATTAAAAAGGATATTAAAAATTAAAAATGATATATAAACGAATATGTATATTTAACCCCGATCACTCTAACTTTCATTTTTGTTTCTAATATTTAGGTGTGATTGATAAAATTGGCATTTAGTTGTAAAACAGAATAATAAAAACCAGGAACATGTTATAAAAGTCGAACTTAGAAGACAAACTCTAATAAAACTTGCATTTAGATGAATTTGAGTAAAAATAAGTTTTCTTTATAAAGAAAGGATTTTTAAGGAAAACCATTATTTGCTAGGTTCATCAGTTACATGAAAGAATCTTAGCAAAAATGGATGCTTATCAGGGAATAGAAAAGGTATTCCACTGAATTAGAATTAGAATTAGATTTTTTTTAAGTTAAGTTAAGTTCTATAATTTAGAACATTTTGAAATCTTTAAGGATAAATAATATAAACATAAAATAAAAGCCCTCTTTGTGCACCAATGTCATGAGCTGTGTTCATAAATCAGTCCAGTTCCAATTAATTACCTGGCTCCCCTCACATTGAGAGCAATAGACGTCCCATGCGCAAAGAGCGACATGCTTGTCTTTTACTTCTCAAAGTAGGCCAGGCCGGCTCCCACTAATGGCTTTTCACTTAAGAGGGCATAAAAGCTAAAAATGCAATTACGTCCCCAGAATTCTCTCTAGGTGACGGCACATAAATGGCAATTCCTGTTGCCAGCAGTCAATTTCTGTCCTACATATCATCTTTTTTCTTTCTCTCCAACCTGCTGCTCATGAAAACATGCAAGAGGCATTCGTTTCTGGAGGATAGATTCCATTTAGAAAAATCTGAATGGGAAAAGCTTGTGGTAACCATTTTTAAATAATTTTACAATAAATCTAAAATCGGAACACCGCTATCTAGCAAAAATACTTTCGACATTATACATTTATAAAGAAAGGTAATAATTCTCAAAAGAAGAAGAACTGAATCGTTTAAATACTGATGGTTGAAACTGGTGCAGTGACCCAGGTTGGATTTCAGTTTAGCGGAATATAGCTAGTAAGAGCTTTAAAGTATTTGGAAAATTAGTTGTTCAGACTGGAAGTTAAAGGATTGCTTTGAGCAAAATGCTTGTCAATAAAGAGTTCTCTTAATCTGTGGAGGTGTGTTTGTCGTAAAACGAGTTCAGTAGTATCTTTTGGAAATTTATAGAGTTAATGATTTTAACTGACACCAAAGTCCCCACTGCTTTAGAAATGATGCTCCTGAACGTATTGAAAATCCAGTTTGAAACCCTTCAGTTTGTGAGGCTTGATGAGTATGGTTACTAATAATCCTGTAACAGCTGGCCCGTACCTCCATCTGTTTGACATTATTTAAATTAAATTTAAAAGAATGAAGCTTGTAGGTAAAAAAAATCTACAGACATAATAAATTTGCATATACATCATAATTATTTTATTTAGATTTTTTTGTTATATATTTAATCAAGAATAATTGCAGCATGTGTCATCTTTAAGCAAATAGTGTAAAATCAGAAAGCATTTTAAGCATTTATGAAAATGGCTTGACAACAACAACCACCGTTATTGTAAACAGGAAGGAAGTGTCTGACATTTATCTTTTTATGTAGAAGATTACCGGGCAAAATAATGTTGACTGTAAACATTAACATTTTGGTACATTAAAGTCCTGATTTACAAGAATATAAAGAGCCATTTCTAAATCTGGCACAGTTTCACAGTACCATTTAAAGAATCTTCACACAGCAAAATTCTGCCAGCAAAAAAGTTAAAGTAAAAAAAAAAAAATTCTGGAAAGAGTACAATTACTTCTTTGGATAGATTACTATTACTTCCCTGGAAAGAGTACAGTTACTTCTCTGAATAGATTACTATTACTTCTCTAGATAGATTACAATTACTTCTCTGAATAGAGTTCATTACTTCTCTGAGTAGATTACTATTACTTCTCTGGAAAGGGTACCCAAGTCCACAGCCTCTTATGAATAAGTTAACGATTAAAGCCAAGTCTTCCTTTTTTCAATCTGGTGTTCATAATAAAAAAAATTCACCAATTAAACTATCTAATCGGAATTCCTTGAATCTGTGTAAGCCTCCTTAGCTGTTAGTTGCTGTTTAAAAAGTGATACAGTCTGGTTAATTGATCATATCGAATATTTTATAAATCAGCATATTTTTTTGATAAAATATAGCCCATTATGAAACAAACTACTTGATGCTGCCCAAAACAGTCCTTATCTAGCCTCTACGTATTGCATGCATTCACACATCAAAATAAATAAATCCTGAATAATTTTCTGAAATTAAAATCGTGTTTTTTTTTTCAGGCATGTGAATTTCTAGGTGACCTCTTTGCAGTCGAATATGAAAGAGATGAAAGGGGGGGGGAGGGGGGGGGCTTTGAACTAGACACACTTTGCAAGCTTGAGGCAAATCACATATCATTCACATGGACCTCTTAAGATTTGCTGACCACACAACTTGTTTGAATTCAGAGAAAAATAGGATAAATGCTTACACAAGTTTATTTTAGGATTTAAATATCTATAATAAATGGCATTATAATAAACACCATGCTTAGCAGCAAGCTGGCCACAATGGATACAAAGAACACTGTGTTCACAGTAGCGATAAAAAACAATTTTCTCTTTAAGTCAAACTTTGTCATTCAGAGAAGAACGCTACATCAATGCAGGTGTATGCATAACAAATTCAGCCCTGTCCAGTGCTTTGATTGTGGCAGCCCATACCTGGTGATTTCCTCTTTTAGAGAAGCAGGGTCTTGTGGGTAAAACTTCACCCGCAAACACATGGTGAATGGTGGTTGTGCTGAAGGGAAAAAATCATCATATTAAATAACCATACAAAAAATTCATTTATATTATTTCCTTATAGCAGTAATAAAAACAAATAAGCAGAGTTCTAAAGTAACTCAAGTGAAAAAGTCTTTTTTTACATTATATATTCTAAGAAAGCAGTTAAAATAGCTTTAAGCTTTTATGGGTGTATGAAGCTTTTGATCGTTATATATATATTTTTTTATATAATACAATTTATGGTGTGCCTTGAAACTGTATTAATAATGCAGAAACAATGTGAAATATTACCAAGTAAAGGTACAGATATTTCGCACAAAAAAGTGAAAAACATGTAAACCTGTTGATTGAAATTGAATTAGTTAAGTAAAACTTCACCTTACTGTGTTTTGCCTCATGAGAATATAATTACAGGTTCTGTTTTGTGTATATTTAAATTGTAAATTTGCATTCATTGCAAATGCGATTATTTGCCTTGCATGACGATATAGCTTGAGAGAGCTACAT
The DNA here is from genome assembly GCA_900490495.1 of Danionella dracula. Taxonomy (NCBI): domain Eukaryota; kingdom Metazoa; phylum Chordata; class Actinopteri; order Cypriniformes; family Danionidae; genus Danionella; species Danionella dracula. Next base: position 9,055,730 of record UELW01000178.1, read on the forward strand.
TTACCCTTCCACAGAAAACAGAAGACACTAGAGGCGCTTGCATCGCTCGAAATGTAAACGCAGAATGCTTGTAAACTCCCTTGCCTTTTGGTTTTTCTCAAACTTATTGTCCTTCTGAGAAACGAAGCCTTTACCAATTTGGAAAAACAAGTGGCACATTTTTAATGCAGCATTTTTTTTATGGGCAAAGTATCCCTTTAAGCTCAGAGCTCTATAGTCTATAGATTATTCCTTGTGAATTTTCTGTAAGGAAGTTAAGTGTTCACTAAAGATCACTAAAATAAGCAAAAATGTGATAACATTTTATTTGTACATCTTAAATTTAACATTGTTTATCAAGAACTCACACAAAAGCAGATTGGTTTTAAACAATGACAAACATTGCATCATCTTTACACGTTCTTGTGCATTTCAAAACCCATTTTTTTAATTCCCATGTTTGTAAAATCAAATCATTAGTTTTTACTGTAACAAACATACACTGAGAAGACACGGTGTCAAGATGCATTGAGATGATGCCAGATAAAGTCTAATGAAGGGATCCGAAGGTTTCAAAGAGTAGGCCAGGCGTCCGGCCTTGTTTGCATCAGAGCGGGCGTTTGTGCTCAGGTTCATCTTCTGCGTGTAGGTTCATCTTCAGGGGACAAATCATGGTTTTCCCATGATTTTTCAGAGTTCCATTATATGGTAAAGGAGTGAGGTCACATGTTCTTGTGTCAGCAGAACCCTTACTGGTTTGTGCTTCCATGGCAAAATGTTTAATGGTAAATTTTGCACAGAAATGACGATTAAATAGTACTTTATCCAGGAACATGATAATAATAAAACCGCAGACATTATTTTAAAGCCTCTGCTATATGTTTAAAATATAAGGTCCAAGTAGGTACTTTAACCCATTGCTTGTAGTCATGTAACAAATTGCAAAGATCTTTGGTTGTGAGAGAAATGGAAAGAAACTAGAGTAAGATACTGGTAGAGTTCAGTCCTGTTTTTTTATATTGTGTATTCCCGATGCTCGGATTTTGCAATCTGTGAAAAAGAAACCCTATAATATGCTAACATTTGCAGCGAGGAAAAAATCCCACTCCAATGGATCAGTAATAATCCTTAATGATAACTTTTTTAAACGTTGGCATGAAATTGTTGTGGACTTTGAAGAGTCTCACCTATACGTTCAATTATAAAGCAGGACAGTTTCTTAAAATTTGGACTCTTCACCTGGACTATATGGAACCCAATCTTCAAACAATTATAATACAAGTATCATCGTGACTGTTTAACTCTGTGGAATTTTAATCTTCACATTAAAATATGAGCTATGTACAAATTGTTTTTTGTTTTGGGGAGAAACTGGAAAATCAATAAATATACTTATCAAAAATAATGCTCTGATGCCGAAGAGAGGCATGTTGACCCCCTTTTTTAAGACGTCATTGCAAATAAGTTGGCCTCTGTGTGTTGAGTGGGTCTTATCTTTCTTTATCTTGTCTATCGCTACACAATAAATTAAAAGTGGCTATTGATCTATTCCATAAAACTCATTCATAACTCTAATGGCCCCAGTACTTTGTGATAGTACAACTCTGACTAATTTTAGATGCGTTTTCTTAGAGACTAACAATATTAGTGCAATGCCGTTGCATTTCCAAACTTTGAATAGCAGTGTATGGCACAAATTCCATGGAACTAAAGGTTTAACACATTCAAATATTTTAATTTCTCACATGTCAGAACCTTTCAGAAAACACACACTTTTAATGTATAAAATCATTAGCATGCTTCATTACCATCGCAATGTGTTGCTCCTAATTGCTGTATAATGGCAGCTAGCAAACTACAAATACAGGCTTGCTAATGATACTTACATTTCATCTGCTTTGAAATTGACTTGGTGAACTCCAGCCAGTGCTATAACAACAAGAGACAGGGTTTAATCACTCCTACATGTAAGACAAAGCATGTGTACATACGTTTATTACAACTATAGATCACCAAAGACACATGAGCAGTCTCAAATAAAGTGTGAAGAGATTTTTTTTTTCATTACTATGAGAGGGAGATGAGGGTAGATCTATTAATCATAATGTTCCTCTAATTTTCTTTCCTCTCTGGAGCCAAACCTTTGCACATCTTAAACATGAGAACATATTCAATGCCGAGAGCACATAGCCATCATTGTGTGCAGCCACAAATAATAGCCAAATCAACCAAAAGATTGTTGAGTTAAAGATGAGAATTATATTTTGGACATTAAGCCAGTAGGCTATAATGTTTGGAAATAGCACGAGTCTTGATTTTATCACAGTCTATTCTATATTATATTCAGATTAGATTTGTAAGCCAACATTAGTTTATTCAGTAGTGTCTGCTAATCCATGGCATTTTTTGCCAACTAATGCTTTGTTCACACTGGATAGCTGAAATGGCAGAGGTTTTACATGCAAAATCAATGAAAATATGCAAGTACGCAGTAAAAGCAGACTAGAAGAGCAGATGTTGAAAATCAGAGAATCAGGGTTGCCAGATATGATCCAAAATCTGCCCAATCTGGCTACACTGCAAAGAATTCAGAAGTTGAAACATTTTCAGTAATCTGCTCCTTCAATCAACTTGCTGTAGACCAGTGACGTATTTTCTGGAGGGAGGTCTCGACAAAAAAGTGGAAAAAATTAAAGTGTGAGCTTTGAAGCATGTACACCTGCTGCTGTATCTCAACCCAAATATCTACTCACATTGGAATGTAAAGACATAATGGCACTTTAGCCCTTTTAACTAGTATTGAAAGAACAGGAAGATACTTAGATACACTTATTTTAGGCAGAGGAGAACGGAGACTGAAGGCCCTCCTCCATGCTCCGTCTGTTTTGATGCGTGATCTAGGCAGATTTTTGGTAGAAGATCAAAACAGCAGGTTTGCAGTCGTCTTTGTGTGGGAAAATCTGGTGGTCTGCTTTTCTGTTTTCCATTGTGAACAAAGCATAACAACTCTCTAAATGGAATAGGGAACTTACTTAAGTCAAGAGTCTAATGTCATCTGCACTTGCATCAGTTAGATGCCCTCATTATATATTATGCCACTCACTGTGTAAGCCTCCCAAAGGAGGTCAGTGATACACACTGACATAGAATTGTAGAAAATGTATATATGTGAAGGCTTTGTGATACCACTTTTGCATTGAGCTGACTGACAGTCAACACACCTCTGAAGAGACCATGTTTAATATAAAGATAGCTGTTCTGTTTTAATCAGTCATTTAACATAGAATTTCAGCAAATGTTGAAATCTTGATGCCATCTGTGAAAAGCTGAAGTTAAAGAGAGAATGGTTTCTACAAATGGATTATTATCATAAACACACCTCAAAATCCATAGTGGAATACATCAAGAGGTGTAAACTGAAGGTTTTGCCATGGCCTTCACAATCTCCTGACCTTAATATAATAGAAAATCTATGGATAGACATTAAAAGAGCAGTGGGTGACAGAAAGCCCAGAAATCTAAAAAAACTGGACAACTTTTGAAGGAAGAAAGGGCAAAAATACCCGACGCAAGAATTTAAAGACTGGCTGGCTGTAAAAAGTGTTTACAAGCTGTGATACTTGCCAAAGGGGGCAGTACAAGATATTAACTCTGCATAAACATTTGTAGACACCTTTTTGGTTTTCTGTTATTTTTAAAGTGTAAATGACGGGAATAAAATATAATTTTTTTGACATATTACAAGAATGTCTTGTCTATCATTTGATGCCTTTTGGAGATTATTCCATCTTTCCTTGGCTTCTTTATGCACATTTATACACATTTTTACCTCGGGTGCCCAAACTTAAAATCCCCTCTGTATATGATATACAAATAAAAACCTGAAAAAATTGTGTTTTTATTCAGGTGGGTACAGAAACTTTAAAATGAAAACCAATAAATCTCAACAACAAAAGGGCACAAGGACAAGGACTGATTTATATTTTTACAGCTGTTCTTTCCCAAGTTTCAGTCCATCAATCTCTAGCACTGTCTCTTTGGTATGACACTCTGTGATTACTCCAGAATTACCCTGGGAGTCAGTCCCAGCAGTGCAGGATCGATACAAACACAGCCCACCCAGAACACACATGAATTCATCACTTAGGAATCATAACCCACACACTCCAGCAAATGAAATCCACTTTGAGTCTCCACACAGATACAGCTTTCTCATAATAAGCCTGATGATGTGGGCATGACTGCAGAGAGGATGAGTCAGTGCATTGCATTATAGTTGACCTTGGGACGCTCAGCATAAGGCTCATGGTGTGAAACTCACCCGTTGCTTGTCTGGATCAACATATCTGATGCCAAAATAGTCCTTCTCGAGCAGGTTTAGATGGTGGCAGATGAGGTCAAACAAATACTGGCCTTTGGCATCTCTCTGGAAAACAGAAACAGAATAAAACCGATCAAAAGAGCTGAAGTGTACTATTTATCTGTGATCAAGGTTTATTTTTTGGAAAGGCTGGATCAAATGACAGCAACCAGGCAAATACAAGTACAGGTCAGAGAAATGATTGGCGGAGGAGATCAGGGGAAACTAGATGATAAAGAATACGTTTTACCCTCCTAAAACATTGCAGCTTAATAATAAGTGAAAGACTCTTCAAATGTGTAAAACACAGATAGCGTCAGTAAATAAATTGTTTTGATTTTTAGAGAGAAGTAAAGAAGAAGATAAACAATGCATGCACAAAAGGTAACTCTGTTAACATCAGCAAAAAATATGTGGTAAAGTGGATGTGATTCCATAATAACAATGTATAAAGTTAAAGGGAATAAAACTTTTTTTACCATAAACGATTACGTTCCTTACAGTTGAAAAACATTAATAGTCCTTTTTAAAAATGCAAGAACTTTATTTAGATTCCTAATATGTATAACATTTATTTTTAATCTGAGAAATTTTCCTTACGACACAGAAGCAGCGGAGCATCTTACAATACTTTATTTACAACAGGAAACGGAATCTTCTGTTCAACAGAACAAGGTCTTTTTACAATGTAAAATAGGGTCCAGACACTCACAGGTCATGAAAAAGGAGAACTAAAAGTAGAGCAGAGTGGCTGAGACGCAGCTCCAGCAAGCACAGTCTGCCTCCAGACACCCAGTAGGAAAGAGGTGAGATGCTATTGCTTTTCTCACTTACAAAGGGTGATCTACACAGCACAGACAACACTAGGTATATAAACTGGCATAAAATATACTGTAGATAGCAGCAAGCAAGCTATAATCCGCAGATGACCATTTATTATATACATGTTCAATAAAAATAAAAAAAGGCTCCAATAAATTTTATTTCAAGAAACTAACAAACAACTTTCAAGAAGCAGTGTAAGCAACTAAAACAACAAAAAAATAATTCAATTCAAGGAACACTCACAATCTTAATAGAAAAATCCCTTCTCCTTTCTTTCTTCTGTGGTATATTCCTGATTGATCAGCTGATGCAACTTCTGTCCTGGGATACCCTAGTTATACTTTGGCTTAAAAAAAATGCATATTATCTTACCCTTAGTGTCAATTTGGACAAAAACATCTGCCAGATGCACAAACGTAAATGTGAATGTAAGAAATAAACCTCAAGTGTCTCCTAAACATACTGTAACATCACATTATCTCCATTTGGAATCTATGTCTTATACAAAAAAGCTCCAAAACTTTGTTTAAACACAAAAAATGCTGAATGATTAAAACATACTACTGCACCAATCAGCAGCATTACAGGAGAGGTGAAAGTCAGACACTTTGCCCAAAAGTGGAAGTAAAGTTTAGAAATCAGACAAAGACCAAAGGGATTAAGGGGGAGCGCCAAACCTGTCACTTTTAAGGAGCTTCACAACTAAAGACCCATAATCTAACATGTCATGTCTGCTTATTCAGGACAAGACAAAGGACCCAATTTTGGATGAAATCTTACAAAAAATGGCAACTCTGATAAATCTCTTCTATTGTTATGAGAGATTTATTTTTTTCATTCCACTTACACAGCCTCCAGAGTTGGTCATTAAGTACACATAAAGAGGCTTTGAAATATTTCCCACATTCACACACACACCATCACATCCCGTCCTGTTAGATCTTGGAGAAACAGAGCACTAATATTTGTGGAGCCGAAGCATTCATTCATCCTCACACAGAGATGGAGGACAACTCTCATTGTTCATCTGGCTGAATGAGCTGCGAGCCCACTTAGCCAGAGACAACACAATGATAAAACCTATAATAACAATGCGCCACTCAAGATTAATGAGAAGACTCAACAGGTACAAATATTTCCAGTGAATATGTAAACTGCATCTAACAAAAAATTAATAAATAAATAAACACAAGTATGTAAATGTCAAACTAAATCAAAGAGCCATGGATGACCTTTAAATTAAAAGCCAATTTAATGTACAGTTGGGTTAAAAAAAACTAACAAAATCAAACAAGTTAGGGTTCAAAAATAGGTGTGGATTGCAATTTTTTTTAGAATCACTGGTTGAGTCCCTTCAGTACTTGTTGCCAGTCAGCAGTCAGCAGGAGTTATCAAAAGTGAGGCCATTCTACAAAAAAGGCAGTAACTGCATTCATGGAAACAACCTCCTTTGCCCCTACGTTATGCTTTTAAAACAATTAATTGGCCCGGGGGTTGGGGACCACTGTAGAGTGGGATTTCTGGAAACAACCTCAAAGAAACATTCCAAAACAAATAGATCCTTGTGAATATGTTGAGAACTTCATGAGAAGGATGTTCCCCATTGGAATATCCAACAGTGAAATTATACAAAACATATATTAATAAATTCTAAATAATCAAACTAATTTATTATTATTCAACCAAATTATACAGTTTGGAACATACAGGAGCACCTGGCAAAAAGATCTGGACTGGGAATCGAAAAACATACATCCATGCAAAAGAAAAACACAAGGCTATCCAAGAACCAGTTAACCAGCCAATAATCAGCATCTAATAGTGACGAATACCAAAGAGCGAACTGTTACTGAACCACGATGGCTAATGATGACTGAAGATGGGACGCCAATACCAATTATGTGCAATTTTGCCAAGTATAAAAATTGGGAACATTCACTTTAAAGATTCATAAGCCCCTGGGTGATATACTGATTACTAATTTCCATCGACTTGCTGAACACTAACTACTATTGATCTTGCACTACTGCAGAACATTCTTAAAGCAGGTTTGTGATTAGTCATTATGAACAAAAAAGTCTAGCATGTGAATAAAGGAAAATGACCTAAGGACAAATAGGTCACTGCAAAAACAATAAATATTATTTTGTGAATGAAAGAAAGAAGCTACAAGACCCCATCATCGATGTTTCTTCATACAGTAAACACAATCCCTCTCTACTTTCTTCTGGCTGGTTGTTTCAAACAATGTACCATTGCAGAAACTGTGCTAGTAAATAAATGAAGGAGGAGATACTATCTAATGAAAGTTATTCTGGAGATTTTTATGGGGACTTCTTTCTGAATTAACTCCTCATTATATCCCACCTGTGAATATAGAGCGATGGAAAAAACAAGCCCCACAGAGAGTCCTGCCTGCTGCTTCAGCTACTTACTTTTTTTTAACACAACCACAAATGAGAAATAAAGAGTTTAAGTGAAAATCCAAAATGTTTATTTGGTATCATTCCTGAGTAAAAACAAAAAACCATTGCTTTACAGATCTTTTGCTGACATTAATGACTGTAATTTAAAAAATCGGTATTTATAACTAGAGAAAAAAATATAACTTCGTTGATAGTATTAATTATTCACCTTAAAAGATCAGTCAAAAAAATATTTGTTCAAAAGAACACCAAAAACAAAACACAACATCCAAAAAGATGTTTTTATGAAGAAATTTTGCGAATGAATAGCGCAGTGTAGTTCAGTTTGGAGTTTCATTAGCAGATGGGTTGCTGGCAATGTGAATGTTGCCAATACTTTCTGCAGTAAATAAATAAACAGAAAAAAGAAACAAAAAAAATTAAAACCCACAAGGCAAACAAAAACAACACCCACCAAAGCTTACACACACACTTTGGCCATGTAGTGTATATAAAGACTGGATTTGTTTAAGGTGCACTAAACCGATTAAGTAAACTGATTAATGGCTATACTGTATTTAACTTAAAACTCTTTCTGATTATTGTCATCATCAGAGCACTTCTCTGCCTGATTGATCACGTGAAACGACCTCTGTGTGAACTTATTGGGCTGAACCACTTTCACAATTTGCTTATTGTTTTAATTTAGTTTGTTATAATATAGAGTTTGTTATATGCAATACCGTAAGGCTTGATTATTCTGTTAGCCGTTTATTAGAAGAAAGAGGGAATAGAAAGGTAATTATTGGTTGATAAACACAGAGTTAAACATTCAGCACATTTATCTGGGCAGTTAGCTTACAGTAATATTGATCACAAGTTCTCTGGGGGGCCAACCAAAGCTATAACGTAACAATGAGCAATCAAGCCTTTTTCAAGGCAAACCCATTGGCTTTGATTAATGCCCACGTTCTCTCACAAATCTTGTTGAAGGTTAAAAGTTTCATATCTACAACTCAAGTGGAACAGAGTGTAAAAACCAGTCTGTAGAAAACACAGAATAATAATAACTAAGGTTTTAATTTGCTGAAAGTCTCATGTCTGTTATTTTTTGCAACAAAAAATCTTATTTCGTAGCAATAAGTTACAAAATTTCACAGCGTTTGGTCATTCTTTGTTTATCCATAAATAAAACCTAATTTCAAGAAGGAAATTAATTGAAACTGATCTCTATTTTGCTTATAAGAAGGATATAGAATTGATGTTTATGCTGAAACCCCCTTTTATCGGTCATCAAATAGTTGAGCAAGCATTTTGGAAACATTTATTTGACGTGGCAGGAATGTTTTAAAACAGTATATATTATATGAACAAATATATATGAGAAAATAACACAAGGACTTTTACTCTGTCACAACAGTGAAAAGCATGAAGACTAAGCACAGCCGAACAGTGGCAGGAAATGTTCCCTCAAAAACTAGCTGAACCAGAGATTCGACCTGACAACAGAGAAAACAGACAGGTCCAGAGTTGACACCTCTATAGATACACTAAACATGCATAAATAAGTTAATCTAACAACATTTTAAGTAAAATTATTGATTCACATGTTTATAGAGGCTCAATGCTTAAAACGGTTCAAATCATAATTTCTGACTGATGAAGCCATACTGTTAATAATGTATTTCATAATTAGTCAGAGACAGGTAAATGTCATAGAAAAGCAGGCATCTTCACAATTGGCTTAAAATTACAAATATTTATTTATCACTTTAATTTAATTTTTCAGTTCTCAAAAACTCCATATGATGTAGTATAAATATAATAATTATTATTTAACTATTATAATAGAATTTCCATTATACTTTCGTTGCTCATAAATGAGCGTGCATATACTGAAATGTCATCATTGTTTACAAACAGTAAAAAGGTCTATATGTCAGCGTGCAATAATTCAAAGTATTTTACAAATACAGATCAAATATCAGTGAAGCAGTGTTATATTCTTCAGAACATATATTTAACACACACATGAATCTGTGGACATGGACACATGGAACATATTTCGCATAGAATTTTAAGCATGGATCCAGTGGATTAAGTATAAATAAGTGCCAACTTATCCTGATTAAATATGAAGCTGTAACTTTAAACATTACAATTGATAGCAGCACAAATAAATCCACACATTGTAACAGAGAAATTGTTTATCTAGCATACATGTTAAAACAAAATACTGAACGGTTTTAGATTTGAAAAGGCTGCTATAAATACATGAAACCAGAACAACTCCCTAGTCTCACAACGTATTGTAAATAAAACAACTCTGAAAACAATAAACACAGAAACCCTAGACCCTGCGGTTACTGCAGCACTCTAATGTAATCTGGGCTTCTGTGGAGCAATGCGACATTCAATATACAGCACTGTAGAGCTGAGAAGAACGAAAAGAGAAGAGCAAAAGCCTTAGCCCTGGTGAAATCTACAGATCTTTACTTATCTGTACAAAACTTTGCAGAAGCTCAAGTGATCTGACCTAATAAAAGACAGCAATTGTCACACACACAGGAACATGTCTGATTCGACAGATGATCTAATGAAATATACCTAAGTGCCACTTCAATTCACTGACATCTCATTTGAGGTTACTCTCAAAATGTAGTCAATCACATACACTTCACACAATTAAATGCATAACTTCACACAGAGGAAGTTATAACATTGACTGCATCAAAAATCTGGTTTTCTGTACATTTAAAATCCAGCAAAGTCTGTCAGTGCATGTGGGTGTTCTGTATAATAGTCCAATGTTAAATGTTCAGTCAAAGCATCAGACACAAATGATCTGGGTATTTAGGTAGTCAAGGTCATATAAAAACTATTAAATACTTAACTGACTATTACACTGAAAGTGTAATTTAAAAATGTAAAATAAAAAGATAATTTAAAAAGTAACTAATGCTATAGAAAAGGACGTAATACAGTCATGCAAAGCAAATATGAGGTAAAGTATACCGTAACCAGAATCCTCTGACACTTGTCACAGAGAAATATCGCAAACAAATAAATGCAGAATTTATCAAAGTGGTTACAAGATTTATTCATGGCACTGAATAAACGCTCACATTTCTTTATTTTATGTTTATACACATCGCCAAGGAGTTCTTTTTTCTTTGTGCTTAGAGCTTGACGTGTAGGACAGCTACAGTATAATAAACAGCTTAGGTAGATTCTGAGACTCCACATTGCACTAAGCGGACTAAAATGAATAGACTGTCAACTATCACTTCACAAAGTCTTTTGCTAAGTGCTTCAATAGGGACTTCTGCTCCGTCACAACCGTGAAAATGCCTGAAGACTAAGCACAGCCGAACTGTGGCAGGAAATGTTCCCTCAAAGACAAGCCAAACCAGAGATTCTGTTATAGAGATAAAGACCTGACAACAGAGAAAAGAGGCAGGTCCAGACTTTACACCTCAAAGGATCCACCAAATATGCATAAAGTAAAAAAACATATAACAAGATTTAAAGAATGATTAATAATTCATGTGTCTTGAGGCTCAATGCTTGAAATCGTTCAAAGGTATCATAGTTCCTGACTGATAAAGCCATACTGTTCATAATGTATTTCATAATTAATCAGACACAGGTAAATGCCTTACAAATCAGGTATCTTCACAACCTAAAATAACGAATCTGTGTTTCTCAATTAGTTAAATTTAATAAATAAATAAATGGCTACACCAACAGATCAACTAGAATAGGTGACAAAGACTAACAAAAGCAGAAGACATAAACCTATCAGAAGATCAATTGGTGTAGACAACGGAGACCAACAGGATATGATGATAGAAACCAACAGGAGTATAAGAACCAGTATAAGAAGTATAACAAGTATAACAAACTCCAGTAGGAGTAGACTTTGATGAGCAATAGGAGTCAACGATGGATAACAATAGGAGTAGATGTTGGAGCAGCAAGAGCAGACACTTGAGACCAATAGGAGTAGATAAAAGAGACCAACAACAGCAGACATTGAGAAGATGACAGAGGCCAATAGGAGTAGACAATGGAGAGCAATAGGAGTACATAACAGACAGCAGGAGCAGACAATTGAGAGCAATTGGAGTAGACGATGGAGATCAATAGGAGTATACAATAGGGACCAGCAAGAGCAAACAAAGGAGAGCAATATGAGAAGAAGATGGAGAACAACAGGAGTAAATGATGGAGAGCAATAGGGGTAGATAATGGAGATAAGCAAGAGCAGACAAAGGAGGGCCATATGAGAAGATGATGGAAACCAACAGGAGTAGACAATGGAGACCAGCAGGGGCAGACAAAGGAGAGCAATATGAGAAGAAGATGGAGGCCAACAGGAGTATACAATGGAGAGCAATAGGAGTAGACAATGGAGACCAGCAGAAGCAGACAATTTGGGCCATAAGCAGCAGGCATTAAAGACAAAAAAGTGTAGAAGATGGAGACCGGCAAGAAACCAACTGAAACAATGGACAGACACCAGCATTAACGTAGATAATCAGAAACTAAGAAAGAAATGTTTATGGGAATTTGGGGAGCTGATATGCTGGCTATATTGTGGGTAATTGGCTTTGTGGGTATTGATCAATGAGACGCTCATTGTCTTCAAGAGGAGTTAAGTGACTGCTATCGGCGAGTGAGTAAATTCTGCAAGTTTGTTTTGTCAAGGTTAAATACCTGTTTTGACATGGTTAAATCTACCAACAAATGAATCCCAAAGTCTTTAAAATATGCGCACACCAAATAAATATAATTACCTGGATTGTTACTTTTGTCACAATTATTAAAATCGTCCATCAATAAATATTCCAGATCATTACATATCTTTATATAATTATCTGCTAGGACATCAAAGAGTACAGATTTCCTCAAAAGTCTCTTTATCCAAGATAGATTTCAGCAGAAACGGCATTAGGTCTATGAAAGCTACTTTCCAGGACTTTGTGAATCATTTATTGAGAAGATTGTAGATCCCTTGGGCCTCCATTAAAGCTCTGAAATGCAGCATAGTATGAGTCCTCTCACGCTTGCCTGCGCAGTGAGCCTGTCTCAGGGGCCAAATAGCTCTCTGCATTTTTATGGCTGGATTCACCAGTGGTAAGTGATCTCCCTTAGGCCTGGGAAACACAATGGCAGTGCTAAAGTACAGAATAACTGTGGTATTTAAAAAGCCTTCATGAATCATCCTGATGGGGGTTGAGGTATCATTTCAGATGTGTCAGTGTCAAGTTGTAGGTTACGGCTATCCTAAAGCCATATTCAAGATATGATATAATTTCCAGGGAAAGGTTTAACTTCAATGGAACTCAAGTACGTACTACATGAGAGTTGGAAAATAAAACTAAAATCTGTTCAACCAACATTGGTGTGTTTGCATAATTAAACTGTTAAATCATCTTTAGTCATTAAATACTGAGATTTAAGTAAACTAAAAATTTCTCTTTAAATTATGCTTTTAATGTTCCTTGTTTTCCCAGTGATGGGTTGCGGCTGGAAGGGCATCCGCTGCGTAAAACATATGCCAGAGAGTTGGCGGTTCATTCCGCTGTGGCGACCCCGAAAGGGAAGAAAGCCGACATGAAGATGAATGAATGTTCCTTGTATTGGATGCTGTATTTACCATTACAATAAAACATGTTCTATTAATGCATACAGAGCAAAGAAAACATTGATCACAGACAGTCTGAGATAAGTACGGCAGTTTTTACATTGAAACTACATATCTAAAGCTGTGAAAATTCTACAACACTTTATTATCAACATTAGTCACCACACATTTGATTTCCATCTTTTAAGTGTCACCAAATGCCCAGGTGAGCACGCACATTACTCCGGTGCTGACAGACTGAAAGTAATGAGCTGGTTATGTCAGTTCACTTCCATTGGCCTAAGTGAATGCAAGGGGCTTCTGCATGAGGAATCACACCTTCCTGACCACTCACAACATTTACCCTACAGCCAGCACACCCTGTAAAATGTAAAATTTTCAACAAAGTAAGGTTTTTTTTATGAGGACACTTTCTAGAAGCTCCTGCTTAGACAGTCCACCAATCTATAATCCTGCTTCACTCAATGAAGCAAGTACACTGTGATTATTGCATTTTATGGAACAGTTTACAGGTTCTGATTTTCTTCTGTTGATAATAATTGTAATAATTTTTTTTTGCTTTCTCCCCTAAGCAAGAACTATTTTATAATCAGTCTACATATTTCTATTCAGCACTCATCATTTCATCTAGGCATCTGGCTTAAATGGAACCAGTTCAACACATTGTTTTTTTAAAGCTAAACCAAGATCATATTCAGCTGAACAACAAGGTAAATGAAGATGTTTCCGTTCGTGTTTAATAGCTTTAGGAATGCCATAATGTGTGGGACAAAGGGCTCATGAATGTGTGATTGTATAAGGTGAGGAAGACTACAGATGGATTCTAAATAGAGTGCAGGTCTTCTTGGGATGAGTCAACTCTTAAAGTGAGGCATCTCTTACAACTGTGTTGCAACAAGATTTGTTTGTTAAAAGGTCCTCCTGATATGATGCATATACATTCAATAAACATTAACACAGGAGTATATTTTTGAATAAAAAATGACAATACATTCTACAAATGTTGAAATTTTATCTCAGTAATATGGCTTAAAAATAAATTAAGAAATAGAGTTATGATGGGAGATGGATCATGATTGAGATGGACAACATGACAATAGACAATGATGGAAATGGGCCACGATGGAATAAAACAACATAGCAATGGAAGACAATGGAGATGTTAGCTGATGGAGATGCACAAAATGATAATTGACCACAATGGAAATGAACCAAGGTGGAGATGGACAGTATGGCAAGAGACAATGATAGAGATGGTTGGTGATGGAAATGGACAACAATGCAAATTAACCATGGTGGAGATGGACGACATGGCAAGATATGATGATGGAGATGATTGCTGATGGAGATGGACATTGTGGTAATAGATCACAATGGAAATTAACTATGGTGAACTGAAGTGTCACTAATAAATCCAGGTCTTTCAAATGTTAGGGGAAGTTAAACTGAAGTGAAAGTGACCAGTTGACCAGATATGGAGTTACCCATACCCGGAATTTTTGCTCTGCATTTAACCCATCCAGTGTACCAACACAGCAGTGAACAAACACACCGTGAACACACATCAGTGTGAGCAGTGGGCCACCATGGCTCTTGCGCTCGGGGAGCAGTCGGGAAACTGGTGCCTTTCTCAAGGGCACCACAGCTCTACCAGACTACAACTGCCACAACAGGCACAACTGCTTAACTGTTAGGAGTGCTTATACTGTAGAGAGTAAAAGAAACTGTAGTCATTTAATTAAAATTAGTAATTTGCTTTAATAACATTTTTCAATAAAGTTGGAATCTATTCAGGCGCTGAAGTGTCTGATTGTGAGAAGAAAGTTTTTATGGTGATTTCAATGGTGAAGCCTCATTTAGCAACCCCAGATAATACCTGGCACATAATAACTTAAGTTACTAACTCAAGTCAATTGAAATCACAAGGTTTTATTTCAAACACATTAGCAAGCCACAGACATGTATGAAAAGGAGTAGGAAGAAGTAATAAACACATGAACTCCTACACTTTGATCTTCGGACCCTAGTTATTATCTCTGGGTTTAACTTATTAATAACTTAACATACGTAGAAGTTACTCATATAAGTTACATTTTGACAGCATGCATTGTGACAGTGTATATTGTGATATAGGTGAGTATACATTTTTAAAAGCTAGCATTTTGTCACCATTTTTACCATCATGTTCAAAGTTCAAATGCATAAAAAGCTGGCATGCATGTCACAAGCATGTTTAATACTGTCAGTCTAAATGAGGAAAACCAGCTGCTAGCATTGATGAACAAGTTATTTCAATGTTGCCGTATTACATTCTTCTAACAGCTTTAACATTTCCTCAATAAGTAAGATGTTAAAACTTCTGTATCAGTCTAAATGATGGCAACAGTGATGAAGATGAAGCCTGTTGCATGTAATTTCATACGAAGGGTTTGTGGAACATTGAAGTTCTGTTCATGAAGACTGGCTTGACTTGGCAGGAACAGACGTATTAAAATAGCCAAGGCTGCTGAAAAGCTCTTAATTATGCAGAAGGAATATTGTGCCTCCTGCCTGGGCCACAGTGGGCATCACAGACGGGTGACACAACTTCTCATCCATCACACAAGCAGAGCAACATTACCACAGCCCACGCTGTTGCACTCACACGTTTAGAACACTAAAATCACACCTTTAACCAAAATAAACTGTCTGGTACCTTATTGTCCCCTCATTCTGAAAACTGCAGTAAAGCATTAAGCATTTGAAAATCAAAGTGAGAAATAACTAATGTGACCTCAGACTTGACAGACAGACTTTTAATAAATATTTGCATTTTGTAAAGCAAACGTTTGCATACATCCAGAGATAAAATAAAGTTAATACTCTGTGGAATCATCAAATGTAGCATTTCTTGTTATCTAGTGTCAGTGAAAGTTTTTGCATTCATTAGCAATGCTACTGAAAGACATCCTTCATCCAATTTTCTCATGATTTAAACAAAAACTAACAGTATTTACTCTTTAAGAAACAGCATAGATAAATAAAGAAATATTTCAATATCATCACTTTTATACAGATGACTGTCAAGTTACTTTCATATTAAAAAGACTAGAAGTAATGAAGCTGCACCCTTAACTTGACTTCCTGGGAGATGATTCAATGGTGTATATAACTTCTTAAGTTTAAACGATGGGACGACTGCACAAAAATCATTATTTAGAACTGCTTAAAGATAAATAAACAAAAAAGTGCAGAATTTGTGACAAAAAAGTATCTATTTATTTATTTTAAAGTATTTATAATAATCATAATACATGTTTTACATTTAATAATTGTTTAGGTTTTTTTGCACACAGCTTTCTTAAAATTTCTCTGTCCTAAAGAAATCACCATACACCGTGCATAAAAATAATTTTGTGTATGGTAGTTTACTTAAAAACATTGTAGACCATGTGCCCTGTCATTTGGTTTTAGAAAGTTTGTGGATATTCAATTAGGATTAACAACCTTAGTCAGAATGTTCAAACTGGTTAATGATATGGGAAAAACACCAAACACAGCAGATGAGCACACTCTTGATTGCACAAAGCACAAGACAAGGCGAACAGAGAAATGGAAAAAGAAGGCTGGGAGTGACAGGGCCAACATTCAGCCTCAAGAGGAGGTTATCACGTTATCCGCTTCTTATGAGTGGCAATTATGCAAATATGAGCTGGAATGGAACCAGGACAATTAGGCACAGTGGGTGTCTTTGCATATATTCCAATCAAAGGGCCACAGTCAAAGGGCCAAAGGAAAAGCTCTGTCTGCTGGGAGAGCAAGAGCCGCAGGAGAAAGAGCTACATGCTAGTGTCACTGCTGTACACAGCTCTGAAGCCCAGCTGCTGTCATCACAACACAGTTTCATTGAACAGAACAAAACAAACTCATTTAAACAGCATTTTTAATTAAAGAGAAATAACACATTTTTAAGTGGAAATAACATTTACTTAGCCAAATTAAAATGAATCATTAACACTGAAATAAATACATCTTTAAGTTATATTAAGTATATTTTTTAAGGAGTATAGTAATTAGTATTTTTAAGATTTATTTAATATTTTGCATGTACAAATTGTTAGTCAGTTTTGCAGGATTTTCTGTTTTCATTTCTATGGTAAATATACAAATTATATATATTTTAAAAACATGCTGCCAGGGGATTGTATTTAACTATTAAAAGACAGAAATATACAAAAAAAAATCCTTTGTGCACTGTAAATCTATACAGTGTTGTCATCTGTAAAATGTTTTTTCTTCTGCATGGTTTTCATTTTGTCAAGCCCGTGCCTAGTTAGTTTTAGTTTTCTAGGTTGGACTCTCTAGCTCAGTGTCTACTACATTATTGTCTCCGCCTGTTGTTGGATTCACCTTGTTCAAATATTTAAGTTTTCCTCATTTAAGTGTTAATAAATTCCTCACTATGTCTAGTTGTCACGCATTTTACGTTCATCTCCAGTTCTGATGTTAATTATCCTGTTTACATTTTTTTACTTTTTGATGTGTTAACACCACCAATTTTTACATTAACTGATTTTTCAGTGTTTATGCAAAAAGTAAAAACAAGTCAAAGTCTCTTACCTTACTAATTAAACATTTGTTATATAGACCCCTTGACTCCTTAGTCCTAGCACAGACATAACAAGTATGCATCCTACTTAAAATAATTGTCACTACAACAAAAAACATTACAACATTTGTTCATCAAAATCTAATAACAACATTAACAAGCGTCATGTTTATGAAACGTTAAGCCTCCAGGGTCAGCAAGGATGATGGGTTCACAGGTTCAGCATTGAGGAAACCGGGATGCAAAAACTACATAGCCTTCACCTGTTACACAAAACATATGCAAAGCTGCAGTCTGCTCCATTGTGTGGCCTGCTCTTTATACTCGAAGACATTTGCTACACTTTTCATTGAGCAAAATAGCCTGTACAATTCACTGTGTAAAAAAGAGCAAAACAGAAGAGTGGAACAAAGACAACAGCTGCCCAACGGTTCCTGATGGAAACAGAGGACTGAGTAACTCTCATCTGCTCCATGCACAAAGTAACAGACCCAAGTTTAATACACACATACACACACAAGCACGCACACGCACACGCACGCACGCACAGACACACACACACACGCACGCACACGCACACAATAAGTTAATGAGATAGAGAGAGGACGATAGAGTCTAGAGTGTGACTCAAGAAATGTTATATGACAAAAAAAAGGGGGCTTTAAAAGCTTATTAAATATTATTAAATATAAATGAGTTTGGATGGATCTGATAAGGACCGAATGCTATATAACTTTTAACACATTGTCAAAATACATCAAGTTGTTATTTTTGTAAAATTAGTTCAAGCAAAATGGTCACCAAATGCCTGAATTTGTTCTTCTCATTTCTGACTAGATTTTGAATGAGCTGCAATACAATGCAGGATTGATCTTACCCAATTTGTGATTTTCCTTTACTCCTAGAAGTATGTTTCACACTTTCTGTCCTTATAACTCTCTTCTTGCTTGAGGTCTGAGTCATCCATGTAGGGTTTTTTTTTTTTGGTGGTCAGGGCCAATAAATGTACAAGGGCCCCTATTTTCTATTATTAAATTATTTAATTACCGGTAGAATATATTTATGTAGTATGTTACTTTTCAGGAGAGCCATACAGAGAAAATGAAAAACATGTTAAGGTTATTTTTTTACAATATAAGGGGAACATTGTAGTTATTGTAACTTCCTGAGACATTTTGTGACATTTTCAGGTTAAATATAATAATGAATAATGTGTATACCTATATGGGTATAGACACATAAAAGCAGTCATTCATGCCACCAAAATAACAGTTTTTAACAAGTAAGTATAAAATGTTCAAGAGAGCTACGAGATTAAAGTCACACCATGTAAGAAGAGTATAACAGATGACCTTTAAATTAAAAAATATAAAGTATTGATTTTACTGCTAAGACTCTTTGTATTTGTCAGGATATGTCATACAGAAGCACCCCAATTTAGAGGAATAATAAGTCTTTATTTTCTTAAAAAAAAAACAACAAAAAAACAACACTTGACAATCAAACTCAGGAAGGTCAAAAAAGCACTGAGGAGCAAATCTGAAACAAAATAATAATTCCCCCAGGGTCAGGGAGATAACCTTCAGCACTTGATACTGTCTAGATTGAAGTTCCATGGCAGGTTGTGATTGAAGCATACGCTGTTGCCAGTAGTACAGCCAGCGTTACATCACTTACAGCAGACAAACTGCTACATGCAACAAACTGAGCAAAGAATTCCTGTTCTTCCATTCAAATCAGATCAAACCATTTAATGTGAAACAGGTCCCTTTTTTATTGAATCTACATTTTTTTATTTATCAGGAATTCCACAAACGTTCCATGACTCCAATGATTGTTTACCAGGCCTGACAAATTCTCTTATTTCCCTCAATTTAAACATTTAATGCTTTTCTACCATTTGATGAGAAGTATTCTACCACCGTATAAGAACTGTATTATGCAACCGTAGAACAGCTATGTGAACCAAATATCAGAGGATCAAAAATCAATGTGCCATAAAGTAGCCAACTCTCAACTTAAAAATAAACATTTTACACAAAGCAACCCACGCAGAACACAACGCATACACATTGTTCACTTCAGTTCCCTGCCAAGGCAGAGAGAGAGCTAGGCTGACAAGCTAAGAGTGACAAGCCTTCAAAGCTCTCCATCAAACTGACTGTGCTCAGCACTGCAAGCAAATCAGACCAAACAATCACTTCACTGACCAACTTATGGTGAGACCCAAAAATCTGATTACATGCCGTAATCATGAGAGCCCTTTCATTGATCTGCCAGGATAATTTCTGGAATTAACTATAATGCAAGCTAATATAAATACCACACACGCAGACACAGACATGACCAGAATACTGGGAAGGAAATGATGTTATGACTCAGATCCCGACGGAGGTATTTCTGCATAGAAACAAGTTTCGTTTTGCCAGAAGCTTTCACAATGGGAGCTTTTGTATTCTATTAACCATTGTCTAATGCTTCCCACTGTGCCTCATCCAGAGATAGCATGCCATGTTCTCATAGTAAGAGAGATAACGGAATAAAATTGTGCGCCAAATGCTGCTGGGTAATGCACTTTCATTTAGACAAAGACAAAATATGATGACAAAAAAACCTACTTGCAGACAACCTGGGCGTTCTAATTTGAACTCTGTGCATTGTGAACAACTGTTTTCCTTTTCAGAAAAAGTGGTCAAAATAAACCTCAGAGGGTGTGTATCTTGTATGCGCTAATTATCGTTAGCGCACAATTCTGAACCAAGTGCTTTAAAGACCCTTTCACACTGGGATACGAGATCCATTTCCTAGCTCACCTGCTGATAAGAACAGTTGATTTTAGATCTAAAAGTAAATAGTCCACCATTTTTACCAGCAACCATTTTTTTCACTTTTAAATTGTCCCATTAACTTGAGGTTACCAGATATATGTTGAGTCAATGATGGGTCACAAGTAGAGTTCGGCTGTCTGGTGCTTCTGGTCTGGTGTAAATAAACGCAATAAGACTTTTTGAAAAAAGATCCTTTATGAGAGACACCCCTGAAAAGTAAAATAAAGAAACAAATACATAACCAGTATAACTGCTTAGAAAAAAACAAAAATAGTTTAAAAATATCCAGTTCCGTGTGAAAGTGGCCTAAGGCAACAATGCACAGTCGCCTGTGTTATGTAAATAGGGACTTTAAGCTGCAATGGCTGTCAGGATGGCTACGGCGTTGTTGTGTTTTATTGTGCATGCATGACTTAACCGGAGCCTGAATGCAATTTATTGTGGGATAAAAAGAGGGATATGAAGAGTTTAAAAATAAAATCCACTTTACAACATGTTTACGTGATCTTATTCATAATTTTGTCTTATTCGCTTATATAGAAACTCATTTTCATAATTTCACAACTTTTCAGTAAATAACATAAAAAATTTTGTTCCGCGCACTGCCATGCTGTAATACCCTAGAACAGCAATGTGAACCAAATATCAGAGGATCAAAATGTATTGAGAGTATCAGAGTAAAGCAAGTGTATTGAATATCAGAGGATTATATATGTATTGGTTGTTAAAACATCGTTGACTTTGTCACTTCTACCATCATCTGTCAGCCGTTGCTGCTTACAGTCCCTAATATGCAAGAGTGCACTGGAACAGATCAAAAGTCATATTTAGTCACATGCACTGAGTAACTGAATAATGTGCAGGTCACACTTTGAAATAAATCCATTCACTAGAAGATGATGCAGAAGTTGACACATTGCAATTCCAGGTTCTGCTCTGATGAAAAGTCAGTTAGAACTTTCAAGAGACAGACCCGCAAATGACTGGTCCTTAACTCTTGAAAATCAGGGTTTTTTTTATTGTGGGTGTACATGCATATAAGTAACCCAGCTTCTCAAACGTTGTTGGCATAAGACGGCATTATTAGGTTTCTCACATGCACTACTACCCTACCTCTCTCTCTCTTTTTTTAACCAAAATAGCAAATACATCCATATCATATTGATTTCGCATCCCTCTTCAGGCTGAAGGGAGGTGGGGAGTGGTTAACAGAAACACATATCAGGAACATTGTGCTTACAGTACTCTTAATATCCCAACTATACTGAAAATGAAAGATAAGCAAGAAGAAAAAAAGGAGGGACAGTAAAGGAAACAAAGCATGTTTGTCCAGATATAAATCCGAACATTAGATTATAGGTATGGCAACCCAGACTGATCCTCTAGCTGTATCACACAACCACACAATCACATCAGAGGCTAGAAAACAAACTCTTCAGGATAAAATAATGTTGGGAATCTGTTTTTAGATGATGAAATATAAGGAAAGACTCTTAAATTAGCCTGAAAAATAGTCATACCGTTGCTCTAATATAATTCAGCTTCAAACTATATACTATTATATGATTCTTCAAATAACTTAAAATCATGCTTTGGGAAGAACATACAGGTTAAAAATTCAAGATAAAAACCTTGTCAGACTCAGCTCCACAATCGCATGTGAGTTTAATAAAAAAAAGAGATCAAGAAAATGTTGTTATCCAATATCAATCTATCCATAAATCAAGATGTTTTACATAGCACTGTTTTAGCAGTTGCTTTAAGGTATGGATTAAGGGTTAGATAAGAATTCCTATCTGACGATTTTAAGGGGAAATTGAACCTGCTACCTTACGGATTGTAAAGTTTATTAGTTTAAGGAAATTATTGATTTAAACTGACCAGTAATCACTAACCTATTATAAAAGCCTGTTTTAAATCAATTTTGTGATGAAATAAAGCAATCAAGACACTTATTTTTATTGCTTTGGGAAAAAAACAGAGAACCAGGAGTAAAACACACATATGCACGCAAGCACATACACGCAGAGAAAAGATTTCACCAGTGAAGAATTCATTCATCTGTGAGGTCACTGAGGCTGGGGATAATCACCTCGCCAGCATAAGGTCTAAGACTCAATCCACGGCTAACCAACACTACATTTATTCTAATTAGATTAAAAAAACTACTGTAAAGTGGGGGTGTCATGGTGGTGCAGTGAATAGCATGGTTGTTCGATCCTCGGCTGGGTCAGGTGGCATTTCTGTGTGGAGTTTGCATGTTCTCCCCGTGACCGTGTGCGTTTACCCCGGGTGCTCCGGTTTCCCACACAAGTCTAAAGATATGTGATATAAGTGAATTGAGAAATTGAGAGTGTGTGTGGATATTTCCCAGCAGTTGGTTGCGGCTGAAAGGGCATCCAGCATGTAAAAGTTGGCGGTTTATTCCACTGTGGCGACCCCGAAAGGAAAAAGACCCCACATATGAACAAAAATGTATCAGTTAGAGACAACAAGAAACATAACACTTAAAAAGCCATTATTTTATTAAAATTGTAGAAAAAAAATGCTACGACTCATTTTTAATTGTATCATTTATCTACTGTAAACAGAGAAGACCAGACAGAAGAATAGACAGAAGGTCTATTATTGGAATCATAATAAAAGTCTATCAAAAGGAACACTATAAACATTCCAATCAGCCTTTTCAAGCTAACTTTAACTTTCAAACCTTGTTCAATCACAACATCTGTTAAATTCTAAGATAGAAGGTTAAACATGTAAAAGTCAAGGTTCCAGTTTAGGGGGAATTACTGGCTTGAGATTTCACATTGAGTTTTTATGGTCGTGTGCACCTTGGAAGGCCAGTTAGATATAATAATCCATCACATGAAACTATTTGCCTCCGTGACACAAAAGCAAGTTTCTCCTCCTTCATTTCCCTTTTTTTCAGAGCTCTCTAAAACATCATCCCTTTAAAAGCGAACTACCAAGAGCTGTATAAAGTCATTAAATCATAAGAGACAGGATGGCCCAGTGAAAACGCAACACGATTTGTCATCTGCTTCATAACATTAGGTCTCCTCAAATCAGCAGTCTGTTCAGCTTAATAAGCAATGTAAGTGAAGCAGATACAAGCCTGAGCATGCATACTTGGGTCGGCATGAGTTCAAATACATCAATACACCATTTATTAAACAGATTATTAGTTTCCTAAAAAAATCTTACATTTTATTTAATTGTATATTTAGATTCCCCTCTGTGTAGTTGATTTGTATCACAATCCAGATATGAAGTTTTCAGAAAAAAAACAGTAAAAAAGACAGTAAAAAAGACACTGCACCCCAAAGATGGACATTCAGTCATTAATTTGCTCATCTTGTTCTAATCCTGAAAAAGAGTTGTTCCTCTAAAGAATTCAATTTCAGAAAATTTGCTTAAAAACCAGGAGGTCAGTATTTGCTCCATAGTAGTGGTGGGCAGTAATGAAGTAAATTTGGGGAGACTTTTTACTTTAACTTCACTACATTTTAGTCAAATATCAAATATCAAGTCAAATATCTTACTTTTTACTCAACTACATTTTGTGAAATCAGTTATTTCTTTTCATTTATGAATGAATGGAAAACTTATTCGCCACCAATCAGGGTAGAGTGCTGATTTGATTTGTTTTGGTTGACACTTGGTGGTAGCTGCTTAGTGAGAGTTTAGTATGAGTTCAATAGCAGCATTTTTAGAGAGTGCTCGTGTCTTGATAAATGATGGAATAAACTTCCGACTATCAATTGCCACAGACAGCACCCGTGGCCTTTCTCTGGTCTTGATAAGAAGAAAAGCTCCTTCATTTTCAATGGCCTTCTCTGTCTGCCCCCCTCCTGCAACATTTCATCTTACAAGAATTCTCTTTCCAGTCTACGGGAACACTTGGGGGTAATCAATTTTCATTCTGGTTATCATTTTCATTAGGTAATCTTACAGTACATTCAGAAACTGGTTTCATTGTGTATGTTAGGGGTCTGTAAACCTTTTAATCATTCCATTTTAATATTCAAACGAAATAACAACATTATTGGAAACAATTAAACATTTTTTTAAATGTGTCAATATAGGGGACAGTTTTTATTTTTTTTATCATGTGATTCAACTAACGGATTTTAGGTTGGAAGCTTCATTTTCAAACTTGGGCAGGACTGACACACTTCTTATTCCTTTCTTTGTCGACATCTTTAGCATCACACATAGTTTGCCACAATAAATGTCACAAAGCAGGAAAAGGTTATCAATTAATACAGTCTATGGGAATTACAGTTTTTCACAATTGCTATGACATTTTTTTCAATACATTTAACAACTTTCCTGTACTCTTAATATGATTATCACAATATCCGTCTGGTAGGCGATACAATTAACAAATTTTTTGTTGCTTTGATACAAAATCAATTCAGTTAACACAAATTTCAAATGCTTGAACTTCTTTTACACTCAAGCTCCACCAACACCAAAACTATGTCATTATAAAGCCAATTATTTTCTCCATGTATTATGATTGACTAAATGTTGCTGTCAGAAGAAAATATGTGTTAGTGTTTTGAAAACTGAATAATTTTTTTATATTGTTATTTTGAAAAGTGAGTTTTGGAATTTATGGGAAGTTTTTTAAATGAAATTAACTGTTTTGCCAAATTGTGTGTTTTAACTGATTTGGTGCGTTAAGAGTTAAGCAAACCTGTTAAATGTAATGAAAAAACTGTCTTATCAATTGTAAAAAACTGTAATTACACATTTTCATTCAGTTTGTCAAAGTTTAAGCTAAATATAGCAATGATGTATGCCATATTCTGTTATGGGATTATTTTGAGTAGCAGCATAAAATACTCTTTGTATAACAATATCACTTATAAACATAAGCTATATTAGAAGATGTCCTAATACATTGGCTGGAATCAACAGTTCCTACCAGCTGCTTCATAATTGGAACTGCAGAAAAACTGATTTTGGGTTTAAAACCTAATAATAACCCTCTAAAAATAGAACCACGAGGTTGGGAAAATAGGTCTGTATTAAGGTCTTCTCAAATGAATCTAGAGATTTTAATTTATTTCTGGAACAATCTTCTTGTGCCTCCTCAAGAGAGAAGAGAAGATGAATCCGGTTCCCATGAGAGATGGTTCCAACAGCACTGAGAGGCTTTGCTTGTGTGGCAAGAAAATTTTCTTTGAAATACCGAGGATAATCCAAACAGATGCTCTACAAATCACTCAGTGCAACCTGCCATTGTAGATGCTTCAAGAGAACAACTCGCATCGAACAATTAAGTGGTGATCACTAAAACAATAAAAGAATTATAGCAAACATTTGGACTAATTTGACTAATTGTTTGGGATTAGTGACACCTGGTTGATTAGATAAAAAGTAGTTGTGTCAAATTAAAGTGTTTATTTATCAGAACGTGCCTAGGTCAATGAAAGGAATTCTTTGAAGGGCAAGAAGAAATTTGAGATGACACACAGTTTTATAGTTTTGTTTAAAGAAACAATAAACAAATATCAATATCGGTGTCAAGCAGTTCTCATAGATTAAGTTTAAGATTATCGTTTAAAAAAAAAAGTGTTTTAGCTGTTGTTGTTTTTTATGGTTTCACATTATAGGAAAAGTTAAGGACACTTATTCCACCACTGCGGGGGTCAGTAAACGATAGTTCTGGTGAGGGGAATTTTGGACTTTCGGACTGCACATTCATACCAAGACTGTAAGTTGGGCTGTGCTTGAAAGAGAAAGCAAAGCAAGCATTGTAGGTACTTTTGTGTGAATAATACAGAGTGGAATTCGGGGTTGACGCTGTGGAGGGTCAAATATTTTAACCTTGGAAGGTATTCACTGCTACGCCCACGAATCAGGAGCTTCCTAGAGTAGTCACGTGAGGGAAGGAGGAAACCGGGGATGACAGCTGGTGGATTTCACCTGCTGGAAAAATTAGAGAGTTTACATTTTTACTTTAATTGCCTTTATTCAGGAATGGTATCATGCATTCACGGTTTAAGGCAGTACAACAAGATGCTGCTTCTTCTTCGAGCATAAGTATTTGTTGTGAAACACACATTCACAGGTTCAGATTTTGCGCTTTGTGAACATAAAAAAATCTTAATTAGGATATAGCAATTTCATAAGAAATGTTAATATTTACTACAAGTTTACATTTATGATGAATTGCAGGGCTGAAAAGCACTTTTTAAATGATTTGTTGTGCTTTAAATGATGACTGGTGAAGAAAACAATATAATAACATAATAATCCCATTAAAATTAATAACAATGTCACTCAAAACTAAAAGCCTCTTATCATATCTGACCAATATATTGTGAGATCAGTGTATCGTTAAAATAAGACTATCTCTAACATTATTAAATACACTATTAAATAATATAAAATTGCAATAAATCTCATTACCTTTGAGTAATGTAACCATTCATGCATTTAAGGGCTTTATGCAAGTTAAGACTGCTAAAAACTAATTTCCATTATTCATTGATTCCACAAGTGCAGCATCAGAATCTGTATTCATTATTTATAGTTTAAATATGTGGATTCATCACATCCAGCAAAAGTATTCCTCGAGTTGCTTTTACCAGGTTTCATATGAAGGCCTTTAAAATAGTATTTATTCATGTAAGCAAATTTCAACCGCAAGCAATTATTTTTCTCTAGGACTGCACGAACACCCACTGCTGCTGATTTACAATTAATTTCAAATGATATAAACAAAACCTTTGAACTGAACTATGACTGAAAATTACTCTCAGCTGTACATATATGATCCAGATAACCCATCCCTGAATCTGAAAAGCAAAATTAACCACAGCTGCCATGATTATAGCAGAACGTATTTAAGTAACTGAAATAGTTTATTCAGTGTTTATTGCTAAACTACTGTAAGGTTAAATTGCACTCATTCTTGGTTATCTGTTTTTGAGCATGTTAAAAGGTGCTCTCTGAGTTTGAGCTGGGTTCTCATGTGCATTAAGCTCGGCTGCATACTTTCAGGAGTTATCCATCCACAAACAAAGAGTTCCACTCCTTATTGCATCAAAGTAAGGTATTTATTACAGAAATACTCTGTTATACATGTTATAAATATATCTGGTATACTGTTATAAATGTTTTACATTTGGGATGTGCTTGATCATGAGAATACCAAACTTTTGACAGGGTAAATACTTTTAAACACAAGAAGTAGCATGTCACAACTTCTTTAACATTTTAATGCAATACATAGTACAACTTATGTTTACTTTAATTTTATCAACACTAGAATGAATGTAACTATTCAATGTGTCTTGTAAGTTTCATATGAGGTTAGATTTACTGTGGTTGTTAGTAGAACAACTAAAATTAGTAGAATTTAGTTATTTCAGTAATGGGTTCTAAAAAAGGCTTTGATTTCAGTTTGTAAGAACTTTAAGTGTGTTTTGAAGAGATCTCATGAACCTCACAACCCCCTGGTATTTACAATCTCTCTTTATGACCCCGATCACTACATCCCACCTAAGCAAACTTAGAAGAATCAGATTTATTTGATCAGAATGTATTTGCATCAGTTGCCATAGAAGCGTAGTCTGGTTTTAGGGTGAGTGGAGAAATCGATGAACGATGATCGTCAGCTATGATGGCTTTTTTAATAAAACCTGATTTAAAGTTTGTTTTTTACAAACCTTATAATAGTAACTCAACAAAAGGTCAAGTATATTGATATGTGCTGATGCTACTTTATATTTTTAGTTTGAGTGTTTTGTACAGCACAACAATAAAATGACAAGAATACGCTGTGATTATGTCAAAAGGAAATTTCTTCTCATGGTTCACCGATGGTCTTGTGTAGTGTGTATAAAAAGGATTGACAATCATGGTCTTTTTAAATCATGATATACTTTACTTTCAAGTATAGTCATGAATGAATGTTTGTGGATGAATGCAATAAGGCTGTGAATATAAAAATCACAAATCGTGTGAGTGAGCAGTGATTGAATCAGGTCATTGGACTCGTGCTGAGATGAGATGAAATACTGTCGACTGTGTCAAACATCAACCAAGATGCTGAGAAGGCTTAAGTGCAATCCAGACGTGCAATGAAAAGATGCTTTTTTACTGGGGATATATAGAAGATACCAACTCCAGAAATAAGAGCATTAGTTACAGTGGAATGTGTAAGAAAATGTCAATGCATCTGGTAGAAGGCTGAAGGATGCATACATCTGAGGTGAAGGTCACTTCTCACTGGGTCAGGTGGGATGAGCAGATGTCTGTTTGGATGAGTGGCCAGGAAATGATGAGATAACTTTGTATGGAGCTGTGAAGGGCAAGAAGTCTGTCAGGGATGAATGAGGACAGACAGGACTGAGTAAAAACAGTCTGTTTATGTGTTGTTCTGCAATGTGCTTTTTACAACTTTACCTACAATAGATAACTCTTGTAATTCAGTACCCCTTCCAACTTTTCCAACATCCAACTTTTTTCTGTATTTAAACTGGAAGCAGTAAAATCAATTCTCATAAAAGCATGTTCACATGAGACTACTTCATCAGGCACTCATGACGTGACAGAAAAGTAAAAGTTAAGAGCTCCTAGCAAATGTATCTAACTATACTGCTTCATTTTCTTTGCATTGCAAGCAAATATAGCCATTGCATTTGTCTTGATTATGAATCAACAGAGCACATTTTAAAGCCAAAGTGGAGTTCATAGAAAGACACTGTCACTAGAGCTGTTTGATTATGGGAGAAATTAAGATAGTGATTAAATGTAAATGACTATTCTTTGTCTTTGGAAATATACTACTTAACCATTCATTTTAATGTCGTTTTCTATAAACATTTTCAACTATTTGAAAAAAATACCTGATCTAACTTGATCTAATTTTATTAATCTCTCTCTCTATTAACAAACAGAAGAGGAAAAAATATGAAGGGCTTTTTTAAAAGAAAACAGATTGATTTTTTATTAGGAGTTAATTAAATTGTATAAAGTATAAATCCTTAGGCATTAGTAATTCATAAATAAATGAATATGAACACCTGGATTAAATAAGTAAGATTCAAAACAGAGATAATTAGCATAGCATAGATATTATATTTATACTATAAGGTAAATGTATGTGTTGCATTACAATATATTAAATGTCGTTATTATTGTGTTTCTCAGATCTATAGCGCAAGAGTTCTCTCACCGTCAGAATCAAAGCATACTAACGCTAACACAAGCTGGTCTCTGTTGACCTAACATTGTTCCATTCAATCTTTTTGAACAGCACAAACATGTATTATGCAGAAAGGAGAGTTTATTTGAGCCGGAAGACATTTTGAGGGAATCATCAAGCATGTAATGCTACCAAAAAGTCTAGACTAAAGAGAACACCACTGTGCAGAGTTT
Organism: Danionella dracula; assembly: GCA_900490495.1. NCBI lineage: Eukaryota > Metazoa > Chordata > Actinopteri > Cypriniformes > Danionidae > Danionella > Danionella dracula. The sequence goes on from UELW01000178.1 coordinate 9,085,767, forward strand.
TGTTTATTCCCAATAGGTTTCCCTCCATAACTTATAACTGAACAACTGGTGTTTGATCTGCTTCAGTGGAATTTCGTAAGTGGATATCAGATAATTAGCGCAGTCGCAGGAAGCTTTCCCTCTGAATGAATTTCGGCTTGTGTTAATGCACATATGCAGACATAAAATACATAAATGCAATAATTGTTTTTCTCTATTATATATGTTTTTTGATCGTAAAAACCCTAAATCGAAATAGTGATCAAAATTTGATTAATTGCACTGTTGCTCTTGTTTAGAAGTAGTGAATGGTCACAATAAGAAATTCTGAGAGAGAGTAGTATACTCCAAATCCTTTGCAATCAAAATTTTATGGAATTCAATAACAAATGAAACTTTTTTTACAGTTAGTGGTCTCGACCAACAGTTCAATGCAGAGACTTCTAATGCTGGCATGATGTTAAAGGGCAATCAGCTTAGATGGGTTTGATGGATTCAGGCCATGGTACCTCATTTTTCGCATACACATGATACTACAAAAAATGGCTTACTGAGCATAACATGGAATATTTTATTTCTACAATAGATGGTCTGACGCCCACAATTCCACATAATTTACACCATAAGCCAAACAGTCTTTTCTTGAGTCCATAGAAAATAATAGAGAAAATCCAAATGTAAGTGCAAAATGATTTAAATATATACTATGCGGATTGTCACAAATAAAACAAAGCAAAACTTGATTAGTTATGCACACATCATTGAGTGCTCAATGGAACAAAGTTTACATTGAATTGTAAGTTGAATTAAAGGAACGTGAAAATTCAATGTACTATTTAAAAGACTTACAAGTCAATCAAAAGATGTTTAGTTTGTTGCAACACAATTGTACATTTGCAAAATTGCATGAATTGCAAAAATGTGTGAATCAATATTAATCTTGTACATATTTTAACCTTAAAAAAATAGTTTTTTTGCAATACATCCCTGTAAAAATAGAAGAGCATTAACTAGCTTAGTGATTTTGCAAAAAATGCATCTGAAAAGTCAGGATTTGCCAGGATTTTTTTCAGATTTTGAACGTTGGCCTTCTAAAATGTTTTTCGCTGGTAGTTTATCTCTCCGGTCTTCTTTGTTTTGCCTTTTGCTTGCATGACTTACTTTCAGCTTTCCTTTCATAAATCTGTTTGCAGCCAACCTGTGCCTAATTAACTATCTTCTGTTTATCTTTCTGTTTGTTCCTCTGTTCCACCAGTCCCTTACAGTTTCTTTGTTTTATTAAATACGTTTTTTTTTTTCATGTTTTCAGTTTCTTCAGAAAAACACTTAATGCATTCCTTTGCTCTTTTTATTTAGTTTTCTGTCTTCTATGTTTTCTGTTTCAGTTCAAAGTCTAGTGCTTCCCTGTCATTTGTTTGTTAGACTATTAGTGTTGGGCCAGTTCTTCTAACTATCAATTGATTAACAAATCTGCTGATTTATCAGCCATTTTTACTGCTTGGGGTCTGTCCACACACCAGGGTGACATGAATAATGAGGAAAATAATTAAAATAGATGAAGAATGCAATTCAAATGTATTTAATAGCATTTGCGAATTAAGGATACAAAAGACGAATGCCCCTTTTGTGATTGAAACTCACAGTTTTAATATATACACATCTAAAGTGACACGAATATGCCACAAGCTTCATGAACACTTGCTAAATTCTCAGAATCCCCGTCAAGTGATTATGACAGTTTGCAGCAAAAGCAAAACAAAAAGAGATAATTTTGGGTTCAAAACAGAGAAGGAATCCTTGTTTGGTGCAGGAGCTGAAGGTCTATGATTGTCTCTGGACCTTACATACATTAGAACATCTGTGGGACCATTTGAGGAGCTGCTGGTTCTGCTAACACCTCTCTGAAGAAGCAGTGGAGACCTGATTGACATCTGGATGTAAGTCTGAGCTGTTCAGTTGTTTCATTCATAAGCACACGAAGCAAGTTTATCAGCAAAAAAATTCATGGGTTTCTTTTACTAATTTTTGTTTTTTAATTCTGTAAATGCTAGCCTACATGTGTAAATGCTAGCCTCTCACATGCCAAATAGTTCAAAAATATAAATGACTAGAATGCTATTCTCAGTAACAAAGCTGACCTATCAGTACACCATGCTTGGACAGATGTGTCGCAATTGCCGCGATGAGCCTGAAAAATCGACCTAGAGCCCAAAAAAAAAAACAATGCGTGTTTGTTTAGAGAAAAAAAATCTTTGATGTGAAAGAGACCACATAGATGATACTGTTTAGAATATATATATATATATATAATTTTTTTTGCATGTTTAGCGCGTTAAAATTGTGCCTATTGTGCAAGGGCCTTCATTTTGCTGTTTGGCCACACTACTAGACCTGTCACTTTTTGTTTTTTACAATGTTTTTATTTTTTATTGTAGAGTCATGCGACACCAGACATTATTTAATTCAGTATGTCTACAACGTAAATATGTGTTGCATTTTTATTTGATTATTATTCATTTTCACAATGCTAATTTGAATAAAGATTTTTTTTAAACGAAGTTGTGTTAGTACTCTGAAAAGTGGGAATGTCAAAATCTAACAATGTTATTCATCTGTCACCTGGAGGGTTAAAACCACACATGGTTGGGTTTTGAATATCATTTCCATGAATTTCCTTTCAAATGATCGACAAAAGGAAATAATCCTGTTTAACATCTTTCTTCAGAAAACAAAAAATCCGGCTGCTCACTTGGGGAAAGCATTCCTTCAAGAATCTTAACTGTGCACACTTTTGCTTCTTTAACACTGGGGAAATTACTCACCTCCACAAGCTATTCTATTAATAACCCAGTCTGCTGAAAGTTATGGAATAACTGATGTATCTTTTAATACTGAATTAGCAAGAAACTTTGAATGAAACTTAACTAGACCCCTGACTGTTCATACAGAGCTTTCATTCCCTTCAGGAACTTTTGCTGACTAATCAAGCCTGAACAAGTTCAGAAAACTCAGGCAGGCGATGGGTGTTCATGATGGCTCTTTCGGTCACATTTAGTGGCCATTATCAGGAAAACAATTAAGATTCTCCAGTTTAGCAATCTTTCAAGTAACATTTAAACAGCAACAGAATAACGATTTCTGAAGAAAATCTTCCTGATGGAGATGTTTGTGAAGCTCAAGAGGCAGCAGCAGGCATGTCAGGTTGGGAAATCACATCATGGTGATTGAATGTTATTGACAAGATTGTATGGGGGATAATGGAGTGGTTTGAGGGGGAAACGCTTGTCCTTGGAGAGAAGAAAACATGAGGTGGCTTGAGGTCTTCTGTCACATCAGTGTTAACATGCGATTCAATTACATAAGAGCAGTGCTTATATTTATTAGAATACCCCTTTTACTCTTATTTAGTTCTCTTTCTTCACCCATACACGTTAATAAGATGAGTTCTGATCATAGGAAAGTCAAATAATTAATTTGCAGAACTACTTGGGGGCGGCGTCCCATTAAAGGGTACCTATAATGGCCTTTTTACTTGCAGCATTAATCACATTGGTCAAATGTAAAGGTCGAGCTAAATTTCAGCGCAAAATACATGCAATTACATGTAATTTAAAGTACATTGTAATGTATTAAATGTCTAATTTTAGGGGCCTTTCTGATTCGCAGTTTTAACAGGGCATGTCCCTGACATTTAGGATGATATTACATGCAATAAATGTAATATTTACGCCCTGAAGTAAAGCAGAACCAGAGATGGTTGGATCTGATCTGGATCTTATACATAACGGTACTGATAAATTCACTCAAAACTTTTCATGTTTTAAAAACTCATGCAATGATATTTAATTTTAGCTAAATCATACATAAACTGTACTGTACTGTAAAAAAACAATATTTTCTGTATTGTTTTTAAGGCACTAAATATTAAAAAAAAATGCTTGATGAAATTAAACCACTGTAGCATGATTCTGTTCAAACTGTTCAAGTGCACAAGAAAGGGCAAATACCTTCCAAAGGTTGATTCTGCATAAAAGGTACCCAATAAAAGGTCCACATAAATCAAATTTAAAACAGTTGGTGATTTCAGGTCAGTTGCATTGGAAAAAAGGACTGTAAATGACAGTCTCTGTAAATGTCCTTTTGAGAATTTGTGGAAAATTTTCACAAATTTGATTTAAGCTGGACTGTCACGGTGACGCAGTGGGTAGCACGGTCGTCTCACAGCAAGAAGATCGCTGGTTCTAGGCTCGGCTGGGGCAGGTGGCATTTCTGTGTGGAGTTTGCATGTTCTCCCCGTGATCGTGTGGGTTTTCTCCGGGTGCTCCGGTTTCCCCACAAGTCCAAAGACATGCTGTATAAGTGAATTGAGTAAGAACGATTGCCCATAGTGTTAAAGAGTGAATGTGTGTGTGAATGTGTCCCAGCGATGGGTTGCAGCTGGAAGGGCATCCGCTGCGTAAAACATATGCCAGAGAGTTGGCGGTTCATTCCGCTGTGGCGACCCCGAAAGGGAAGAAAGCCGACATGAAGATGAATGAATGATTTAAGCTGGGTTTTTTTTTTTGCAATAATAGGTTGTAAGAACCCTGCTAAAGATCTATTTGGCACTTACATCTACCATTACATTGTATAATGGACATTTAGAAAACTATTTGAAATGTAAACTTATACAATACTATATTAGTGACAAATAAATGTGCGCTTTAGTAATGTGTAGACGTGTTCTGTGGATCATACTATTTTTTATTTTTATTTTTTTCAAAAATTTGCATAAACAATTTAAGGCTTTTTAAATTTTACATTAAGTTTTGCATGCGTGGAAAAAGCTCGCAAATGTAAGGTTTTCCTTCAACAGAGAACCTGTATCTTCCATGCAAACACGAGTTGGGAAATGCTTAGGGATTCTGTTTGTGTCTAAAAACTATTCTCAAATTAAGTGCTTTTCTAACAATTTGCGCAGTAATATGCACAGTACAGAGAAGAAAACGTGCAGTCCATGTAACCAACGCTGGTATTGTGTCACTTAAATTTCCTTTATAACTGCTGATGGAATGAATGTAAGTTTTCGATCTCTAATCCAAAACATAGTCTGCTCCGGAGCAGGTTAGCCGTGTGGTGGAAGTAACCACAGTGACAAAGATTGATTAAATCCTAGATCCTTTAATAGTACCCAAAACTAAGAATTGGTGCAAACTAATCCTAAACCAGTTAATCTGGCTTCATGGTACAGGCTTCAGAAATTGTTCCGATTTACTTATTTTCTGTTTTTATCTTGATTTATTGTTAATAAACACAAATTTCACTTCCAAACCATGCTGTCCTCCAATTATTTGTCAAGAGTTGAGCCAGTCATGACATCTAAAAATGGAGTTTTGTTTTTGCTATTCTGATATTTTCTGCATGCATTCCTCTCTGTCAAATGACAAATGTATTGAAAAATGTTGTATCATAAAATCAAAAAAAGCAAGTCTTCCAATCAAGTCGTTGTTGTTTTGTTATGCTTACCGGATGTTTTACTAGTGCATGATTTGGCCCCTACAAAAAATAAAAACACAGATGCTGTGGATCATACTATTTTGTCCATAATTATACTTACAGTTTAAGGCATACAGTACATTTAAATAAATCCGAAAAGTTAATTTGCAACTTATCAACCGATTCTCTGCCCGTCTGTTTCTCTCTCCTTATGTACATTCACTCATTCATTTGCTAATTCCATCCAGTTTAACATTGAAATATAATTGACAACCACACTGTACCAAAATAAGTCATTTGAATTACTTTTGACATTTAAAAGATTATTTTTTATTCTGTCATATAATTTTCTGAATGCATTCCTCTCTGTCAGTCTGATATAACAAATGGATTGAACAATGTTGCATTCTAAAACCAACAAAAGCAAGTCTTCTGTTCAAATCAGATCATGGAAGCACATTCCTTTCATCAAAATTTCAATCACAGTTGAGAAACAAGCCAAGAAAAGGATGAAGAGAAGATGAGGTGAAGCAGAAGCCTTAAGTCAGCCTCATCCCTCTGTCAATTTCTAAATTTTAAATTTTCATACCTTCCTCTGCCTCAAGCACCCATGCATGCTGACATGGCTGTTACTATTTTAGCTACTGCAAAGGCAACAGATTTGGACTTATGCAAGCGGGGGGGCGGGTGAGCGGTCCCATCTCCTGGGGCTTTGAGATTCTGTCACTATCTCTTAGACCAGCATCAGTGACTGTGAGCTCTTATCTATGTTTTCATTGTCTCGCTCTTTTCATTTGCTTGAATTCAACCTGACGTCCTCCCACAGTAAGGACATTGTGACACAAGCATAAATAACATATGACTGTCAAGGTAACCAGGGCCCTTTGATGACCTCAGGTGGTGAGAACATCCCGGACTGTTCTTCACAACATTCTTATTGCCCTAGCAAAAGTAGGAAAAATAAAAATTATCCATCCAATAAGAGACTTGGCTTACTATTATTTAACCATATAGGGAAAGCCTTGGTATAGTTGCAAAAATGCACAGCATGCACATATTTAAACAGTTTCATACATTTTGCAGTTTTTTTTTACAGATATGTCCATGCACCAAGATTTGGTGATCCCTGATTTAGACCATAATTAAACAGGAATAAATGGTTTGTGGTCTTCTAAATGTTATCGTTTGTAAGTAGAGTCTAAATATACTTTTATCTTTGTTTATTTGCACACTTTCAATGGTTTATAATTTATTTAGAAAGAAAAACAAGCTCTGGATTTTTTTGAAGTAAGGTGGATACCTTTAAAACAAACACTGATCCAGTCAGGAAAGCAGCAACACGAACAGCTATCAAAAAGCAACTGAAAACTCTTCTCTTCACTGAACACTTACTACGTAAAAAAATTTAATTGAATGAACTGAGATAGACTCTGACTGTGTAACAAATTGCATATTGCCTCTCCCCTACTGTAACTCAATTTGAACAAAAGCATCTGCTAAATGCATAAAAGTAAATGTAAAACACTCTCATCAAAGCTAAAGTAGCTAAGCAAATTGCACAGAAGTAATGACTCCGGCTCAAAGTTCTGGAGTTTGTGTATGGTGAGGAAGACACAGTGCCACAATCTTTAGACTTCATTATATCTTTAACAATTGAATGGCTTTTAACTGGCTTTTCAATCTATAACTACATTTTAACGTTATAAGCTTTTTTTTCAGAAATAGAAAATAAGGATCAACTTAAGCTTTTCATAGACATTATTAGACATTATGTTATGTTTTTTTGTCATTCTTTTTAACTGTTTAGCTATTAAGACAAAACAAGAACAAATCCAGAGGCAATATTGCAACATTTTCTAAAAAAAAAAAAAACTACATACAATTTCAAAAGGACATTTCACCATAAAAGGCTCCAAAATAAGAGATCTTCCAGTAATAAAAGACACTCTTTTTTATTTTTTTATGTACTTGCTGACAGACCTTCTAAGAGGATGTTTCCCCCGACATAAAGTAAAATGTCCAATATTATGTTCCTATTTCAATATTTTTAGTTACTACTATGTAGATTCTGATGAACATTTGCAAAATATTCGACATTTGACAGGGCCATACATTCATATCTATAACATAAAAGAAAGCTTGGCTTGCAATCTTTCGTTAAAACTGCATATTGCTGATAGCTTTGACAAGGAACTTCAAAAAAAAAAAACATCATTTGGCATAATAGATGTGAAAGAGAATTTCTACCATGAAAGCTAACAAAAAAAAAACATTTCTGAAAGCCTGAAAGCTTCAGCTTCACACCTGCCCACACCACATGATAATCTGATATGTGTATCTTTTTTTAAACACTCTTTGGAACAATTCCGCTGAGCAGCAACGTATCCTCAAAATCTAACATAGAAGAATGTTTCATGTGTTATGCTTTCTTTTTGATGCTATGCACACTTTGATGAATTAATTTCATGAAGTGGAAGATAAAAAAGCACAGGAGTGGAGCGTCAGTAGCAGGATGAGGGTTTTGAGAGTCTGGGCATGCATGACACTGCACAGCTGGGCGGTGAGGAGGATGGGCATGTTGCTATGGAGACTGGGTAGCCAGAATCACATTCTTGGCCGGAACACCAAATGTCATCAGATGAGTCTTTATTAGCACAATTGTGTGCTTTAAAGTATTTATAATGTCTTAGAATTAATATGTGGGAACAACTCCAACCTTTGAGTTGGACACCCGTCAAAAAATACAGCCAAAAACGTTTTCAATTTTAAAAATACAATCTTTAATATGGGTTTCTGCCATACCCTGAGTGCCTTTGGTTTTTCATTTTTAAAGACTGTTTTAGACTTTTATCAAAGTACTTTTTAAATGAATATTTGACAACTTTAAAAACATTGTTTTTACAAACTCTACGTTGGTCCATCTCGATATAACTCTCTCTCGAGATTTAAAAACATGAGACAATTCACATAATTGTGCAAATCTAATTTTTTAACCCCTATTCTAGCTCATCAGTGAAAGTGTTAGACGACATAAACATTTCATAGACTTTCTGCACAAATAGAAGCCCTGGAAGATTTCGATTTGATTGCATTCAGCAGTCAGTAAAGCTTCTAACAGGGTCCTCAGCAGAGAGAAGAAAACATATTCAGCTCAGTTTCAGAGGCAGACAAAGCATTAACACAGGCCATTTTACATAATAAAGATGAACTCTTTATGTATGAAATGACATTGAAGATGACTGTACTTCTCTTCTCTCAACATGGATATTATAAGCACCTGGACACCACACACTTGGGCTGGATTTACAATAATTAATTTGGATTTCTGGCGTCACGGTGGCGCAGTGGGTAGCATGGTCGTCTCACAGCAAGAAGGTCGCTGGTTCTAGGCTCGGCTGAGGCAGTTGGCATTTCTGTGTGGAGTTTGCATGTTCTCCCCGTGATCGCGTGGGTTTTCTCCGGGTGCTCCGGTTACCCCACAAGTCCAAAGACATGCGGAAGAAGTGAATTGAGTAAGAACAATTGCCCATAGTGTTAAAGTGTGAATGTGTGTGTGAATGTTTCCCAGCGATGGGTTGCGGCAGGGAAGGGCATCCGCTGCGTAAAACATATGAAAGTGAGTTGGCGGTTCATTCCGCTGTGGCGACCCCGAAAGGGAATAAGCCGACATGAAGATGAATGAATTTGGATTTCTGTTCATTTTATATTTGAAATGGGTTCCTTCTGTGTATTTCTTTAATTTCTTTAATTCTTTAATTTCTTTAATAGATGTTTAGCAGAAATTAGCTTCTGTAAACTTTATTAGAGAGTATCTTGTCTTCTCTGCTCATCTTGGATGGAATGTGAATGCAAAGTTGAACTATGGGGGTTCTGATGAAGGGAGGTGAGGCTCTGGACAAAGAGAGAGAAGGGGACTTCAGAAAGAGTGGTCACTTTTAAAAAAAATTTCAGTCAATACTAAAATAGGATTTATTTTGTTCAACTCTCCTGAGTATTATTTAAATATTTTCCATAAAAAAGTCTAAGCACCTTCACCTATTGAATGCCTCCTCTAAACTTTACCATTGTCTCCCTTGGTTAATTACATTTTATGCACACTCAAGAAATTAACCATAACTGCACAAACAAACTTGGTGGGATCTAACACACTAGGTGAGCTATCCGAGAAAGGGCCCTGAGTCCTAGAGAGCAAATAGGAGCCCAGAGACCCCCAGTTATGGAGAAGGAAATAGCTGGGAGTTATGGAGAAGGGGAGGTGGAGGGTTGCCAAATGAATGTCTATGGGATACAGTAGGCTGACAGCTTACATAGGAAGCATGAAGAGGTTAATTTAGTGTACTGCCCATGCTAATTAGCTGTCATGAACTCCTGAAACTAGCCTGATGACATCACTTGGATGTTGTTAAAGACCTCATGTGGTAACGTTTTCCAGGCTAAAGTAAAGTATGTTTGACTATCCTTACTGTATGACTTCTTCATAACACTGGTCATGACAACAAAGTATTCAAGACATTCTGATTGGACTCCTATTTGAATAAATCAATATGCGATCCCTCACAAAAAAAGATTCACAATATTGAAAATGAAGGACATTTGGTCTTTCATCCAACTACCCAAGCAAGTTGCACAGCTAACTACTAAAGGCTAAATTCAGACCGCAAGTCATAATGGCGATTTCAGATTTTTTGGGTGAAATCCATTTTTTGTGAGTGTGTTCATTCACATTAAAAAAAACATGGCACTGCTATTAATCTCCTGACATGAATGTGCTGAAAATGAAACCAGACATCCCAAAATTCACTTCTAAAAAAGTTAACATTGACTTTATGCCTTTTTTGTTTTGTTCTTCTAGACACGAATGCTTCTCTGGGCATTTAAACACTTTTGTTGATGTACATTTTAGATCAGAGCACTGGGAAAGCAACCATGACTTCGTTCAAAGTTTTTGAGTGTCTTCGTGTAACAATTTGAGTTACAAATACCATCTTCTCCACCGACTTGTATCTTTGAGAAACTTTAAGTTGGGATTAATGACTCAAAAAAATTGTACATGAGCATTCAAACTGAGGTCGCATTGCAAGAAAATCTAAAACATATTAGATTCGAGACTAAATATGAAAGCCAGATTTAAATATGACATAGTCACATATTACCAAAATCTTAATCAAGCTGTTCAGATGTCATAAATACACAGGTCACATAGGGCAACAAAATTTGATTTGTGTCACTGTAGTCTGCCGTTTGAACATGAGCCAAAGATTACATAAATGAGAGGTAACATGACTGTCCTCAACTGCAAAAGTGTCCATTATCAATCGATGTATCCATCTTCCAACTAACTGCATGAAATTAACTTGTAATGGCTCTTTTGGTCAATGTTTTTGACCAAAGTTTATTGTCAAAGAAAACAATTACCCTCAATCATATCGTTGGAGTTTTTACGAATAAGCTCATAAATAAATAAAATAAATAATATGTAATTATAATGTTGCAAGTTGTAAGATGTTACAGACAACACAAAATATAATTGAAATGCAAAATACATCTCTGTGAGATCACACTCAAGTCAGATCTAACAAACAATGCATGATATTTTTGTATTGTTCTAAATCATATCCTAAATCATTCGCCACTTATTTATGATAAAGTAGTCTGTAAGTTTATGTGAAGTTACATATGTTATAAAAAATACACAGATTTTTACATCCCAAAAAAAAGCCTCCCGAACAGTCTGAATATCTGAAATACTCATTAACCAGAATCTTTTAAAACAAAGTCCAACACCATTTGACCAATATCCTTTTGTAAACAAATGAGAATGAAGGCAATTTTGAGCCTTCGGACACACAAAGGTGGAACAACTAACCTGTTGACTGAGTGCATAACAGAGCAGAAGTATAACTGCATGGCATGCTCATTAATAATGGAGGGCAGTTAATGCCTGGAGTGAGAGAGCACACTTTGACTGAAGCCCCTGGGAGCCAAAAAGCAAAATGGTAATCAAGGAGAAAAGTGCAGCACAATCAAGCAGAACAACACAACTCACGAAGATATCAGAGCATGTTATGCATAATATATAGAGGTAAAGGGCTTCAATACACTGCTATTGAGCTATGAAAATATTTGAGTCCATATGTAAAGTCAGACTCTGTTTTAGCTCCCTGAACAGTTCTTTCCTTCCTGAGCAACTCTCAACAAATAGAAGCAAAAAAAATGATATTGCATACGTGCACTATACGAGAAAACTCGTTGCTCACAAGATTAAATAGTTCCTAAACAGCTCAAAGCGCATGAACAGCACAAGTGATTTTGTGAAAACCACAGATATTAATGATGATTCCAGTATCACAAGTTCGCTTTAATAGAATTCCCCCAGGGAAGCAGAACTTGTTTGGGGAGAATGGGATACGCGTACTGAGCGAGCTATCATGGAAGGAGCACAGGGCCGAAAGATGACCTGGCCCCGAAAGCACTCCCGAACTAGGTTAACAAACGATTGGCAAATAATAGAATAATCATAAGTTTTGGTCTAAAGGTATATGTTTTATATAAGTAAAGCTCAAAAATCTATATGAAAAAAGACATGTCACATGTTATTCTAAAATGTAGAGAATCTAATGGTTCTACTTTGACTAGCTAAAAGAGTGTTATCCAATTTAGTCTACATTCCTCCTTTTAGGGAAGTGATGTACCTACTCAAGAATCAAGACCTGTAACAAAATAATTTTATTCTGACACTGTACTGTTTCCATCCCTCACTTTGTGCAGCATCACTTTAAAGACACTTTATTAAAAAATAGCATTTATTATTATTTTTGTCTGTTATGTCTCTGATCTGTTTTATTTTTCTGTTTTAAAACTGCTGGGAAACAACTGCAAAAACCACAACACATTTTGATTATTAGTTTAAGTGATTTACAAACTACAATAAGTGACACATTTGCTGATCTTTCTCAAACATCAGTATACCTGAAACATCAGTGTACCACCCCCACCATCATCTTTACACAAAAAGGGCAGCTTAAACACAATAAGCCTCTAAACATGAGAAAAGGGCATTTATACACTGAACTACATATTGATCTTTGCTAGTACCTCATCAATGGAGAGAAAGTGAGTCAGTTACCAGGGCAGGGGACTGTGAGTCATGCCAAACCCTCTAGGTGCTTTTAGTTCGCAGAACCCCGATGATCCTCAACACATTCTCTTGCAAAGCCTGTCAGAAGACAAGCAGACTGAACTTTTTCTTTCTTTCCTGCCTTCAGACATTCTTGCCCAAAACAGCAGAATGGCATCTACAAATAACTGGAATAAGGAGCTGAAAACAGTGTACTATATCAACTTGACATTATACTAGACGTTTCTAAGGTCCTAAAAACAATTTAAAGGGGTCCTGCCATTCCGTTATTTTCAATAATATGTTGTTTACATTGGTCTAATTGTATGGGAGATGTGATTCTTTTACTTATAAACTCTCTATTTTTACTTAAAATAGCATTCAATCTCCTCATTTTCTAGCCAGGGAAATGAGTAGAGATTTTATACTTTGTAACCACTCTCCAGTTAACAACCTATTGGTTAAGGATTTGCATAATCATAACATGTATGCAAAGATTAATTACGAGCAAATTCACTAAGGGGCCTTTCAGACTGGCATCTGTATAGTTTTCCAGAAACACTTGGCTCTGGTAACAGTTCATTGTAACGTGTGTATAAAGGAATTGTTTTATTTCAATGAACTGTTTCTTAAAGCACTTCCAGAGGTAGCCTCTGAAATGATTCACATGGTCTAGCGAAGATATAGGCAGGACATGTGTATCAAAAGAGGAAGTTGTTTGTGCTCAACGTGACGTAAAAACTCCTCGACTCATTTGCTGTTTATACACAGATCAACATGGCTGGAAAAGGATGTTTGTGGAGGACAGAGGAAATCCAATGTTTGATCGAAAGTCGGGCAGACATGAGCATCCAGTCTCTCAGCGCTACAGGATGCACACAACTCTGAGGTAACCAACGTTATTATGTACAGACAGTCGTCTTTTCTTCTTCCACAGTCCGCGCTACGTGTTTCTGGTGACGTATGTACATAAGCATGGATCGGAAAAATAGCATGTGTGCATAAAACTGTGAGGAGGGGGAGCGAACATCTAACCCTAACCCAAACCCTAACACACGAACACAAAGCTAGCAGCATTGATAGACACTATAATGGCATTTGGAGGGAACACTATTATACATCCTTACCTATATGAGCCACAGTAATATAGATGTTTGGTTTCTGTGCACCTTAGGAATTGAGCATCTTTGTTTAATCCTTACAAGTCCTTTTAATTTCCTCCTTTTAATCTTTTTAATTACACAAGTCCAAGTTGTATGTTGCTTGCCTGTTTCACTCTGATAGATTTGTCCCGTTGGTTTCCGGATATAACAAGAGAAGGAGTTGGTTTGTAAATTCCCGGGGGAGGGAAATCGACTCTTTGATATCTGGCTGTGACGGTACAATGAGACTTGTGTTACATTGTCAATGGTGCGAATAAAACCAGTGAAAAAAAAACTAGTTACATTATTTTGTTTGAAAACATCCATGGTTTGATTTTTTGATTAAATCTACTCTTATAAGTCACTATAAAAACCACAAAATGGCTAACCATGACATGACCCCTTAAAAAAATCTGAATTCGGATTTAATTTTTCAAAGATCAAATGAAAAGAACTGTGAAGCTAATGACTAACTGACCGCGGAGAGAAAAACATCCCAGTCAGCTTTTTCCAAGAACAAGCAGAAACCAGGCTGGGTACATCAAGTCTCTCCACCTGCATCGGGGGGAATGTATGCATCGCTAAAAATAGACTAGGAGCATCATTGGGGTCTGACATCACACAAACAATGGGTATTGACCCACTGTCCTAGAAGGAATGATCTACACTTATTGACTTTCAATTTGGCACCATCATGTGGAGCCTTGTTTAGGACTGTTAGTGAAGAAAATGTGTGTCTGCCAAGATGCACCTTTAAAGGAACGCAATGTACTTGTTATTTCTGTAAGAGAAGTCAAAAATGAAAAAGTTGATGGGCTACATCTGTTATTTTCAACACGTGAAGCAATGTCCTCAGTCAATTACAAAGTAAAATTGCATTCAAGACAGGACAATCTTTCTGTTGAATTTACTACAATTTCTTACAGCTTGACTAGAAACTCAGAAGTTCATCTCTGTATTTTGCTTCTAATGAAAACTACAGACAATGGTAGGTCTCCCCAACTCTAAAAATGTTTATTCTGCCAAGGAGAGTGTTATTGAAAGTGCCATGTCGGCGTGGCTGCACTATAGCCTCGCCGCTGTTGAAACAATCCCCTGCAGACTGCCATTCTCCATCCATATGGCACACCTCTGCTTCTTCTTCACACACAAGTGCACATCTCACAAATTCTTCCATCTTAGGGAATCCATGTGTGTGTGGATTTATTCAACAGAAGCAGTTTTTCCTCCAGTCACCAGCATGCTACCCTGGTAAAATCTGTCTGTCGATTCCAAGAGATCTGAGTAGAAAATTAGCATTTTATAGCAACACTTCAAAAGCTGCCTAGACGAAGTATGGTCCATGTTTAAATGGCCAATTAAGCCATTTATATAATTGCAACTTGAAGTTGACTACATACCAACCATTGATGACTGCTTATGCCTTTTAGATTATTTTGTTTTATTAAATAAGATGTTGAAATGCCCATTTCTTACAACCTGATTTGATACTTTAGGATACCGAAGAAAAGCCCATAAAAAACATAAAAAACAATATTCTATGTTATTTGTATATTTATACAGTAACAACTTCTGTTAACCAAAGGGCAGAACAATAAAAATAAGGGAAAACTACAGCCAAGCTTGAAAAAACAGGCATTATAGTTTAAAAGTATAAGAACAGACAACTAGAGTAAAATCTATCAAATTGTCATTAAAATACTAAAATATACAGACTATAGGCTTCAATAACTAGCATTGTTTATCTGCCCAATAGGGGTCAGTAGAAAAATACTGCACCTGCAGCTTATTAGAAGTGGTATATTTGATGAGGTTGACAGCTTGAGCTATCACAGGATGGCAATGCCTGGTACCAGAGTATCACCATGGATAGCAAGATGGAAGTGCCCTCAGTCATAGGAGATACCCGCCAGCCACAACTCTGCATAATTTAGCTGAAACCTTAATCAAATGCATCAGATTCTGTTAATTGGGTCCTTCAACAACTATCTGTACACTGGTTGCTATTTTGCTTTTGGTTGGACTCTTTTCTCTTCACAAATATAACCCTAGAAGTCTAAAAGAATTTTTTTTACTTAGTTTTTTTTAAATAATGCAAATCCCATTTTAACCCTGACTCTGTGTCTCAATGCCACATGTGACTACGTAAAGCATTGCCTTCACAAAAAAAAATGTTTTGGGACATTGGGCTCTTTATATAATCTTGACAACTCACAGTAACACAACACTACTGTTCTTTAGACATGCTGTACTACGTAACCTCTGCAAATGATGAGCAAGGGTAGGTTCATGTTATTACAAAGTATCCAATATTATTCCTGGGTGGGATGCTAAGGTTTGTGTGATGTCACAAATATAGAACAATAAAAACAGCTTATCAGAGGCAATTAAAGATTTGTGCCAATGAACAAAAACATTTGATTACTTTGACAACTTTGGGTTGGCACATGTTGCCTCAAACAGCCAGAAAAAAAGGTGGCTTTCATCCTATGGTGGCAAAAATGTGTACATCAAATCACAATTATGAAAGCAAACTAAGAAGTTAAAAAGCTAACTCACATACCGAAATAAAAACAACAATTTATAAAACAGTTCAGCAAATGAGAAAATGAACTACCAAATCATAAAACACAAGTCCCCAATTCTTTTCTTGAACATCACTAACATGTTTGTGCAACAAAGAGATGTAAACTATTTCTACAATGTATTTACCAGGAGTAAGAGGTATAAAAGCCTAACATCTCTGGACTTGCAACCTACGCAGGGATGCATAAACCATAATTTTAGCTTAATATGAAGATTGAAAAGATGATCTCCACAGCAGACTGGCATGAGGTGATGAATGAAAAGGAAAGGTGAGTTGAAGTAAGGTAAGGAAAGGCAAGCCAGAGTAATGATAGGAAAAGACAGAAAATAAAAGAAAAATAATTAAAAAAGAAAAGGAAAGAAAAGAAAAATAATTGGGAAAAAGCAAAAGAAAGGGCAACAAAAAAGAAATTAAAAGGAAAGGAAAGGAAAAATATGAAAAATAACTGAAAAAGAAACAATAAAAAAATCTAAATTAAATTAACTGAAAAATGAAAAGAATGACGGAAAAAGGCAAGGAGAGGGAAATAGGGAGTTGAAAAGGGGTAAAAGGAAAAGAGAGAAATGGAATGGAAAACAGGAGTACACTACTGTACATCCGCTGACCCGTGCACTTCATGACTGAGAGAAAAATGAATCATGATATTTATGACTATCTATTCACCTTCCTGTGTCAGCACATTCCTCCCCTGACTGAAATGCAGCCCTTCACAAACGCACCTAAGGACAATGTCATTTTAGGAACACATCACCTCAAGTGCACATGAACTGCAGATGTTGGCAACAAAATTTATTTTTTATGTTTTCTTTCATCTAGCATCACCTACCTAAAAAGTTATTTATATACAATTTAGCACAGGTGTACAAAAATTTTAACAAATTCAGTAATTCTATTCCATGGTGCTGCTACATTTGGTAGAAGTTTGATTTATATTTGCCTAACTGCACAAAACACTAATTATGCTTCAAAGCAGGCAGATAATCATGGCTGATAACAGCATGCTTGCTTTTGTAATGCAAAGAAATAATGACTTGTAAGTGGTTCTTCTTTTCTATCAGCAGTTGAGAGTAGAATTATTAAAAAAGCTTAATAAGGCCTTGAGTGTTTTTTTTTTTTACATTAAAATGAAAAACAGGCATTAGAGTTGCAAGGAGTAAAGTGAGAACACAAACACTCAGATAAATGAGCAAGCCAGTGAAGCAGAGGGGCAATTATTGAATGAAGAATCCTGCGGAGACAGGAACCTACCTCTAGAAAAACAAGGCAGAGAGAGAGGGAGAGAGAGAGAACAGGATGACGACTAGTGTATTAATGTGTATTATATTTAGAGATATATATTTTAGTCATTTTTTACCAAAAGTAATAATAAATAATAATACTAAATAATAATACATATGTAATATATCGCACAGTTAACATGTACAACTCATCACAACACAAAGACTCTTATTTTTTTAATTATATTTTCATAAGTAATCCATATTTTATTCAAAAGTGCCTGTCAAATCTTCACAAAGCTAAACAGCCATGTGTTCTCAGGAGAAATGCAAGTTGAAAACAGGATCAAATGACATGACCAATAACGGAGGAGGACTTTCACAGCATTAACTTTCACGGGCCAAACACTAACTGGATCTACGTTTTTTTGGTGGCGTATCAGGTAAACTCAACTATTCAGACATTTCAGGCATGTTTTAGCATTGTTGCCTGATTAAAAACATGCTTCAATGCATATTCATACGTGTTTATGTAATTACATTTTTCTTTTTGTGGAAGAAAATATGTGCTTAGTGATCAGAGCCATGTGTTTTGGCTTACCAACAGATGAATATATTTATCGAAAAGGGGTGGATTTTCTGTGTGCCAACAAAAGAAGGGCAGGGGGTGTGGTAGAAGCAAGACAGTGTTGTACTTGCACCAAAGTAAGACGAACAGTAAGAGGAAATACACAGCTCGTTTGGCGCAAGTACAACCATTAAAGGTTATTCAAAGACATTGTTTACATAAACATTTAGTATAAATACTGCCTTTTGGAGATTTATAAGGGTGTAGTGATAGTCTAGAGGTGTCAAATATTTGAAAGTGAAAGTGACCAGTTTGCCAGATATGAGTGACCCATTTGTGCTCTGCATTTAACCCATCCCAGTGTACACACACAGCAGTGAACAAACGCACTGTGAACACACACCCAGAGCAGTGGGCAGCCATGTCTCCAGCGCCCGGGGAGCAGTCGGGAAACTGGTGCCTTAATGAAGGGAGCCACAGCTGTGGTTGTTGAAGGTACAGTGTTTCATCACTCACTCGCCCTTCAACTGGTTGGATCTGGGGATCGAACCGGCCCCCAATCGAACCTTCCAATCACAAGTCGAGCTCCTTATCCACAAGACTACAACCGCCACTTATTTGTTATAAATGATTTAAAAGGGGAATGATACGGACTTTTTAAAGCTCCTCGCCACTCAAAAAAGATTTTTTCTTAATTTATATCACTTCTAATATCTGTTAAATGATTTAATGCTAAGTGTAAGCATGAACTGCCAAAGTCACTCTCACAGTTCTGCTTATAACTATAGCAACTGATTTTGGGTAGTTCATTAATTGTCGGACTTTGATTAAATAAATCTTCTGTTTAAAGTCATCTGGCAGTGTCGGTGGGTAGGATTTAAAGGTGAGACTTTACTCAACATGGTATTTTTAACGAGCGACACTGTTCTTAATCATAAACATAGTTGTTTGTGTAAAATTCAAATTTTGACTTGAAAATCTTTAATAAACAAACAAAACACACATCTCTGAAACTTCACCAGAACAGATTAAATAGACTTGCTCAGAATGCTTTGTGCGAGTTCAATAAACAGCAGTTAATTTCCCTCACCACAGGAGCTGATGGCTTCAGCATTCAGCTGTCCCCTCTGGGCATCCAACACCTCGCTAGGTGCTAAAGATGCTTTTCAATCCTATAAAGTCAACAGCCCATTTCCCTTTTGCAAATTGGAACAATAAATTCTTTCCACTTATGAAAAGTGTCAGCTGCTTTTCATTGTGTAATACAATTTTTGCATTCTAACATATTTAGTATTGAATATAAGTATTGAAATGTTAACATCACATTGTTATTAACACCCAGAAAAAACTACAAATGTACAGTATGCTCAAGTCTGTTCTAAGATTAAAGTCCAAATCTATGTCTGAATAAATATAATCATCATTCCCTTCATTTTAAAAGATGCTTTATGAAATACTGTACTTTATTTAACATAAGCATCTTATCGATTTAGTCATTTATTGGTTTTCTTAAATAAGGGGAAGAAAAAAACAGTTTTTTTCACAGCAAGATAAAATGTGGCTTTCATTGCATCAAAGTCACTGTTGCACTTAACACAAACCATGAAATAATACACTCCCCATGGAGAAGCAATAAAACATTTGATTTAATTTACAACAGAATGGCATCAATTTACAGTGTTTTTTCTATTGCACAGATTCAATGCATGACTAATCCAATACTCTTTAGTTTTGGCAGATATGCATTACAAGAACAACAATATGATCATTACTGAAGTTTACTGTCAGGAAGCATGAAGACTTAATTGATGAGCAAACAAAAAACAAACATTCCATATTCCAAACTGGAAAAAGCTTGACAAATAGGACTTTTTACGCTCAAAAGCAAAGTACAAAACACCACCAATACATAAATCTTTACCACACCAAGACTATGGGAAAAGTGCAGACCAGATAACAGACTGATGGAAATTAAAAGGAATATAAAGGTGGCCAGTGAGTCAAACTACAGGTGTAGATGATTAGTAATCAGGGGACTGTGATCAAGGGTAAGTGGGGAATGGGTTGTTGTGTGATGTGCTTAATGCATAATATTTTTAATAATTGTGACTGATTTAGAATCTGTTCAGCATTCTCTTGTTCTGCGGAAGAAACTCTTAGCATTTGCTTAGCATATAGACTTTAAGCATTTTCATACCAGCAGGTATCTATTGGTGGAAGTAAACAAATTTTCTACAGAGCATGATATCTCTATCTTTATGCCTGCTATAGCCATTTTACAGTAGCAAAAATTCTTGGTTATCATGCTTGAATGAAAGCATAGCCCACAATCAGCATGTTAGCATGGATAACATCAATGTAAGCACAACAATATTAGCATGGAGAATATCAACATTTATTTTCCTGCTGGTCATGTTGCTCACTATAATCATAAGTCACTTTTTGGACAGAACAAAAATCTGCTGAATCAGATATAATGAGTTATGCTAAGCTAAGCTAAAATGCTAAAGCATCTAAAAATGCTTCTAAAAGCTAAAGAAATAAATCTTCATTCATGCTGTTGTTGGGAGCTAAAACATTGAACACAATGTTCTGTAAATTCTCAGTTTATTCAAAGTCAGGTTAAAAAAATAAACCTCTCAATAAGCAAACAGATCAGCAAAGCAGTCGAACCTGAGGCAGCCGTATGAGAATAAAATGCTTAACGTTTTCCTTTAACCAAACACAAATACCTATGCCAGCATTGCAAAGCATTTTCGATTCTAAATACATTAAAATTTTTTACATCTTACTCATTGTATGTCATTGGTTTTCACATATGTGGGATATAAAGTGGTTTTGATTCAGGTAAAACCATTGCTCTAAATAAACGTCGATGTTCAAAAGACCAAAAGATAGAAAATTAAAAGGTCAGACAAAACAGTAAAAACTGAAGTCAAAGATACTAAATTTATTTGATGACAAATAAACTACTATTTTCATATAGACTACAGTCTAACAAAAAAAACAAGCCTCTTAGGTTTTTCGATTTCTTTGACGCATTCTTTCACATTTAAATTATTATAAAGCAGATGTTGCTTCAATTAGATGGGAGGCCTTTAAGGCCTTTATCAGAGGAAGGATTATTAGTTTACATTTAGCTACAAATATAAATAAAGTCAAGAGCAAATGTTAAATCTTGAAATTAAAATGTAAAGCAGATGCAAATTTAGTAAACAAGCAAGCACTCTGGATACAGGAGTGAGTGAACATTAACATCTGTTTTCTGTCTCGTAAATGCAAATCTACCTATTCGTCTGTCCAATTGCTGCGGATGTAATCTCCCGCTCAGCCTAACTTGTGCTCTAGTACAGCCAATAACCTCTTCCATGAATCCTGACAAGGGTAAACCCCAGGCACGCACTAGAGAGGCTGCTCTTCATGAAACATTCAGGGCTAGCACACATTTTAATCTTTAATACCGCATTTGCAGCAACAGTTTAAAAAGATTCTTTAGTACACACTGTGACAGAAACCAGCATTGGAAAAACATGGACAACATCTAGCACACATGCGCATGTCTAAGCTTCACACTCTGCAGAATTAACATCAGAGGAGAAAGAGCCGATCAGTCCATGGACCAAACTCCCGGCGAGTGTTTGCTTGGGATAGAGAGAGTGCGTTTGTCTGGTGCAGTGATGACAGAGCAATACAGCGCTCAGGGACAAGCTGCACTGCTGTGCTGCTGGCACAAACTCTCTGCTGGCACTGACTCCACTTTATTAAAGGAAGACTAAAAGAGAACTATACCACTAAAGAAGTATTAAAGATGCAGTCTGCAAGATCTTTGAGACTGAATAACAATCCATTTTTAAAAGGGGCCCTATTATGAAAACTCGTTTGGCTGTTTTTTGTTTGGCCATAAATGTGAATATGAAGAGGGTGAATAAATACACTCCTGTTACAAAATCTAAACAAAATAAGTACTGTATTTAATATATATTATTGTTTGTATTATATATATAAATGTATTGTTTGATTTGCTATTTATGTCTGTATGGAAAAAAAACTGTAAGATTCATTCATTCATCTTCATGTCAGCTTTCTTCCCTTTCGGGGTCGCCACAGCGGAATGAACTGCCAACTCTCTGGCATATGTTTTACACGACGGATGCCCTTCCAGCCGCAACCCATAGCTGGGAAACATTCACACATACTCATTCACACTTTAACACTATGGACAATCATTCTTACTCAATTCACTTATACCAAATGTCTTTGGACTTGTGGGGAAACCAGAGCACCCAGAGAAAACCCACGCAAACTCCACACAGAAATGGCAACCGACCCAGCCGAGGCTCGAACCAGCGACCTTCTTGCTGTGAGACGACCGTGCTACCCACTGCGCCACCGTGACGCTGCTTAACTGTAAGATAAAATACAATTTGATAAGTTATTATCAGTTATTATTTTACTTTTCTTTTTTTATTGTTGGGTTATAATTATTTTATAATAATTAGCATGTTATTAAAAAATGTACATACTGACAGCCTCTTGATATATTAGAACTAAATATTATTATTTAGATTAAGTAAAGCCAGCCTATTTTAACCACTAGTATATAACCTCAAACCATGTATTGTAACTGGATTGATTTGACTGAGAGAATTGGGAAAACATGGGAAACAGATGTTGATACAATACAGAATTCCTCTCTGATAAAAAATTAAGCGGAACTCATCTTTTACACAATATCTACATGCATCTACAAGCACTGGATTGGCGCATGAGAGCATGAGCTTAAAGAAATCTTGTTTTAAAGCAAAATGTAGTTTTAGTTCTGGATTTCAGCATTGACGTAAAGTAGAGTAGAACCCTGTTGCCATTTTGATTATTTATATTTTGATTTTTGTATATTTAAACATGCTGCCTGGTGAACGGGTCTTAAATGCCACATGACCATATCTTTTTAATTACTTTTTAATATCATATCTGTACTATATATATATGACCGCCAGTATGTATATTACATTCTATTGGAAATAATAATTTATAAATATATATTACTCATTCCTGCCCCCATGATTACTCTTTAGACACTCTATAGTGAAAAAAAACTTCCTTATACTGACCATTATTTAAGAGGCTCTAAAATAATTAGACTAGTTCTTCCTCTTACCAGATATAATATATTGTTGTACCATGTTCTGGTGATACAATTTTTAGCAAAGCTAAGCATAGAGCATGGAATCTGTATTTTTTTATTGTCATAGTAATAGCTGTAGAATATTTTTAAGCTTGATGAAATCAAGACGGGACATGGCCGTAGTGAAGGCGTCTGGTTGGCTATAAGGTTTAAAATGTATATATCTTAAATGTAAAAATACACAAAATCCCCCCCTCCCCCCCACCGCCCTGATTATTCATGAAGGTCAAAACTACAAACCTAGTGGGGACAGTGGTGGAAAAATGCTTTTTCAATGCTTAATTTCTTAATTTCTTGCTTCATTTATAAAAGTTTACAACCTTTTTGTTAGTTTTAATGTTATAAGTACATATACAGGTCAGAAATAGTATTTAAAACAATAAAAAAAGAAAGCCTGTAGTTTCATAGTTGTGATACACCAATGTTACAATGTATTTGTTAAACACAATATTATTGCATTATTATAGGTTGTCCAATTTGAACGAAAAGTGGTTTATGTTACATTTCATGTCATAAGTGCTAATGCAGTTCAAAATAATTTAATATAAAGATATATAAAATAATAATAAAGTCAATAACTATATGAATAGTAGCTATTTTTAAATGAGCAATGTCTGATTTTAGATTATTAACATTATTGTTACACCGTAGACTCGTGTATGACATATGTTTATATGTTGTTGTTTTTTAACGGCTTCACTGTGGTGTCTCAATTGCTTCAATTCTACAAACAAACTCTTTGTCAAAAGAAAAGGGGAAGGGCTAATCGCTAAAGGTTAGGGCTGAGGAAAAAGAAATAGAACTCAGCCTTAGAAAGTCTTTCTGAAAGTAAATTACATAAAGGTATAAAAGGATTTAAAAAGTAATGTACATAAAATTAAAAAGTCAATGTTCAATCCTACTATTCAAGCAGGTTTCATGTAATTGTTTCTTGCATTTCTTACATCTAACTTTTTCATCTATTTACAGAAGTATTGACTGTGTATTGCAGCCTCATTTAGTAGCAGTCAATAAGAATGAGCCTTTTGAGCTTGTTTTCCTGGCTTATCGATATCTTTCCACAGCTAAAGAAAAGAATATGGTTATTATACATCTGTTGTGCAAAACTTCAATTTCAGTGAAATCCTATTCAAGTAATAAAATTCTACAATCCCTTCTGGTCTCAGTAACAAATACGGTAATAATTCAAAATGTTCAGAAATTGTCCCAAATCCTCATCATACAGTAGCTCATACGATGGATAAACATATCACACAATATAAGATCTAAACATTTATATTTAAATTTTAAATATGCAATTTTATACATAAACACACTTTAAAGCAAATCACTCCAGATTAGTATGTATTTTCAAGAGAAGAGACTTTGTGTGGGAACATACTTCCTGAAAGAGAGTTCTTACACAAAGAGCTGATGACAAAACCACATTAGAGAGTGAAACCCTAAAGGAGCACATTAGCCATGCAGAAAGACAGCACATGGCCTGTTCCGCTAACCAGCCAATGAAACAACACTACAACTTCCTAAAAGAGCAATCCAACCAATAAAAACCAGTCAGGACTCATTAAAGCATCAAGAAGCCATGAAATAGTCTCTTGAAAATAAGAGCAGCATTAAAAACAACCCGGGCATTTACCAATCAGATCAATCACACAAATGTGACGCATTGAACTCTTGGAGGTGTGCCGAAGGCAGCATGGGAAAGAGAGAATGAGGTCAGGTACAAAAGGAAACACATTGAGAGCTTGAGGTCTTTGTACAACATCACTTTCATCCACATTACTGGCAGGTTTCCATTACAAGCCATGCCTGAGAAAGGTCAGTATGCGAGCAACAAGATTCTCTCTATTTATTTGCAGAGAGGACCACTTGCCTATTGTTCTAATGTGTGCAGAGAGACCTGTATTCTATCAGCCAAACACATTCGAACATACTGTTGTAGAGTCACCCTAGTAACTGCAACAACTAGGATACCATGTGTGTTCCTGAACTCAGACACTTGCTGTGGAATTATTTTTAGGATGAAGCTCATTTATGCCTTAGTGCGTATAACATTTACATAATCAATATTTTCGTTCTATAATAAAACTTGAGAAGAGTGAATGCTGAGTAAGAATGTATAAGCAATTCACACCATCGGTGTTTTTTTTTATATATATCATTGGGTCAAGTGTAGAGTGACTTAAAAATAACTTTCATATAAAAGTCAATAAAAGACTTTCAAATATAGAAGAGGTGAACAAGCTGTGAATAAAAAACAGCCTTACGGCATGACATTGTTTGTTGACATCATCATTAGCGTAACAAGCGTCGGACATCACAAAAAAAAAACATCGATACAAGTTGTAGAGAATTTCACAGCGGTGTGACAACAGATTCGCGTCCTGGATTTAAGGGGTTGACCAAAGCACAATGTTGAATTCTGATTCTTTATTCTTAATATTGTAACTGAGCACTCGTTATTTGGACCCATCCTGAGTCCTGACACGCGGGGATTTACAACAACAAATTGTGTCTTGTTTATTGTGAACAAGACAGGACCAAAACGCATCCTTGTACATTTTACCCGCTTGTGGTCCTGAAGCTTGCATGAGGCTTTTCTGGTTTTAACTTTATTTCAATTTTATGTGGACATGTGGGTTGAGTTAAGTGGCCATGTATTCATGCTTTTGTTGAGCACATGGTTTTATTGTGCCTTCACATCCCACCTGCTCTTGTCTAGTGTCTCAATCCCAATGCTGCTGTTTCCTGGTACAGAGGAATACACTCTAAAAACAATGCTATATACGTAGCAGCAAATCTGATCAGGACGTTAATTTTACTATTTCTGAACCAAAATACGTCATATCGACATGATATAAACATCTATTTAAGGATACTTGTTTGGAGTGTTAAGGTCGAACCACAAACGTAGATCAATATGTCTTTGGTTGTTTGATGTTTCCACCAAAAAGCACTTTTCCATGTAAAGCACTAGATAATATAGATGTGGTTGATTCTAAACAGCATTTTGAAGGTAAGTTCTAAATAATACCATAATGCACAATGGTACTAAGTCCTAAGTGGCCCTAAAAAAGTTTTTTTCTATGAATATAGACCAAATAACTAGATTTTGTGCTATGTAGCACCGTTATTTTAAAGTATGTTGCTCTTCTTTCAAACATGAAATGGTATGCTTACATAAACATTGTTTACTTTTGTGTCAGCATGCTGCAGTCTCTGTTGCATCTGTGTCATTTTTGTGTCCTTCAGAACCAAGGTCAGATAAACATAACATTCATATTTATTGCTAATGGGAGTATGAATCACTGACAGCTGTAGGCAGAGCTCTGTCTTGGCCAAATTTGTTCAGTTGAAAGGTGTTTGCAATCGTCTGTGTGTTTTCCATGAGAGCGCTTTACTGATTTATTCCGGTTGTGGAGCAGTAGGGTGGTGAGGAGATTGATAGGGCTGTAGGTTCACCTTCTAACATCTAAACTGGTGGTCCTGGTGGTGAACAACCACACTACATATGCATAATAAGACACATATTATCGATATACAATTTTATAATACAGACAAAACATAGAACAATGTATTGCTAATTGTAATAGATAAAACAATGTATTTCATAGTCACTCACACACTAATGTTAAGTAATATGCCATTGAAAGAAACGAACAATGAAAGCTATTGCTCATTAAGATTAATAAACCAGAAGTGAAAAAGCCACCCCCCTAAATACAAAACTTTACAAAGAAATTACATTTTAAATAAAACAAGATTATATAAGGGTGTACATAAGGTAACATTAATTTCATTGTTCCTTTCCACTCCCTTAAAGTCACATTTGTTTTAGAAAAAGCATTTTTTTTCCACCAGTTGGTTAAGGTTGCTTCATGGTGGCAAACAAAACAAAAAAATAGGTCACCATTCTCAATAAAACGTCTAATGAGCATCTTCTCAAGCTCAACTTTCTTTGTGACAGTTGTCAGAGACTTCACTTCCAGGATTATCAGCTTGAGATTTTTTCCAGTAAGTACTTCTACAATTGGTTAATCAGTTAATATGTATTGAAAAAAGGAAATGTCTTTCATAGTCCCAACTCGAGGGCTCAACTACTGGGCCTGAAAGAAAGTCATGATGGGAAAGACACATTCTACTTTTAGCCTGGGTTGTTTGAAATAAAGCTCCTTAAACGGCCAAGGATTATTATGAGTGAGATTTCTTTACTTCCTCTTCAGCCTCCCACATCAACAGATAAATATGGTGTGTGCACATACAGGCATACACACTTTAACTGTCATTAAACCCGCCAACCCACACTTTCACACATGCACGCAAACGCACACACAGTTTTTTTAAACCTCTAAAAGATTATAAAGCCATTAATTTCATTCATCATCTCCTCATAGGATGATTTTTGAAATGGAGGAGGAGGTCAAAGAGAGCAGAGGCAGCAGTGGGAAATCAAGGATTAAAACCGTTTTAGAAACATGATCACAATAATCAGATGAGATTACCGGTAGCTGTTTGGAAGCAGAAACTGAAGCGCTGATTACCGTAATAGAAAAATAATCAACTATATTTCCTTTGAGGACAGCTTTGCTTTACTTATAAGTCCTATATAAGTCCAAACCAGGAATCAAGAGTTCATAAATCCACCCTGGTTTCAAGATGAAACAGAAAACATTCAACAAAACCACAGTATCTGACAAATATATGTTTTAACACATAAATTCTCTTAGAATTAATGCTTCAAAATGTGTTCATAGCTGTAGATATACAGGGTGGTACCCCTGTTTGATCTCGCCACCAGGCCGTCACATGATTCATGGAGGGGCTGAAGAGTTCCAAACAAGCCCTCAGTGCCACTGCTCTTTAGAGGTTTTCAATGGGACCCGCTGTGATTGCTGTAAATATTCAAATAATTACAGAAACAAGCTGGGTTTGTTTAAATGTAAACTTTCAATTTTCATTCGTAGTGTGCATTAAGAGAGGTGAATAGACTTAAGAATTATTTGCCATTAGATTTTGGAGGGAAATAACAAGTGGTCATGGGTGCATTTTTTGGCTGAATAAACTTAAATCATTTACATCCGCATCATCCTTCATGTTCTACTCCAGCACTATCTTAAAAATTACTAATCATCTTTTATATTTGTAAGCCATTTTGTGTGTTTTATGTATTTAATTGCTTTGCAATGTAATAGATCTTCCCAATTTATTGTGTTAACATCAGTGGTGAAAAATATGTTTTTAATATTTCCTTTACGTTTTTTAAATTATTGTATGTTTTCTATATTTAAAATCTATAACGTGTAAATACTAGTTTACGAACAAAAATAATAATAAAAAACTTTATACATACACAATATTTGCAGGGCTCAAATTTTTTTAAAAATGAAATAAAAGTAATTTACTATCTTTACTGCATTTTCAAGGTTCAAAATCTGATACTCTAATACTTTATTATTAATATAAAATATGTCAAATTTAATTGTAACAGCAAATATTACCATCTTCATAGTCTATATGTTTGACGTTCCTCTTCTTACCCTTTGTGCCTAGTGTTAGCTAATGTTACACACAGCTAAGTTCCAATTAAATACAATTTTATTTCTAAACTACTAAAGTGCATACAGAACTCTAGAATTAGCTACAGCGTAAAGGCTATCATGTATAGGTCACTCGATTAATAAATTGATACGCTAAATTGTTTCAGAATTCAGCACAGGTGAGCAATAATCGCACCTTTGAAAATAATCGTCCCTCAAATACTGAAGTAGGCATGAAAACTTTCCACCATTTTTTCCTTATTACACCCTAAGCAGCTGACACCACTCTGCTATATCAACCACTCTGGTAGTAACTAACTATATTTATTTTTGTAGTAGATTTTCTTTATATCACTCAGATCAGAAATAACTAGTAACTACTTGAGTAAATATTCTTCCTAAAACCATTATGGAGCCTTTTGCTCCCTGGCTCCTATGCTCTGCACCAAGCTCTCAGATCATATTGGGAACAGTTCCACGCTGTCCAACCTTAAAACCTTCCTCTTTAGTCAGGTACATAACATATGAGTGGTGGCAACGCAAAACTTTTTTATTAAGTTATTTGATTCTTTTTTTTTTTTAAGTTTCTTTTCATTGCGTTGTTAAATGCATGATTTGTCAAACATGTGAGTAATCAGTCATGTACTTAACATTGAAAAAAAACTGTGTGATTTTTCATAGTATATGCATGTTTGAGTAGGTGGAAAACAAAATAGCCTAAATGCAATCAGAAACTTGTGACTTCTTTTCTCCATAGGCTTTGACATATTTCTTTAAGAACTTGAGAGCTTTTATGAAGTAGAGATAAACACTAGAATGTTCTGCCACAAAAACTTGACACGCAACTCTATCTCAAACATAAGGCAGGGTCTCCAAAGCATTTCCTTTACACTATAAAACAAGCAGTATGGCAATGAGAAATGCATCTTCAGCATGGATGAGTGCACTTGCAATTAGATCTAATTAGACTTCCAGGGTAAAAAACACACAAAGTGATAAGCTGAGATGCCCGCATGTTCTCACGGGAATATGAAGTCCATCCAGAAACAATCTAAAAGCCACATCCAGAAGCACACATCGTTCACAAATCCTCTGTTTGTGGCAGTGTCAAGAAGACTGCTACTTGTGTTTGATGTGTGTGCTAATTTGTGATTTTCTTTCTCTCAGCCCACTCGCGCGCACACACACACACTGTTAAGTGTGTAGAGCAGCCAATAGCCTTAGGTGCTTCTGTGAGCTTTTTCGATGTGACCCTTGTGTGTGAGAAGCTTTTAAATTGCTGGAAATCACAGAAAACAAAAGCGAGGGACAGAAACAGAGTGCTTGTGGCCTACAGGAAATTTCACATACAGTAGCTGCTACAAAGGCAGTTTACAATCAGAGCTCAGTGTAGGATTTGCTCACATAATGAGCACTCAGTGTAGGATTTCTCACAGCTACCTTCACAGAGTTCAAAACTAAATTAAAACATATCTGTTTAATCTAGCATTCCAATAATTGGGTCCTGGGATTGGTTCAAAAAAATGTGATGTCTGAGCACCATAAACATACAAATTGTTGTAAAAACTAACAAATCCCCATCATTTATCATTCATCCTGCAGCTGATGCTGATCACTGTTTGTTGTCGGTTACATTTTTCTAATCATTGTTTTTCTTTTGTTAGTTTCTGTTTTGTCTAACTGTTTTGTCAGGTTCTGTCTGGCGAACTATTCATCGATGGATCTTAAGTTTGAATATTCTTTATGCTGGGGAGTTGACTCAGTCATCGAGGCTCCCAGGGACCTCACAGAGGGAATATCTATTTATCCTACCTGGCCACACTAGGACTTTCTGAAGCTGCTTTGAAAGCAACTGCTAAAAAAGCACTATATAAAACTTGATTGATTGATTGATTGATTGATTGATTGATTGATTGACATAAACAGTACATTTGAGGCACTCTGGCTGTGTTTGCAATGGACTGTGATGTTATGTACTACATTTAGAATTTAAACCAACTACATGATAATACATCATATGTACAGCAGTATAAATGTGTGATCCGCTCTCATATAAACTGATGCTACTGCACCAACTCTGCCTCCCAGTATGTTGAGGAGGTCCCTACTTGCCTATATGAATGGTTGGATGACACCTGATTAAGACATACAATATGCCACAAGGTTTTAGCCAGAGCAAAACAAATATCTACCAAAATACTTTCAAACAAATCAACAGAAATATCAGTCATTGTCTAGCCAAGTTGTCTAAAATGTTTTACTTTTATTACACAGCACTACATAACTCATACAACATATCATATTCCTCACACAAAATTAACCAAACAAATAACAAAAATATTTATAAGAGCACTTACACAGCAGAACACAGCAGCTGACCGACACATGAAAAAACAAAAATGGTCTATTTTCCCATTTTAAAGTCATTTCCAAATTTATTTTTTCTGCAAATTTATTTTTTTTGCAAATTATGTTAATGTAAAATCTCGATTAAATGACATGACAATTTGATTCAGAAAAATATACATTTTAAGTGAGCTATCCTAAATGCAGCCTGGATACTATGACTTAATTTCAAAGTTTGCATAGCCAGAATTTCACTGATTAACATTAGCTTAGATGTGTTACACTTAACACGTCTAATTGTAATGATTTCCACACATCACACCTTCAATGCAGCGTTAACTGCAAGGGAGCAACATAGAGACCCTAAAAAGCACTTTAGCAAGATGTTAAATTAAACAAATCTTCCAGCGAGCTGCTACGACACTTAAGCGCTGCATCTGCTGCCTGTCAAACCAAACACACACAGTTCCACACGCTAGGCTAATTCACATCAGGTCTGAAGGCACAGGGGAACTTTAAAAGGAGACTGTCTGCTGGTGATGGAATGCTTCCTGGAGGGACTGGAGCATAGTGGGAACAAGATATTTGGGGTAAAGAGGGAGGAGTGAGCGAGAGAATAAAGGGTGACCTAGATCCGCCTTTTACTTGCTCCTTTCCTGGACTAGGTGTCCTGGAACCCGAGGCTAAACTGGCAAGCCTGCACCCAGCACTGACAGAGCAGCAAAGACCGTAAAACAATGACAGTGTGCTCAAATATGCGAGTGTGTGAGAGGGAGACACAGAGAGAGAGAGAGAGAAGCTGGCAGACTGCTCTGTTATGACGTCAGTATGCGTGCACTGCTGCACACAGCCCACCTGCTGCTGCCTGCAGCACCATACACAATCAACCCTGATGCTCACCTCCTGCCAGACACTCGCTACGCAGACACCGGGCACAGTTGCCATTGAAACAGTCACAGCTAAAAAATGACACAACCATTTAAGCCTTGAAATTCATTGTAAATTATTCAAAACTTGGTAGCGTTCTATTCAAAGCTCTGACAGGGGAACCAGTTTGTGTGACACCGACTTAACCTTAAAGTTTAACCTGAGCTGTTTTAAAACATTTTGCATCATGAAATATTAACAACATATTAATATTGAAGAACGCCTGCATTTAATCACAAGCTAGTTGAAATTTGTACTAATCACACAATGGCACATTTAAACTTCACTTAATTTTCTTCAACAGAAAACATTTTTTTAAAAGAATGGAGCTAATTAAGTACATTTACAGTTTAGAGGCTGGGGACATGGGTTATCAGTTAAATAAATAATTTGTTATTTCATGTGTTTATTTAAGTACCATTATCATAATTAGGTGTGGGCCATATAGTATAGTCAACAATAATACCAGTGTAATTATTACAGTGGTTTATAATTGTCATATTGCGACAATATATTGCGACTTAATAACTTTATGCATTTTACGTACACAACACAGCTCTTGTGCTTGTCGTCCACAACTCAGAAGAGGACACTAAGCAGTGGTGGAAAGCAATCATGGCTTTAGGAAGTTCAGAGGAAGAGTTAAATCCCCAAAACAGATTGTGGCAATGGTTTGGGTACAAAAGAATAGACAGAAGAACACTCAATCAAAGTAAACAAGCTTGTATATTTATGATTAAACATTCTGGGTATTTTAGCACTTATACTGCAATTTTATAAGCCTGCTAAATTACAAAAATAAAATGTTTTAACATTGACATTTAAAATCACTATAGCAATGTTGTTAGTTATTTTTCCTAAATAAGACAGATAAATCCTAATCATACAAATAGAAATATATATCAAATTTCCTTGTGAAGATCATGATTTGATATTTAACTAAATATTTGAAAGGAAAACTTTTTTTTATTCTGTTATAATGTTCTGTTCTATATTTTAAGATTCAATGTCTGTGTATTATGCCAATGACATCAAGATACTTATTGTGTACAGTTCAGTTGTATGTTTATGAAATTGTTACATTTTGGAACAGTAGTAAAAATATCACTTCATATCATTATCCACTAACTTCCCTAAAATATTGTTATATTACTTATGCACACCCCTAATCATAATCAACTAAACAATTCAACAAAATAACAATGCTTGTACACACCAAACGTGGGTGAACACACTGAATGGATGGGTGGATGGATGTGTAAAAATCTCAATTCACTGGCTTCTTCCTCAAGCTAAATGTGCTGTGACCAGCTCACCTGACATCGTTGCACTTTTTTTTCTCTGGTCTCTACCCATAAGTACTCAAGAGGAATTCATATTTGAACTTTACCAAAGTGCTGATGCCATCAAAATTTAAAATTTATTATAAACAGTAGACACAACCCCCTTTTCCCAGAAATGTCCACTCCAGATCGAGTCTTCCCATGAGTAAACGTGAAAAACATATGACATCCGTTGTAGATGTGGACAAAAGGGAATTATTTCATCTCTGATCCCCAAATCAAACCCCAAATCAATAGAGAATTTTGAACAAAAATAATTAGAGAGTGCATGCTCTATCAATGGCACTGATTGCTATAAATTCACGTCTTAATTCAGATCAAAGCAGGTTAAGACAAGTTTAATTCTCTACAGTTAAGTTTACTTTGAAATGAAACATTGACTAGTTGCTCACTAGAGAAGAATTACTGAAACAATATTGGGTTTAGGGCATTTTACCTGAAAATGTGCAATGAATTGTGACCAATTACATTTGGGAATGGATAAGAAGCTAATAAACCATTTTGTAGCATCACATTTAACACATGTTTTATTGTTAAGTAAACTGCAGCCGATCTTTTTATCCTACAACGTAACCTCTATCAATGGTTTCCCTAAGCAAATCAAAAACAGAGAATAAGCCAAGAGCATCATATGAGACTCGGCAGCTGGGGTGGAGGGGGTTCGTCTTCCATAAAGGAAGTCAAGACAAACTTATCAAGATGAAAGGATTAAATTCATTTCTATTTTCCAGACAGCCTAAAACCAGTGTTTAACAATAAAATACATTTATAAAGCATTAGGACAAAATGCACACCTGCTCATTTACCCAATTCAATTTTCACAAATGTCAAATAATTTTCCTATGGATTTGTTTCTCCATTTCTTTTCCATTCTTTCCATTTATGTGCCAACATTTGTTCAGCCACTGTTTATTGAGTTATTTATCTTCATAAGACTTTTTCCGATATTCCAAGTCAGATGTAAAATGGTTATTAGTGCTGTTCAATAGGATCACAAGATCAGGGCAAAAATAATTAGACTTCATACAAAGGTTAAAACCTCTTTCATTTTTCAGTTTTTCCCTGTGTTGGAATTCTTTTAGTAAAACCATTCCTGCAGCCTCTCTAAATCAACAGGCTCATGCACCATGGCAGCAACAGTGAAACAAGCAGCCTTTACTCCTAAACAACCTTTAAATTCTTCAATCAGGTGGCACTTGAAAAAAATCCTTCTTTTTCACTTTTTCAAATCCACAGTGAGACACACTGATTGTCTTGATGTGTGTAAAGTGTCTGAAAGCCCCGAGGGAGTGTGTCAGGCAGGAGGCAGAGTCCTCTCAGACTTCTGAGGGCTGAGAAACAGGACGCTCTCAGTCTGACTGTAATGCAAAGCGATCCGCAGGCTCCTGCATCATTTCAAGCTTCACATGAAACAATGGCAAACTCAAAGAAGACAAACAGCTCCACACAAGAAACAAGTGACAACTGAGACTCCAATAAAGAGATCATATTCTTCTTGTGTTAGTCATTTCTAATGCAAAAAAACTGATGTGCCAAGACAAATTCCTAATACTAAAAACATGGCCAAGAAATTGAGCACAAATAATGTACTTATAACATTGGGCTTATGGAATTGTATTAGAATTCATCAAATATCCAAAGAACTTTCCTCAGAATTCCTTGTTAAAAAAAAGCTACTGCAAACAAATATATACACTTAGTAAATAATGAAGAAAAATGTACTTATTTATATATATTATCAGTTAAGCGATGTCTAAATATCTGCCTTTTGATAGTTTTACGCATCTTTTAGTTAACCAGTTAAAACATGTCACAACAAATCCAAAGATCCTAAACACAGTTAAATTTAATTACAGTTAAATTTCAACAAAGTTAAAGTTCAGTTAAATTCAGTAGCCATCCATTTAAATTCAATGTGAAAAATCTGAGCATATAGCGCTTTAACTCTTAACAACAACAAAAAATCCAAGTTACATTAGCAATAGCATTACACAAGTGTTAGGGCAACACAAGATCCAATTCCTTGTGACTTCTTATGGTTCTTTCCCTGCTTCGCCCCCACCCTTTCTCCCACTTCACTTCTTGTCTATCTGTCTCGTGTCCTATACCAATAAAGGCAAAAATGTAAATAAAAAAAAACACAATAAAATAAGCAAATGTCACCCACAAACTCATTAGTTAATCTCATTTTGACTTTTCATAATTTTTAATCACACACAATCAGAGGAGTTTAGAAATTGCACATTAAATTCACAGCAGTGTGTACTACGTATCAAGTAAAGCGTACCAACAAAGCTGTAAGACAAATTAAATGATTAGATGCACCTCTGAGATTCATAAACTCAAAGTGAATGAGTTTCTTTAGTAAACCATCAATCCACTGAACATGTGTGAGGTCGCCACCCCTATTTTTTATTTTTTTTGCCCAGACGCTTCACTAATTAGGATAAAGCTTTGAGGCTTGATTGGATGAGCGTTTAGTGATGTCATCCCTGTTCAGAAAATGTGCTGTTAATTGTGTATTTAAACTGTTTCTCAGAAGTTATTTTGTTGAATTGGGTTACTGTTTCCTGTTCTATGTGCTAATTCCAGGGCATGAAGACTTTTTTGGTGCAATTTTATACTTACCACTGATATCATTGATGACACATGATAATGCATCCATCCTTAATTAGATTAAGATGTGCTTGACAAACAAAAAAATAAAATAAAATAACCAGATGGATTTCATAAAATTACAGTGTTCCTAATTCAATTAGAGTACATAGAGTACAATTAGAGTACATGGAGTACAATTAGAGTACATGGAATACAATTAGAGTACACTTGTATAGTACAAGTACATGGCCGTATTTTATTTTCATTCATCCAATGATTTTTTCCAATGTCACACTTCTCGTTGTAAACTCTATTGTTAATTTGTTTCCGCTAACTCAGAGTGAAAGTGTCTACTTACTTTTATTTTCCACATGATGATGGAACAAAAACTGAAACTTTTCTGTTTCTCTCCACATAATCAACCGGCTGGGATGAGCAAACAACTAAAATATTTTAAGGGTTCACTTCTCATTTATCATCTTGATTTGAGTACCACTGCTCAATGGGCTGATTTACATGAAAGTACAAATACATTTTAATTAAAAAGATATATGTAAGCATAATTTTTCCAGTACCTTTCCAAAAGAAACAAACCAGTCAACAACAACAGCTAACTTTCTGAAATTTTACTAAATCATGAATGGAAGCAACTCCACAAAGACAGAAATAGACTTCTTAGAAGTTTTTCCAACCTAAACATCCCTCTCAAAAACACTTAGAATTCAGCCATCATAGCTCTAAATGGGGTTGTGCTGTAAGCTAGAAAACTCCTACTATAAACAAACAGCTCTCATGCAAATTCAGGCTACATCAGCACCAGTCCTACTTCAGTGTGGCAGATGGGGAGGCAAATACCTCATTAATACTCAGGTTTGACCCAAAACAAGCTCTCTCGACCGAAACCCAGCCTTTCCAAGCTTAGCCCCGCTGCAAGCATCTCAGCGCTGGGATGTTTTGAATAGGACTGCTTTTAGGGGGGATGCTGCTGGCACCTGCTCTCAAACCCCAACTGCGCACGCTTCTCACAGCCCGCAACAAAAGCTCCTCTGAAGGCTGGTCGGTCGCCAGCGCAGGTGCCGCTCCGCTGCGGGTGAAACTGACCTGAATGGTGCAGGTGTACTCCGTGTCGTCCAGCAGTCGGACCGTGCACATGTATTCCCGCTCCAGGTTTCTGACGCTGCCACTCATCAGCCGACTCAACATCATCTCTGCGTCCGGGACCAGAACAAAAAGCTCAAGCAATGTCACATCGAGCAAACTCTTCGGTCGCCCAGGTGAAACGCGCTAACCGAAGCCGACGGCATCCTTCCCTCGTGACATGAGTGTTTGAGAAGCGTTCTGTAACAGCGAGCGAGAAGGTTCCCTCGTCTATCCAGGTCTGGATTAAGTCGCTTTGGTTACGAGGAGACGAGCTGTTCGACTGTTGACCATTCACCGCTTGATTTTTGAGCAAGGGGCGGGATTACGGAGATGAATGGCGCTCCCGGTAGCCAATGGTTGGGTTCTGCAAAATAAGAACGCGTTCGAAATGGACAATGAAGAAAGGGTGCTGTTGTGTGTTTGGAGGTCATTACTGTCCAGTAAGAGGCTAGATACAGAACAATTCAAGTTAGAGTAAAATACTTTTTTTCTTCTTAACGAAGTTGTTTTCAAAGTTTGATTTAAAAAGTGTCTTGAAATGGAAGTGAAGTGGGTTAAAAGTGAGATGGGATTTCTGGGAGACAGTTGTTATTTGAGATCACCAAAAAAGATGGCCCTACACCAACGATGAAGTCATATATAAGAGAAATTAATTTGCTACAATTCAACAGGTTCAATGTTCATTAAATTATTGAAATTACTGCACATGCCCTATTGAACCAAGACCTAATATTATTAAGTATTTTATTAAAGGAATAAAGCAATATATTCTTCCTGGTTCTGTCAGTATTTTCCAAAGAAGACACTTTCAACAGCAAAAAAGTAAATGTTCAAATAATATCAATACTGTAAAAATCCATCACTAAAAATAATGTGCATGTTTTTTGGGTTTCTTATAAAATATTGAGGGTATTTCACACAAAAAAGATTTTAAAAAAATCACACAGATTAGTTCATGCATGTTTGAACAATTCTTTATTCATTTTTTTGTGAGCTGAAACTGGCTTGTTTTCCACCCTTTTTTCTTATCCCCTCCCACATGTCAATCAAATTAATCGCTAATACATAACCTCTCTATGACCAGCGGGAAATGCAGTTTCCCAACGCTAGGTAAACAAGGCCAGAGAAGTGCGTTTTTAGATCTTCGGAGCCTAGCCTTTTGTTTAGATTATTCATCAGAAATGGCACGATTTTGTGTCTGCCCATCAGAGAAAATTTGAAAAGATCCCTTTAGTTTGTGAGCAGCACTTCACATTCAACTGATTTATCAACAAAGAAGAGTTCGGTAAAGGATTTATGACAAGGCTGGCTTTTACACCGGGCACTTTTCAAACTTTTCCGTGTTCATTGATTTTGAGGTCCACACAGTGAGTGTTTTTTTTTACTTGTGCTATGCTTATGTACAATAATGAAATAAGCAAAAATTAACTCTTCATACATCAAGCCGAGCGCACACTACATGACTTTTATAACTCTATAAGGAAATCTGGTTTCAGCACACACTGAGACTCTACATTTTATCTTCCCTCAAATCTTAAACATGAACACACTGCAGGATTCAACAATCATGTGGAACGCACACTACAGGATGTTACTGCATGTTACTGTGTCAGACTCTCGCGTGAAAAAGTAAAGATCGCGACCAGAACTTCTATTGGCATTTTACCGCATTTGTTACAAGTACACCTATAACAAAATAAATAATTAAAAAAACAGTACGCCGACATTAGAAATCATACAATGTAAGAGTAAGTCTTTGATTTACCTGTGAACACATAACGTTAGCCTTTTTTTCTGTGGTTTCTAGGTTCATTCTGTGGACTCAAACTCTGTGTCAGACTATAGTTCACACGTATAAGGTGCTGTTACATCAAGCATAGCCATTGTCTGTCAATTATAATGTTTTAAAACAATAACAAGTGTTTAAAGCGCCGCTCGTTGTGTTTGTTTTTTCTGAATTTGGACTAACAGCAAAGCGCTGATTAGTAGGGGCGTCTGTGGGAGAGCCCGGCGTAAACAGAGCATTTTGCCAGGCCAGAAATATGAGGTCAAAGAAATTTTTTTTCGAAAAATTTTGCATTTTTGAAAATTATTAACAGTGCAGCACTAGTATAGAGGGCTCACATATTTATTCTAAGTGCTACAACAAGGGCATAATAGGAGGACCTTTATGTTATTGCTTTAAGTTAATTTTAAGTATTCTTAATTTGCAGGTGACTGTTGGTTTGTGGGGAATGTAGTGAGAGTGCGAGACAGCGGCATGTCATCACCCAGCAAGCCGGTTTCAATAGTAATTAAATATCATTCCACTAGCCTTAATTGTTACATTCACCGACCGGATCTGGCCCCCGGGTCTTGACTTTGACATATATGCCCTAGAGCAGTAGTGGCTCGTCCCTAATAAGATACCTCTTGCTAAAGGGACCTACAATGCCCAAAGAGTTTCTCAAAAAATTTACACCAGCCCTTTAGTTATAGTTTTGATTTGAAACACTATATAAACCCAAAACATTACATCATAAAAATGATAAAACTATAACCAACAGCACAGAAGGAAATTGTATAGTATTGTGCACCTTGCTGTAGGGGTATATGCTGATAAATCAACTTTTAACAGATAGCTCTTAAGATGTTTAACTCTTAACAAATAGCTGTGAGATCTGTCAGATTTTGTTTAGCACAGTGTTATAACTTCATCAGCTAAGGCCATCAAATTTTTTTTTAGCTTCAATGCAAAACCTTTAATACTTTTGGGCTTTGAAGGCTTGAGAAGATTTTTAGATGCTTTGCTTAAATTTGAAGCATTCCATAAAATGAAAAATCTCATTATACATGAAGTAAAAAAAAAAAATACCACAAAATTGAAAACTCAGAATTCTAATGAAAAGCTGTAACATTTCATTAGATTGTTCATTTGATTGCTGACATTGACTAATTACTCAAGGTGCTATCACGTTTCTTTGATTAAATGCAGATTTTGTGGTATTCTTTTGGAATGACCTTGTATAATAAGACTAACATTTGTGGGTTCTGGAGCTTCCTGAAAAAAAAACATTTAAGATAAATGCACGCATTTAAAGCATGACAGTTTTTAAAACATGCATCTATGAAAATTAATCAGCTACAATACACCTATCAATTTGGTTGTTTACTTTATTAGTTGATAATCTGAATTATTTCTTAGTGAACTTATACATGACAAGAATGAATCAAGAATGAAATATTGCTATATTCTTAAAGAGAACACAAAACTATAAATAAAAAAAACTACTTTTACACTCAATATAACTTGAGGTAAATAAAAAAATATTCCCCTCTCAATTATTATAAGGGTAAAGTAAATGATGGATAAAAATCTGCTGCTATCAATCTGTTTGGAGTTTTAAACATTCTTACGTGTTAACCACTTAACATGAAAGCACAGTAGGATCTGATTCCTTTTTATATGAGCTTCAAGCAGTCATATGATAACATTTTAATGAAAATATAAGGTCACAATTCTTATGTGAGGTGTTAAATGCAGCTAAATCTTGCTTTACTAACAAGGCAAAAGATGTTTGTGTGTCATAAGCTAAAATTTGCAAAAGTTTCACAAATCATTGAAAAAATTGCAAGCAAACAAATCTACTTTCATTTTCAACCTTTTTTGAACTTTCAAATATTGGACTTTTTAGGCACAATTATTGAGTGATTGCTATATTGCAGACAGATCTCCATGTTTTACAAATAAATCTGATCATTCAAAAAAACTCAAGCAGCAGTACCTTATCACATAAATCAAATACTACATTTGATTACACACGTTCAGTATAAATAGTTCAACATTAGCATGAGAACTTCGTCCTTTCATTGACATCTCTCAATAACAAAAACCCAATAGCTAACTAGACAATAAGGGTAAACCATTGAAGTAAGAAAAACCACAGAGTTTCACCGAGTGAAATTGTTGGAGTCAGTTTCATCATTCTCCTCAGGTTGATTGTAGCTCACTATTGTGGATTTGCCAGGTCTCAGAGGTTTGTTTTCAGCCTTGCGAGTGTGTGGCCTGCCGGGTCCATCGTGGTTCTGCTGCTGGGATCTGATTTGATGGTCTAGAGTTTGAGCCCGACCGAGTCTCCTGTCTTCATGTCGAGTTTCATTCAGTCTGCATGAGGAGATGAGAGGCTGGCCAATGTCCAGCTCTCTGCTCTCCATCAGACGCTCTTTGGTCAGGGTGTGGGTATATTCCAGCTTCACCAGGATCACCAGAGAGCCCTGACAGGAAGTAATTTGAATCATTAAATAATGCATATTATCGCATTAAATCTACATAAAGCAATTATCATAAAAAATATTTAACTACATAAATCAACCGCTATTTTTTGTTCACTCTTTAGTAACGTTGCGTTTGAAGGTGCAGCAGGTTAATCATGGTGTTGCAACACCTCCACTAACTCACTTCAAACTGCTTCATTTGACATGAAATCTTTACCTAAATAAGCTTCTACCTATCTCTCATTTATGGTCATACTCCTGTACAGTCTCTCAGATCTACTGTCTCTCAATTTTCCTGTACAGACAGGCAATCTTATTGTAATGCCTTTCTGTTTTTATGTCAGATTTTTACTGTTGTTTGTTTCAAGTACGGCTATCTTGAATGACAAGAAAGTCACATCCGAATAAAAAATATTATTATTTATTATTATTTACATCAGACAGAAATGTGTCACTTATGAAAAATCAACCTTTGGAAGATTTTCGGAGATATGGGCATGGACATTATTAAACTATGGTTTACTAATAGGTCTGTGAATTCACTCCTTTTAGAGTGGTTCAAATACATAAAAATAATAAAAATAAAAAGCATCAAATATTCTGTGTCTTTTTCCGACCATATGACATCATAACCGCTCTCCCATACAGTGAACTGTCTGGATTGTTACTGCAACTGGTCCTCAATTTTTGGTATCAACCCTCATGAAGCACACCTGTTCACACTAATAAAGGTACTATTCTCTAGAGTAGTATACAGGATTGCAGCTGGAGACCCATGCTTTAGGCCTTACGTCCTTCACAGAACTAACAAAACTCAAAATATTTTGGACTAGTTTTTGGGTAAGGGCATTTTGATAAACGTTACATATTTATGAATATTTTTTTTTATTAAAATTTTTACCCTGTACATTAAACCTGCTGGCTGATTGTTTTTGTCTTTACTCAACAATAAATACTCAACAGTGTTAAAAACTGAATTGAATTAAATAACTGACAAATCAAACCTCACTGAGCGCATGAAATCAATTGAGTCAGTTCTAAACGAAAACACATTATTTAGTGGTGAGAATTACATCTATTTAATGTCTTCTATTGGCAGGAGCATATACTTGAAAATTGACTGCGTAAAAAGGTTAAAGTCTCCCATGATGTACAGTACCTGGAGTCTCTGAAGGCAACATAATCTGAGGCTGCTGTGAGAAGCTTGAGCCTTGCTCATAAAAAGAGACTCCATCTCCTGTGATCGCCCAGAAGCTGAGAAAATGTCCTGCATTCTCTAAAACAAAACAAATTTCTCAGTTTAAACTCCAGAACAGATAAACCAGTAATTCTGAAATATTGTGTCTAAGGTTGATTCAAGAAGTGAAGAAAGTAAAAGAGTAAGAAAATGAGGTAGGCACACTAGGCAACTGCCAAGTATGAAAGGCCCCCTTTTGTCTTCACAGTAACCTTTAGTTCATGGAAATGATCCTCTTCTAAGCACTTAACAAATATTCCCTGATGTCTGGTATTTAAAGCGAACACTGGTAGCCAGTGGAGCTCTTTCAGGACAGGGGTGATGTGGTATGACCTGGCCACATAGCTGATAACCCTAGCAGTTGCTAGTGTAGCAGATGGATGTGTTTTTCCAGGGAGGCTGGTATAAAGTCCATTACAATCATCTAGTTCACTCATCACTAGAGTGAAAACGAGAGCATAGGCTACAATGGGTGAAGTCTGGATCTTGTTAATACAGCACTCAAATGAGAGAGTTTATATGAGACTAAAAGGAGAGTGTTTGCAAAGATTGTATCTAGGCATTATTTTAGAGCAGGGATCTCAAACTCAATTCCTGGAGGGCCCTGCATAGTTTTGGTCCAACCTTAACGAAACACACCTAAATCCACTAATTAAGCTCCTCTGGAGCTACTGGTGTGTCTCCTGAAACAGGGTTGGAACAAAAACCTGCAGGGTCTGAGGTCCGCGAGTAATTGAGTTTGAGACCCCTGGTTTAACATTTTTTCAGTTTTGCTTTTTTAAATTCTAGTAAATTTGAGGCAAACCAATTCTTATGGTTATTTTAACAAGTGAAAAACTGTGATACAGATCGATTGAAGCCTCATTAGCAAAAGGAGAGAGATTAGATGAGAGACAATTAGGAATGTCCCAATCCGATTATGTGATCAGAAATCAGGCTCGATCACATGATTTCAGACTCGATCAGAATCAGAACTAGCCTCCAAATCAGGACTCGATTTTAATTGTTTAATTTTGTAATCTTGTGTAAAAATTAGTGCTTTCGATCAATTAAAAAAATCAATGCCTAAATTAATAACCCTAACCCTTAATTAATCGCAATGACAACCCTTAATTAATCGCAATGACAACAGTGAAGCTTTTTTTATTTCTATAAATGTAAAATGTAAATAATTAATGTAAATTGAAGACAAAGAAACTATTTAAATTCAAAATATGATTGTTTATTACATTTTTTGTTTAACTTGTAGCTCGGGTTTTGGTATGTAAACAACATACCTGCAATAAATCATCATTATCCTCTAAATTAACTTTTTGCTTCTCTTCTTTAGTGGCTGTTAGTTTGTGGTCTCCTTAGACTCTTGTTTTCCTGGACTCTCTGCCATTAACAGCTTGCTTAGTAAAGCCTCATTCATTTCATCTTTGGGAAGAAACTTTAGGTCTTTAAACCTTGGAACAATTGCAGAAGAGTTCTTCAGCCATGTGATTTTAGTGCTGTCCTTCCTTTGCGATAGTCTGAGATAAAATCATGTTTGAAT
Source organism: Danionella dracula (assembly GCA_900490495.1). NCBI lineage: Eukaryota > Metazoa > Chordata > Actinopteri > Cypriniformes > Danionidae > Danionella > Danionella dracula. The sequence goes on from UELW01000178.1 coordinate 9,129,956, forward strand.
TTAACTATAGCTGATCATCCTTTGCTGACGTCATAATTTTGCAAGTGGCACAAGGCTGGCATTACCACTAAGCAGGAGAACATTTATTTTATTTACATTACATTGTTCAACACCATATTTATTACTTCTTCAACTTTTTAATATTGTTTTACACTACTCTGAACTCTTGACAGTGGACACGCACGCACACACACATGCACACACAAGCACACACACACGGTTCCATACGTTTGTGAGTGTTGGATGAACTATAGTTTAGGTGCCAAACAATCCTACAACATTAACCGTTACCGTGAATGGAAACCTGACAGTCGGTGCAGCATGTGGTGTTCACATGGAAGTAACGTTAGTCTCGTTGCAGCAAACATGTTACAAGCACCGTCATTGTGCTTTAACTTGTCCTCGCTTTTTCCTTTCTCTCGCCACTTTGAAACAATGATCCACACATGCCTCTCAGAGAAGCCCTGCAGTCCCCGGTAAGTGCAATGTGTTGTGAATGATTTGTGAATCATTCAGAGAACAGGAAAAAATAAATTCACAATACAAGAGAAAAAAATCTTGCATGTACTTCAAACTTTTGCAGAGGATTTCCTAAACCAAATGATCAGATTCATTCATCTTCATGGCGGCTTTATTCCCTTTCGGGGTCGCCACAGTGGAATGAACCGCCAACTCACTGGCATATGTTTTACGCAGCGGATGCCCTTCCCTGCCGCAACCCATCGCTGGGAAACATTCACACACACATTCACACTATGGGCAATCGTTCTTACCCAATTCACTTATACCGCATGTCTTTGGACTTGTGGGGAAACCGGAGCACTCGGAGAAAACCCACGCGATCACGGGAAGAACATGCAAACTCCACACAGAAATGCCACCTGCCCCAGCCGAGCCTAGAACCAGCGACCTTCTTGCTGTGAGACGACCATGCTAACCACTGCGCCACCGTGACACCATGATCAGATTTCTAAATAAATAATAGGTGTGATTTAAGTAAATGTATGGATTACATAATCTTCATGCTTTGTATCGATAGGATAGGGTCTAGGGCAGACTTTGGAAGATTTGTAATTGATGTCTGTATAATCAAGCATAGGCTCTGAGAGACATCTCCCTTTTCACCCCTAGAGGTCAGCAAACCCCCAGTTTTAATTCAAAATAAAAATTTTCTTCTTGGAACTGCTTAATGTTTTGCAGTGCAGCCTTTATTTAATTCTTATTGCTTATGTTTTTTTTATTTCTTAAATATTTGTTGGATGTGAAAAAAAACATAGGTTGCTACTATTAGTTTGAGCAAAAAAAAAACAAACAAAAAAACATGATTAAACAAGAAGTTAACAGTGATGCAGAGACCAACCTTTATGTCCACAGCACAAGAAAATCCCCCTCTACTTCTAGGCATTCTGATGTCTCTCTTTATGTCATGAAAACATCAGTGAACATCTTACTCACCGGTAGGCTTTCAAGACTTAGAGTGCAGTCCTGGGCTACAGTACCCCTCTTCCTGAGAGTCCCAAATACCACCAGAACGTTAGAGAAGAGGGCAGAGAAACTGAGTTCCACTTCCACACCACTGCCCTGGAAGTCTAACATGCTTTTGCCTGGAAGATCTGAAGAAAACATGTTGAAGAACACCGTTGCAGTGTAAATGAGCGTGTATTTAAGTAATGGTATGTAATATTATTCATCGATATCTTACAATCGAATAAAACGTAAAATACACATTTCTGAAATAATAATTTTAAAAATCCAGTTTTTGTCATTTAATCAAAAGTACAGCAGAAATGTAAAAACAAACATTTATAACACCTTTAGTTGTGTTCTTAATTTTTTTTTAAATAAATAAAAAACTTTAAAGCCAGTGGAAAACCATAAAGTGAATTGTGAATATTCATCCCTTTCAGGTTAAATGTCCTTTTAACTTTTAGATTAACAATATTAAGAAGGATCCAGCAACACCTAAATTTCAAATTATGATCCTATAAATGTGTTGGAGCATGCCAGTATGCTTACAGTAACAGCTCTTATGAAGTATTTGTCAACCATGTCACCTTATTAAACTTTAAACTTGGCAGATAATACTGTGAGAAGTGAAATGGAATGAGAGCTTGCTGTAACGGCTTGACTATTCATGGGAAAACATCCATTTCCTTTTAATCCAGGCTCAACATTGATAAATGATCCTTCAGGCATGCTTTAGCCATGAGTCATACGCCACTATCAAACACACAAAAAGCAACCAATCAAAAATTTGCCATCTGTGATAAAGTATAGTTTCTCATTAACTTTCTACAGCTAGTAAAGCTGATTCACAATCCCTGGTGTTTCACATAGTAAGCTCTAAGTGTAACACATTTAGCTATAAATACAAATTAAGTCAAGACATTTGAAATAAAATGATTCATATTTGGATGGTTCCCCTGTCACTTTGAAATGGTGAACCAGGCCCCTCTTTACAAGATGTATTTAAATACCATTAGCTTGTTTCCAGCAAATGTCCCGTCGGCGGAGCTCCATGGTATGTCCAGTAGTTAGCACAGGATCGGTCAAAGCTCGTGGCTCGGTCAGAGTGTGTCTTATCTCCACAACCTGTCTTCCATGTACCAGAGGATCCTTTCCCATATCTGTTAGAGATCAAGAGGTTTTATTAAGATTTCTTATAATAAGACACCTTTTCTAAACATTTTAGTATATGCAGTTACCATGTGATCAGATACCATGTGATCTGTTACCATTTGCACTGAAACATGACTCAGCAACCTATTTCAAACTAATGGGAAGTAAAAATCTTTGAGGAACAAGACAGAAGTTTCATTGTCTAAAGGCAGATGAGAGGAGCAGCATATGAGGTTAATCACCTGATAAACATAAGTTCGGGAGGAGCCTTGCAGATAACTGACAATCATATGGTCCCACCTACCCATATCATCTCCATCTCCAAATCCGGTACTGGAGGGCTGGAGGCCTACACATTTTTGGTTCAATCATCATGAAACACACCTGTTGCTAATTGAAACACTAACTTGGGTCATCTCTGATTGTCTGAAGCTAGAGTAGTGTGGATATTAGAGCAAGGTTGCAAAAAAGTTGTGTAGGGTTCAGGCCCTCCAGGACTGTATTTGGGAAACCCTGATAACTGGAAAACAAATGTGAAGGTGGCCCGTCTTCTGAACTCCACCTACAAAGCTCAGGAAACCCCTCCGGGAAAATGCAAAAATAGAAAAGGTCTCTTATGGATCCTACTCTCTAACGGATTGATTTAGAGCATACAAATGAGCCCAAAACCAGGACTAGCGGACACAAGGTAAAAGACAACCTTCCAGCAAATGAGGGCGAGACAAGACGGGTATAAACAGGGCACATACTAGATGAAAGGTGTTCGACAATCACGCACAGACAGGACGCGAGGGAAATATAGTCAGACGAACCAAATCATTAGAACACTCAACTTAACCAAACTGTTGATCAGCAAAAAAAACTAAAGCCCCTAACACTAACTGCACCTTTAATGCATGTGAGTAATGACGGAAAAGAAAAAGGAGCTTTTTAAAACGTCATATAAATACATATAAAAGCTTAAAATCTAATGTTGCTTGAATGTAAGAAGACTACAAGGCATTACTCAGCTTCTCAGTGACATGGGATGGAAGAAATTGCATTTGCTGACGTGTTGACTAGACTCCTTTCTCAAGTCGTTATATAACCCCCCCCCCCCCCCAATCAAACAGCAAGGCAATAGAGTAGAGGTAGAATTCAAATGTGTTTTCAATTGTTAATTCTCCTTCCATTTTACATTTTATTTTATGCCTATTTTAAGGATATAACATATTGTAGTGCTAATCTAAAGTGTGTTATGATATTAATTTAAACAGCACTAAAAGGAGATGTAGGGGAAAGGTCAGATATATGGGGGAAAGTCAGGTATGGGCATCTATGAGACTCCCTGATGGACTGAGTGGGCTCTCAATTGTTTTTTTTTTTAATGATGTATGGCGCATGGTGTAATGACAATTATAACATTTTTAAATAATCAGATGGTCTGTTATTACATTACGTAAGAAGCACGAAAGCAGTGTAATTAGCTGGGATTTTCCAACTTTTCCAATTATATAAAAACACACAAAGGGTTAGGACCATACATTCATTCATTCATCTTCATGTCGGCTTTCTTCCCTTTCGGGGTCGCCACAGCGGAATGAACCGCCAACTTTCTGGCATATGTTTTACGCAGCGGATGCCCTTCCAGCCGCATAGGACCATACAATACAAGGAAAAAAACTTTTAAATAAAATTACTTAATCATTAGATGAAATCAATCATTTCATCCTGACGAAATGTAATTAAATAATATTCAAGTTGTTATATGTTTGGCCAAATACATAAATCTATATGTTGCTTATGTTTCCTATCATTTATTTCCTTCATCATACATTCTTGGAGATGTACTGTAATTTTACAGTCATGAAAATGTGAAATACTTTTTAGAATATGTGGCTCAGACAAACTTGGTGATTATAGCCATTGATTGTTTTAACACTCTGATCGACATGTTGCAACCAAGACAGAAGCAGGAGGGTTAAGTAGGGCACCCAGAATTTATCCCTAGTCTAAGAGCTCTCAAATTTCCACACCTGAGCACAGCAGCCAGTGAATGAGGTCACAATATAAAAAGCCAAGTGCTGTTACCAAAGAGACTACTCAAAGTTCCAAATAAGCCTTCTGCAGGGAGAGGGCGGATTATATCCATGTATCTGGAGGGTCTGGATCAGCATGCCAAGGAGGGTACGGATAAAGAGAGGAAACCAGTGTCTAGCCCAAAGTAGACACCAACCAGCTATAAATCATTAAAAGACACGATGCCCTTGTTCACTACATCTCAAAGCATTAGTGAAGTAATATGAATATATATTTGTGAACCAAAGTTGGTCCATCACAGGGCAAGTATTTACTCTCCAATAACTCTCAACATTGACCAGTAAATGGCAATTTGGAGCTATTATTTCACCTGAAATATATTTTAGGAAAAGGGAAACCAGACCGAGCAACCACAGAAAATTCATATATGCACAGGGGGAACATATTCACTACCTCTTTTTAATTATCTTGATTATATTTAATCTGGTCTGCGGCCATTCCGGCTCGACAACGCCCGATCCCGTCTGATCTCGGAAGCTAAGCGAGCCAGGGCCTGTTCAGTACCTGGATGGGAGACCACCTGGGAACACCGGGTGCCGCAGGCTTCTCTTTAGGCGTCATGGTGGCGCAGTCGTCAGCTCACGGCACGGTCATCTCACAGCAAGAAGGTCGCTTGTTCTAGGCTCGGCTGGGGCAGGTGGCATGGAGTTTGCATGTTCTCCCCGTGATCGCGTGGGTTTTCTCCGGGTGCTGTTGGTCCGGTTTCCCCACAAGTCCAAAGACATGCGGTATAAGTGAATTGAGTAAGAACGATTGTCCATAGTGTTAAAGTGTGAATGAGTGTGTGAATGTTTCCCAGCGATGGGTTGCGGCTGGAAGGGCATCCGCTGCGTAAAACATATGCCAGAGAGTTGGCGGTTCATTCCGCTGTGGCGACCCCGAAAGGGAAGAAAGCCGACATGAAGAAGATGAATGAATCTTTAATCTGGCTTCATTAATTACAGATTTTCTGTGTTATGTGTTTTAATAAGGTAGAAGCTCCTGATTAGCCGATGAACATTCCAAAAGCATCAATTTATGCAGGTTGATTTAAACTTCTGCCAAGGGGCTGATGGCATCGAACATGAACATTTACATTTATCCATTTGGCAGACGTTTTTTTTCCAAAGCGACTTACAGAAGGGGAGAAAGAATCTGCAATTTGTTACACATGAAACCTCATTGTTCACACAGATACAACCCTTTATTCGCTCTACTTTGAAAATTTTTATTTGAGATCAAAATTCCTATTGATTTCCTATTGCACTTGTAAGCACAGGGTTCTGCATTTTTCAAAAATTTAAAAATCACTTTTTAAGACTTTTTTTAAGACCATTGACAATCTAATTTAATACCTATATCAAAGTCATCAACACATACACATTTTGTTATTATAAACAGTATGCTTCAAACCCATTGTGGGAAGCTCAAACCATCACTTTTATGTTTTTGCGCATATACAAAGATTTTATCAAACTCTGGCAACCCTTAAAGTAACGTTTAAACTTGTAACATTTCTGTACATTTTCTGTGGCAACCCTCACGATCGCATTTAAAATGATATATATATATTTTAGTCGTATGTTAATTTCTGACAACCATAACCATTGTAATAACCATAAAAATTGTGTAATAACCATAAAAATTTTGCATTTTCTCAATCTCTGACAACCCCAAGCAATTGTAAAATACGTATCAAATTAGCTTTACATGGGTATTTGAAAAATAAGACCTGAGAAAACTGATTTAAGACCTAGAACAGTAAATGTAAGGCCTAAATTTTGCATATTAAAGTTTTTTTAAGATCCAGCAGAAAGTTAAGGGTAACAATAAGCATACTTAGTTTAATATTAAATACAATTTCTTTAAAAATGCTAAAAAAATAAATAAAAATTACAACTGAACATGAAAATAATAATAAAAGACTAAATGAGTTGTTAAAATATATGCTTTGATCAAATGAAGTGAATGATTTAGTAACCAACATATGAGCTGCTTAACAAATCTGCTGATAGAATTTATCAAGATAACTAAGGATGAACTAGAACCCCCCTTCACCCCCCACCAAAACCCAATTATGTGAAAGCAGCAGCAGTAACTCACCCTCAGAGACCTGCTCCAGGACACGCGTCACCCTCTCTGATTTTAATAAATGCTTGTTGAGATACTTGGTGAAGATCCCTGTGCTTTTTCCACCATCCTGGACCTCGAATGCTTCGGCATCTTCACTCCTGTGATCAAACCATAACTGCTGCTTTCTATGGCTTCACCAGGACAAAGCATGACTTTGTAAGGACTTCACTCACGTGGCATATCCATACACAGTGTTTCCCAGAGGAGCCAGAGGCCTGATTTCAGATACTGGGGATTTTTGCTTGTACCTGTAACACTTTTTCTTTTAAGAAAGATTCCACACAACGTGACGTAACACTAGATCCCTACAAAAATTCCTAGAGGCCTACCATTTCCTGCAGGTGTCCAAGAGAATGAGGTTGAGCTTGGCTTTTCTTTCCTGCATGCTGTGCATCACTCTTTGAACACATACACAGTTCTCTGTACAGTAGGGTCGTGGAGCATCAATAGCCACCAGGTAATTCCTCCCTGCATGCTCATAACCGTGGCCAGCATAGTAAAAAACAGCTGGAAATTAGAGTGGGAATTTTATTGTCTGCATGTTTAAAAACACTTTTCTACTTTCACATAAATCACATAACATTGAACAGGTTGTAGTTCTATTTTAATGTCAGCTACTAATTGTGGAATGTACAATAAAATGGTGGTTCCCAAGAATAGCAATATTAGAGATCTAAGCAGCAGACAGGGCGGCTTCATCAGACAGAGAGTGACAGACAACGGACATAATAATTACAGGGAAGTAGAAAGGACCAAAAAAAAGTTTATCTACTGTAAAGTTGCTTTTTATATAATTGAAATAATGTTGAATCCTTTGAATCCTTCTACAATAAACTCCATGTGGAAGCTGTTTAACTTGCATATGAGCAATATAAGGCAACAATGCTGAAGTGGTTATCTCAGCCATTGCTGCTTATAGTCCCTAATAGCTTTAGAAATGTCACTCTTTCTCAGTTTCACTTTCCACACATGGATACACATTTTTAAGCTATTCCTCATTCTAATATAGGCAAAACATACTTTTCCACTTATCGTCTATTAACTGTTTAGTGGGTGTTCAGCAGACTCCTACTGTCCTAATCACCTGTTTGTTGTTTGTGATTTATTTTTTCCAAGTGCTGTCTGGTAATGTGTTCGTCGATGGATCTTAATTTCAAGCTGGCTTTATGCTGGTGAGGTGATTAGCACCTGCCATGATCAGCGAGGCTCCCGGTGATCTGACAGAAGGGTTAATCAATGGGGAAGAACTTTTCTCTGCGTGTGAGTGGGGTTTTTAATCTGGGTTCTAGTTTTTTCTCTCATAAAATAAAATGAATGTCTCAGAGGATTTATTTAATCACCGGGCTTTTACTATATGTCAAAAAGTGTATCTAAAAATAATTAGCTTAAATGCAACAATTTCCTCATACTAATTAACTTTACTTATAGGTAGTTCTACTTCAGCTGCATAGAATTGTCTAATAGGAATTCATTTTTAACTCTTAATACAAACCAGTCCTTTGTGAAGCCGCTTTGAAACAACTGCTAAAAAAATCACTATATAAAAACTATTGGATTAATTCATTGATTAATTGATGCATCCAGAGTGAGCAGACCCCATGAACAAAATTTGAATTATTATATTATTATAGCAAATGTACAATTAAAATTGACTGGCCTAGAATATAACAATTCTTTTTTAAGACCGATAAGACCAGAACATGCTAGTGTTGCTCTAAAACAAGGGTGTAAAACTTGTGGTCCTATGAGGCTCACTGGGTTGATTTGGGGAGAGAGTTTGTGAGAGAGTTGTTCACTGTTAGCAGCATTTTAATTTAGTGCTTCTTGACCACTGAATGTACATAAGATGGACATAGCATGCGTGAAGTTTCGTATGAACAGTGAAGCAAAAATGCTAAAAAAAATATGTCCAGAGAGGCGGAACATGGGCGTACCAAGGACATCTGATTGGGTGAAGGTTTAAATGTAATAAATATTAAACAAATGTAAAAATAATTCACCCCCTCAGAGTGTTTGTGAAGAACAAAACTAGCGATCTGAATCAAAAAATATTACAGCACCAGTGGTGTAAACATGTCTCTTTTGCATCAAAAATGTTGTATTATGTTATTATTATTATTATTATTAGCTTATTATGTTTATTTAAAACGAAAGTATTGTTGTTGTTTTATTGCTTATTTTAGTAATATTACATGGCATTTTTATTTAATAATTATTCCATTTAAACAACTGTTTAGTTTGGTGTTTACGTACAGATAGTTAGATCCAGTGCTCAGATGTGGAAACTTTTAAAGAGTTTCAATAAGAAGTGAATAGTTTCTTCCTTCCTTCTTCCTGACATCTAAAGCACATTATAGATTGAAAAATTATAGTACACGTGTACTGAAATAATTTTTTTTTGAGTTTTGTGAAATTATTCGTAATAAAAATGTGAACTGTCAAAATGTGGCTATACTATTTTGGTATAAAAACAAACAAACAAATCAGAACATCAATAATTAATCAATTCAAGTGACTGATGGATTATTCTTCTGTGATTGAAATTGTGCATCATGTGGGCCCAAGCTGAAACGAGTTTGAAATTTCTCCTCTAAAAGAAACGCTTGGACTGAAAGTGCTGTGGTTTTGTTTTGACCTATGACCTTACCTAATGCTGTCTAAGGCAGGAAAATCCCTTTTCCTTACTGAAACAAAACTCTTCTGACACAGATTGTTTTGGTTGAACAAACTCTAAAATAAATGTGTTGATTCATTCAAATATTGTGTGACCCCAATGACATCTAATTTAGTTACAATAACAAACAGCTTTCATTTAGCCAAGAACTTGAAACTTTTATCTCAAGTCCTTCCCTAAAGCAAAATCTTTCGCATTAAACTGGCCTTTACAAATGAAGCATGCAAGTGAGGAATATAAACCCAAAAGTGACTCACCGTAAACCCCACAGTCCAAGAGCTGCAGAAAACGATCAATAGCAGCCTGCATCTCCTGAAGAGTGAGATCCAGCAAAGAAACCACTCTGAAGTTTAGATGGTGCAAAAGATTAGCCAGCTCATGGACATCCATGGTCGGGGCCATCAGACCCGGGTGGTGACTGTAGTTCAGGTTCCCCATCAGTAAAGCCACTTTGTCAGTTGCTGAGTAATAGAAGGCAATTTCATTTTGTCAATGTTTATCCCTTCAGAGTTATAAGCTTTTATTAAATATATTACTTGCACATAACCCTAAATATAACCCTTGCACACACTGTTGTTGACACTGTTGTTGGCTGTTTGCGGTGTGGTGTTATAACTGATGTAAAAAATCTGTGTTTAAAGCATTGTGTTTTTAGTTGTTTTGCATATTTATATTTTATGTGTATTACTTTTACTATGCTGGAGGAAACTGTTTTGTGTCACCTATTTTGTCTGCTTATTGTACAGCAATTTTATGATGGGTATGGGGTGTATAGTACGAGTTACTGCAAACTATGACCTACCCAAGTGAGATTGAATGAAATAAAGAGCATTTTCATTTATCATGTTTTGCATTAATTGTTGGACTTTGGTCATCAACTTTGTTTTTGTAAGTGCATCACAAATAAATTTTGATGGTGAAGACAACGTAATGCCTTTTTCAGATCTCTATTTTTACTCTGAGTTAGTGCAGAGTTGGGCATTTACATCAGCACTCAGGTCGACACGATATAATTTCAATAGTTTGCTCCTTTTGTCATTGAACAAAAAAAAACTCACAAAAAGTGTGCCCTCAAATCACGGAGTAGATCTACACTAAAAGAAAGAAAGATGGCTGCATTTACAGGTATTGCAGGCAAAGGATTAGGTAAAATAATACAACTTCATGCAAATTACTTGCCGCGATTCATGGAGGTGACACAATTTTTTTTGTCTCATTACATCACTTCCTATGAGACATCGAGGCAAGATTTAGTTGCATGTGATTGCGGGTGTCTGCGAAATTGGTTTATGAGTAGGCATGTAAACACAAAATGAAGCATACCATTTATACATAGTCTAATTGAGAGCTAATGAAAGTATTCATCACTTTCTCGTGACCATTTTGACTGTGGAAAGGTTTCAGGCTTGTTGTTCTATTATAATAATTACCAAGATATGGGGGGGCCTTACTTTGACTGATTTCAAAAGTACTGATCTATTTCCTTGTGTTTGAGGTCAGGGTTAAGTGGGAGTATTTTGTGGCACATGAAAGCAGTGTGGCTATTTTTACCCTGTGATAAAACCCTCTTATATTTTACTTACCCAAAAGTGTGGGTGCAGCTAAAAGTTCCAGAGGTGCTGAGACTGAGCCTGAGAAAAGAGATGTTTATTCAGCGATTTCAAATCTATGACAAAAACTACCTCACACAACTCTCACATTTTCTGTGGTTAGTAAAAAGGGAAGCGTTAATTGAGCTAGTTTTAGTGTAGCTGTTATTTGTACTCTATGTGTGTCTAGAGACCGATGCAAACATCACACAGCACTTCCTGTGAATCATGGAAAGTACCAAATTTTTAGAGCTGATTTAACTTTAAAGAAATCAGCTTAAAACTATTTTAATACCTTTTTACAATACCAAGGAAAGTTGATTTGGAGCAGGGGAATCCCGTTTGCTGTGACCTAATATGGGAACTTTGCTTTTAGAAATGCTTTTGAAGAACAAACGCACCACATAATTTACATTTCCTTTCATCAGATGATAGTGGAGGCCTATTCACAGATAAGAATGCAGGATCTAATTTGGTTTGATTAATTTAAATCCTTCCCAGGATGAAATTTAACCCCAAATAAGCAACAGCAATTGTTACAATAGTAACAAATACATTTTGCTTTAAGCAGTCATAATTTCTTTATATGAATATCTAAATCATTGTAGTTTTATGTGGCTATTGTCATAACAATAAGTAACTTATCAGTATTCACTCATCTATCTGATTCTGTGAAGACGTGAGCAATGTCTGTCCTTCTGAAGAGTTTCCTGAAGTAGACTTCAACTAGTAGACCCCCCCCCATTACCAGTTCAGCTGCATGAGTTTTCATGCAGTGATTGTGTTTCTTGATCTTATGTGTACTCCTGGATGTACAGACACAGATTTGCTGCACAAACCCCTTGTCTTCTGCTTGCAAGAGTTCCTAGATAATATTATGAAATACCTAAATCTGTGCTCATGAAAATTACTTATATATGTGCATTTCACAGGGTTTCTGCAGGTTTCATAAGGTCAAATTTAAGACCTTTTATATTCAAATTTAAAACTTACATCATAAAAAATAACACATGCAAAACTTTTTTTGCATAATAAACAGCATGCTTCAAATACATTGTTTGAAATCCTGACCATCACTTTTGTGTTTTTGAGCACTTCTGAAGGTTTTCTCAAACTCTGGTAACCCTAACCATGACTTTTACAAATTTGCCATTTATGATAATTTTCTCAAACTCTGGCAACCCTAATATTTTTTAACATTAATGAGTATTTTCTCAATCTCTGACAACCTAATTCACTTTTATGGTTTTGAGCACTTATGCACTAATATGCACTCTCTGGCAACCCTTACTATTACATATACTTTTGTTAACATTTATGTCAACATCTGGCAACCCCAACAATCATTTTTAAAGTTGTGAGCAATTACAAGTGTGTACAAGTGTTTTCTCAAACTCCAGCAACCCTCACTATCTTGTTTTACGATTTTGAGAGTACAGGCCTAAAACTGGTCCTTTTGAATTTTAGACTTTATATAATTTTTATACAGTCTTTATATAAGATTCTGCGAAAACCCTGTATATAATTCCTAAAAAGATAATGTCTCTTTATCATTCCATAGGGACTAATTATTAGGTTGATGCAAGTATACTACACTATGTTTAGCAGATTTGCAGTTTAACTAAAATATCCTCAGGCTACAACTACAACTTGTTCTTTGTAAAAACCAGGAACCGACATAATTAAAACAGATTTGCAAAACAGAAGGCTGTGAGCTAATGATGTGCTCAATAGCTTGACAAAAACAGCCATTGGCTCTTACCAATCTTAATTTCAGCTGCTTCTGACCACCTCTCCTCCAAAATGTTTGACACAGCACAAAGGTATGAACCAGCAACCTCTGTACATGCATTTTCTATCTAAAGGTGTAAACATAAATCAGAAAAAAATATCTCTAGTCAGTTATTAACAAAACAATTTGCCCAAATTTTAAGCCTTAAAAAATAGGTTAAGAATAATACTTTAATCTTCACATAAACACTGAGTATTGGGATTAAGAGACGGATATTGGGACCTTACCCTGAGTATTTCAGACTTCTCCTGAGAAAGGGTTAAACCATTTCTGTACCACTGGTAGGCTGGAGCAGGTTTTCCCAAAGCTATGCATTTAAGGGTGAATGTCTTGCCTGGTTTAACTGCTTGGCTTTTAGGTTGAATGACTATCTGTGGTTCCCCTCTCCAGGTGTGAGATGCTCCTAAACAAAAAGAGATAAGGAGTTCTATTATCCAACAGAGACTCCTTTGTAACACTTTTCCAATACTGTCAAATACACTACCCTAGAATGAGTATAAAGTTATTCAACACATAATACCTTCAAAAAACAAGATGTTCAAAAATCACTTTGTTGTGACATCAACTCTTAAAACTATCACACGCAAGGGTTGTGCAATTAATCGATTTTAATGCTATTCATTACAGGCATGTAAAATGAAAACAAAAATGCACAATCCATAAAACAAGATGGACAGTGCCAGTACATTAATAATTCATACTAAACTCTTGATTTTGATCACTGTATTGATCATAAAAACAACATAAGTGAGAAAAAAGTTAATTGTATTTATTATTAATTATATGCCTGCATCCAGGTTAACTCACTGCTGAAGCTATCTCTGTTACTGCACTTCCTCGAGCATGTTTATATATCGACAGAGTTAATTCTGGGATTTACAATCCTACATTTATTCACTGCAGTAGCAGATCCATGTATTTAGAACACCTGTAAATTCAGTTATAGTGTAGCAAACACAGTAATGTGGATAATAGTGGAGGTGCAGCTCCATACAGGACAAAAACAAGACTATGTGCAGCTGTGTTCTCTCTAGTTTAGAGTGTTTTGTAATGCTTTGCTCTTTTTTTTCCTTCAGGATGTACACACTGGCTTAGATAAACATGTCTTTTTGGAAAAAAAAAACTCATAAATAGTAAAAGTAACTCACAGGCTGTTGCTAGGATGCTAATATTAGCATATTATAGTTCTGACATGAATGAAAACAAAATTCCTTTATAAGCCATGTCATTTTTCCTATAAACCAAGCAGCTCTATCACACACACCAAAACAAATTTCTCATTACATGTGAAATCTCGCGTCGAGACAAAATAATGGATGGTGACACAAGTTCACACATTTGGTCGAGCGATAAGTTTGAGCTAAAAAATAAGTTTGAGCTCTGCCATGTCACTTTGCTTTTTATTTTTCGTAAGGAGAAATCTCGCTGTCAACCACTGAAAGTTATTCTTTTCAGAACGTGTTCAGATTGCTGCTGGGACTTAAAAGAGCAGCTGGGTGTCTTACATACTTTCGTGTCGACCTCATGAAACAGTAAAGAAGAAGAAGAACATGAAAAGCTGAAGAATACATAAAGAGTAGAATATGGATGTTCAGAGGCTTGTCTTGTTGGTGTCACACTATCAAAGGTTATTTGACAAAGTCCACAAAGATTATACAATTCTATTCATTCTCCCCTGAGCACCATCCGATTTCAAGGAATATCACTGCATCAACATTCAGACAACAGAAGCTTAAATATAGCAAAAAGCCTTCTGCAGAGAAGCCGTCCGAATAAGCGAGCTAATTTCAATTTGTCTAGGTGTGTATATCAATTTACCATGTTATCATTGGGTTTATATAGTTTTTTATATTTATTTTATTGGGTTATTATAGTTTGCACAATGTATGATCACTACTTATGTACTCCACAACAGTTATAGCAACACAACAGTTTCAAAAACTCAATTCTCAACCACACATCAGGATGTTACGTAACAACTGGGCTGCAGAAGAGGAGTGAGAAGCATGATAAAGGAAAGTACCTGCTTCGTCTACGACTTTCACTTTTACCCAGTCTGTGAACTGCCAGTTATCATAGACGTCGCTCACTCTGCAGATATACTTTCCAGAACTCTGGAGACTGACAGTGAGCTCGGGTTTTGTTCCACCATCCACCTGGAAAGACCAAACACTGACTTTTTACTAGACACGATTCATTTAGGACAAAACTATGATTCATAGAAATGTGATGCTTTAACTGAAATTCCAAAATATTGTAAGTGCAAACCTTTTCCTGGTCTTCATCAAACCACTGGTACATCAAAGAACTCGTGCCTAGGGCTTGCACCTTTAAGGTCACATCATAGTTTGGAGGAACGCACACAGACAAAGGCTGTTGCAGGATAACAACCTCTGGCAATAAAGATGTGAACAAATTAGAAAACTCAGTGCTTCATTCTCCAAAATGTTTTTTTTTTTTGCTTTTAATTTTCTGACAATCCACCTCATTATATACTTACATACACCGAAATGTACTCTAGTGGTACGTATCAAATACTTACCAGCTCTCATGACTGTTGCACTAGTGTCTAGTGTTGAATGGCTTAAACCTCAATAGTGCTGCTCTGTTCATGTCGTGTCTCCTGCATGACAGAAATTTAAGTATGAATATTGCAAGTTCTGTTCAAAATCAAAATTGTGATGGATGAGAAAAGGTTGAGCAGTGATCTCTTAGTCTCTGTTTGTAGTTGCAATAATAACTACAGAGAATTTTATAGTTGATTTTAGCGATGTTTGATTTATTTAATACAGATGTCAGAGAGACAGGGTGTACTGCCAAGTGATGTAATTTATCTTGAATATTTTGAACTGTTTCAACACTTTTGGGAACATATATTGTAAAATTTCGCATTCTTTAAATGAGTAATTGTATTATTTTTCGAAACACATCCTTTAACAAATTGTGATATTTGTTGTTTCAGTTAAGCAACAGCAAAAACAGACAGTCTACTTTTTTTCTTATATTGTTCTTTTTGTTGTTCTTTTACGGTTTACTTGCATTAGTAGGGTTTATAGTAAAAAAATTGTTTATACTTTTAGCATTCAATGGCATCAACGACTTCTTCAAATATTATTAATAATGTAGCTTCCCTGTAAAATATTCAGGAATATCAGTTCAGAATTGTACAATATTTTTTACCTGCATGTTGAAGCTAGACTTTGTCACTTTATTGAGGAAACTATATAACAAACAAACGTTATGTTCCTCTGATTTAAAACGTATTATCATTACTGTATTTTTGTTACGTGAATACGTATGAAAAACGTTATACACACTTTGTATAAATTCCTTACACCAATACACAATATAACTTTACACCAAGTATAACAGTGTAACAAATAGCATATTGTCTCTTTCTACTACAAAAGCGTTGGCTAAACGCATACTTGTAAAATACAGTCCAATAAAACGAAACCACAAAACATTTGATTTTAAGATAAGTGTAAAACTTTCTAAATGTTGAGACATTTAATAAGTATAGGAAAGTATACGCTTAACGAGGTTTAGACGTGTAGGACTTCCTTGTTTTGTATTTCCAACAGAGCTCTCTCCTCAGCGTCTTGTGTCGTCGTTCGATTCAGAGCAGAAAAGAGGCGCTCCAGTCACCTGTCCTCGTGCCGGGGAGTGCTCTGCTCAGTTGCCGCTGCCAGCGTTTAAAGACTGTCTATCTCTCTCTCGTTTTCTCTCACTAAAACTCATAATTTACACAAACACGGAGAACCAAACACTTCACCGAAAAACATCTCGAGTTTGCTCGAAAGAACGAAGTCTTTCCTGTTATAATGAGAGCGTGTTCCTCTTTTTACCGTCAAGTGTAGTGTAGCTGCGCCCGCCGTTTCTGATTGCAGTCGAAGTAGATGAGATTCTAAGACCCAAGCTTTAGGTATGCTCAGCCCCTTACAAAAACAACATCTTATTTAAACGTGATAAATATAACTTGTTATACAAATTTGTGTTAAATACAGGTTTGCACAGAGGCATGATCTCAATGGGTTCTGGAGCCATGTCAGTGTCACAAGTTTACTTCGGTGCAAATTTAGGTAAAAAAAAAAAAGATTTGAAATGTAAAAAAAGATGGCCTTAAAAGTTTAGTTCTTCATTTTACCGCATTTTTGGGGTAAATGGGAAGGTTTTTAAGACTCTTGACACTGATTAAGAGTTTGATGGTTAAATACTTAAAAAGTAAGCGTCTAGTAAATCTATTCATTAATTTTTTTTTCTATTCACTCAATCTGTAATAAGGGCAACATTTACTGGTCCTTTTTTTTTCTATTAATTTTCAGGTTAAATGCTTAGTGTTTGGGTGAATGGTGTTCAGGAGAATGGAGCCTGCATTCAGAATGTCAATTCAGAATAACTGTTTACTACTCCTACATTTTCAGGGTTAAATAAAATGTTTGGTACAGTATGCCCTCCTAAGAAAATTTAAAAAGTAATACTTTTATTTACTTTTTTTAAAAAATCTTACCCGTTCTTGCATTCTTAATCAAGTAAAAAAAAGTCCGATTTAGTGAAGAGTCCGATTTAGTCCGATTTAATTATTGAATAACTCACATTTTGAGCTTAATGCTTAGAATTCTTTGGATTTATTAATGTTTTACTCTGTTTGGTAACATTTTACATGCTTGATAACCTTAGAACTAGGCTGTTGAGGTTGCCCATTGTCCCAGGTTTTAATTGACAAAATTCCCTCTGAATAACACCTCTGCTTTGTCTCTGTATGAGCAGATATTGATAACAGACTGTAGAATTTGTTACTTCGGAGCGCGAATCATCTGTTCATATCTGCAAGGGCGGCCTCTGTGTTCGCTCTTTTATTGGCCGACTCCACTGTCATTGTCCAGTAGTCCCTGACTGAAGATAAGAACATGCCGAGAAAAATATGATTTCACTAAAAAATATTAAATGATTATTAACACCTGCAATCTGAACGAAGACTTCATGCTTTCACAAAATTTCAATTCACACGTACTGCTTACCTCCCTTACTAGATTTTGCATATAGCACAGTACGATAGTATGCAGATTACTGCCATGTGCCTAAATATGAGCCACTAAGGGACATAGCATTAATAAAAAAGGACATGAAAGCCAGTCCTTTTATCATCTGTGCTACTGTTGATTTAATGATACCTTTTGTGCATGACCTATGTCAATTCTATATCAAGTGTAAACACATGAACCAGCTATAGGTCACTGAAGGAACATGCAAAGAGAAAGTGACAAATCGGACATTCACTGTAAAAAATATTACATGTTATCTACTTAGAAAAGTATGGTAACAATATTTCACAAACAATTATTAAGCAGTTTATAAAGGTTTTTTTTCAAGCAGAATCTACTTGAATAAATCATGTAAAAAAATCCTAATTTAATCAGCCAGGGACAAACTTTATCTTTTTTTTTAAGCATATGCTACTAAATTTACTTTAATATACTTAGGAATATTACTTGAAAAGGCATTGTTTTACAGGTATCAAGATAGCAGTCACTGTAAATCAGTATTTTACCAGAAAGGCTTATTAAACCACACTTAACAACACAAAATAACAACCTTAACTGACTTATAACTGTAATAAACATAAAATTCCATACTCCCACAATGCACCTGATCTGGCCATAAAGCTGACTTGATCAAAACCGGATAATTGAATTATTTCTTTAAAAATAACTATGTAGTGTATTTCCCTCAATATTTTTGCCTAATCGCTTCCTGAAATTAAATTACAGACATTTCCTTAAAAAATAGGCAATGTTATTGGTGAAATACTCTAAATATTTTAAAAGAAACCCAGAAAACTCGTTGTTGTTTTCTTTTAAATAAAACATGTACATTATTTTTTATGATGACATACATTTTTAAATCAAAATTACCATCCTCATGATTCATTGTTTACAGTGTTGGCATCAAATCTAAACTGAGCATGAAGACCTGCATTGTTAATGATTCATCTGTGTGTTTTTGTTTAATGGAACAGTTAGTGTGTTTTAAACACCAGTTTTAAATAGAAATGACAGACAAGGCCTCCCAATTCTATTTTTTTTTAAGCATTCGTAATATTCAACCCAGTTGAATATTTGGGGATTAATAGTGTAGAGTAAGTTCCTCTCCAATTATCTAATGTTTTATACACATGGCATTCTTAATTTGGGGTTTTCTTTGAATTCAACAGATGCATGCAGCCCCTGGACAGAAGCATCTTCAGGAAATACAATTCTTTTGACCTAAATGCTTAAAAAAAGAAAGACATGCATGCAGCTTAAATCAAATGCACAATCCATTAACCAACACAATTTAACTATTGAAACACATTGAATTCAAGAAAATAACTATGATGTAAATAATAATGTTTGAAATGACTGTGTTAGTAAAATGAACCCAACAGTTACTCAATTCTTGCTCCTTGCCACTCCTAAAACTTATTTTATTATTGTATTTCTCTCCAGAGTGTCACATATTCGTGTTTCTCTTACAGGAGTATACCCTGGTCATTGCAGGTTCTCATTCACTTACATTCTCTCCTGTATACTGAACCAGGTACCTTCAAACTTGGAGGCAGCAGGTTGTCTACTGTGCCACCATGCTGATTGAAGAACATTTCATTTTTTTTATTGTTAGTCTGTGTTGGGGTCAAGCTGCTCAGTTGGTACCTATCTCCAGATCACATTGGGCAAAAAAGGTGGATGGGGTCTAGGCTTCCCTTGAGCTAACAATAGCGCTACACTTGTAACAACCATAACACCAGCAGAAAATGTCCATACAATTCAGTAACAGTTATTTTTTGTAAACCATTGTTACATTTCTTGATCTTTCATTTCAAAAGGGAAAAGCCAGCTGTTCTTCTCTCTGTCACAAGAGATAGTGAAGCAAGATTCCATGTGTCTCTTGTATATCCAATCCCACGCAGCCATTACAACTGTTTACTTCAGTCAGATTTCAGCAGCAGTCACTCACTGTGCATGGGTGTTTTCTAAAAATAACCTAAAAACAAACTTTTCTGAAAGGTTTAAGCACTTGGTTGCTGTAATTACAAGTAGATTACCCAACAAGTTCAACCACTCCACCACAATAATGGTGGTGGATTGGTACTTTCCGCCATTTTTTTTTTTGGCATCCACTAAATAAGTTAAGGATCACATTAACCTAGCCCTTCTTGTCTAAATGATGCACTGTAGGTTTGTGAGCGCAGTCGCTTGACTGCATGCAATCAGAGCTGTTTTATGATTGGAAAATGATGCAATGACACGTGACCGGTGGGAAAGACTGTTGACTGTTATGGGGAGGGCATCGAAAGTGACATAGAGGGGGTTGTCCTTATCAAACATGGGTCATGCTTTAAGCTTTTCCTGAGAGCTATCTTTGAGTGATTTTGGTATCAGAAAGATATAAACCCGGCTTGTTAAACTAGGTGAATTTGGCAAAATTTCAGTCAGCCAAAGAGATACATGAGTGAGAACTGATTTGAAGCTTGAGTTGTATTTTTCTCGGACACTGCTTTCAAGTGGCTTCCGGCAGTGGCCAGTTGTGGAAAATTTGATGTGCTCCTGCGCCTATTTGTAGGCTTGCTATAAATAGCAACTTCTGGCAACACATGCTCTGCTGTGATTGACAATTCTAGTGCTCTTGGGACAGCAGGCTTGAAAGACCAGGCAAGAAACACACTAATGGTGAGTTCTCTCAGCGTAATAACTTACTTCCTCTTTTGGCAATTTAGTTTGAAAATTAAAACACTTTATGTGTTACTTTGAATTCTGTAAATATAGACCGTGTTTGTTCAAATGTGGAGTAGCAAACAGTAGTTCCTATTTATATCTTTTCTGTTACTCTTGTTGAGACCAGTTCCGACAACTGATTATATGTTGTTTAAAAGTTATCTTGTTAAAAATGTTGACACTAAGTTGAGTTTTATTCTTTTCAGTATACCTCTCCAACCTGTTTCATAGTTGGATTAAAAAATTTGACTCCAAAAGTCTGGAGACACGCTTCAAAATTCTTCTACAGAGAAACCCACTGAAAGTTTCTGGTGGGTTGTTTGGACTTTGGAAGTGATTGGTTTTAGACGATGACATCCAGGAGGCCCATGACCCGCTCATACTCTGGAAATGGAAGATCGGGAAGCCAAAATGGGGAGGATGTCCCTTCTCCAGGAGGAAGGTCGGAGAGTCGCAACTACCTCTCTAATGTTAGGCCTGAAAATAGGTAGGAAAGAATTCTATTTGTTTGCAAAGGTATATGGAGAACCCATGTTCTGTTAGAACAGGTTAAATTCTGCTGGTTTTTTGTTTTATTTGAAAGGCATTTGCCTTTATATTCAGCTATACCAAAAACATCAAAGTATCTTAATAACAAAGTATTTATTTTGTAGGTGTTATTATTTCTCAAATATTTAAATGTATCTAGTTTTCTCAGTAACTTTTAGTGTAATTTTACTCATGTCAATGTAAAGGCTAAATTGTCACCAAAGTATAAATTATAGAATTCTTGATATTTATTTTCATTTTATGTTTTTTTTTATGTTTTACAGTTCATGTAGTCACATGATCACTTTGGTAATCACATCAAAGTAAATGCATTGGTTTATTTTACAAATAGAAGGCCACGATAAAAGATTACAGAAAAGAAATCAGCCTGTAAAATTGTTTAATAAGCAAAATTATCTTCGGAATGCTTTCCTTTATTATCTTCAGAATGCTTTGAAATGTATGATCCTAGCTGATCTTAATAATCATGTTGGCTTTACATCACTGTTCAATCCATGGCTTTAGCAACTTCCGAAGTTGTGTGTTCAAGTACAGGGAACAACAAGCACTGTACAAATCTCCTTCTGCTCAAACTCATAAACCACATTCTAAGATTCATATCCAATTAGGAATTAATTGAAAAGATTACCTTTTTAAAAATGCAATGCAATGTTCACGTATGTTACTGTGTAATTTGGTATAATTGTATTCGATTACATTGTCATTTGAACACAACTACAAAGTTACATGTTCATAGTTTTTCTTTGTTCGTTGCTGATGTCAAAGCAAGGTTTTCACATCAGATCAGAGAAGTTGTTCAATAATGTGTTTTTTAATTATGATGATTGGTGCAAAAAAGCGCATGCAGCTAACAGTTTTTTTTGGCTAATCTCAGGGTCTTTCAACCTAGCTTTAGATGTTCTTGTCTCATGAGTATGTCTTTGATTTGCCTCTTTCTAAATAGCTTTTCAACACACAGGTATTCAAACTACAGGCCGTCGAGGTAATGAAATAAAAGGTCAATCCTGAACTAACTTCACTTCAAGTAACATTTTTTTATCTTCCCAAATGGTTTTCTGTCCCATGTGGTTTGTTTACTGTTCTGAAATCCCTCATCCAGCAACTTTGCTTTTCAACGGACTGCAGTGTGATTATGACAATGTTGTGTTTAATAAAGTGTACAATCCTCAAACCCCTCCCAAATAACTGCTGCAAAACTTTGAAAGAAACAAAAAATGACTGTGGCAAAACTTTCACATGTGATGTTTTAGGTGATGGCCTGAATTTATGTTGATTTGGGTTCCTACATCTTTGGGAAAAAATCACTTTCTATAAATATAGAAAATAATAAATATATAACTTTTGATATTAACTTTCAAACATTTCCTGAATTATTTGCAATATTGCCTGTTGGTTAACAGTACAGTACAGTACCACAAGTATACAATATATTGTAGTATTTTTATACTTTTTATCCTGACATTGCATACACTTAAAGTTTCTAACCTAAACTGCTTTACTAATTGAGTAACAAGGAAAAAATAAATATGCTAGAATAACGTAAGATAACAATAAACTCTTGGATAACAATAACTCAAAAATATTAAACATACTATAATCTCATTTAGATTTCTTTACCTCCAAATGAAAGCTGAAAAGCTGAGTCTTGTCTTTTGCCATTTAAGATTTGATGCAGAATATTTTGGCATTTATATTGGCACATTTTTGCCATAAGACCTGGCTTTGAATGCCTCCTCAACATCTGCGAGGAACCAGCTCCACATTTCCCTGCACTGCCTGAAATCACCATGCTTGTTCAATAACTATAAAAGCTAACAGCTAACACACTGAAATGTTGTTCTAAAGATGGATACATTTGTTTTTCACTCTAGTTTATTTCATACTCCAGTGCATACATCTAAAGTTGTGAATTGTGATTGCGTTTGATGACATTTGCCAGGACTTACAAACTTCATGCTCAGATTGAATTAGTTAACTTTGTTCGTTTTGACCTGCACATTCTATGAATGATCAAAGCTGACAAAGGTCTATTTTTCACATCACACTGGCTGACAATATCCGACCAAACTGGTCAAATTAGGAAAGTTCATTTGGCTCAGAACCACTGGCAGTGTTTTTTACCGACTTAGATTGCCTTTGGATACATTTGTTCTTGTTTTATTGGATGTGTTAGTACATGGATAAAAAACAAATCCAGGTGAGGCAGTTTCATTTTCAAACCTTTGAATCGATGAAATTTGAACATTTTTAATTGTTCTAGCAGGCACCACAATGGATTAAATCTGTATTTAAGGCATTCAGTATTTCAGAAAAGGGGAGCACTATGAAGGTTGCTGCTTAATTTTGTATTTTGAAAGGCTGCATTCACACATGTAACAAAAATAAATTGAAGCACCAAGGAATGTAAACATTTTTACATTTACTTCACAGTTCAAAATCATATATTTAATTTGAGGCTATGAAACACTGGGATAAAGGCGAAGTTTTTATATGGCGTCACAACAGTTTGTTAAATATATTTTGTGAAATCTAAATTTGTGGAATAGCCACTATGTACTTTCTTCAGCTAAGTGGCACATGTGGTAAACTCAAAATTAAATCATAGCAGGTTGTAAATTAAAGGGGTGCATGTTGTCCACTTGTTTCTCACAGTTACGGGCTAAAAATAACGTTAATGGGCTATAAATTAAAATGGAGTTTGCTACCTTCTTATCTCCAAAAACCTTTTACCAAATTCCCAAGTAGTAAAATGTGTTAAGATAAAAACAAAGTACGCTGCAAATTTAGTTCACATACTGTTAATTGCAGGCTGTAATGTAATGTGCAACCCTGTCACGTGTTAATAATATCAGGCTAAACTTAGATCCTTACTAATACATTGCAGCCTGTCTTCCCTATTCTTGCTTTTAAAACGTACTCATGATAAAATTATCTTAAAAATGTTTCAGTTCGAACTTTGAGAACTTTGTTGCTCATTTGTATATTAATAAATTCCATTAGATAACATTCTGTGTTTGCTATCTCCAGAAGTACATTATGTACCGTCATGGCTCAGTTAACAGAAGAGACTCAGCCATGTTTTGAAACGACCATTAAATCAAAGGCAGTGTCAGAAACCTGCAATGTCAAGTTCTCTTGTGTGGTCACAGGTAAGAGATGGCTATTTTCATTTTCATATATACATTCTCAAGTGCATAAATTACATTTGTAATTATATTTGTCTTTTATTGAACACATTTTTCATATTTTTATGCCAGGCTACCCTGCACCAGAGCTGACCTGGTACAAAGATGACATGGAGTTAGATCGATATTGTGGTCTTCCTAAATATGAAATATTTCGCAATGGAAAAAGTCACACACTCCACATTTACAGGTATGTTGTGGTTCAATCCACTCATCACACATGACTGTTTAAGTAATTTTTTAAAATAGTTTTTAAATCATTACTGTTATGTATTGTATATGTATTAATATACAATATTATATTTATCGAGGCACACAATAAATACTATAGTAGAGCATGTAGTGTTTTATAAATGGTTTGAATATAAAAAAATAAATAAAGATTGGGATTTATATGTGTTAACTTTCTGTAATTTTTATATTTTTAAAATGTCTTTTATTGGAGAAAGACCCAGATTTAAAAGTGTCCATTAGGGAGGTCATACCTTCTGTCTAAAAGGACTATCGGGTCTACATACCACAGACTTTCTAAAATGTACCATACCTGTTTTAATAGAGAGTATTCTTTTTGAATTTTAAAGACTCGGTAGGCAAGGTATAGGACATAGCAAGATGCAGTTTATTCTAAGATCATCAAGCTATTAGACAAACACTCATTTATCGCATGCATAAGTGAGAGAGTGTAAAAGATTGGGGAAAATCTCTTCTTGTGTTGATGTCATTCTCCTCGACTGTCCTATCAGCCTCTGTCTCTTTCTCTTTATCTTCCTTTCTTTCTCTCTCTCTCTCTCTCTCTCTCTCTCTCTCTCTCTCTCTCTCTCTCTCTCTCTCTCTCTCTCTCTCTCTCACTGACACTCACACACGCATCTCTCTATTCCAGCTCGATAACAGGTTTACTCAGTACAATAATTTAAAATGGTAAACAATGATAAACGCTGTCTAAATAGACTTATTTAACATTTTAATTCCATGATTAACAGCCAACGCACTGAAATGTTCTTTTAAAGATAGGTAGATCTGGTTTTCACTCCTGTTTCTTTAACATTTGTTCTGACCAGTAGGAAGAGGTAATAAATAAGTTAACCTGTTGGCCTATCGAAGAATTATGGAAGAGTCTTTTATTACTTGTACACCTACTTAACCTTAGATTTTATTCAACACATTGTTGGAATGCAACACACAGGAACCATTGCTCACTGAATTTGTTTGCAAAAAACCAAACTGTGATCTGATTGGCCAGAAATATGTACCATAACACTGATTTGTCTTGACTTACAGCTGTACAGAAGATGATGCCGCCATTTATCAGGCATCAGCCAAAAACAGTAAAGGAATCGTCTCCTGTTCAGGGGTGCTTGAGGTGGGGACCATGAGTGAGTACATGATCCACCAAAGGTTCTTTGCCAAACTGAAACAAAAGGCAGAGAACAAGAGGCGGGAGCTGGAGGAGAGTCGACGTCGGGGTAAAGAGAACCTTCAAAAAGAAAAATTATCTGTGATCAACCGGGAACGTTTACTAAGAAAGCGAAGGTCTCCTGCTGGGAATGAGCTCTTGACCTTATCCCCCACGACGCAGGATGGAGATGAGACTACGACCCCTCAAGGGACAGAAGAAGAACTGACATTAGTCAATAATGAAAGTAGCATGGTTCAGGCTTCTTCAGGAACCATTGAGTCTTTATCAGAGAATGGAATTGAAAAACTTAACCCCATCTCTGATTCAGTTGAACAAGTCAGAGCAAATCAACTTTCCAAAGAGAAACCAGATGAAAAGAAGATGCGTATTACAAATGGATTTGATGGGGTAGAAATTGCTTCTCCCTTCCAAAACAACAGGAAACAGGAAGATGATTCTGACGGAATGAATCTGACAAAATACTTAGCCGAGACCGTCCATTCGCAGAACCAACCGAGTCCTTCCATCATGGACATTGATGTTCCTGTCCAAGAAATACAACAACAAAAGCTGCTGGAAAAAGAAAGGTTAAAAGAAGTAGAAACACAGAGGTCAAGAGAAAAAGAGTGGGAGACAGAAAATGAGAAAGAACAAGAAAAAGAAAAACAGACTGAAAGTGAGAAAGAGCAAGAGAGAGAAAGGCAGAGAGATCTTAACAAAGAGCACGAACAAGAACGAGAGAAAAGCAGGCAAAAAGAAGAAGAAGAAAGAGTCACATGTGAACCTTCAACCAAAGCTAAATCACACAAAGAGCCAGAACACAAGTCCGCTATAACTTCGGTTCTTCACTCCTTAAAGGACATATTCTTTGGAAAAAGCAAGAAGTCCACAGAGGTATCAGAAAAATCAAGAAGAATTAGTGTCGAAAATGAAATTCAACACGAGAAGCAGATTTTATCCTCAGAAATGCCACTTAAAGAGCCGAAATTTGATAGCTTCCAGCCATCCAAAAAAGATACTGCTCCAATGATTGATTTGGATGAGAAAACTCTTAATTTGGTTGTTCAAAAAGAGACCCCAAAGATGACAGAGAAATCCTCAGAAGCCGGGATGTTTGAAGTTAAAGTTAATGCTGTTGAGTCTGAACAAGTTGCAACAAATTCAGTAAAGAACCTAAATGATACAGAACTAAAAACGAGTTATTTGTCTTCTGTTCTAGATGCACCAACAGATGAGTCATCTCAATTTATAGGTTTGAAAGTAAACACAGACTCTTTTCCACCAACACAAGAATCAATAATCTCTCAGGATTCCACAAACTCTGAATTGGTTGAATGCTTTGTTGAAACTCCACCAGATAAAGCAGAGGATGGATCATCTACTCCTGAAACACACATGGAGAGCTTCAGGGCAACTCTCGGACTCTTAGGGCACCAGGAGTTTCCAAAGGAGGATCTCAAATCTGAAGAAGTGCTGCAGAATTCTCACTCGCTTCTTGTGAAGGTGAGTTTGTCAGACTTACTTTGCAACTTGATGATTTTGTACATCGGTAGTCCATGGCTTTCAGTCTCACAGCACATGGGAGCTATTAATAGAGAGTACATTTGTGAGACAAGACTCGAGTTTAATTACACCTACACCAGTCTTTTGCCAAGACGATGACACATTTTCCCAAGAGAACACTGTAGACAGCTTTGGGATCATTCAAATTTGAATTTGTCTTGGGTGAGTTTATGGTGTTATGATTTCACAGATGAGTCGCAAAAACACACAACCTTACATTTGAGTAAGACATTTGAGTAACCTTACATCATAAAGCATTAAGTGTCATTGAAATTCGGATGTAAATTATTTATCAGTCTTAACCCTTGTGTGGCCTTCGGGTCAAAATGATCCGTTTCTAATTTTTAAAAGGATAAAAATGTTACAAGTGTATATTCTTTTCTAGTAGGGACTGGTTGCAATAATTCAAGATATGTTCTCTGTATTGTTTGAATTGAAGTCATATATGTTAATGTGTTATGGAGTAAAATTTATATTTTTAATTGCTTTTAAAATGGGAATACCCCCACAAAGGTTAACATATCAGAAAACCCAGTCAAACAAAATGTATCAAAATACATAAAAATTTACGTATGTATTTTTATTAATAAAGTTGATAATTTTTATATTTAAAAATTAGTTTTCTATTAAACAAGATGTGTTTTTAATGCCAAGATATAAAATGTATTGCAAGTATTGAAATCTGATCTTTAAAAAAATCCTTGCTGTTGGTTAATGCTGTATTAATTAAACAACGTTCTCATGACAGAAACGCACATTTCATTTCACATTTTCCATTCTGTGTTGTATGGACTGTTTTGCACGTTTAAGAGACATGACCAGAAGACTTGATTTCAACAAATTTGTAAAAATATTTAAATAACACCTTTACAAGAAACGCTAGATGTCTGTGAGCATGTACAATATGCTATTATTAAAGTATGTACATGAGCATATTGAAGATCAGGCCAAGACAATGTTTTGTGGGCAGCTATTTTGCTGCTACTGTTTGATCATGTTAAAGCAGAGTTATATTTAGGTTGGGTAGGGTAAAGAAGCATGCTCAACATGATTACAGCTGTAGTGACAGAATTTAATTACTGCATTTTTCAGTACTTGCATGAAAAGACAAGAAAACAAGTCTTAACCAAATATAATATCTGTTTTTAGTCACAATACAGAGCAGTAACTTTTGTATAGCTGTTGAGGGTAATGTGTGTATATAATGTATTATTACACAATGGCACATTTAAGTTTGCTTTGACATCTGCTTTGTTCATTTAAAGGTCAGCAATCTGTACAAAAAAAAGTTAGTGTTGTTCACTATTCGAACACTTACACTGCACCCTTAAAGTAGATAATTATTTTCAATAAAAAATTACTTACTTTTTTTGTGAGTGAGATGAGAGTGTACATGATTTGGGATGCAATAAAACACCACATGACAGAATTGGTTTTGCAACATCATCGCACTCTGACACTTTTTTATGTGTACTACAGTTTTGCCCCCACAAAAGTGTGGATAGCACTCCAATTGGGATGCAAGCATGTGTCTTTTTTTACATTCTCCACGTTTTCACCCAAGATCTTGACTCACACTCTCTTTTTCCTTTTCTTGGTTGTTTATTAAAGCAAATACATACTAACTTAGTTACAGACACACATACACACTTACAGATGAACTTTGAAACATAATGGTCAAACAAGGTTGTGAAGAAATCAGTTACAAAAGCAAATAGTCAAAAAGTCAGTAAGCCAGGTCAATAATTGTTTGCTCTCACTTTCAGGGCCCATTGTTAATGAGATGTTCCTGTGCAAAACACTTTTCCACTGTGCCACCAGAGGTAGCCAATATCTGGTTACCACAAAATCTTAATCTTAAAAGCAAATTAAAATCAAATTCTAAATACAAATTAAATATATTTAAATTAGAATAAAATGGCATTTACACATGTACTTTGTTAACATGTCTTTGCAAAACAAAAATAAAAATGCATCAGGGAAGTGCTTTACAAATGCGATTATTAATGCATACAATAGGTTTAGAGCAGGGGTCTCAAGCTCGATTACTGGAGGACCATTCTGATTCAGCTCCTCTGACTTTGGCTGAAGCTACTGGTGTGTCTCAAAAGAGGGTTGGAACAAAAACCTGCAGAGTCTGCGGCCCTCCAGGAATTGAGTTTGAGGCCCCTGGTTTAAAGAATGGCGGGACCATTAATTAAGGATTACATAAAAATGCAATGCTTTTGCAATTTTAACAATGAATGGATGTAAGACAACTCTTTGTGACTAAATGGAGAAAGCCAACAAGAGCTGTCGTTAACAAGGGCACGATGTATAAAAGTTTATTGTGAACATGAACAGTAAACAGTAAGATTAACTGTTCGTACAATACAGACTGTCTCTCCAGTGTTTGTGTAAACTATTTTGTTGCTGTTTCGGGGCATGAGGGCAGACAGGAGCTGCACACTAAAGATTATCTTAGAAGCTTAAGCCTCTTGTCATTTTTCAAATTCTTTGGTTCCCTGTTTCTTAAAATAAACCTGTTGTTAGCTGTGCTACCCTTTTTCCTGATACAATACACAACATTTTCATTTTACACATTGTTTTGGAGGAAAAAAAAGAAACATAATTTTTTTAGATTTATGTTCCCCTTAAGTTAATTAGTAATGTTTGCCATTTGGGATCGTTGAATCGGACAAAATCATTATACATTCAGTAGTTTTAGTTGTTAAAGTCTAATTAAATATTGTTACATGATGTACTTTGATCAATGGCAAATGAAAAGTAGATATTATCCAGGCGAATATGAATGTGAACTGTACTCTCATTCATGTGTAACAATAAAACAGAATAATTTGAAGTCTGCCAGAAAATCGACTAGTGTTGTCTAGAAAAAAAATGTCTCAATACTTTGATAACTCTTACTTCTACTGGTATGCAAATGCTAGTGGTCTAATTGAATTCAATGAGATATGCTAAGCTATTCTAAAAGTGTTATCGCCAGATCAGGATATGGCTGAATGGATTACAGGAAGTCTAAAAACGACCTCAAATATCATGGAGAGTTGGATAATCAACCACTGTTCTAGGATTTCAATCTACCCATGAATCAGTCAAACTGTTGCTCACTGCATATGCACAAATACCCATAAATCCACGCTGCTCATGCGGTCAATTGTATTCAGTGTGAATTAGGATAGTTTTACAGTAACCTAACCTTTTAAACATACAGCACTTCAACTGACTCCTTTAACTGGTGTAAGTGTGTTTTATGTTGTAGATTTGATAGAAGGTAGTTATAATGAATGTTTCACTCTACAGTAGGACGATCTGATAAGGTGGGATATATCACTTGAACACCGGTTCATTTACCATCAACTGGCTTTTGCTGTTTCATGGCAAACTTGTTTACATGCAGTTAACTATAGCTTATTTCTTCACAAGAATGTATGCTTGACAGAGGCTCTGGTATCCCTCTCATGATTTATGGTATGCCATGGCTGAAGATTAGAGCGAAATGAGGCTGTTAAAAAGGCATGTAGATTCCTAGTGATTGCATCATCGCTTCAGATCCGGACATGGTTAGATGTTAACACTGTCTACATTTAAATATTAGTCAAGTTAGTCAACAGAGCGAATGTCATTTGATTCGCCACATGTTCCTTAAACACTGCCAGACAGGGAAAACAATGTGATGGCATTGCAGCTGGCTGTTTCCTATTAAAAGTGAAAGTGCAACAACCTTGTTGGTGTCTAGCTTGTTGTTGTGGTTTAAATGAGGTGCAAGAACTCTATGTATTCATCTGACCTTGGTGTGATGAAAAACAACAGCAGAGAATCTGCATTTAAAAGTCTTTGAACTTACCTAAATTTGTAACTAAGAACTAAATATTAATGAACCACTTATTTATTGTGATCTTAATTACTGAGAAACACTTCCTAGGGCATTTAAATTGATAGATAAAATTAACTAATACCACGAAAGTTGTCATTGATCTACAGTAGTTTACCATGTGCACTTTTTTTCTAGCTAGAGGCAGAAGTGTGAGTTGCAGTCTGTTTGTCAGAGCTGGGTTAATCATAAAAACACTGTTTCATCAAAAGTGGTGATTAGTACCGATCAGTCCGACAAAGAAAATTTGATGAATAATTATCTAATGAACGGGAGACAATTTCAAATCTCTTTTCACTAAGGATCAACTTAGTTTGAATGATAGAAATGATTTATAGTCAAAAAAAGGTGTACCTTTTCCTAACATGTGACTATTATGGTTTCATGGTATCTGTCGCATAATATGATACTCATCACAGAGGTGAGTTGTTAAGTTGACAAGTCATAAATAAGATGTTGTTTTTCAACTGAAAGCTGTTACAAATAAACAAGTTTATACTAAAAATAATAAAACAAACAAGGGAAACTTTAAACCCTTTATCTAATATAGTAAAATAAAGGATGAAAGCATTGCCATTATTCTTGATAATTGCCATTATTTTTTTGATGAATAAAAAAATCAACAAAACTGCTCATTTCATACATTTTATTTATTATTTTAAATAATTATGTATATATAATTATGTAAAATCTACCATCATTATAAACAGGACGTTCCAGTAAAAACAAATTTTACCATTTAATAAGCATGTGTTTGTACAGTGAAAATATCTGGCAGTTGACAAAAATAAAAACAAATCTGAATTTTAACTGTAATTTTACCAAACATCTTCTAAAATAACCATGTTAAATAATTTTTAATGAAATAATATGTTTGTCAACTTTATATATATCTTAAAGATTTTTTTTCCTTATTTTTACCTTATTTGTTTGTTGTCTGAAAACATGTAAATATATGTATTTTGGTGTGAGTTTTCTGATTTTAAAAGTAATTTATTGAAGATATTATTTTAAATAAAAATGTTAGATCATATTTTGGATTACAGAGTTTGTCCAATGAAAACAGCAAAAATCTACATTTTTGGTGATATTCTGGACAAACACTGTGTTTGCAGATGTTTTAATGATTTCAACTGTCATTTTATGGCACATCTTTTTACTGTAATTTAGAGCTAAGTGTGCTAAATTAAATAGTTAAATATCTGCGTTTCTTTATCATACAACTCCTGAAACAAAGAAAGTTTTACTTGTGTTTTACAAATTTTAACAGTATTTGGCTAGTATTTAAAATTCAAGTGTATTGTACTGCATATTAGAAGTGTGTGTTATAAGAAAAAAAATGTATATCTGCATTTTTAGGGTACATTTATTAAAATAAATAAAAACACTACTTGCGTTTTACCAATTTTAACAGTAATTTCTAAATTGTTTTAGATTCCAAATTTACTGTACTGAATATTACAGGTTTTTATGGTAAATCTCTTAAAACAAAAAAAAATCAACATTTCATGTATGTTTAGTTAAAAAAAATCTAAATGTACTTTATTTTAGAGGTATGTTTTTGAAAATGAAAAAGTACATAAGATACATGATTTTATGGCAATTTCTGTGTGTGCTTTTTATAGAGAAGTAAACTGAAAACATGCTTATTTCTGCCGCACAGCACATTATTATAGACTGAACAATACTACAGACCAAAATGCAACCTTTTTTAGTATTATTTTCTGGCTTGTTCCTAATCAAGTGATTTCTGTCTTAAGACTACAGATGACCATACAACTGCCACCAGAACTGATGTGCCAGACACTTTGGACATGGCTAAGTCCAAATCAGTGACTGAAAAACTGAAATGTGAGGTCATGCAAGGTGCTGAGGAAGTGCGTGTTTTAGCGGGGCCGGAGGGCCCAGCTGCGCCCCTGCCAGACCTCATCACAGCAGACCTGGAAAGCATGCAGTGTTGTGAGAGCCAGCCAGAGTCTCAGCTTTCACAGCTAGCCGCCTTTACCCCTCTTCAAGTGCACATAGAGTCCCCGGCAGATGAGCTGAGAGTAAGCGAGAGCAATGAGCAGCTTGATTCAAAAAATAAACTAATTCCGCACATAGAAAAAGGAAGTCTTACGAAAACACGTGAGGGGGGTTCCCTGGCAGAAAGTAATAAAGATGTTGATGGTGCAATAAACAGGAAATCTTTTGTTCCAGGGGAAACAGAAACAAAAAGTAACTTCCTAGAATCAATATCACCTGAAACTGCAGTGAGAGAAGTAGAATGTGAAATGAACTTTGAAAAATCATTGCTCTCAGCTCTGGTTGTAAATAAAGAAGGAGAATCTCACCCTGTCATATCTGAAAGTGCCATGGAAATTGATATAACACCAGAATATAGTTCTACTTCTGCAATAAATATCAGCACACCAGAGATTAAAGAGGTGACTGCTGAAATAACTTTAGTAGATAACATTAATATGGGGGGAAATGACACTGATAAAGATAAGGCTGGTTGGAGTAGGAGCTCTGAAGAAAAAAATGAGTTTAAAGATGAGAAAATTCTCAAGAAAGTGAAGGAAGAAGACAGTAATGTAAAAGCAGAAAAACTAAAAGAAGATTCAAAGAAATATGAAATTAAGAAAAACAAAAATCTTATTTCAGAGACAGACATATCTATTGTAATTCCCGAGAAGGAGATCTCCAAAAGTCCAAAAATGTCCACTAAATCAAAGCTCCCATCAAAAACACAAACCGAGAAACGATTGATAGACCAAACAGCAGTCCCACCAATAATCATCCTCCCTGATACAAGAGAGACGGTCATAAAAAATGTGGCAAAGAAGAGATCCACCCCTCTTCTCCCAGAAATCAAAGTCACGGTCCCAGAAAGAGTGAAGCGTGAAGAGCTTGTTATTGCATCAAGGTCTGAAATACTGAAAATAGAACCAGAGAGAATTGTGCAATCTTTACCACAAGATGTTTCTAGTGACTCAGGCTCCAAAAGCACATTCATTTCAGACGTTACAAGTGTTACAAGACATTTTCAGTCGTCAACTTCTGGAGAGAGATCCCAGGAAGTTACATCACACAGTCTTATCACTGGATTGACTCAGGAAGAGGACAGCAACATCCCTGTAATCAACATAGCATGTGCTGATGATAACACTCTACAACACAAGCAGGTACACAGCTCGTCGACACTTCCAGGGATAGTAATCTCTCAAGACATCCCTCCGGATATTCCTCCAATTTCTTCAACAAAAGAAGAAAGACAAGCTGGTCACAAAAATGAAGACTCAGCCATATTTTCAGTGCTGAAAAGTGAAACCAACCAAAGCCCTTCTCTGTCTAACTCTGAGAGGCTAAAGGAGCAGCTTAGTTTCCAACTGAGTCCTGACAGTAACCAGAACATGGACAGAGCCCCTGAAACAGACAGGCTTCTAAAGGACAAACCTTCGCTTGATAAGAATACCCTAACAACCCCAGTGGGGCCTACGCTTCCGCCACTAAGTCCTGCTAGTTTGCGAAGGCTTTTGGCAAAAAATAACCCAAACTTTGAGAGTCAGGGCAACCACTCTTCTACATCAGTTGACGGAGGTGAGAAAAAGGGAGAGGAGAGTGGAGGAAGCACACCCACATCCACACTATCCTGTGAGAGTAGCCCCAAAATGAAACGAAGAGATAGTCTCACCCTGATACCCTCTGCCACCCCGGAGGAGCTGGCTTCTGGTGCTCGACGCAAAATCTATCTCGCCAAAACCAAGTCTGAAGA
This sequence comes from Danionella dracula, assembly GCA_900490495.1. Classification (NCBI taxonomy): domain Eukaryota; kingdom Metazoa; phylum Chordata; class Actinopteri; order Cypriniformes; family Danionidae; genus Danionella; species Danionella dracula. The sequence goes on from UELW01000178.1 coordinate 9,164,899, forward strand.
TGAGGGATCAGACACACAAGCAAAGAGGGATAGTCCATACATGTCACCCAGTCAGGCAAGACGAGCAGCTTTCCTGCAGCTTCAAAGTGGGCAACAAACTCCGCCCGCAGAAAGACGTTCCCCGTTAATGAGTCGTCGCAAGGCTGTGCTAGAGGTGCCAAAACCCAAGGAGGAGGTGGGAGAGGTTCAAGACACCACCAAGACGCAAAACAAACCAGCAGAAAAAGAGAAGTTGGACCCTTTCAAAGGTACTGATTTTGTTTTTACATTAAAATGTGAATTGTTCAGCATTTCAAGTATCTAAAAAAAATCGAATCAAACTATAAAAATAAATAAGCCACTTTTCTGCCTTTACACGCTAACCTGCGATTACATGACTTAACCTGTCCCTGAGTTATTATAGGAAGTGACGTCACAATAAAACAAAACAGCGTCATATTCAAAAGTAGAAAACATTGTGCACAAATCTGTATCGTTTTACCTAACTCTTTGCTAACAATACCTGCAAATGCAGCAATCTTCCTTTCTATTGGTGATTGAGCATCAACTCCATGAATCGAGGAGACGATTTTGTGAGTTTTTAAATCAACAAAGCATCTGGACTCTTCTGTTTGTGACGTGTACTTCCTGGCCACTTGCACATGCACAAATCAGACCACAGACAGATGTGGAGATGGAGAAAAATGATAGAATGCTTGTTATATTGTTTACATGCCAAAGAATCTGGGTTATTGGGCAAAATACTACCTTTTACAATCGGCTTTCTCAAAAATGGTTTATGCCACGAGTCACGAACCGATTACTGAAACCTATTTTCTTTGTTGACATGACACCAGAGAAATCAGCTTATTGAGTATAACCTGTTTATTAAAATGTATGTACATCCACAAAGTACCTCATAAATATTTTGATATCTCATGCTCAGACTTGCCCCGATACAATTGGAGTCAGGGCCAAAAAATTGGAAGATTACCAATTGGACTAAATGACTGCCCATGTCCATGAATGAATAATAAAAAAAGCGTTCTGTGACAACTTGAATTAGTTTTAGTTCTTTTTCCTCAACGCATTGCCGAGTGCTGGAAAGTTATTGGAATTGACAGAAGCTAACAAAAGTTGAACATATCTGATTAGACAGATACCTAAACTCAATGATCAGGATTGGGAAAGAAAACCTGATTGGTAATTGTTCTGTTGATTGAACCTAGTTACCTTTAACATAGTTCTAAGATAAGATGAACAAATTTAGCACTTTAAGTAGCACTTTGTCAAATCTATAGAGAGCTTCAACACTGTGATCAGATCCAATGATTTTTGAAAGATCGAAGAAAAAATATGGTTACATTGGAAAACTCTTTCACTATTAATAGAGTAGTGTAGAGTGTTTAAAACAATAGCAGCAATTTTTAACACTGATGAAACACTGACACCACTCTGTATATCTACTGTTCTGGTGGGGATTTCTAAAAGAGATTTATTTGAAGTCTAAACATAGTTTTTGTGCAAGTTTTTTGAATCGGCCTATTCTATTGAGCTCAGATACAGGTCTTTCGTATTTGTGATATTTTATAGATTATGAATACCTTGTATAACTATTTATCAGAAACTGTCTCCAAATATTTTTTTGTAATTCTAATGGTTTTGATTATAAAACAATAATGCCTTAATCTGTTCCAGTTTAGAAAATGTTATTCTTTTTGACTATTAAAAAAATGGTTGAAAACCACAGTTAATGATCAGGTTGATACTTTCACTCAAAAGCAAAAACTTTCCGGAAATAAAAATGTGACAATATCATGATAATTATCTATAGCGACTTTTGTTTGTTAATTACTGAAACATTTTTTCCCTTTCATTTATATTATTTATTTACAGAGCGAAACAACTTTTTGTATTACAGCGGTGTAGAGATTTGCTATTTGACAAAGGCTGGAAGTGCACTAATCTGCACTTAATGTTCTGGGAAACAAATTCTGGGAGTAGCACATGCAGTCTATTAGTGCAGGGTGGTCTCCCTATTATACTTGGAGTTCCTCTCTTTATAAAGCATCAGTTCGCCCAGTCTCATTGAATGATCATCAGCAAAAGCCCTTCCCCACCCCTTCACCTCACAATAAGGGGGGTCTTCAGGCTTCAATTATTTTCGAACTTTGGACAAGTTGAAGTTATAGTGCTTTTTATTTTTAATAACTCACCAAACTTTATCTAATAAGGGGAAAAAATCTGAATTGTATCGGAAAAAAGAGGAAGATTTGGATGGGGACAGATTGGGGCCTTTAGATATTCAAATACAAAAGACCGGGTCTAATCGGGAGCAAAAAAACATGATTGTGATGATCCTAATTGTAATGAGTTTTTACTGTCATCATTATGCTCATTGTTTCCCTCCAAAGAAAGCGTTCTAATTTTAAACTATTTCGATACTATCTGTTATAACCCATGACAGAGAGGGATTTGATGGAGCTTTGATATGAGGGGTAGAGTAAATACTAGAGAGCACATATCTTAACCTTGTTACCTCTGTCAAGTTAACCCTGATCTTCTTTCCATTCAGCTCCTCAGGTTATCCGCAAGATTAGGGGAGAGCCCTTCTCAGATGCCTCAGGCCACTTGAAGCTCTGGTGCCAGTTTTTCAACATTCTTAGTGACTCTATCATCAAGTGGTACAGAGATGAAGAAGAAATATTAGAGATGGAAAGACGGTAAGTCCTTTTCTATCAGCCTTCACTGTTTAAAAAAACAACAAATATGGTCATTATTTGTTTCCAGATCTGTTAATTGAATAAACAAGCTACATGAAAAACATTATTAAGTAACTGGCAATACATCAGTTAAACATAATAATTTATTGAATTTATTTAAGAACATTCCAGCAAGCTAAATAGCATCGAACTAAAAGCATTGCAGTTACATTATTTTCCACTGCTTTGTTGAGACTTGTCATTCACTTATTTGGATTTGACCATGAACCCCACAGCTGTGATCGCCAAGGCTCTACTTAACAGAAAGCATGAAACCCAACGCTGCTCAATCGCCCCATCAGGGGATATTAAAATCTAAATCTGTTTCCTGCAATGCTGTATCAGCAGAATAGCAGTACACAAAGTGAGATTAGCGTACATGTTTGCTTTTGTTGCCCTCATGTGGTTGAGAGTATGTGCTAGATATGAAATAATGAGATATGTTTTAAAAACATTTCATTGTGATGGATGCTCACTGCATTCGCAAAATAAAAAAATACAACATTTTCAGGTACTGAAAAGTATACATTTTTCATAAAAAATACAATTTATTATTTCATAAATATGACTAAAATGTTATAATTATTATCTCAAAATTATTTATAACCAACTATTGTAGTCTGGTGGATAAGGATATCAACTTGTGATCTGAAGGTCACCGGTTCGATCCCCAGACTTGAAGGTGGTAAGGCTCTCCCATCTTCAACACCCACAGCTGTGAGCAAGGCACCAGTTTCCAGACTGTATGGGTCACTCTATATCTGGCCAACTGGTCACTTTCAACTTTCATTACATAGTATCACATTACAATGACTTATTATAGAATAACATTAGCATGACATAATAATGCATAATAGTGGCTTATTATCTCATAAATTATTACATAGTATAACATGGTAACGACTTATGATCTCATAATAATAATAACATAGTATCACATAATAGTGACTTATTATATAATAATTATTACGTAGCATCACATAATAATGACTTATTATATCACAATTATGACATAGGATTGTGTAATAATGACTTATTATCTCATAATTATGACATAGTACCGCACAATAATGACTTTTTTTCATAATTATGACATAGTATTGTATAATAATGACTTATAATCTAATCATTAAGACATAGTATAGATAGTAATAACTTATTATATCATAATTATGGCATAGTATTTCATAATAATTACTTGTTATCTAATAAATCTGACATAGTACCGTATAGTAATGACTTATATTCTCATAATTAGGACATAGTATCACATAGAATTGACTTATTATCTCATAATGAGGACATAATATCGGATAATAATGACCTATTATCTCAAAAGTAAGATTTAGTATTGAAAAAGAATGACTAGTGTTCCCATTATTAAGACTTAGTATTGCATAATAAAAGACTTATTATGCCATAATTGATTTAATATTGAAAAATAATGGCTTATTATTTCATAATTATGATCTAGTATCACATCATCATTTCTAATTATCTTATAATTTTGAACTACAGTAGTATCACTTGATTAATTATTTCATTAATATCACTCGGCATCTTGTAGTTATTTTTTAGTTTTTAATAATTTTGGAAGCTAATGCAATGAGCTTATATTAGTTTCCATGTTATAACCAATAATAAACACTGTATTTTAAACGCTCTATAGCAAAATGAGAAAACATAACATAGCTGGGCCTACTTATAGTAATGTGTTAATTGGTAAGTTAGTGTTGTTACTGTTTTTAATTTTTTGTATTTATGTTACTCTCATCCGTCTTCCTCTCAGCGCTGGGGATGAGGGTCCAGTTGCACTAGCCATAGTCCAGGCCTCCAGCAAAGACTGCGGAGTGTATGGCTGTTCAATCAAGAATGAATATGGGACTGACATCACTGACTATTTGCTCAGCACAGACAGTAAATACGTTTTTAGTTTTTAAACAAGCATGGAATATAAAAACAACTGTTGATTATGTTAACACATACATGAACCAACTAGAAATATTTTATCACGGTTAAGATATCTCATTCTTTGTTTGTTTGTTTTTTTACAGTTTTGGCAGAATTTTACTTAAGGGAAGATTTAGAAGGTGAGTCAAATCCTTTTTTCACTTAACTAAAGGGGCTTTGCAGAGCATTTTCATCATCAAATACATTGAACAAGTTCCTTTCTATAAATGATTAATAACATCGTTTTCCTGAAATCTCAGTTGGAGAAGAGATTGAGATGACACCTATGATGTTCACCAAAGGCCTGGCGGACTCGGGTTACTGGGGAGAGAAATTCTTTGGTCGTATCATGACAGAAGAGGTGCAGATTGGAGAGGGATGTGTACACAAGACCTGCAGGGCAAAGGTCATCTATGGGTTGGATCCCATCTTTGAGTCAGGCAGTACATGCGTCACAAAAGTAAGAAATCCCATCGCATACGGAGCTAAGGAGGACAGTAACCTGACTGAGAGGAATTTGGAAATCACTAAACAGGTTGGAATATGCCAGGGTACTATACATTAAGTAAAAAAAAAAACAGTAAAGCTAGTTTGTTCTTCAAAGAAATATGTTTAAATTAGGTTAACATGATGTAATCCTGTGTTGTCAATGTTCAACTTAAATACGCTCACTGACGAACAGTAAAATATTATGTAGAAAGAAAAATTGAAGGTCAAATCATTTGATGGGATGACGTTATGAAAAATAAAGCGATGTTTTCATATATGTATTTATTTTATCTGTTTGACATACATTTTTAATAACGAACCTTTTCAATGTAATCACTTTTTTAAGAACACATGTTTTAACAATTTTGGACTTTTTTTTTTATAATTTACTACCCTTCTTCTATTTTCAGGAATGTAAAATCCAGAATACTGTACGGGAATACTGCAAAATATTTGCTGCTGAAGCCAGAGTGATTGAGAACTTTGGATTTTCATTAGAGTAGGTCACAGAATTCATGCTCATTTTCAAACTAAACAAATTAAGTTTGCTATCAACTAAAAGCTAAGTTGAAAGTACTTAAAACCCCAAAAGATCCTTTATTGCTTAGAAGACATTCACAGCACTTTATAATAACTATACACTATAAATCATTAGTTAATCACTCTAATTAGTTAATTAACATCTTATAGAGCACTGGTTCTGTGTTAATACACATTTGCAAGCAAGTTTTAATCTATGTAATGTAGGTTTTGTACTTTGAGGATCTGTTAATCATTTATGAAATAAAAATAAAAAAATGTTCACTATTTTAACCTGAATTAATATATTTCAACTATGTATTTACCTGAATTAATCACGAGTTACAGTAGGAACATGAGTTAATAAAGCATTTATTATCAGACAGAGTAATGGTTACTACGTGTTTGCTTAATAAGATGTATGAATGCACTAACAAATAGTTTTTATTTTATTAACATGTTCAAATGAACAAATCATTTACAACTAATAACTAACTGTTTTTTAAATAGTGAAAAGTTTAATTTATGAATAATTATCTGTTCCTCAATATCGCATGAAATCATTGGTATTAAACATATTATATGTACTATAAATCAGGAATAAAACCTTTAAGTTATATTTATAAACTGCTTACAAACGTGCTTGTAAAAAAACAATGCTTTGTAAAATATTAACTAAACAATTTGTCAATGCTTAATTTATAGTGTGTAGTTATAATAAAGTGCTACCGAGATATTTCTTCTGACTGAAAAGTGGCATGAGATGAATTTGCAAGGGACTAATTTCAGCCTTTTGTTATTCTGCAAACATTTAGAGTGATCCCCCTTCATTTGATGTATCGACCTGCCAACACCATCCCATACGCATCTGTTGAGACAGACCTAAAGGGAGAGTATGTGAAGTATTGTGTGATGGACAGCGCAGGAAGGTTGACTGCCAGAAGCGGCACTGAGCTGGAGCAGAAGTGTTGTGCTTTCCAGCACTGGATCCATCAGTGGACCAACGGAAATCTCCTTATCACCCGCTTAGAAGGTTAAGAGATAATTGCTCACGTGCCATGATCTATCTTATTGTAATTACTTTAGGTTAGCAATATGTTTAGTTTTGTTTATTGAATATTATTTGTGTCCATGTGTCCAATATTGTATATATAAATTTGTATTAAATAATTAGTTGTAGTGCGAGGGTTGGCAATTGGTCGTTTATGCCCCTGGACAAGCCACTTCAACCCCATAGCCTTGTATGGATGTGTGCGACTGGTGGGGTGTGTTTGGTGGTGGGCAGGAGGCTATAGGCGCGGACTGGCAGCCACGTGCTGTCAGGCTGCCCCAGAGCAGCTAAGGGCAGCTACCAAGGTAGCTCATCATCACCAGAGTGTGAATGTGGAGTGAATGAATAATTTTCTGAACAAGTGTCTTTGAGCTCTCGAAATGCGCTATAAAAATGACAGCTATTTTTGCGCGTACAATGGCAATACAAAAATATATATAGGGTTTTAGAGAAAATATGGAGACTACTTGTATATGTAGCATGTTGGGTAGCATATTTACGGAGGAGGATTATGGCCACTGTAGAAAATAAAATTGAAATTCTGACCTTTTTCTAAAAATTCTGGCTTTAATCTCAGAACTCAGACTTTTTTCTTAGAAGTAGGGGTCCCTGTCAGGACATTTTTGATCTAAGTTATGTTTTTGAGTGTCGAGGGTTCTCGGAGGAAGCCATCAGGTTGCTTAAAGAACAGAATGCGCAGTCAACAAGCTTTTAGCTTACTTAACGTGACCGAATCCACACCTTTTCCACTCACCTTTTGTTTTGTTCCTCGGATGCGCTAAAAAGCACTTAATCCTTGTGTGGCCTTCGGGGTCAAATTGACTCGTTTCTAATTTTACAAGAATAAAAATGTTACAAGTGTATATTATTTTCTAGTAGGGACTGGTTGCAATAATTCAAGATATTTTCTCTATATTGTTTGAACTTGACATAAGTCATAAATGTTTATGTAAAAATTTCGATTTTTAATTGCTTTTAAAATGGGAATACCCCCACAAAGGTTAAATTTGCCATTTATCAGCTTTTTGCCCTTCCTTCAGCATTCACACCATCTACGTTGCATGTAGTGAATGTAAAATTAAAGTCAGAATTCTGAGAAAAAAGTCAGAACTTCAATTTTATTTTCTACAGTGGCCCTAATCCTCTTCCACACATATTACATATAGGTAAATCAGAATCATTATCAATTGAATTATTAATAGTATAACTAGTTTAAAAAAAAAAAATTTGTAAATGTGATAACTTGCTTTGATAATGTTCCATTTAAAGTTTAATAGGTTAAGATACTTTAAATGATTAATACATTTAGCAAAAAGGTAACTAGTTTGGCATACATTTTCAAAATCGAATCAATTAGATACATTGAGGAAAATGTAGCAAACTAATTGAACTACATACAGGACAACCTAAAGGAAATAAACATGGATAGCTCTAGAAAAGTAAACTTGTATGATCAAGGCTGGTAAACACAAAACAAAGAAAAACAACCTAGTAAAACAAAATCAACAAGTCAGAATTAATTGGGAATTAAAAATAAAATGTGGGCTTAACTCATGATCATGATACAAAAACATGTATTTTTAAACACTTTCGTTTGGATTGATAATTCTGTCTGTTTTAGTTGAAGTGTTCAATAAAAGTATAAAAATGTCATGTGTTTCAGGTGTGGATACAAAGATGACAAGCATTGAAATTGCTACAAAATCTAAAGGGTGGGTACATTTAACTAAAAAGATTAAACATTCATAGAATCCTTTTATTTGTTTTATATTCCTGTTATTTATTAATATTTATATCATCCTGCAGATATCAAGGGCTCACTGTCAAAGCATCTCCAAAGAAAATCGAGCAGTTCATCACTCAGCATCAGTGCAACTACTATTGCGGACTTTTGGGTTTGAGACCCCTAAAGCAGATCGATTCTCTTCAACAGCCAAAGATCAAGACCTCAAGAAGCCCCCTGCTGGCCCGGCGGAGTGGGACAGGCTCCTCTAGCCCTCAACTGCAGAGGAAAGGAACAAGCCCTCAGTCCACCAGAAAAGGAACGTCTAGTCCCAAAGTGCTTAAAAAGACAGGAGAAGCCGGGGAAAACACTACAACCACCAAACACAAAGAAGTGGATGTCATTAAACCTGTCCGACTGAGGTAGAAGGGACACCCACTCATGAAAACTGAATGAAAAGCAACTACTGTAGAACTGTAGAACTTAGGTTGGACTTATCAACTACAGACTTATGGCATCCTCTAAAGGGATTCTGTGAATTGTCTTAGAATAAAGCATCCACGATGCAACTACAAATGGAAGGACTTGGCTTCAGTGAAGGGTGTCTATGAGACCCGGAAGTAAAGTGTCTGTGACAATTTCCAAAAGCACTACATGAATCAATGATTTTGTCATATTATTGCATCTTATACATTTGCATGTCAACAATAGCCATTGGTTTTCTAAATTTGAAATGGCTCACAATGGCTTATGGCTTACATCATTGATTTTTAATCTAGGGATGAATACTACTGTGAATTGCTTTGCAGTGATGGCAATCAGTCACCATCATGCCTCCTGAGAGCACATAGTTGATTTTTTAAACTGATGAATGGTGTTCAGTGAGCACCTGTTGATAGATGACAACTCTTTTCAGATAAACTCTGGAACTTTATGGGTTTTGTCACATGTTCTAGTGTAGTTATAAGAAACTGTGGGCGAAGGACTCTCATCAGGTTTAACATCTGTGATGTGATTAACTGGGTTTCACATCTGTGCAGATGTTTATGCTTTTTGGTAGCAGACCAGATTTAAATAAGGACATCACCATCACTGCAACCTCGGTTGTGTACTATTTTAGAGTCCTAATAAATGCACATGAGTGTTTTTTTTGTCGAAGTAAAGGCATTCATTAATAAGCTTTAAAAATGTTGTGTTGTGCATAATCTGTTTGTAGTACTCAAAAATTTCTAGATAGACTATAAATCATTATATTTTGCAAATTTTATTGGAATATTTGTTGTATTTATTCTAATGTATGCACAATTTGACAGCAGTGGATACTAAATACTATCTTTGAAGCAATTGATTTGAAGAGAAATGTCAAACGAAATGTTTTTTATTCAGAAAAGGTTTGGATATAGGTTGTGTTTTACACTATACAAAACCGAACAGCAACATTTTATATGAAAGGAAAAATATTTGAACCGATTCACTTGAAAGAGAAAAAATAATAGCAGCATAACCCTAAAAAGAATGGTCTATAACAAAAAATATTTATAAATGTTTTCAAAGAACATATTAAAAGAGTCACAAACTGAGATATCAATGAATGTCTGGTATTTTGACATATTAGAGATTAGAGTTGCAACAATAAAAAACAACACTGGAATTTCCTAAACTAAAATGTTTTTACTGATTTGAATAGAGCCAGCCATACAGGTTCCTTATCGCTCATGATAAGGTTTCTCTGATATGCATAATTTTACCACCCAGCAATGACTTGCTATTCGCTGAGCTCCACCTTCTTTCAGGTTAAGAAAGCCAAGAACTGCCCAGGCATGATGAAGAAAAGAAGGATACTAAAACAAATTAAACTATGATGAAATCCGATATAATATTGCCTCGAGATGTAAAAACTAGTGCAATTAGTGTGCAGGGTTCACAGACTCTGGTCCTGAAGGACTACTGTCTAGCACATTTTGGTTGCATCCCTGTTCTAAGCTTCAAACAAGGTAAGAAAAGCTTAATTTGCGAAATAGACGTTTTATGTTGATTGAGTAAAAAATCTGCATGGTGGTAACCCTCCAAGACTGGAATTGATGACCCCAGTGTAGTTTTCTCAACATGCAAACATATATATATACATATATATATATATATATATATATATATATATATATATATATATATATATATATATATATATATATATATATATATATATATATATATATATATATATATACAAAAGTTTGGACACACCTTCTCATTCAAAAAGTTTTCTTTAAAATTGAAAATAGTAGATTCACACTGAAGGCATCAAAACTATGAATTAACACGTGTGGAATTGCATACATAACCAAAAAGTGTAAAACAGGTGAAAATGTCCTTCTAGCTTCTTGAAAGTAGCCTTGAAAGGAAAGTCAGTCTGAAAAACATTTTGAATTATATATATATATATATATATATATTATATGATATGTATGCATGTGCAAATACACATGGACTGAAATTCCTCAGTTAATTCTGTGGTCCAAACATAAAATCTCATTTTAAATTTTCAAAACTAAACTGTTTTAGATGTAATTGCCTCTTTGGAACGTAGAATGTAAAAAAACAGTTAATAATAATTATAAAAGAACAAAATAGTGTTGAGAGTAAACATACATAGACAAACTAAATCTACATTTAAATATGTGAAAACTGAATAAATAACGTGATGTTTAGTCGAATGGCCTACAAGCAAACAGAAGCATTGTAGAGACCACAGCAGTTTGCAAAATAAATAGTTGCATTTTTCACTCCGGTCCAGGATCCTTCAAATGAAATTGTCTCATTTATGATAGTGCTACAAAAAGAAGAAAAAATTATTAGATGAGTTTTTTGCTGATTGTAAATGTCTCACCTGCCTTTTCAACTTACTTTGCAAAAAGATCAAAGCAGCAGGTTTCGAGTTTGGGTGTAGTTGTTTCAAAGACTGCGTTTTGAAACAGACTCACACAATCCAGTGGAGGAACAAAAAGGATACCTAGAGGTAAAACAATGAAAACAGACTTTAAAGTAAGTGTTCTCAAATGAGGACTCTTGCTGAAAAGATTAACAGTTCGCGAACAAACTTTCTGCAAAGTTTGCAAATATAACGCATATCATTAGAGATAACAATTTGTATGGATAAAGATAATCACCCAAATCTCTTTCACTCAAAAAAGCTGTGAAGTTGATTCGTTGGTTTATTTCATGTTTTTGCAAATTAACCAACAAATATCTTTGAACTGTTTTACTCTAAGGCTAAATTCAGACTGGAGCCCAAAGTGACCCAAGTCTTTTGCCCATATGGGACCTGTATCGGATATTTTCAGACCAGTATGAACAGCTCAATTTGGATTTGATTCCGATACAGATCAGATTATTTGCCATGAGACCTCAGTCTGAACAGCCAGGTCACATTTATCTGGTTTTGCATCATTGAACCCAACTTAAACACAGTTTCTCACAGATACAAGTTGCTGGAGAAGATGTTCTTGTACTGAAATAGTTACAGGAAGAGCCCAAAGATGCATTTGAAGCTTAATGAAGTCACGTTGCTACTCGAGTTTTAACTCTCTTTCGGGAGTTTACCGTAATATTTTATTTTCTGCCTCAACCTTTTTCTTAACATTGTTTAATACTATTAAAGTTGACTCTGATCAGATATTTATGCCCACAAAGCCTCAAGCGTGCCAGAGAGCAGGTCCTTTAGTATCTATTAGCAGAGCATTCTGGGGGATGTAGTTACTCTTCTGTAGAACATTCCTCCACATCGAAGCTGCATTTTGTTCACACAGAAGCCAGATAGCAGGCGCATGTTATTTGTAATGTGAACAAAAGCACAAAAAAATCTGAATTGGTCGTTAACAACAGCAGTCTGAATACAGCCATAGCATCTCTGGCAGGAGCAAAAAGCCCCAAATTTCAAATAGATTTTGATTAGTGTAGTTTGACACAATGCGACTCAATGTTAGCTTAAAGTAGCAGCTGCCAGTTAAAATAGTCTTTAATTGTTCAGCTTTGCAAAACATTCCAGCAGGCTGCATTTTACCTTCTCATCAACCACGCATGTTGTTTTGTTGGATTTCAACGAAAAACCCTCTTGCTTCAATCCAAAACTGCTAACCCCTGAATGAATGTGTGAAGTTAAAACAGATTATATAAACAAGAGATTTCTCACCAGCAACACAGGCGTTGATGAGAGAGACACACGTGCCAGTGAACAAAGCTCTGAGCACTAAAGAAGATATCACACCTTTCTTTGAGGGACATATAGAAGCTGTTGAAAAATAGAAATAAAAACGTTATCAGCAAATGGAAGTTATAAAATAACTGATAAAAAGTGACAAGGTACATCATTAACAGCATAATCCTTTAATAGCTTTTAAGAGATACCCACACAAGCCTCCAATCACAATCCCAAGAGAGCTGAAGTTTGCAAAACCACACAGGGCATACGTGCAGATGATTTCTGATCGAACCTGCAAGTCATCACACACACGCAGTTAATGACTCAGACAAACCAACAGCCCATTTACACAAGATCATGAGGCACCACATAGTTACTCACGGAGAGCACATTTTTATCGACGCCTTCTTCAAAAAGCCCATTAAGTCTGTTGTTTTTGAGCTCCGAGAGCTTCTCGTAGGCTATAAACTCATTGAGGAAGAGTTTAGTGCCAATTAGTTCAGCCACTGTGAAAGACTCTTTCGTATGGAATCCCCATCATGAAGGCCACCGGCATGAACACGTAAGAGCAGATCAACTGAGGGTGGAAATGAAAGACTAGTTATATTTAAGATTTAAATATAAAGATTAATGAGATGATGACTATTGTGTATTTGTTTCGCCCAAACAAATCACTTCTTTCAAGATGAAAATTTTTTTCAAGCGTTAAATGTAATCTGTTTGGATTTGTTTGGTTTTGATTCAAAGTTAGCATACATTTATTATAAACATGACATTTGAAATTGAAAAACCTCAAAGGAGACTTCGGGGTATCCAACCATTCCTCCAAGCCATCTGAGTGTGGCATTAATGAAGTCCAGAATAGCTAGGAAAGCAATCAGATTGGCAGCGATGTTGGCCACAAGTCCTATAGATGCAGAAGCACCACCGCTCACAGCCTCCAGAACATTCTGTTCGCCACTGAATACAACAATATTTAAAACATTATGAAAGGGATGGAGCATTAGGAGGATACATTTCAGTTGAAAAGGTCCACTCACCCACCGTCCACCTTAATCTGACCCTTGGATTTGAACTTGCTCTTTTCCGTCTCAGGGTAGGAGAGCTTGGAGATGGCTAAAGCGCATGGAGCGGCCATCACTGATGCAGAAATCAGAGATGAGGCATCGATCTGTTTACAAAGCATAATCTTTATCTCATAATATTCAGTTGAAAAAAAAAACAAATTGTGCATTTTAGTAAAGCTCAGCATGTTAGAAACGATGAAATAAAAATATTAATCTTGAATACCCCGAATGAGATGAATGCCCCCATAACGCTGCCGGCGATGGTGGCAAATCCCCCCACCATTACAGCATGAATCTCAGATTTGGTCATGTCCTTCAAATATGGACGAATCAAGAGAGGCGCCTCAGTCTGGAAGAAACCAAATCATTAAAATCTCTGAGAATAATGAATTACAATCTTCATTTTTGTACTTTGTCTGTGTGTGACTTGCTAATTTTAATTTTTATAAAGAATTTGAATTATGTTGTTTAATCAAGCAAAAACCTAAAGTTTACATAAAAAAACACACAATCCTCAAATAAATAATTCATGATATTATAATTGTATGACCAGCTCCTGTATATGCGCTTCAAATTGTTCAACTGTACTGACAAACAGATACAATAAGATATAATAAGTAAACAGAGAAAACAATCATTGTGTATCGTGCATTCCTTTACCTGGCCGACAAATATGTTCCCTGCTACACTAAGAGTCTCTGTGGAGGAGGTTCCCATTGTAACCTGCATCACCCAGGAAATCTTGGCACAGAAAAGCACACCAAAAATAATCATCTTTTTTCTGAAGACAGCTTCTTGAAGGTGTCTCAAAGGTGAAAATACAACAGGGCAGAATTGAGTCACCCTTACCTTTGTGATGACCCACTGCATCACCCCGAGATAGTAGAGCACTGACATTACACTGCTGAAAAACACCACTATTGGCAGAGCCTGCAAGAAACGGGCAACATTCACAAGTATCAAATATCATAAATATCGTACATCTCATTAAGTAAAATTTTATTAAATTATGAAAATTGTAAGACTCCTGAATAATAAGAATATCCTCTGAAATAACACTGGTGTATCAGATATGGTTAAAATAAACTATGAGTTCTAATACTTTGTCTTCATATTATGGAGCTTGCTCCTGACCTTTAAAGCCCTTAAAGTCTTTAATCCTCTGTATCTCTCTGAACTCTTTGTGATTAGATTGAAACCTCGCACTTTTTATTCTTCCTCGGTTTACTGCAGGTTGTTAGAAGGACTAGCTGTGAGCCTCAGACGCTCTAGAACAAGCTTCCAATCTGGGTTTGCAAATGTTCCTTACAAAGCAACTTCAAGTCTCGAGATTTTGCTCTTCAGACAGGTTTCCACAATGTACGATTCATTTTGGTACCTTGAGTTACGAATTAGGTGCTTTTTTTTCATTCACACTTGGACTAGCAAAGGCAGTGCTGGATGGAGTTATGGAAAAAAGCCAAAATCCTGCCCCCTTATATCCAGCTGACATATCTCAGAGGCACTTCTAATGTGTTTTTATTTAATTTGACAAAAATTTTAAAGGTAAAAATTACACCACTCGCATATTTTCACCTCGAAATATAACCTAAACCAAAAAGCACTTTACCACCCTTTAACTTATCATTTTTCTAAAGTTATTTCTTCCTATGTAACTTTGTACAATGTCCTTGAGAGCTTTGAAAGATAGTTTGTTATTATTGTTTTTAAAACCTGGCATGAAATTAACTGATAAAAAGGATTCCAGAGAAATGGATTCCATTCACTTGATATCAAACTAAACTCGAGCCACATGTGAAGAAAAAAATACTGGTTAGATATGTTTAAAAGTGTGCTGTTGCTTTTTTTGTTGTTGTTGTTTTTTTACATGGTTCACTGCAGTTTTATAGAAAACTAGTATATTGTTTTCTGTCTAAAAACTATTTTTCATTAAAATCAACAGAGAATTCCACATTATACGTTTCATTTGCACATTTTGGTCGTTACTAACCTGGAAGGCAAATATGTTTTCAATGAGGTTTCCGAAAACAAAAGATGAACCAGCTTTTGTATAGTCCAGAAATATCTGCAAAAGAAGACAAAAAAAAGAGTTTATTAGGCATCAATATCACTTTCATCACATAAACCTTTCCTCTAAACACAATGCTGTAGTAGGTTTTACAAGATATTATCCTTTCTCGTGTTCTCTCTTTCCCTTCTTTTTTCTCTTTATTTCACTCCTTACCTGTTTTATCTATGTTCAGTATTGTTCTGTAAAGCACTTTGAATTGCCAATCTGTATGAAAATGTGCTATACAAATAAAATAGTCTTGCCTTGCTTTGTATTTCTCTCTCTCTCTCTCTCTCTCTCTCTCTCTCTCTCATCTCTCTCTCTCTCTCTCTCTCTCTCTCTCTCTCTCTCTCTCTCTCTCTCTCTCTCTCTCCCTCCCTCTCTCTGATATCTTACCTGAACTTGCTGTCCCAGCCATTCGAATGCAACAAGACCAGGCTCTGTCCTAATCACAAACAGACCAATGGCAAACTGCAAGCCAAGACCCCAGAAGACAGTCCTCCAGCTCACCTATGCACAATTAAACACAAACAAGAGTACTTTTAACAATATCACATGGTTCAGATGAAACTGAAACCACCAAAATTCTTTAAAACAGCGCCAATACAGACTTCAACTTAAGGAGTTTTTTTTCTTATATACATGAAAAGCTTACACTGTTTTCGGTGGATAAAGGAAATACTTAGACAAATACAGAATATAAATAACGTAATACATCGAACCATAACCAAAACTATATTGACTTTGGAGTAAAATGTTGGAACGGATGTTGGTTAAAGTAAAAAAATGTCAGTGAATTATGTGAGAGGCTTCTACATGGTGATTAGATCCGAAAAAGTTCCAAAGTCTAAGAAAGGCATTCCGAGATAAGCCCGCTCTTGTGTGTGTGTGTGTGTGTGTGTGTGTGTGTGTGCAGGTGTGTGTGTGTGAGTGCGTAACTACTCACTGCAGTTCTGTGTGCAGAGAAGAGGAAGAGGGCAATAATAAACAGACAGACGCCACCAAAAGAGATGAGCTGCTCCGGCCTTTTGCTCGTGTCCACCGCTAGCCAGGCCACAAGCAGACCCAACACGACCACAATAAATACCCTGGTCACACCAAAACATCACTTGAGGCACAAGGATTTACTTCTTGTGTTAAAAATATTTAATGCCATGCCTTCTGCTGGACAACTCTTAAACATTCTTTTTTTTTTTTTAAAAAATGAAACTAAAGCAAAAAAAAAAATTTAAACAATGTGCTGCAACAAGTTGAAGAAAAGTAAAAAAAAAAGTAGCTGAAATGGAAAAATATATTATAAAATGTAATATTCCAAAGTGTTTTAGTTTGATGAGGTTCTGTCGTTAATAAGTTGATATATCAGTACACATTCATTCATTCATCTTCATGTCGGCTTTCTTCCCTTTCGGGGTCGAAACTCTCTGGCATATGTTTTACGCGGCAGATGCCCTTCCAGCCGCAACCCATTGCTGGGAAACTATCAGTACACAATGTACCTTAAATTGATCTGCTGGTTTCAACCATTATGTACAAACCTATTTGCAAAATAAAACAAATGAAATGTTCCAAATAAGGTATCTTCACTTCAACAATGCTTAAGGAAATGTCAGAAAACAAATAGTTTTCTTTGAAAACAAATGTTTGTAATAATACACAGTAAACAATTATTTATTAAAAGCTGACCAAGTTAACAGTTAACAATGCGTCTTTCATATAAAGTTTGCAATTAATTTAGAAAAATGCAGCTAGGGTTATGTTTTGCACATGTCACACATAACATCCATACTCAAAGAAATACACCGGGTGCCAATAAGGCAACATGCAAAATATAATTCACCTCTACATTTATCTGAACTAATCTCACTACATTCCTCTTCCTCATTCTGGTTAGAGCCCTGACAACCCCAAACCCTTCTGGGTGAAAGAGCCTTTTGTTAGAACAAGCTCCCAGCCACGGTTGGAAACAGTATATATTTGGAATAGCTTTTAAGAAAAACCTCAAAACCTTCTCTTTAGACAGGCTTTTGATGTATAGTACAGTATAAAGATGCTCTGTGCTTTTAGCACTATTTTGTATTTACTCCTATGTTTTGATTTCTCGTCTTTGTGCCATGATCTGTGTTTTAACTTATTTACCTTGTTTTGGTAATTGACTCTACATGGCCATAAAATAGAGCAAATCTGAATTTATATTTTATAAATCTGTAAAAACTGTTGCAATGTGTTTATTTTATGTAGTTTTCTATGCCGTGTCATTAAATATATTGCAAAGAAATGTACTTGGAGACTCAAAAAGAATACCACAGCTTTGAAAATCTGTGTTTAACCACAGAAACATTGGGAACCTTGGATAATCAATGTAAAGAATATTTCACAAACTTCTGAGCTTAAATTGATGACAGAAAGATCTTAGCTCTTTTCGTCTTCGCAGGGTACTCTTTTTCAGGTATCATTTTTGAATCACCCTGTACAATTTTTGTAAAACTAGCAAAAATAACATTATTCACTTCATTACATGTAAACAACAACTATTTTGGAACTTCATGGCAGAGCTAGCCTAAACATGTAATTAGCCTCTGTGTTTACAGTGACTTATTGCTGCCACAAAAAAAGGTAAAAATGTAAAAGCCTTCAAATAATGACAAAACAACTTGTGATATATTTTGGTGAAAAAAGAATATGTGTGTTGTGAGTCACTAACTGCTTCCAACAAAAGTGTAGCTCAATACAGAATGACCAGTAACTGAATTTTATATTTAACGTAAAAACTGCTGCACATTACAACTTTTCCTCAAAATCAAACAAATCCTGCTTTTTCATTTTTTTAAATAAATAAAACTCTATTAAATCAATAAGCGTATTAACTTGATTTCTTGATTTCCAAATTATTGTGAACTCAATTTTTTTTTAAATACTAAAAGAAAGAGCACTTAATTTAAAACTGTATAGAGACACTTTTCCTACTCACCATTTCATCCATCTGGTATTGGATTTGAAACACCTTTGCACAGGCTTGAAGCACTTCTTGATGCTGCCACCCTTGTATCTAAACACAAGTTCAGAGACGAGGATAACCACCCCAAGACAAGTGAGAATGATCAGAGCAAGAGCCCTCCGGTAGTTCAGATAGCAGGCATAAATGAAGTATGCCAAATAACCTGCAATGCAAAAACACACAACGTAAGCATAATGTGTTGAATTTATCCATCACACAATTATACAAATGACACGTTGATTACCTGCAGCAAGGATTCCAAGAATGATGTATTTGATAACTGTGGAGTGAGCCTTGAAGAAGTTCTCTGTGACTGTGATGGGCAAGCATGCTTTGCTGTGATGAACCATGTAGAAAAACAAAGGTTTTATACCCGAAAAATGTTACAACATGCATAAATGTCTATGTTGTGAAGTGTTGGTACTTCTCAGTGAATGTGATGTGGATTAT
The DNA here is from genome assembly GCA_900490495.1 of Danionella dracula. Taxonomy (NCBI): domain Eukaryota; kingdom Metazoa; phylum Chordata; class Actinopteri; order Cypriniformes; family Danionidae; genus Danionella; species Danionella dracula. Next base: position 9,184,132 of record UELW01000178.1, read on the forward strand.
CAGATCATAAAGTCTGCATTTTACTGACATAATTTTATAATCTGATTGCAGCACTGTAATCTTTACACGTGAGCAACGGTTGATAAAAACAGTGTTTTCTTTGTTTACTTAGCGCGGCTTGATTCAACTAATTTGTCCACAATGCAACATGTGCCTAATATTTTGTTCTCTGTTGTACTAGCTTTTTGCTTAATGTGAGCTGCAACCAGCACCCCTACAAACATAGCATTTACCAGAAAGAAGAATGAAAAATGCTAATAGTCAAAATTTTTTCAAGTGAGTAAAATGGCTCTGGTTGTTCTTTAGCCAGTTAAACTCAATCATTATTCTCATTTTTTAATCTAAATCCACAAAAGCTTGGTATCTCACAATATGTAATATCGACTCAATCTCCACTTTGTGAACTGTGACAGTGAAATGTATTGTGCAATGATAATTCATACCTTATGCATGAATTTGACTCTTTCTCTGACTTTGAATCCTTCTCAAACTCCTCTATTTCACTGTAACTTGAATCATCTCTTAATTTTTCCTCCTGCAGAAAAAATTCATCATTGCGTCTCAGTAGAGATCCACACATTCTCCCAGGTAGTCTTACCTTCACAAAAGCGGGATTGTCCACACCTTTTTCGTCCCCGTACGAAACGGCTGCCAACTGTAAATCTTCTTTCTCCGCTGCAGAGAAAGCACCAGAAATCTGAACTTAACTTTCTCCATATCAGTTTCAACAAATCAGCCAAAGAATCCTTAACCACTGCTCACAGAACTCAAACAAACACCTCCTTTGTGTGAAAAACACCTGTTGCTTGAAAAATCACTAAAGAATAGAGAGGTACATAAATGGCTTACTCATTGTGAGTTCTCAGGGACAACTGCTGGTTCTTGAACCTTGAGCTGAGATATATATACTCTGCTCACTTGGCAATCTTATCACTAATTAACTACATACAAATCAGTTTTCTGGTTATTGAGGATGACCACAATTAGTTGTAAGAAAACATGATCTTTTTATCATTTATGACTGTAAGGCTCCTCCTTATTGCCAAAGATACTTAGTATAGAAAGCAACAGACATGTACAATGTTTTTATTGTTATTTATGGCAGTATGCCCCCTTCCTTATTTCCAAAGGTACTCGAATGCAAAGTACAGTCTATAATCCACTGCCTCAACAGCAGTCATTTGATGAGTTTAGGGAGAGGTCATTGAGCTTCAAGACAATAGTAGCTAAAGGGCTAAAAGCACTTCAAGTGTGTCACTTGTGAGCTGTGAGGTGGTAGCCTTGTTTTTTTTTTAAACCATGTAATAAATAAAAAATGCACATCTGTGTTACTTTTGATGAGAACTGGCAATTGCTATATAATTTGAATAGGTTTAATCTCATGCTGTCACAATTAATTAAACAAATGAAACACAATTTACTTACACATACATGTTACAAGATGTATTTATAATCATTTATTGGATCACTGACTGTTCCAAACAAGTCCAATCAGGTTAATAAAACACATTTATATGAATCCTTAATATAGACACTGGGGGAAATGGATTTTAATATTAAACAGTGTTGACTTTATGCAGACTAAGGAGTAAACATGGATACTTTAACTTGGTTTTAAAAAACTAAGCTTTTCGCATTAAACTTTTTTTACGAAAAAAAGGAAGTCTTAAATGTAACTTTTCATTAAAAAAGGAAACATTTGGTTACAGTTGTTTTTCAATATGTACTTTCATTTTGGTTCTCAAAATTTTTTATATGACTTTTTTACAAGGTCAAAACAAATTGTTTAATGACCATTATTCAATCTCTTTTATTGCATCCGATAAAAGCGCTTGAAGGGGAGAGGATTACCAATTAAGATTAAAAAATAAAAAATTCAATTAAGCATTTGAAATTAAATCTTACGTCAAATAAACTTACATTTTCATAACGTAGTGTAGTGTTAAAACATTTTGAATAAAGACAATGAATTTAAAATAATAATAGAACAAGTTATTTCACGACTGGTTGACTTTGGTTCAGGGCTTCTCTTCAACTTTATGATTTTATTTGGTATCTGTTACAACTTACTCACAATTTTGGTCACAGTGTTTACTTATTGTGGAACAATATATTCACAGAAAAAAGTTTATTAATTTTAATGTTTGCATTTTTTTGACTTAGAATTTGACAGCTTCATGAACCTGAAGATGAAGAAGGTCAAGAAAGAGCCATCAAAAGTCACAAGACAATAGTTGAGGATTTTGAGGCTCCTGAAGACACTGGGAAATCCAGTCTTGGGGTTTCCATGGTTTTTAAGAAAACTGCCAGTGAGCCACTAATTTGATCTGAAATGATAAAACCATAACCTAAAGCTGCCCTCCTCTGAGCTGAAAACTGTAAATAACTTTTTCAGCTGTAACATTGGCATTTTAACATATTGTAAGAGACACTATGCAATCTGCTCTAGTTTGACTCCAGCCTCAAGCAGCCGGTCAGTGAATTTCAGTTTCCCTCCCTTCCTCAGCCTCAAACACATCAATGTTTGAAAGTGTAACTGAATTCATGGTTTGACTGATTAAACATATCCAGATTTCCAGTAGTAGTGAATGTTGCATTTATTTACATTCTGTCTGAAAAAAATGTGGAGGTATACAATCGATAACAGCAAATATCCATTGTGAAAATGTGTGATTTTAAAGAACAATTAAACATTAAATTCACTAGTATCTCTTGTCATCTGTGACTTTTTTATGACTACTTGTTGCATGTCGGTCAATTGCTTTGGTAAAATTACTGCACCGCAGAATCTGGCACTATGCAAAACAACATGGGATTGGTTGTTTGTCATGTCAGTCAAACAGCCTCATGGGTGGGTCTTGACCAAAACAGCTGCCAAAACTCCCTACAATCCCTACAATATTCCAATCTTCAAAACAGCTGCCAAAACTCCCTCTCAATCTTCTGTGAGCCTAAACCTCTGATTAGCACTCAGAGGAAGAGCCCAGGCCTTGAGGTGACTCGGAGGAGGCGTGTTGCTGTTGTCAATGAAGCCAAGTGTGTCTGCATCTACTTAGTTCACACGCTCCTCTGCTTTTAATTATTAGTTTTTGTTGAAAGCAGTACCTTTATGTTATATACAAATCCAATAATGATTTTTTTCATTTTTTTACATTTAAAATCAAAAAATTTGATTGTTATGTCCCACTTTTAAAAGGCGAAAGTAAAGACAAGCTAAAATGACAAATACTTACAGTTTTATATATATATATATATATATATATATATATAATATATATAAATATATATATATATATATATAGATATATATATATATATATATATATATATATATATTATATATATATATATATATATATATATTATATATATATATATATATATAATATATATATATAAACATAAAATGCTTGTTTTTTATTTGGAGGATTGAAAACACTAATATAATGCAGGAGGAGATAACCATAAACTGTTTGCATGTGATTGCTTACTGCAGCAAGGGATTAATACAGAGCCGTGTCATTGTGAATCAACAGACCTTAAAGTCAATGCTTAGAATGGCAGGATTCTTTGCGCTACGTTGCTTTCAAAAATAAAGGAAATTATTAATTAAAAGTAGACTGAAAATGTAGTTTGCAAAGATGGATTTTTTCCTGATTTTGTAAGTATTTAGAAGCTAGGTAACACTTTTACAGTTAACTGTGTATATCATACATATATTTTAGAATATATTGATCACTTCTTTGCAACCCTAAACAAGGGGTTCCAGCTTATAGTTCAACAGCTCCAATTCATGAAGTCAGCTTGATTAAATGGTGGGGGTTGTGAGTTATAAGGAAAAATCTGGATTTGGATATATTTGATATTTAGTCTGTATAAAGGTTTTATGAACAGCAGTTCTTAAATTTGAACAATGTATCCAAGTTTCATAAAAAAGACTGTAATTGGCACACTTCTGGTAACACATTTTGAATAGATTAACTGAAATAATTTTTGAACAATGTGTGGAATATGATGTATTTTTTTTTAACCCATAAAAATAAACGACACATATAATGTGTTTTATATAACTAAAGATGATGCTGACACCGCTTAATGGACCGTGTTTTGCATCCCTGTTTGTATGAAAGGTATGTACAAAAATACCTTCATGACGGATTTTTGTCAGTTGCTTCTACAATACACATATTTCAAACATTTATCCTTTTCTGTCATTTTATGTTATTTTTTATTTATTTAGGATAATTATACTATATTAATTTAAGTTTTTGGTCATTTTGGTAAATGAATATGGTAAATTTTATATCATGTTTATTAATTGCACATTATGAGAAATTAAAGACCATATAAAAGAAAAACAATGGTGAGTTATGATGTGTTTGCTGAAGCATGGGAAAGCTATTCCACCCTGCCAAAGTCTCTCTTTCAATCTAATCTACCCGTAATCTTTTGTAATGATGTAAACACCACGTGCACAAGTCTAACTTCACAAGCAGTTTATGAGACAAATTAAACAAACATTGATTTAATTTAAACCTATATTTATTGGACAGACAGGATATCCAACCATTTGGCATACAAACAAACATGTTTATAACTTAAATTCATAACCCATACCGCATGGAAAAATTTTATATGAACATAAAACTGAATGTATGCAATAAGGATTGGATTGTTAATGGTTGTACAGAGATGTACAGAGACCTGTTGATTGTAAAAAAAAATGTTATCCAACATCATCTCTTTAAAGTAAGATAAGTAAGATGTCACTATGCTGCTCAGATAAACATTCTGAATGGAATTATATTATGAATTTAAATCAAGTAAAAAAAATTCACTTCCAATCAGGTGTCTATCTCAAAAGCTCCCTTTAAACCTGTAAATTGGTTGTTTTAATGGATGTGAGATGACCACAGCTTCTCATGTGAACAGCTTTAACACAAAACCAACATACAGTCAATGCTCTAGATCAGTGGTTATTGTGGTACGTGTTCCACTAGTGCAGGGGTGTCCAAACCTGGTCTTGGAGGACCAGAGCGCTGCACATTTTTGGTTCAACCATCATGAAACACACCTGTGGCACTAGGCTCCTCTGATTGGCTGAAGCTAGAGGAGTATGTATACTACAGCAGGGTCAAAACTAAAATGTGCAGGGCTGTGGCCCTCCAGGACCAGGTTTGGACACCCCTACACTAGTGGTACTTAGAAACCTCTTGGTTGTAGGCGATGATGGCAGGGTTCATTACTGTGTGTAGATGTCAAACAAAAAATTATCAGGCGTGACAGATTGAGACATTAATCGTGGCCCATTGGTTGATTGTTTTGAAGGACAATGTGTTAGTCCAATGAAATCACAGGCCCCTTTCTCCAGCTTCTGCCTAAATCTGCCACTTAACCCTCCGAAGCAGCGATAATGAGGCTTATCGTGCTTGATAACAGAGCGATACAGTTGCATCGCTGGGCTTTGCCTCACTCAAATCTCGCATCGAGTTTCATTTTAAACAGAAGAAATGTAAGTAATTGCTGTTAAAATACTAAATTTCCAAGTCTTTTGGCACAAATCCTACACAGGTAAAACATATAATGTTACATTGGGATTGCTTAAAAGTGAAGCTACTCATGCTACTCAATCATTTAATTTTTTATTTCTTTCACAATTTTTTATAATTACTGTCACATCTGAGTCCAGTTTTAATTAATTAACGACACGTTTAGTTAATGAATGAACGGCATATTATTTAATCAATTGTGGCACTTTTGTTCCTCCATATCTATGTAGGCGGTTGGTAGGAATTGAAGCCACGTCCACAGTGTGGCGTTGCAGTTAAGCGAACCAGGTCCTTTAAGCATAGAGGAAGAGGAAAGAGCTGATCGCAACCAGACAGCAAAAAACTGTAAACAACGCACTTTAAACCTCACTTATTAAACACAACTTACGCTGACTCGCTCATCCACTCGCATGGCATTTATAAGTCTGCTGTAAAAGTAGATTTCTGTTGAAACGTGTTTTATATTTCGATTAACATTAGCCTCAACTAGCTGGAAATAGCGGTCAATCGACAAGAATACTAAAGCTTAAATATAAAGACTAAAGTCTTTATATTTTCTTGAAATATATATTTAAGTATTAGTACGATGTATATTAAAATGTATAATCGCGTTTTACTGGGTTCGCGTTAAGTGTAAAAACGAGACAGCAGAGGATGGACTGTCAGAGTTGTGTTCAAATGTTAGCACAACAGCTAAAGCTAATGTTCACTAGACGTCGTACTTCACATCCGTAAATACAGCGTTACCAGTGATTTATATTTATCCCTGCCATTGTTAGTTTGAAAGTAAGAGCAGTATGCTTGACAAGATAACATTACTTTGAACGATATTAATATTCATAAAATAATATCGTTTTTACATTTTAATAATGTTAATGATCAAAGAAAGTGGTTTCTGATTGGATAAACATTTATTTGCGTAACCTGCTCCGGTACCATGGAGGCTCCTGGAAGTCACAGCAATCCCATGCAGATGAAGCCTCACAGCTGCAAAACTGGCGGGAACCAATAACAGCTGAGATGAATTAGCCACGAGTCAAATGGTAAGACAACTCTCATATTTATTTTGTAATGTATGTTTCTCTAATTGAAAATTTCATGAAACTTGCAGGCATTCTTATAATGTAACATGGTTTAAATAATATTGTTAGACTATATTGAAAGCCAACTGTTGTCATACATCTACGCATAACCTCCTCAGATATGGGTGATATGAAGACCCCTGACTTCGATGATCTCTTGGCTGCCTTTGACATCCCTGATGCAACCAGTCTGGATGGCAAAGAGGGCATTCATGGTAATCAGGATGTGGCAGATGGACATCTTAAGCATCAAGAGATGTGTATGGAGACCGCTCTTTCAATCCCTCATCTAGTGCCTGCAATTGATGCTCCAGTTGTCAGTGTTATAGTAAAAAACACCAGTTGCCAGAACTCCAATGAAAATCTTGTTGAAAAGGACAGCGCTCACTTAGGGCACCATTTACACAATGGATGCAAAGCTTTTTCTACTTCTTTGGAAACTCTCTCCTCCTGTTATGTTAAGCTGGATAGTTCTTCTGTCAATGGGAGTGGTTTAAAATATTTTTTAGAGAAATATGAAAAAAAATCTGGCCTATCCGCATCTGTGGCTGGGTTTAGTCCTATTTCTAGCACAGAATCGGAAGATATTCCGAAAGATGGAAGAGATGACTGTTTAAAAACATGTGATACCTCAAATTTCCTATCCGATTCACTCTTTACATCATCGACTGTTCCTGTTTCAGACAATAATGAAAAACCAAACTTTCCTAACTTGATCTCCACTGTAAGACAGTTTGGTTCAAATGAGAAGGATGATCGTGGATGTAATGGTTCACCTTTCAAATTTGATGAAATGAAAAATAATGATTTGAATGCAGAGAAAAAATGCAACCAATCTTATGAAGCCGGATCTCAATCACCAGAGTCTAGTGCTCCTTGTTCTCCTTCATGCATCAAGTCTCAGACTTCCCGATTATCCTCTTGCCTTAATGCATTAGCAGCCTTGAATGCAAAAACTGATTCTGATGGCCAAATTGATTCAAAGGACATTCCAGTTACTTCTAAGGACTATATGAAAATGAATCAAAAACTGCCTCTAAGTAGCCCAAGAAGCCCTTTGGAGATTGCGAAACGTTATGGCAAGCAGCCTGACAGCCCAATTAGTGTTTGCAGTGACAACAGTGGTAAAATGTCTCCAGCTGCTGCGACTGGCTCGTCTCTAGCCATCCCACGAGTCCGTATAAAGACAATCAAAACCTCATCTGGAGAAATCAAACGCACCATCACAAGCATCTTGCCAGATTGTGAAACCGAAGATGTCATGCCACCATTTGGGTCATCTCCATCTCAGTCGACAGTGGAGCAGACTTTTTCAAAGCCGTTGCTTCTGAGTCTTTCAAATGATTTGACTTCACAGGCGGTTTTGGAAGATGGAAGTAGGGAAATCTCCAACAAATTATCAACAAGCTCAAAAGCAGAGAAGATTTCAGAGAAACTGAAATCCCAAAACGATTCTTTCAAAACCACACAAGATGTGAAGACGAAGAGTTCTTTCACTCAGCTGGCTTCTGCTAATGCAAACTACCTTCCAAAGGCACTACACTTGGCAAACCTAAACCTCGTTCCACATAGTGTAGCTGCATCAGTTACAGCGAGATCTTCCTCTAACAGACAGAAACCTTCTCGGTTGTCATCGTCAATGGTGTGTAGTTCAGTTCCATTGGTCCATCAAGTAAAGAAAGCGTCACCAAACGCAAGAGTAGCTGTCCAAAATGCTGCAGCTGGAACGTTAAACAGACTGTTGAACTATACCAATCCAGTGCCGACGTATGTTCCCAACCTTTGTCCTCCACCAGGCACCAATATCAAGCTCCCACAGCATGGCTATTGCTGCCTTGAATGTGGAGATTCCTTTGGGTTGGAAAAAAGTCTAGCTTTCCATTACAGCCGCAGAAGCGTGCACATTGAAGTTGTGTGCACACACTGTTCTAAAACATTAGTGTTTTATAACAGATGTGCTCTCCTGGCACATGCTAGAGATCACAAGAAGAAAGGCATGGTCATGCAGTGTACTCAGTTGCTTATGAAGCCTATTGCTGTTGACCAGATGGTTGCACCCACCGATCCTAAGAAGTCTTTACGTCAGCTAGCTTTTTGGAACTGGGATGAGTCATCTAATGGCCAAGGGGTTTTGCCACTTTATCCTGAAAAAGTTATTAGAAAAGGATTCAAGTGTCTTGACTGCAATACACAAATGGTTGACTCCAAAGCACTTGCAGGACACTATCAGAAACCTTTGGAGCCTGAAGGACTGGTGAGTCAAGATTATGAATTCATCTACCAAATTCAGATTTATTTTCTGCTATTAAAGCTAACTTGCAAGCTGAATATTTTGAAAATACTAATTGTCAATGTGTTGGTCAAATTGGATAATATTAAAATAATTAAATTACGTGAAAGAATAACTGTTAAGAGTTACACATTTTAAATGATATTACATGAGGCGTTTTACTCAAAATTACAATGAACAGCATTAAAATAAAGTAGTTGCACCAAATCTGAAGTCTAGCTTTGACACAACTGAAAAGCTCAATATCTTTTGTTTTGTGCATTCCTAGTTTTTTTTTTCGGAAAAAATCTTTCTTGATATTAAACCACATTTTTATTCAAATTTTATAGCATTTTGGAAACAAACTCTTCAAATCTATCTTGTATTTATGTACTTCTTACAATATTGTATTGATTGTCATTTTTTAAGAAAACATCAGATTCCCATTTCACACAAGTTGATCTTGATTCTTTCAAGGACTTCAGAGAAGGCAGTAAAATATTACTGTTGTTAAATGTTTTTACTTAATTTACTTAATTGATGACATATTACAGTAAAGAGTTGTTATATCTCAAATCACCCAGATTCATAGGTGGGTGGAGTATCCAAAAATAACTTGAATAAAAGTATAAGTACCTGTTGAAATACTTAATAATACTTAGATAAAATATCATTCATTTATTATATTTATGATCTTAGTCATTAGATATTAGATATTAGATATCTATGATATTAGTAACTTAGGAACATATGTAACAAAAAAAATCAGTAAAAAGTTACTTGACTAGCAGGAAAAGTACTCTGAACGGAACGGACAGCTCCAAACGGAGCTACATAGAGAAAATAAGCAACTTTTTTTTTTTTTTTTTTTTTTTTATGTTTTGTTTTTAAAAAGATCTTGATTCTCTTAATGCATCCAATTGGAACTCACTCATTTTGAGTGACATTTGTCTCAGTCATTTAAATCATGTAGCAATAAGTAAACAGTAAATGCAAGAGACTATAAAGGTTAAAGTCATGGCAGTAAACTGAGATCTCAAATGCACTAAAAACCCAGCCACAGTATTTGACATCCTATTAAAGTGAAACAGGGTTTCGTTCAAGAGCAGGAACAATACCCTTATAATTGTACATTGTATGTAAAAAGAACAACCTAAAAGGAAAAAGGTTGTTTCAAGTCTGTCAAAAGTCGTGGGAGGGACCCTAAGGTTTGTGACATCACAAACAGAATGTTGTGGGGATTAGCATAAGACTCTGGATGTACAGTATCTTGATCATGCATAGGGTAGCTGAGTACACACTTCACGCTATATTTCAATCTCAACACCTGAAAACTGAAATTTTCTTCTAGTCATTGTTAAAATTATTATAAGTTTTTTCTCATGTCAAGCCATGTCAATATTCTTACCGTATACCTTCTTTTAATGCAGATATGCAAGGTTTGTTCAATGCGGTTGCCCAACAAGTGCAGTTATAGTGCTCATCAGCGCATTCATACCCATAAATCGCCTTATTGCTGTCCTGAATGTGGAGCCCTCTGTCACTCAGTGGACATCCAAAAGCATGTGAAGGAGAATTGTCTTCACTATGCCCGTAAAATTGGGTTCTCGTAAGTACCATGAACTGTGACCTGCACCACAATGAACTTTTGCTTAGAGGTTATAAAGGTCTTATGTGTGTCTCTGTCTCTCTTGTTCACTCAAATTCAATTTCTTTCAGGTGTCTCCATTGTGAAATGCTTTTCATCTCACTGGCCCAATTAAGGAGTCACATTGAGGACAAGCATTGTGAGGTCTATTATAAATGCACTGTCTGCCCTGTAGCTTTCAAGTCTTCTGATGGCTGTTTCATGCATGTAAAGTACAAACATGACATCAGTGATCCCAGGCATCAGTAAGTCCATTATTTGATAGCTTCTGCCAGAAATTCCACTGTGGTCCTAGAAGCGCATTGAGCAGTTGTGTTTGGTTCTTTCTGTGCAGGGTGATCTACAAGTGTTCTTGTCAAACAGTATTTAAGAAGAAGCAGTTGTTCTATCAACACTTTGATAATCAAACATGTGTTTTTAAATGTCCTGGCTGCACCTCTCTCTTCCGGGAGAAATTTCCTTTGGTGCATCATTTCAAGGTGTAGTAGCATTTTTTTATTGATTTGCTTGATGCACATTTAGAAGCTCATTGATTTGTATTTTTCTCCTCCAGACCACTCATGATTGTGTTTTCAGAGATGAAGCAGAAAAAAGCTCAAAAAAGATGAAAGTGTCAGAAAACCCCCAGTCAAATGTAACCAAACCAGTTGATGAGGACAGCATGAAGGAAACAGATCATTCTGCTGCAAAAATATCGGAAAAATTCAGCTTTAAAAACGCAGGCTGGACTTGTGAAGTATGTCACCTGTGGCTTCCTGATAGAGACGCTTATGTTAATCACATGAACACCCATCACGGTAAGGTGAGATACTACTTTCATTTAAAATGAAATTCCTAACCCAAAATCAACTTCAGTTCCAAGTACTAGGATTCAAGTTGATTTTTGTAGTATGAGGTGGCACTAATTTGTTGAACTTGGTAAAACACATTTGAATCTGCCTGTCTTTGCAGTTTTTAAAGAGCCAAACCTGTCGACTTTGTGAAAAGTCTTTTAAGTCATCGTTGAGCCTTAAACAACACATTCACAATGTTCACAAAGAGAAAAGGAAAATGTACACATGCTGGTAATCCCTCTGGATAATTCATTAACCATTTCAGTTTTATGGCTTTGTATTGAGAATGTATGTTTACGTTGATTTGAATATCCTGAAGGTACTGCAGGAATGAGAGGCTATCGTTCACTGAACAATCATTGCTAGAGAATCACGTCAGATTAATGCATGGAATCAAGAACCCAGATTTCAGCCAGATGTTTCAGCTAAAACCTCAGGAGTGGGGAAAACTCTCAGACAAGGTAAGGAATTGCATTATAGCATTTTAGACCTGCTCTTGAAAAAAAGTTTTAAAAAGCTGTTATTGAGTGAACTGCTATAAGGGACACTGCCAAGCAAACCAAACACAAAAGTCACCAGATGGATTTACTTGGCAAAATGAATAAGGATTTCTTGTTGGATAATTTCTGCCGTCTACAAGTTCTTTAACTTTAATGCCTTGGTAACACTAGCTTTTTATAATTCTGATGGCTATAGCATGTCTGTGCAGAGGTGAAGACCACACCACCCACCAGTTAGCATGTTTAAAAAAAAATGTAAAAAAATTTCTCGAAATATACATTTTCCAAACTTTACACTGAAGTTCCTAAAAATTAAAGTGATATTTTAGTAAGCCAGTGCTAGTTGCATCACATGATTCAGTTTGGCAGGTCAAAGTCAAATTCAGGAATACGAAATCGCACAGTTATATTGTGTTCCATTCAAGTCAATGGAACTTTTCTAGTGTGACCGCTGCCTAACTGCAGCAAATAAATGCTTCTCATTTCTTAAAAACGTGTTGAAAAACATATTGCATAGTAATGCAAAGATGATGTCTGTTTGAGAAGGGTCACATCATTGACATGCATCAAACAGAGAACATCTCACAGATTGCAGAAACTACAAAGTCCTGAATTAAGACCCATAGAGAATCTTTGAAATGTGCTGGAGAAGGTGTTGCATAGCAGTCAGGCTCTGCCTTCATCATTGCAACAAATAAAACTTGTGACATCGCAGAAGCTTATCGTAACAATGCCCTTGCGAGTGCATGCCATAATCAAATCTAAAATTAGTCCAATGATATATTAGAGTGAGAGGCCATATTAGAGTGTGAGACACTTCATTTATGGTCTCTTGCGTTTACTGTTAAGCACCCCAAAATGTACATGACCAAGACGAGCAGTATATTTGAATTCATCGTTGAACGTCAAAAAACACAACAAAAAAAAAACCATCAAACCAACCACAGTTGTAAAGCATATACTTCATTACAGTAATTGTGTTAAGAATGAAATGAAGTACCTAGAATGAAGATTCCAGAGTCATGGACGGGACCCTAAGGTTTGTAACTGATTTGAGAACGTTGTTGAAACCTTGGGATGTATGTTCAATATAATTATGGTCGCTTTTTACACTCTTAAATAAACTAAATTACTATCGTAAAGTCAGTCTTAGTTCAGCTTCGGATTTGAGAAGTTAAGGAACTTAATTGGAGTATAAACATACAAAATGTATGACCATCTCAGAGCTTTGTGATCACCTTGGAAACCATGAAATGCATGATGGTTAACAGATTTTGAGGATGTAGCAGCGATTTGATACACCTTATTTAAAACTGAAAATTGGTCAGGTGTGCTGTTCTTCTGAACAAAATCTACTGCTCAATACAAGCTTAAATGGGAGCTTGTGTATCTTTACAAAGCAAATTGGAGGTCATGCCACTGTATTCACCCATACATGAGAAAAGACATGTTTTTCCTAAAAAAAAATCTTTCACAGAAACCATGTTGGAGATATAACAATCTATAACTTTAGTGCTTCTTTTATGTTATCAGCGTTTATATTGTAACAACGTTTTTTCTTCATGTCAGAGGCCAAAGAAAAGAGGAGCACAAGAGACTGAACAAGTTGTTATAAACAGGGGAACACGTCATTCTAAGCGAGCCAAGGCAAATTATTTATGCGCCAAATGTGGCTTTGCTTGTGAAGAGCAAGTGCAGTTTCAGGAGCACATACCTCAGCACAGAACCGACAGCAACACCCCCCAGTGCCAAAACTGTGGCCTGTGTTTCACATCTCAGCTGGCACTCCGCAGACACCTCTTCATTGTACATAAGATCAGAGAAGCAGAAAGGGTTCAAGCTGTTCAAGATGAAGATACAGAGAGAGAACTGGCAACTTCAACCAACTTGCGTGATGAAACTGTGCCACCTTTACTGAAAGAAAGTGACTCATCCAGAAGCCAGGAGCAAATTCTCCACAATGAGCCAACAGACAATGCTTGCAAAACAGGAATTTGAATCAAGCTGCAGTCAGGGTTATAAGAGTGAAAAGAAGGAAGAAGTTAATGTTATAAAGTAGATTTGAAGTAAATGTTTTTAGAATGCAATGGATTTGTGGTACTGCAAGCATCTTGCCTTACTCAATTATTTCCCTTTTTATGTGGTCAACTATCACTTTTTAACTTTTATCTGTCCATCAGGATGCTTGGATTGATCATTTGGTGATAGTGTGTTACAAGATTTCATAAGAATGTCTGATGCATTGCAATTATGCTAACTGTTGTAACCATGAGTGTTAAAGTCATGTCAGTTTTGGTTATGTTCAGGGTTATCAAAAGTGATAAAGAAATATTCTTCTTTGATGGTTACTTCTGTGGTGCTGATGCTGGCGAAGAAGGAAATGCATGTGTGAATTTTTTATATTTATTAGGTTGTGTTTATGCTAAAAGGTATTTACGTAAATCCAGGTATCTGCACTCAGAGAAAATATATTTTCATATTCATTCCATGTAAATTGCGTTTATATTCAATGAACCAGTATAATCAACTTAAGCACTTTTGTATATGCTTGAAAGAAAACATTAAAAACAATAGCTTTACAGTTTGGGCTATCGGTTCATCTTTTATGTTCAAAGCAGACAACAATTACAAAGTATGCAGTATTTAAGTTGTTTTGTGCCTTTATTTTCTGGAGACTTTTAAGACGACTTGATGTTTAGCACAGAGGAAAAGGGAAGATATTTGAAACTGGTGAAAAGAAAACAAATAGGTAAGAAAGAAATAAGCACAACGATTTTTTTTAAAGAACCGAAAATATATCAGTTCTAAGCCTATCGGCTCTTGTGTGACATTACACCGGAAATTACGTATTAATAAGAGTCACCGCGCTTCCGCTAACTACAACGGTGGCGGTGAAACATATGCAATTGTACCTACTTTTAGTCTAGCGAAGTATTTAATTAAACTTACTTTCTGAAAATTAATTTTCCGACGCCATGTTATCATTAGACTTCCTCGACGATGTTCGGCGGATGAATAAACGTCAGGTAACGTTTGTGTATTAATTTAGCCTACTAGCTTGTCGCTTCCTCTGTATCACTTTCCTCTTTAATACACGTCAGCTTGAATGGCAGCAGCGTTAAACATGTTACTGTTGATCACATTTTGAGTCTAGCGAATGCAGAGTGGCATGAATTAATTATTTTTTATCACATTTTGCATTGCTGTTATCTTAATAGCCTTAAAACAACATGAACGTCATACAATTATCACAAGCTGGCAATATTGTTTTCTGCATTTTTATACGAATGACATAAATGTGACTAAGTCAGAAAGCAACGTGAGGATTCTAGTTTATTTCAAACTTCCCTTTCATTAGTAGGACATGATTTCACTAGTCTGTTGAATATTGCTTTTGAAGACAAAGAGGGCACAATCTGAGCATCATTTGATCTGTGTTTCAGCTTTACTACCAGGTGTTGAATTTTGGAATGATCGTATCTTCTGCCTTGATGATCTGGAAAGGCTTGATGGTTGTCACTGGAAGTGAGAGCCCAATTGTTGTTGTATTGAGGTAAATTATTATTTTTTTTATCTACATGCTAATAAAGTTTCAACATGTTTTTTTAAGCTGTTGAATTTAAGGTCTATTTGCCTGCCAAGACAAACATGCTTAGTTACCTGTCTTTTGTTTGTTTTAATGTGAATCTTGGATTGTGGGAATAATAGAAACTTATTCTTACAAAAGCCTGACATTTAACATCTCAACTGTGTACAAATAACTCTTCTACATCATAGTTAATCCTGCATAGTATATTTGGGTTAAAATATATAGATGCAACTCTTACTTATTTAACGTAATGGCTAAATTATTAAAATCTGTCTTTTAAAAGATGTGACATTGAATAATCATAATCTATTATTTTAAATGACTTAAAATTTAATTTTGACAAACGAAGGACTAGCATATATAGTTTGGTTCCATATTGCATATAACAGAAGACTGCACTATGGACCATTAAACATTTTTTAGTTTTGTCAATTATCCTCAAAACAGATTTATTGTAAAAAGGGTTGTTTAAACAAAAGGCATTAACATTTCAATCAGTTGTATTGGATTTGATATATATATATATATATATATATATATATATATATATATATATATATATATATATATTTGTTTCTTTCATTTGATTCACATCACAGTATCACTTCTACTATCATGAGGAAAGGCATAAATATATTTTGTGCATTGCTTGGATACTAACACAAAATATATATACTGTTATATATCTACAACTGTATCTGTAAATGTTCAAATTCAATCATACTTTTCTCAATGTCCATGGCTAGTTTTTGTATTCACATATGGCAGGGGTGTCCAAAGTCGGTCCTGGAGGGCCACTGTCTTGAACATTTTAGTTGCAACCCTGCTGTAGTATGCATACTACTCTACTTCAGCCAATCAGAGGACCATAATTAGTGCCACATGTGTGTTTCATGATGGTTGATCCAAAAATGTGCAGGACTACGGCCTTCCAGGACCGACTATGGACACCCCTGACATATGGTATGTGAAAGAGGCATATAGTAGGGGAGCACCTTTTTCACGCTTGTCCTATCAGTCAACCTCTTGTGTAGAATGAGATACAAAAAGGGATTGGGAGGTAGACCTCTCTCAAAAAAGTGCCAAGTCTCAATTCGGGTTGTGCTTTATTTTTAACATGAATATATGTGTTGTCTTTCAATGCGAGCAAATAAATAAAGTTGTCTGATTTTTTTTTTTGTTCTTTAAGTTTCATTTGCTTCAAAATGAATATAACTACACAAGTGAAATTTTTAATACCCCCTTGTTTGCAGTGGAAGCATGGAGCCTGCATTTCACAGAGGAGATCTCCTCTTCCTCACCAATCGCGTCGAAGATCCGATCCGAGTGGGAGAGATTGTTGTGTTCAGGATTGAAGGAAGAGAAATTCCTATTGTACACAGAGTCCTAAAAATCCATGAAAAGTAAGTGTGCTGATGATTCTCAATGCAAATACTGCACTAGTGAGACGTTGCACTAGTGTATGTTTCACAAAAGACTTGCGACTAGGAGGGATAAAACATTGCACAGTGTGCTTAGTGAGATTAAACCTCATGATGTCTTGAACCAAAAATATAGACCTATGCTATTTTCCCATGCACATAATATAAACATGTTATTATGGAATTGACCCTTCATGTATTAAGTAGTGTATAGTAGCAACTATATTTGGCAAGAGTCAACATGAGTATTTATTGAGATGATTTACAAGGAATTTGTGTATTTCTGGTTTATCAATAACTACTGTCTCTGAGCAACAAATACATGCAGTCTGCTGTGTTTGCTTTAAAATGAACAAGCCCTCATTTGAAAAGGGATGAATTGCTGAGTAACCAAGAAGGTCATCTGCTTTTTCATGCTTTGCCATAGGTTTTGAATTCTTGTTGCCCATAAAGGTTCCAAATGTACCCATGCTGACTGAGCTTTATGGTTCCAAAAGGTTCACATTTCAGCTTCTGAGACACAGTTTTCTGCTCAACAATGTTGAAAATTTTGGAAGGGCTGCCATGGAAGAGGAAAAAGATGCACTTTTCAGTCTTATTTAAAAAGATACATCAAATGAGAAATCAGTGTGAAAAGTCCCCCTAAAATGATTTAAATCCATCGTGTGTCTTTTTAGGATTTGCAGCAACTATTAATTGCCTGTCCCAAAATCTAAAAACCCATTTTGATGACCTCTGGTCGTTAGATGTGAACAATAGCATGGTATTTTGTTACAAGCTCTGCTCAGTATATTGAATTTTGTAAAGGTTGGTAAAAAATTTACTTTCATATTTAAGAACCAAATCAGTGGTAAAAATGCTGAAAAATTAATCGCATTTAAAATTAAATTGCAGTATGGATAAGCATAGGTTTTAAATCACAGAAACGGCAATTAAATTGTCGTATGAGTTTAACAGGTGGAAAAGGTTTACTTTTAATTTAGCTAAGGTCTGTCACATTAATCAGTCCTAGGCCTTGTAGCTCTGACCCAAGCTTATTTACACCTATTTAAACAAAACAGGACAAAAACTAGTGTGATCAGGTGTGCTCAATGACAGTTGGCCGTATGCTGTGCACGGCTGTGGGCCTCTAGTAATTTATCCAGGAACCCAGAAACAGGTGATATTTTAGCCAAATGAGTTAATGAGCTACTGAGGTCTAAATATAAGAGCTAGTCGTAAAGCAGGGGGCTCAAAATCAATTCCTGGAAGGCTACAGTACCTTAACACAAGCCAAAAGGAGCTCAATCAGTGTGTGGCCCTTCAGAATTTGACTTTGATACTACAATAAAGCTTAGTTTACTTCTCTGATTATCTCTTTAATGTTACACTAGCAAACTAGTGGCACAAGTTAAGTGAGAAACAAGCAGAGATGGCAGAGAGAAGCGCTTTACTAATGGGATACACGTATCCTTGAAACAAACTCTATTTAAATGTGTCTTTATTAAAATTATTTGCATTCTTTCTCCTTCCACAACAACATATCTATGACTGCTTTCAGGGAAAATGGAGATATCAAGTTTTTGACGAAGGGAGACAATAATTCGGTGGATGACAGAGGCCTTTACAAGCAGGGCCAGCATTGGCTGGAAAAAAAGGATGTGGTGGGCAGAGCAAGAGGGTGAGATTCAGCAAAGAAACGCAAAGATATGTTCATCTACAAGAAGCACTGCTGATCCCTCCCCTTCTTATAGGTTTGTACCTTACATTGGAATTGTCACAATTTTGATGAACGACTATCCCAAATTTAAGGTATGTCTGGTTAGAACAGAATTACGAGTCCTTGTTTGGCCGTTGTACTAACACTTGTTTGTTTTTCTTTCTTTCTTGGCAGTACGCTGTGCTCTGTTTGCTTGGCTTGTTTGTTTTGGTACACAGAGAATGAAGACATCTGAGAGTAACACAGCCAGGGAAGACGCATCTCTTTTGTGACATGTTTTTTATGGTCAGATTGTGTATGTGTGCATTCTGCAATTGCTTTTAGAGACAAACGTCAAACATTCAACATTTAAACCCAAGATCTACTTGAAGGAATTGCCTTTTTTCATTTAGTATCATCAGACTTGAAGGCTGTTTTTCCGCAGTTGTTCAGATTGGTGTTGCTCTTAAATATCTACATATTTTGTAATTAATAAAAATGTTGAGCTACATTTTAAGGTTCATTTTTTGTACATATATTCCTATCCACGTGTAATTCTATCATCACCAAACATGCTTAGAAATTCTTAGGGGGTTTATTTACTGAAGAGTATTCCAGGAACAAAAAAAAAAACAAGTCAGCTGGACTTCCAGTAAAAGCCGCCAGTCTATTGGAAAGGCTAAATTCAGTTTTGTGCATTAAATGGGACCAAGTGTTTTTAATTATTTTCTCAGTGAGAGTAAAGTTTACAGGTGTACTCAAAGGTTTGCTATTTGATAAGTCTTGACACTTTAAATCAATAAACAAACAAGCTCCTAAACCAATTAGCAAGATGATTTGTTTTTGTATAGCAAAAGCAAAAATTGTATGCACATTGGTAAACAAAAACATCATTGGCTCAAATGCAAACAGTTTTATTTGTTAAGAGGACAGCATGTTATATTAATTTTGTTAGAGAGAGAGACCATGCGTGCCCTGGTAGTCTACGAAAAGGTTGAAATAAGTGATCTGAGGATAGGAATAGTTGGATGGGAAAAGATAGAATTATTGTTTCGGTATAGTCACAGTTTCCTTTTTGGTAGTGATGAATGTGGGAATAAAGTTATACAGGTGGAGCTGAGGTGTTAAAATTAAATTGTGAAAACTTCTGTTCAGTGCTCTATTACCACGTGTCTTAATTGCAATTTTTAAGTAATTCAAGTCCACTACTGCTAATCTCTGCTTGACTAGAACACTACATCCCAATAAAACTGATCATAATTCTGCACAAAAATGTAAAGAAAATTCCTAGCTTAAATGTGCCATGCTCCTTTTAATGTCATTGATAATTATTATGTGACTATCACTGCACCCTCAATAATCTTCAAAGGAAATATTTGTGGTAAACAAGCAAAACAAGACATGTACCTCCGTTCCTCCCATTGACCTATTTCTGCCTTCTGCTGTGTTTGTCTTGTTGGCACACAGATCATCCCCCCATTTCTGACAATTAATTTCCACTTTTGGTGAACATCTTCATCTTCATGTTGGCTTTCTTCCCTTTTGAGGTCGCCACAGCGGAATGAACCACCAACTCTCTGGCATATGTTTTACGCAGCAGATGCCCTTCCAGCCGCAACCCATCGCTGGGAAACATTCACACTATGGACAATAGTTATTACTCAATTCACTTATTCCGCATGTCTTTGGACTTGTGGGGAAATTGGAGCACCCGGAGAAAACCCTCACGATCACAGGGAGAACATGCAAACTCCACACAGAAATGCCAACTGCCCCAGCCGAGCTTCTTGCTGTGAGACGACCGTGCTACCCACTGCGCCACCGTGACGCTCTTTTGGTGAATATTCAAAACCAATTTTTTTTCAATGTTTAGCCGACGTGGTTCTGCAAGTTACCCTTCAGCGCTTGCGTTATTCATTGAGATGAGCTGCATTAGCAGTTCTCCTGATTGGTTAGTGGGTGGTGCTACGACCATTGAGATGTTTTGAGCTCCCAGAAAAAGAAAAGAGTATACCAAACATGAATGAACCAATCTGAACATTACTTCATTCAGGTTATTGATTAGGAAACAATTCTAAAACATGCAAAAAATGTCGCGTTTACATGATATGGCACCATTAAAGCAAATGGAAGTAAACAAGAAAAGCTTTCAATGGTATGCAACACTTAGCGACTGCAAAAAAAACTGCAATTTGTACTTTATTTCATTTTTTAAAACATTACAGATTCATTTTTTTAAACGCGCGTTTAAATGGAAGCTAATCCTTATAGACTGGCTTTCTGTTAGCTTGACGTTACACGTTTGATATTAGCATAATTAGGTATAACGTAAAACAGTTTTTTTTTTCAAAGACTGGCAGTAAGTTAGCTTGACGTTGGACGATTGATATTCTAACGTAATGCCAGAGTCGTGTGGTAACACCTTGCCCTTTTCGACAAAATCTTCTTAATAAGACATTTGTGTTGGATTCCTCCCGAGAAGCTTCTCGAAGCGTTTAAAGTCACTGAATACAGTAGCTAAGAGCGTCATTCTCTAAGCTCATCCCATTCTTTGCAAATAAAGTCTAATTAAGTGTCTTCAGTGACTAAAACTGTGACCTCAGAGGCGTTTTGGCTCCTCAAACCCTCCCCGCGGTGGAGATATAAAACCCTGCTGCAGAAGAAGCCGGCTCACTCTGTCCGAGCGGAGGTGAAAATACCTGAGGAGAAGATGCGCGCGCACTTGGACTACGGACTGTTCAAATACAGACTATTCTGCGCCTTAATTATGCTTTCCAACATCTCCCTGAGCACCTCAGTCAGTCTTGATCTAACAGAGCTGCGAAATAAAGTTTCCAAAATAAAGGTGCATCCACGTGGAAACCTCTGGGCGACAGGTAGGTTTGTTCAGTGGAGATACTAACTGTGTTGTGCTCAACCAGTTCAAGTAGTAAAAAGTGCTGCCTCCAGGTCACTTCATGGGAAAGAAGAGCATCTCAAACAGTCAACAGGATTCTCTGTTTCCTCCAAAGCCGGAGAGGAATATTGTGGAAGAAAAAGAAAGTTCGGAGGATCTGAAGGAGCTCATCAGTCAGGAGGTGCTGAAAGTTGCTCTTCAGGCTCAGCTTCAGGATCCACACAGAACGCAAGAAGCAACATATCAGGTGATTAAATCTCTATGTTGAAAATGTATTTTTTTTATATATATGAAAGCTTACCAGATACATTTTTATTTGTTCATTCATTTTTTTCCAGGATTCAGACTTCGTGGTAAAGCTTTTGAAAGACTACATTGAGAAACTCAACCTTTAGTGTCTGACTTTTCTGTTTAAATGAATATGCTAAGTCAGGTTTTGAAGTGTGTTATCTTGTCACTTTCTGTCAAAAATGGTCAAGCAGCATCATTTTCATTCAGCCTTGTGGTAAAATTAAATATTTTACTTTATTGCACAGGTGAATGGACTGAGAAGATTAAGCCTGTGTTGGATTATTAAATGGATCTGTTTCAAAAAATAAATGTGAAACAAAAACACCTTCTACTTGTTTTTGATTTCAAGACATTATGGAGTCTGGTTGCTCATGAAGATCTTTTTAGAGTATGACTAAGCAAGCAATTGCAAGGAAACAAACAACGGTGGAATCATACTCTTACGTAAAAAGGTCCCAACGAGGGCAGCTTATGTTCCCCTTGGGTTTGCGCCGAGGTTTCATTGATGCAAAGCATATCACGATGAGGTATTATTTTCAAATGAATCAGCATTAATGGCTGTACCTGTTTTTGTCTAAATATCGAATACAATTTTGGATTCAAAATCTGTTTATTTTAATTTCAAATGATAATATAAAGCTCACCACAAACTAACAAAAAGCCTGAATCCGGGATAAACATATTCTATTAATATAATTAATTATCAGGATATAAATGTACAATTTTTTTTACATCATCAAAACCAGTAAGTGAAAGATGAGAGATTAAAAGATGCAACATATTAAATCATAATGATTTTTCTTTTTTATCTAATTAACACTTTTGCCTAAAGACCAAATACAGCAATAATTAAATAACTATTTTGTTAATATTTAAATGATTTTTCCTATGACACAGATGTAAGGCTCAACGCAATGCTGAAGTCGTTTAGAATTACGACAGTACAGTTTCAGTACATGATTTGTTGAGTTTTTTTTAATCAAATTTATGGTTTATGGAAAACTTTGAAAGCAAGTAAAGTAAGTGAGTATGATAAAGCCACTGATGGTAAACATTATCTCAAGCATTATAAATACATTAATTGTTTCATAATATCAGCAAATTCTTATTAAGATTTATTCAGCAAATGATAAAATATTTTCTCATACATGTTAATTATGTTCTCAATTCTGACCTCCCTCACCAGACAAGCATTTAAAATTAAAATTCTCCTACGCAGAGAAAAATTTGCTTTACAATTTAGTAAATGACATTAATCATCCAATGAACATAAGTTTGGGAGGAGCTTGGCTGATAATTGACTAATCATATGATCCCACTACCCTTATTATCTCCCCTATATAAGACGTGATCAAAGAGCTAACATCTACATCATGCAAGCTATCCCTCCTTCCACCCCTTCGCCACTCACCATGGATGTTTCACTTTTCACTTTGCTTCAGACAGTCTACTCCTCATTTAAACTGCGGTAATAGTTGAAAATTTAAGGGGGGGGGGGACGAGTATTCTCTGGGCCCATGTTGTTCAATGATGCCAGACTAACACTTGGACAGTACACCTAGTACGCTTCTCCATTTCTCGCCAACCACGCTTGCAATACTAGGCAATTAGGAGCAGAGCGAACTCGTGAAATAACGATATAAAAAATTATTCAAGGCAGATGGAAGACACATTCATGGTCATATATGATGAAAATAATGTTTTATATATATATATATATATATATATATAAATATATATATGTATTTATGTATGTATTTATTTTACAATCCTCAGATTTTTCTTTTCACGTTTCGGAGATGTATTTGGGCTTAACAAAGGAATTATAGGTGTGAGTTTACTGTTAACATTGCACATACTATTTAAGTCTGATAAAATATTAACAACTATATAATATTAAACTCACTGTTCCCCTACTCTGTTTTCTCTCGATGCAAAAAAAGAAGAAAAAAAAAACAATTGTGTTTTACAATTTGATAGTTTTACAATAAAACATGTCCATTTTATCAATAGAATATGAACTCTGTAAAAAAATTAACTTTTTTCAAACAAATAATCAAGTCTTTCTGAATATTAGAATAATCATGTTAATATAAACAAGAAAAACACATTATTTTGATTACAAAATAGTCTTATTTTAGATTGAAAGCAAAAAACGCATTAACTCAAATATATTGCTTAGCCTATTGTAGCTAACATTACTAGCTAAGTTTGAATTTCATCACAATAAAACTTTCATGATAACTCTTTAATTAGCTTAGCTTGGAGTCAACTGGAGCTAACATGTAAACCATGTTCGATGTTGACACTACAGTTAAGTGACTTTAAGAATGTAGGAAAATTTAATTGGACTTTTTTAATTGGACGCTGTATGTGTCAAGAATCATGACATAGGTAAAATAGTTCATATGTAGTTCATTAATTGACAATTGTATTATTTTTCAAAACTTCAGCCTGCGTCTCCTCTTTTTACACTCTACCAGCTGACCTCTAGAGGGCACCAGTGCACCCTCATCACCAAAACGCAACGCGAAAGCGAGGGAAGAAGAAAATCACCAATGTTTCATGCAACACTAGCAAATAAAAGCATGGTGATGCTTTTACTTTAAAATGCCTTTAATAGTGATGTGTGGATACCCATGCAGTGGAAAAACCAAGCGAGCTCATGAACTGAGAGAATACTTCACACAAAATACAGAGCGAAAGGTCCACATAGTTGGAGATGATGATCAAGGAATAGAAAAGAACTCTGTTTATGCAGGTGAGTAAGTTAGCTTATGAAAGTACACGGCATATTTAGTAATTTTATCATTCAAGGACTGGTAAGCCCAAACACGTCATGGATACGTTTTTTTGTAAACCCTGCTGAACGTTTATTTTAATTTCAGACTCTCAAAAAGAGAAGGACTTGAGAGGAACACTGAGAGCTGAAGTGGAGAGGTGAACGTTTCTTTCAAATGGGTGAAAGTGTCTGTTTAAAATTTCTTCACTTTATTGACATGTGTGTCCAATGTAAATTCTATGCCGCTCTATATATGTATTTTATATGCATAGTGTAGTCCAGAGAAGTTGAATGGCTGAAGTTGAAATACAATGAACTAATAAACTCATAAACTACAACCCATTCATATTTGAAATCACTAGAACATTCACATTCTGTACCTCTACCAGATGCAGTTTGATCGTGTTGTCTTAACTGTACATTTTTACGTCTTATAAAAAAAATCCGTTTTTAAGCTCAATATTTTAAATGTAATTAAAGATTTAAATCATTGTTTAAAATTATTACTTAAAAATCTGTAGGTAAAGAATGCTTTTACAAATGGAAGTGTTAATAATTTTTTTTGTCAGTCAACAATATGCATTGAACAAACAAAAAATAAATCTAACCAAAATTGGGTGTGAGCGCAGATTTCAGTTACACTTGCACACAGGTTTTGAAAGAAATCAACTGGTAGGTTTTTCCAAAGTTATTGGAGAACTAACCACAGACCTGTGAATGTAGGCGTTCTCACATCCTGTGTCTTTCTGTAAACCTCCACCATGCTTCAATGTCGTCTCCATCCCTTCATTGCAATTGTATTGTAATCTGTAGTCTTTCAACAGAAAACAGTTTTCTGTTGTTGCCAAATTTTTTAAAATCAGACCAGAGCACCTACAGAGCTATTTTCTGTACCCTACTCCTATAGTTTTATACATAGTTGAGTTGCTCACCTTTAACAAAATCACTGACTTTGTGCAGTGTACAAAAAGTAAACACCCAATATTGATTTAAGATTAGATTTTTCTTTTGTTTGCCCATTTTACAGTTTAAATAAATAAATATATATATATATATATATATATATATATATATATATATATATATATATATATATATTTTTTTTTTTTTTTTAATTATTTATTTATTTTTTTCTTCTGATCATGGGGACCCATTCACCACACTAAAACACTTGCGTATAAATATCTG
The DNA here is from genome assembly GCA_900490495.1 of Danionella dracula. Taxonomy (NCBI): domain Eukaryota; kingdom Metazoa; phylum Chordata; class Actinopteri; order Cypriniformes; family Danionidae; genus Danionella; species Danionella dracula. The sequence continues at coordinate 9,209,858 of UELW01000178.1, forward strand.
TCCCCTAAGAACCACAGTTCCAAACAGTTCTTCTACAATCTTCATGAGACTCACCTGATTCAGTTAGCCTTGATTTACATCTGTATATGTTAAAGAGCAGGTTGAATTGGAATGAATGGGGAGCTGAGTTTACCATATTTGCAATAGATATAAAATATACATCTATGCAAAATTGGGCACAAATACCAACTTTACTTTTGCATTAAAATATTTCAAAAATTTTCCCCTCTCTTTGTGCTAAGGAAAGTCACTAAGGAGGACGTTGTGATTCTTGATTCCTTGAATTACATTAAAGGTGAAAAATTCAGTCTTCTTTAAAACGTGTGTCTTTTCTGTTGGTGTTGTTTAACTGACGTTCAGACCTTTAAAAGTCATTGTCCCTTGAAATGACGTAAAGAGAGACGCAGAGATTCTCAACATCTGGTGCTACATTTCACTCTGTGATCATTGTTTTACTTCCAGGCTACAGATATGAGCTGTTCTGTCTGATCAAACATACACAAACCCCTCACTGTGTGGTATGTTAACCTTCGCCTGCATTAAAGTTCAATAAAAGACTTGATGTGTTTAGTTCTAATTCGATGATTCCATGCAGGTATACTGTTTGACGTCAGCTGATGTGAGCTCTGAATGGAATAAAGCTAGAGAGGCTGATTGTCGCTACACTCAGGAAATGTAAGGTTTAATTGAGCTGCCTTTTAGGCTACTTTAATTATTTACTACATTTCCAGGTAAATTAATCATTTTATTCCACCAAATTTACAAATTTGTCCTTAAAATTCTATCAAGAGACATACACGGTAGAACCAGCCATTTAATCCTAGCAATAAAACAAACTGAAGGCTGCCAAACTTTCCCAGAACCCCACTACAAATGTCTTAAAATGTTACCATTAAAGTAAAACTTTCATTATATAGCATGTAGAGAATTCTCAATTTTCTCACGACTCTTTAATACTATTTTAAACCTAATATACTTCAAAATTAAGGTTTTAAACCTAGAGAAGTTATCATGAAACTGAAAGACCCAAATCAATTAAAACATTCAATCTGAAACTTAGGAAACTATGTCCAAGGCTTGAAACCGATATAAGTGCAACATTTTAGGAGTTTATATGTCATGGTTTCATTAGAAAAGTAAATGACCAAAGGCTATTAATCAATAAATAATTGTGAGACTTTGTGAGATGTTGACTACAAAACTGCATTTTTACCATTACTTTCCTAATTTAAAGGGAGCATCCAATGATTTTTTCTCAGAAGCTTTTTTGGATATTTTGGGGTATTTATATTTTATATTTATTTGGGGTATTTCTAAAATGACCAGGAAGCTCTGAGTTTTCATTTCCTTGAAAAAAAAAAACTTTAAGTACTCTTTACATGGATTAATTACCTAAGCTTCCATAATGTTTCTTTGATTAAATACAGATTTTCAAAGTTGTTTTAATCTTTTTGAATCTGTCTATAAATTATTGTAAAACAACACAATAACGGAACCTTTTTTTACCATTGCAAATACTGCTCTATTCAAAATGAATTATTGAGTCTGGCCCTTTAAATGATCATAAGCTACTGCTCATGGGTGTCAATGTGAAACAAATACCACTTTTCTGTTGTCTCTTTCTTTGCTGATATTCTAATACAGCCATCTGTTGTGATCTTTAACAGTTTTGAAGCACTAGTGCTGCGTTTTGAGAGCCCTGACTCGAGGAATAGATGGGATAGCCCCCTCTTTTCCATTCAGCAAGAAGACAAACTTCCGTTTGAAGCCATCTGTGATGCTCTGTTCAAAAGGAAAGCACCTCCACCTAATCAGTCCACGCAGAGCGTAAGCATGCTAATAATGCTGTATACATGTAATGCCATTATGCCATGTTTATTGTTGTTTTTGTGTTTCTTTTTGTCAGCAACCACTTTCTTCCTCCAATTTTCTCTATGAGTTAGACAAAGTTACCCAAGATGTCCTGATGGTAAGAATTTCATCCCACTTTTACTTTTCTGTTTCACTGCCTAAAAATGAACAATAGTTTATATAGCAATAATTTTGTCATGTCTCAGGCTGTTCTCGAGTCACAGAAGACCAGCGTTCCCGGAGATCTCATTTCAGTTCCTGGAGCCACAGAGAAGATATCCTTTTCTTTAGTTTGGCTTTTCATTTCCTATTTTCTATTTCTCTCTTTGACTACAAATGCATAACCGAGGTTTGAAAAATTATTTCAGCAGGAAGCAAAGATCAAGCTAAGTTGTAATAAGCTCAACCGAAGATGTGTAAAATAATTGAAGATGTAAGGTACTGGGCCAGCTGGAGCCGTGCGTGGATGGAATACGTAAACATCAAAGAAGGCAATTTTGTATTGATGCAGTTGCAGTTTGGTGGCCTTCTGAAAACGCTTCAGTGAACCGACACATGGTGAGACTGACTGGCGCAGGTGGCCCTTTGAAATAATGTGTTCAAATGGGATTATTAGAATCAAACATTCATGTTTACTTTCTTTTTCAAGTCAGAACTTGGAATACAGCACTGCCTGCTACAGTTCAAATTATTGAAGCGAGTCAGATTTATTAAAAAAATAAATCATGATTATGTATTAGTGCAGGTGAAGAATGTCATTCTCAGTTTGTGTTGTGAAGAACAGCAGCACATAAATAATTTGGGAAATACTGAACCTTTTATTATGTCCTTATAAAGAGCACATTTATAATGGTGCATAAATGCATACTGTATAAGGTAAATAACATCGAGCCTTTTCCTTTTATTTAAAAAATAATTTTAATATGACTATTCTTTACGCTACATTTATTCATTGTAAAATTCGTCTTTTTTTTTTTCAATGGCCAAAATGTAAAACAACATTATAAAGCCACACTACCTTCACTTTCACAGCTCTTAAACCCAAAGTTCCAAAAGTTAAAACTTAGTTTCATTACAAACTGAGCCTTTGATGTAAATGAAAAAAACAATGAACACAATTATTGAAAATGTTACAAAATAAACAAATAAAAACTATTGTAGCTGAGCTTTTGAAGTTAACAAAAACTATTTCACTGGAAGCATTTGAAAACAAAGAAATATGATCGAGCTTTTCATATTAACAAAACAAAGATAAAACTGTACCGAAAACATTACATAATAAATAAAAGTAAATAACACAGAATATACTAGAATGATTACAAAACAAAGATTTTTATAGAAATGTGACTAAGACTTAGATGGTAATGAAGCAAAAAAAAAAAAATCTACCAGAAACGCTTCTATAATAATGTTATACATTAGTATAAAAGCTAGAAGTGGCCTGGATAATTTGTTTCAACCTAAATTAATCTCACTGTGATATTGAAATTAATCTAGATTAATTTAGATTAAAATGCTTCGTTTGAATCCTGCAAAAGGCATTCAGAATATGTTTCCAAAATAATGACATGTAATTTTAAACAGTTAAGCAAGAGTGTATAAGTGATTTATACGTTTTAGGTGTACCTAAAAAATCCTCACAATGAAATTAAGTAGATTCAGTTAATTTATGGATAGAGATGTGAATTGTGTAAATATTATGTTGGTGCAGGAAGTGTCATCTCACACAGAAACCCAAACAGATGTTATGAACAGTTGTGATGGAAGATACTCTCCTCATCCTCAAAATTCAGAAACAAAAAGTAATTCTGATCCCTAAAATGCTTTTATAAAGGCTTGTTAGACGAGGACAGATCGAGTCGCTGAGGCTGTTGGTGCTGAAGGGAACTATTCGTGTTTTTATCTGTTAATGAGAGCTAGAGGAAACTCCAAGTTAACTTTACATAAAGTTAGGACAGATGTTGCTTTTTTAATTTGTGGATATTGATTAAATGTACCATTCATTTAATGTTTTTTAACTAAATCTTTACTCTCTTGAGATCATTGCATATCAAAAGTAAAGGGATCTACATTTTTATACGCTTTTTTAACAATGTAACTTTAGCAATTGTATTTAATAATGCTCATGACATGCTGCTATAAGTCATGAATGGAAAATAATAGTTTAAATTAATCATAAAAACTATTAAGTATGTTAAAGCTTTCAACAAAGCCATATACGTGTTTAATCAAGAAATGTATTAAGAAATGCGCTTTGCACATTGTTGGCCACTTTGTGGACGCACGAGCTGAAAACATGTTCTGTGTTAGAACTAAAGAGCTGTGCGCTCGTAGGTCCAGTCTCGAGGTGTAGACGCAGATCTCACGGAGACAGTATAAATCCCTCTCAACTGAATTCATGTCATATTTGATGTGGTAACTTCACAGTTGGCACACACAAACAACAAACTGTGTAGTATAGACCCAGCTCCGAACCCAACTTTGAGACTAGATTAACGGAGATATTTTTATCCCCCGATAACAGTCTCACGTTAAGATAAGTAAGACTTTATTAATCCCACAACGGGGAAATTCTATTTGTTACTCTGACCTGAGAGTTGGAGCTCTGATTGTGATTGGATGGTTCACTCAAAGCTCTCTTAATGGGTCGGAACAGCATCCCTCCATTACTGTCATGACGATATGATGTTCCTGATTGGACAGAAGAGCAACATTTTTCATTTAATGCAGCACGTCAACTCCGATAACGGCCCAGCGCGAGCCGTTGAAGTAAAACAAAACAAAAGAACGAATTCACAAGAAGCATTACAAAACTAAAAAATATAAACAGAGTGTACTGAGCCATTGATGGTAATAAAATGAAAAAGGTGTTCACCATTCAGAATCAAATTAATTGAATCATGCCTGAATTTGCATCAAGCTTTTGATTTGAAATCAAATTGTAATGTGTTAATTATTATTCAGCCTTTATAGTGAATTTGAATTGCTAAATGACTCCATTATTGTAGTTCTGTTACATTGACTCCATCAAATGACTAATCTTAAAGTGAAAGAAAATAACCAATAAAGGTTAAATGGCAAAAAAAATTGTATTTGCTGTATTCTGTGTAATTGTTCTATAGTCAACAAAGTAACTGTTTAACTTTTGATTCTGCAGAAATCTGAGGGAAGATAACAGAGTTTATACAAAAACAAACCTATTTATGAATAACAAATATTGGTTGTAAAAAGAGTGTGTTCAAAAACTTGACTTTGAAAATAGTTTTCAGAAAGTAGGATGGTTAGGCTCCAGACTTGTCAAATTAAATGAAATCATGCAGCTTACACAAATGCATGTACACAAGAAGCCTAAAGAACCAAAGCTGATTCTTTTTTAGATTTTGCAAAGAAGGCCGTAGAATAAAGATATAGTTTGTATTTGAAGATTATAAGAGTTATATGAGTATTATTGTCTGTACTGTCCCTTTTTATTAATTAATTGAGCGCTTGATGAATATCTCCTAATTCCTTGTAAGAAAGAACTAGCGTCACCGCTGTATAAATATCTTCCTGCTCACTGATCTGAAAACATTTAATTCTCTAAAGCAGAGTATTGTTCAGCACTGTTTTCTTAACGTCTCTTTTATACATGGAACTCACAAGAAGTCTTAACATGGTCGAGCTGAGGAAACTCCGACGCCAATTTATCAGTTACACCAAGATGCATCCAACAGAGAACATCGGACAGATTGCCAATATGTTTGTGCAGTATCTCAACAAGAGCACGCAGTAGTCCATCTATTCGGCTGTGTTCTTAAGGGTGTTTTAATAGTGTGTTTCATTGTATTTTAACAACATTTTTGTGCAATAAAAGTCATATTTTTAAATCTTATGAATTATGAATGTATCTCAACACATCCACTAAAAGAACACAGGTCTCAATTCACTGCAGTGTTGGATTTTTAGGTGAAAAAATATCGTTTTCATTTTTATATTGGTTGAAGCCAAATTATTCATTACTTGTTCAGTTTATTTTTACTAAACTAGCAATACTTTTACCAATCTACCATTAGCATTTGTTAGTTTTGGTAGAAGATTAGCAGATAAATAATGATACTTTTTAAAATATATGTGCATAATAAAAGAATGTCTGCAACAGTATTTACATATTATATAAATATACATGAGTCACAGCTTTAGATATTACTACTTTGAAAGTTGAGAATTGTAAATTACAAGCCAACTTACTGCAATAGATGTTTATTTTAGGTGATCGACTGAAACGTCTCTAGTTTACTAAAAGTTTTAATTTAAGGGATAAATTTAAAAGATGAATTAAACTTTGTTCAGAATTTCACAAACTAATATATTTGTAACATATGTTTATTTCTTTAGCTGTTAAATTATCTGCACTAAGGAAAGTTTAGTTTTTTGCCAAACTTAAAAAAAGAAACTGAGAAACTAAGCCTCTTTTGAGGGTTCCTAAAGATTTTTTGTTTTCTTAACTTTCCATTGAATTGTTAATGTACTATAAACTGTAGTTTGTAGGTCAACATCACCACACAAGCCAGGGAAGCACATTCATTTGTTAGCTATTTTATTCTGAATGTTCACATAACTTTGACCAGTAATTAGGATTCATGAAAACATGATCTACCAGGTGTCATCGTCGAATAGTGGGACATCTGTTTTGTCTTTTTCACACTCAACAATGACCTTACATTTTGATTAAATGCCATTTTGAGAGTGTTATTCTTCACAAATGTCACTGCTTCATAAAAAGTTACTTACATGGATGTTAACAAAGCTTAGATAAACTGAATTTGATTTAGAAAGATGTCCAATTACTTTTACAGGTACCTCAGCAGTTGTAATAAAAAAAAAATGCAAATATTTACAGATGAAATCATTCATTTTCATTGACTTATGAATGAATTGAACCTAACAATTGTAACAATTGTCTTCTTGTTGCTTCTTTCTGTTAACAATGAGAATTTATTTAGCATATTTATTAGAAGCGCAGCTAACTGTAGCACTTTACAATAGTTCATTAAACAAAGACAGAAAAGCAGTAAAAGTGATATTACACCAAATTAATGAATAATCACAGCATATTGGATGGAGTACACACAAGAAGTTGAGACGATAACCTGAAAGAATACAGAGAGCCAACACACGCTGTAAAAATGACGTGAAAAAGTTTTATTACAGTTTTTGTTCATTAAAAAAAATCTGATTTTTTTTTTTTATTTATTATGGTTTAAATCATGAAATGGCTTATCACGCTGTTAATTCTTGAGCTGTGACTTGAAATCAGAAAGAGTTGATCCGAGTGGAAATTGGAAATTGGCAGGTTGCTCCACTTTCTCGCAAGCTGTGCTCTTGCTGGCATTTTCAGCCTTGACCTGGGAACCCCCGAGGGTTTCTGATGGGGTAACCTCAGAGCTCGGGATGGCAGCTCAGAAATAGGGCTGGTGAGAAATCAATTAAAGCTTTATAGACAGTAAACATGATTTTAAAATCCATATTGTTGCAGACTGGGAGCCAGTGTAAAGGTCATAAGAGCTGTAATAATCATGTCTCGAGAAAATTCTGTCAATGTCTCCTCATTTTTGGAGGTAAAAACGACAACAATATCAATATCTGGAGGATAACAATATCAATATCTGAAGGAAACAATATCTGGCAACTGTATTAATTTGACCTTCAAGTTTACATGTTGATCATGTGGTAGCCAATCATATTTTTAAATTGCTTATTTATTTCAAAGTTAGATGTAAATATTGTTTGTTTTCTACCGTGACTTTAATATCATGACTAAAACATCCCTAAATATACATTTAAGGTGCAGTATGCAAGGAGTTGTGTAAGGCTTACTGTCTATGTAGGCAAAAACTCAGGTAATGATAAAATGGTCTTCATGAAACTGGAGACTGATTAAAAACTGATTTAAGAAGTCCAACTAGAATACGTGAAAGTTAAGTTTGACATTATGTTTAGGTCTGATTTTCAATCTTTGTCCTTTTTTAGCATTGCACTTCGTTTAGAAAGCATAGCTGAAACATTTAGTGTTGAAGGAAGGGGACGGCAGCCACACTTTTATTTTTATGTTAATACAGTACCACTTTTGGCCACAAACGGCACCTGTAAACATCAACACTTATTCTCAGTCATTGATTTGACTTTTCATCTATACATGCTCCGTTTGAATGTACCTGTGTACATGCCTGCATAGCTAAAAGCATCAGGGAGCACACTGTATGTTCTGCTTGAGTCTGGATGTTTGTTTTTGGTGCTTGATGGACCTTGAAATGAGCTTTAGGTGTGATTGAAGTCGTCATTGCATGTGCACGAACAGATGTTTTCTACCTTTAGATTTGGCAAAACTAATCGAGTTAACCATAATACTCATGAAGATGCTGACTCTTACGGTTTCTCATGAACATTTTTTGTTTATGCCTCTGGGCAAGTGTTTAAAGATGCGTATAGCTTCCTCCGTTAGTGACTTTCCGGAAGAATCAGGCCAGCTGTTTTTTTTTCTTCACAAACTATAAAATGATTTGAAGAAAACATGCATTCTTATGACCTCTGTCTTGACCTCTTACATTCTTCTAAGATAGAATCAAAGTTGACAATAGGTTGCATTCATAAATGTTCATTGTGTGGTTTGGTTGAGGTTAGTGACAAAATATCTAAAACAAGTACTATACGTGAGTTTCATTCACTGAATGGGAGAAATTGGGAATGTTTAGCATTTGAAGAGCTTTTGATTTTCTAATTGGCTAAATGGGAGATTTAATTGTAGATTAATACATATATTGTAATTGTAGAATTTCAAAATATATTAAATCTGGAACTTGTGAGATATTAAGACTTTAAAAGATAAACACTAAATAAAAGTCAGGATTTAAGTAATGGTACTTAGTTGTCCCCGGAACTAAATGTTTCAAAGGTTATTGTGTTTTTTTATGGACACCTGTTTTTCTCTTTGCAGAACCCAAATCATTCAACTGCACTGTGGTCATTGAGGTACATCAGCACAATTTTTTTATTCTGATCAATTTTATGAAGATTTACATTAATCTCTTATCAAAAGTTATCTCTTTTTAGGTTTACCTTTTTTACATTAACCAGTGCACTTACAATGTTTTTTTGCCCATGAGATTTGTTAAGGATGTTAGTTGTTATAGTTGCTATTGTTGCGGCATTACTTTTTTTTTTACTACTCATGTTGAAAGGATAATGAAGAACTATTCTTTCAATTATTCCTTTTATAGGAATTTATTTAAATCTGTACTTTGTTTGAACAATCTCAGTCATGCCGAGGAAATATAACTTCTTTTTAAATCTCGTCAGCCTTGTACGGGGATGGAAAGCCGATCTTACAGTAAGGGCTTTAACATTAAAGATAGCTGTGAAATAGTTTGTTGACTGTAGCAGCAGTCTAACATGTGCTTCCACCTTCTGGCTACTACTGTTAAGAGCATCTTTTACCTGTACAGCCTGCACTTGGGTTAGTTTTGTTCCTCTGTGTAACAAAAGTTTGATAAATTAGACAAAAATAATAATAAAAAATACTACAGAGCAGCAACAGTTTGCTTAACAACAATGTTAAAAAGAAATATAAGAAATATAAGAAATATAAGATATACGAAGACACCATTTTTTGTTGAATAGCAATTATTAGAGTTGTAGAAAATCAGTAGAGTTTTTAGAAGTCTTTAGCTTTCATAGGGTTTTTATTAAAAAGCCATTATCAGCCATAGCACCCATTTCAGCTCTGTCCATGTCCAAGTAGAATTCTTTCCTCTGGGCTCTGGTCACATTTAAACACAGATATGTAAATGCATTGGGACACCCTTCCAATCAAATTAATTTCATTTCAAATTTAGTTTAAATGCTTCCCTCAAGATAAAAAAAAATACAAACAAATAAAGAGTAGAGTTTGCCTTGTCTTCAAAGATGCACACAAGCAGAGTTGAGCTAGAGTTTTAAAAGTTTTATAGTAAAGCAAAAGTTTGTTTCACAATAATAGATTTTTTACTCCTTTTTGAGACATTTAGCTGCAATGATTTCCAAATGAACACATTTAGCTTGTCCTTATTCATGCACTATTTTTTTTAAATTAAATGTACTTTCTTTTTATTCTTTATTTCCAATGTAAAGCAATGTGCTACACAAATAAAGTTGCCTTGCCTAAAAAAAACATCAAAAACAATATGATGACATTACATTTGCAATATATTAATCTAAACAAGGTAAATTCATACAACTAAAAACTGATAATAAAAGTTGATATTTACAGAAATTAAAAAGTATAAACCGTTCATTGCAAGTTCTTCTCTACATCCTTTTTTAGAGTCCGCTTAAGATTAATAGCTGTTCCAAAAAGCCTGTCCCAGTGCGTGAAAAATGGAGCAAAGTTACGGCTGGGCTTCTGATGATGCAAATCGTGGACCATCGCTCCTCCAAAAAGACCAAAGGGAACAAGGTGCCCTAGGGAGTAGGGTAGGTCATAGCCTATGTGATCTTCTACTGACATCCAGACACTAAAAACAATGAGAATCCAAACAGTCAGCGGATGACAGCTGAGCAGGATGGGGTCAAGATTGCTCAAGAATCCCACTGTCATCAGTTCCACTCCACTGAGGTGTTGTGTGGACCACGAGAATGGGGAGATGTATTCATGATGAGTGGCATGGACCCACCTGTACAAGTCAGGGTTTTTATGGTGTACCCAGTGCCAGAAGAAGTACTGGGTGTCAAATATGAGCAAAGCTGCCAAACTCCCAGAAAATAACTCCCATAATGTTGGTGCCAAGACAGGAAGTGGAGGTGGAAACATCACTGTGTTAGTGATCAGCACTGTTGGAAAAACAAAGACTAGCTGGTTATAGACGGCTGTGTAAAGAGTCCTCAGCATCATGGTAAGGGAGGGACAGTGTTTCTTCTGAATCTTGTATTCAAAGAGAGGCGAGTTCTCTCCCAGGACGTCCAGAATGGTGAATGGAAGGCAGAATAGGAAGTAGCTTGAAAAAACCAGCAGCACAGGGAAAAATGGAGAGGAAATCAAGTTGTAGTGGTGAATCAGTAGATGGTCCCAGGCAGGCTGAAGGAGCAGGCCTGACGTGTTGGAGAGGGCAACTCTGCTGATGTTCCACATCTTTGAGTTGGGTTGAGTAATACCCAGTGAGAAACCCAGCCCTATTTATAGTAGGGAGCCAGACTTGGACCTCTGGTAAAACCATGATAAGGCTTTTTCTCTTCCTCTCGCTCAGCTAATACCCCACAACACCGCCTTCTATTGCTTTGAAGCAAAATGCTGTTAAGCCGAATTGCATCATTCTCGTTTTAATTCCACAAAATAAAATGATTGCATGAATCCTTTGTGCTACAAGGTTTTTTGATTCACCCAAGCTAATAATTACAAAGGCAAATCTTGTAAAAGGTAAATTATTTATTTGTTATTTTGTGTAAATATTTGAAAAGTACAAATAATACAAAAAAAACTCAAATAATTGTAATTAAATGTGATGATAATTAGCCAAACCTTCCAATCCAATCGATTCATGGTCAGATTATTTTGTATGTGAACCAGATTTTACATTTTAAACACATTAACAAATGCTCTCATGGCTTAAAGTGCTTTTTTGTTTTAAACAACAAGGCTCTCAGCTAGCACGGTTTAAACATATTTTCAAGCATCCTTCAAAAATATAAATCAAATTTTTACAATAATTAAAAGTATATGCTACATTTATCTGTAAACATGTAAAAGAGGTCATAAACATACATAATTGTGTTTTTTTTTTTTGCACTTAAGTTTAATCAACTAAAAACCAATCGTTTAAAATGAAAAAAAAAAAAAATTCAGATATGTTTATGTACATCGTCCACTTGGAATTATTTGTCTTTTAGGTCAAAACTGATTTATTAAAATACTTTGATTCTCTGACATTTTATTTACACTATGTGATGTATTTTGTAATGTTTTTATTACACTTGTTTTATCCAAAAATCTGATGGACTGTACTCTGACTCTGGCTTCTTAAAATATTGTACCACCACTGTCAGAAGCATTTATGGTCAGAATGAGTGTGGAGATATTTTGAAACAAACCCTCAGTGGTGTTTCTAAGACTGAAAATTGGCCGTATACATCTACAAACAATTAACAAGGCGTTATTTAACATAAATTATAGAAAAAAAGCCATTTGACTCTATAAAATGATTATATCATTATTGTTATAAATAAATTTACATTTACATTTATGCATTTGGCAGACACTTTTGTGCGACTTACAGAAGGGGAAATCACAGAATCTACTTGTTGAGAAGCAGGGGATTAATCCCAGGACCTCATACATGCTAACCATGCGCTCTACCACTGACCTACATCCCATAAATAATCTGTTTATTGTTGAAAGATTTCAAAACCAGCGCTGAGAATCTCTTATTTCCGAGGGTTAACTGTATGTGTCTGTTTTTCAGTGTGCCTGAAATGTGTTTTTGGTTATCAAAAAAATTTAATCATTTTTGCAATGGCGAGTGCATTACCCTTTTGTTTTAACACATTTAATTTAAATTTTAAATTTTGAACTTCTCCTTCAATGGTAGTGGTAGTAAAGCTAAAATATGGTCTGGGAGATCTGTTGGTTTCCAGTTGTAGCTCACTTTGGGTAAAAGGCAGCAGTATATTACCTGGACATCTCTAATGGCCCACTACTCTAGTGCATAACCTTTTTCATTCCAGTGAACCATTTAGACACATACTCACCAATGCTTTCAGACATTTGGATACCCAGAGTGCAGGAAAAACACAAGCAAGCTCAATAAGAAACTGGAGACTAAATAAATAACAATAACTGAGGAGTCTTTAATATACTTTTATTTCGTTTAATTTGAAAAAAAAATTATTTTTTTTGCAGCTCTAAAATCATCCAAAAATTTATCCCAGAGGTTGCTTTATGAAAATAGTGACAAACTCACTCTATAACCAAAATCCATGATTTTTGCTTAACATACCCATACATTAATGTCTTTGTGTTTGTTTATTTATTTTTTTTACATTTTTTTATATCCAACTGCAACCACAACAGCAGGGTAACACTTTTTACCTATACAGTAGACAAAACATGGCATGTATCTCAAAGTATTCAATTAAAATTCATTGGTTTACTCCAAGAAAAAGTTATGGAAGAAAAAAAAGAAGCAGAAAATAAAATGTAATATTGCTAAATATTGGAATTCATTTACTTCTTTTCTTTTTGCGCTTTCTTCGGCACTGTTTTACTCGTGTTGGCGTATTTGTGTCGGTCGTTCCTGTACAGAAAAATAAGATAACAGCATGGGTTCAGGTACAGTTCATAGATAATAAAACAGTTCAGGATCAGGTCGAAAGGGTCACCATCAGTTTAAATGTGCAATAAAAAGGTACAGCTGTGATAAAATAAGTAATTTCAAGTAATGATTTATTTTGATAATATTAAATCTGATCGTGGCATAAGCTAACCTGAACTAATTCTTCATGCTAAATGTATCTCCTTCCAAAGGGGATCCGTGGTTGGGGATTCAATAATGTTGTATAATCATTGGTTGCTTTCACACAGAAATTATTTGTTTGGGGGTCTTTTGGGGGCAAAACACAATGAAAGATCTGGAGCACACTTCAATGATAAACACTTAGAACACACTGAATCTCTTGTGCCTTACACTAACTGTTCTCGTACACACACTCTTATGATCTCGTGCATGCATTCCAAAATCGCTTCAAAAGACTGAGGTCCTGTCCACACATAACTGGAGCAGCATTTTCACTGTAACCTCGTTAACATGAAAACGCCGGCCAAAGTGTTTTTTTTTTTTTTGGAAACGCTACTGAATCATTTCCATGTGGACAAGATAACCGCACACATTCTAGTTCAGGCGTAGTTTGAAGTAGTTATAACAAAGCAAAAAGCACTAGTTTTGAAAAAGAACTGTTTGAGCCTCAGACAAATGAGGAAGTTTTGGGAGTTGTTGGTAAAGAGCGGCGAGAGAATTTTAGTTTATAAAAGACATTATTGTTATCTTTGGTTTGAGCTGTATTTCCCAGCCATTAAAAGGAAGTGCTGAAGTCTCAGCGCGGAGCCGAAAGAAGCATCTAATTGGTCGATTAACCTCAATGGGGGAAGAGTCTGCTACCCTCTATTGTGTAAAAAATTTAAACTTTTTAATGCATATTACCCGGTTTCGTGTGGACTTGTTTTTTTTTTCTACCCGTGCTTGTGTGGACGTGATTTTTTTGTAAACGTATTAAAAAAATAACCAGGTATGTGTGGACAGGGCCTGAAACGCTCATTACACCGAACGTTCTCTCGAGCACTCATTCACACAGAACACCTGTTAGATGTGTGCTTGCGACTCAGATAAATAGATCATTATTTCCGTGCAACTGGAAGGCACTTTGCTATTCTTTACATTTGAAAACTATGCATTTAGGGGCCGGGGAAAGAATCTGTAAAGCATTGCCAAGGGTTACCAAAAACATTATTGGAGACAAAAAATCCTCTATAAAAAAAAACATAAAAACTTAATTGTTTAATTTTATTTACAGACTTACTGAAATATTACTTTTATAGTGATTTATAAGAGTAGATTTAATCAAAAATCGAACCATGGAACTAATTTGATCTTTTAAAAATGGTTTCATTCGCACCATAGATGACATCACACAAGTCTCATTGTAACTTCACAGCCAGATATCAAAGAGCCGATTTCCCTCCCCCGGAAATGATGCACCATTAACAAAGCAACGCCTTCTTTCGTGATATCCGGAAATAAACAGTTGACTGTATACACTTATCCGCACCGTCTTTCTTAACCTCTAAGGGCCCCGGGTTGGAAACCACTGCCCTAAACCACCTCAGCTAGTGATCTCGGGATAAGGTTCCTAGAACGTTGTTTTTCACATTTGCAAAATTGAACTGATCCAGGGGTCAGGTGTACTCGCAAATAAAAACAGACCAGTGTAAAAGGGCCCTTTGATTTCTTTAAACTGATATGTTTCAACATTTTGTACATAATTTACAGTAACAGTGAATGTTATGTTTTAGCATTATTATTTATCAAAAATAAAATATAAGGATATAGGAATATACCTGTTCATCTTTGTCTTGTTCCTGCAGCCCTGTCCACCCTCCCAGTAGCTTGTAAAGGCTCCTCTCGTCATCATACCCCCGCAAGCAACACATGGCTTACCATTGCTGTAAGGCTGGAAGGACAAAAATTTTATCATCCACCAAAATGACTTTAGAAGGCGTTTAGATGTTATTAGTGTAAACTAATATTAGGGTTGTAGATAATGAGATTTTGAGTTGTAAGACAAACCACAAAGTCAGTATTACACTTTCTATTCTACAAACAATCTGAAAAATCAAATGTGACACATAGCAGAAGATGCTGAAGTTAATTCACATGTAAAGGATAAGGAAATACTCATATATAACTAGATACAACCACACTGGATTCTACACTTAAGTTTAGTAAAAAAAAACATCCTAGTTGGCTCAGCTGAGAAAGGAGGGGAGCTGATTAGCCAATGAAGATCACACGGCACCCATGCCAGGCCAGGTGATATATTAAAAGTGTGGAACAAAAAAGGTGTCAACAACAAAAAATCAATAACAAAAAATCCAGGTGGATGTGGCACACCAGAGGTGTAACTAATGCCATGTATAAATGCCATGAATTCTTTTAGGAGATAAGGATACTTTAAATTGTGTTTAAGACAATGTGGTCCCTTGCTGACCTGTTCTTTGGCACAGTGACCACAGATCATTCTGGACGCCAGCTCCATAAGATGGTCCTGATCCTCATCATGGCATGCATCACATGGATATGCCCGTCCACAGCAAGGAAATCTTCCAAAAGAGAGCAGAGCTATGATGTAACACAGCTAGACTAAATCTGAGTCACAGTTTTCTTCTTTTATTTTTTTAGATGAGGATGTTGCGCTTAAAACAGCTATGACATAAACTTCCCACAGGCCCTAACAGAGTTCCAGATTTTACCTCAGCCAGCGATGACTCTGTTTGTAATGCCTGCAGGCTCCTTTATCTGGTAGAGGTTTCCCTTGCTGAACCGCAGGGTCTCTGTAGCGCCTAGGGTACTGTGCAGCTTCACCTGCAAATAGGAAGTACATTAAGTTTCCTCAATGAATTTCACAGTGATGTCTTATGGAAATTTGATTTAGTCTTTGAGAACAACATGTTTATGTAGTTTTCTGATTTCTGAATATTTTTTTTAATGTATTCCAGTTTTAAATCAGACTTCTTTGGCATGATGCATCCCTTTATTAATGTCTTTCCATCCATGTACTCTCACACATTCAAGCTGGGAGTTTTCTAATACAAGACTTTGCTCATCACACTCCTTCCCTCCTTCTTCCTCATGCTGCTGTCCATGTCCATTACAGGTGCATTTACTTAAATTATTTCAGGGCTGACTTAAAGTGAATAGACATAAACATATCTGTGGTATTTTATCATTTTGAAATCTGTTTTCCTGATCTGACGATAGCACTTTTAGCTTAGCTTAGTTTAGACCATTAATCAGTTCAGACCAGTAGCATTAAGATATAAAATCAATGAAATCAGTATGCCACATAAAGCCCCTAAAGAGCTACCAGATAAAAGTATTTTAGAAGTTTTGGGGGAATTAGTTCATATTATTTAAAAATATGTTGTTTCTGGAAGTCCTAAAAGTTGGCTAAGCACAAATAAAAGCTGCAAAATAAAAATCTGTGTTTTTGCCCTCTCCAGTTAGATTGAAATATCTGATTGAAGCAAGACTAAATTATGTCAATGACAAACTTTTGTGTGTTTCCTGACAAAGTCTTGATTTTACTGCCGAGAAATGTGGCTAGACTGTGTCCTATGCTGCATTCTTTTTATTTGAAGGACTGATGGGTGCATTTGTGCATCTCATCTGGATCAGTATAATGCTCTCCTGGCTGAGGTTTCTATGTCTACTCTGGACAGATTGTGTTATGTTCATGTCTGGCTCATGAGAATCTATCTTTTTTAATCACTTACGCTACGCTCTTTTAATCGTACGCTCTGCTCTTCACAGTCAAAGCTTCTGTCTGTACACATTCACACTTAAGCTCAGGTGTGCACAAAGATAAATTATCTATTTTTTAAATAACATTTATTATTTCATAGTAAACCTCATCACTAAATGGTTCCATTTTTGCGCAGATAATGCATAATATGAAATGAAATTTTACTTTTTTTTTTTTTTTTTTACTTAAAAGCAGCTCCAATAGAATGAAACTGATTTTCTATTTCTAGGTCAGAAAGGAGATTTGCTAAGCTTGGCAATAAGACAACCTCTATCTTTTCTTACAACCCTAAACACAGTCCAGAGCATAAAAGGCTAAAGGATTTTCCAAACAAGGCGGTGATTGAATATCAGTTAAGAAATATCAAGAACAAGCTTCAGTACCTGTTGGCTTTTTGGTCTGTGGCTGAATGAACTGAAAGCGAGTGGCCTCCACAGAAATACTGAGTTTGGTGTGACACTCCTGGCAGTTCTGCTCCCAGCTTTGGCCATAACTCAGATTCTGAAGAGATGAAAAGACACAGAAGCATTATACTTTTGTTCTACATTATATTATTGATAATGTAGTTAACATTTATAATTTCGTACAAAGCTTCCACAATCACATTTGATTAGACTTTAACTTATCTAGTTGATACTGTAAAGGGTATTTCTGTTATAAAACATAAGTCATTGGAAAATTTCCTTTTCAAAATGAGCACATGTATTGTTATTAGTCGGGTTTTAGAGCTCATCACAGCACAGAGACAGCACTACTGAAGATAGTTGAACACTATCTTGAACATCTGGTTGAACACTGATTCAGGAAAAGTGATTGTCCTGATTCTACTCGATCTGAGCGCTACCTTCGACACAGTTGCCCACAAAATCCTTTTAGATAAGATTAGAAAACTATGTTGGTCTTTCAGGAACTGTGATAAAATGGTTCAGATCATACTTAGAAGGAAGAGGTTTCTATGTAAACATAGGCGATTACATGTTGAAGTGGACGGCAGTGTCTTGTGGAGTCCGTCAAGGCTCAATCCTAGCCCCTTTACTATTTAACCTGTACATGCTTCCACTGGGCCAAATTATGAGAAGGAACCAGATATCATACCTTAGTTATCTAGCTATCTCCCCGAATGTCTACAACCCCACAAACTCTCTCTGCCAATGTCTTGATGAGATTAAAAACTTGATGAAAAACAAATTTTTTCAATTAAAGAAGGACAAAACTGAAGTCATTGCTTTAGGAAGCAAAAGCGGGGTTGTTAAGGTTAACACATATCTCAATGCCAAGGGCCTAACAACTACAAATCAGGTCAGGAATCTTGGAGTGATTCTGGACTCTGATCTTAGTTTAAATAGCCACAAGAAAGCAATGACCAAATCAGCTTATTACCATCTTAGAAACATTGCAAAAATCAGATGCTTTGTTTCCAGACAAGCTTTAGAGAAACTGATTCATGCTTTCATCTCCAGCAGGCTGAACTACTGTAACGCTCTGCTCACCGGTTTTCCCAAAAAGACCATTAAACAGCTCCAGCTCGTTCAGATTGCAGCGGCTCGAATTCTAACCAAAACTAGAAAGTCAGAACACATTTTTCCAGTTCTTAAGTCTCTACATTGGCTGCCGGTCTCCTTCAGAATAGATTTTTAAGTTCTGCTGCTCATATATAACTCCAAACAAAACTTAGCACCTAAATACCTAACAGACACGCTCAGTGAATACACGCCAAGCAGAGATAAATTAGATCTATCCTGGGTAAATACTCTTTTAGTTACCATGCGGCCCACAGACGGAACCAGCTTCCAGAGGAGATAAAGGGCGACTTGACGACTGAGCACCAACATCCGTACAACTATTTTACCTTGCACTTCACATCTTATATGCACTTTAATTTACTGTACTTTCTTTTTATTCTTTGTTTCCAATGTAAAGCACTTTGAATTTCCCTGTTTACGAAATGTGCTATACAAATAAACTTGCCTTGCCTTTACGCAAGTAAAAAATTTATATACATTTTATAACAATCCAAATAAAAATGTAACTGAATGCCTCTTAAAATCCTGAGTTAATGGTGCAGAGAATAGCAAGACCCAGTTACATGTGAAATTATTTAACCTTCCATGTTTAAAACACCAGTTTTACTTCAAGAACAAGAGTGAATAAGTTAAATCTCGCAGCAAACTTGTGTTATACGTGGAAGAAAATGTTAGCTTTAGACATAAAAGCCACAATTAGATAAGCTGTTCTCTCCCCCAAACTGCTATCAGGCAAGTCTTGTCTGACTTGACATGAAACACATTTAATGTATTGGAATCAGACTGAAAACAATATATTATTACAGACCTAAATTGTAACTTTAAAAAAAGGGACTATAACAGGTTCTTCCTGTACTGTTACGGTGAAACTTTGTTTTAAATAAAGAATTAATATAAAATGTTTAACTTGGAAAAATGGCATTCATTTAAATTCATTTTAGCAAATTTATTTTGCATATTCACATTGAGATTGATGTGTATAATATGGTGCACTAATTTGCAAATGAAAATTATTTTATATATTATATTTATATAATATTTTTTGTAATGTGAATTAATGTCATCCAAAAGGCCTTTACACACTAGCCAATACAATTAGGAGAACTCTCTAATAATTAAAAATTACATTTAAAAAGCATTAAAACACCACTGCTGTAAAAATGTATTCAGTACCCTAGTACAGTCCAAGCACATTTTCATGAACTTCTTTTTCCCTGTACTTGAGTATAGTTGTACTGAAGTAGTGGTACTTTTACAAATGTAAGTACAAAATGTATGAACAAATAAAGTGCATGTAGTGGATGCTATGTGTTTCTATTCACAGTGTAAATTATATTTCCAGACCTGAACCAAGTCCTCCTTGTTGCAGTTCATGCAAACCACGCTGAAGTGAGATTCTTGCAGAACCAGGTCGACCGGCACCGCAGCATTCAGGTCCAGATATCCTAAAATATCACTATAGTGGTGCAACATACTGGCTCTGAACGCTGCTCTAATTCCTGTACCACAGTGCTCACACTGAGCATCACAGCTCACTTCCCCATTCAGAGTCAGGCCGGCGTCCACTTTACACCTGCGGCAGAAGAACATGGAGACGTTCTAAAGATGTGATGAAGCAGATATTAGCATTCAAACCTTTTCACCTCCAGTGGATGAAGACGCTCTGGTTTATTATGAGAAAAGACTGCTGTTTTGTATTGAACGATAAACCATTAATATTGTAAAATGTTTAAGTTTATATTGGTTTAATTAGATTAGATTTTTATCACCTCATTGATTCTTCACTTTACATTTAAACATGTCTCATGTTCACGCTTGCACAGAATTTGGCTCTTTGGTAATATGGTCAACCTGTTCATTTACGAGCATTCTAATGTATCCAAAAACCCAACAGAAATACTGAATGAGTGGCATCTACTACGATTTGCAAAATCAGAAATATTCAGAATTTAATGTTTCGTTAATGTGTAATATTCAAACGGCAAAAAAGCCTTAATTTTATCTTTTTTTACCATTGTCTTTGACTTGCCCAGGGTCATCAATCAGGTGATGACTAACAAAACGAATATTTTCAAGTCATGTTGGTAAAGTGTGAATAGAAAAAGTAATAATACTATGTTTTTCTAGAATCTCTATAATTTTAACTAGTGCTAATTTCAAAATTGTCATGTTAACGCATGTGATTAATTTTTGGATAAAATGTGTATATACAATTAACGCAAATGTATTGTTTTCACTTTCTGTAATGCTTAAAAGCCAGTTATAGTTGACTATAGAGGCTGCACATCTGTAGTGGTGCTCTCTTCACATTTATATGACTTTAATAAACTATTTAAAATTATTATCCAAACCCACAAACCCATGTACAACATTTTAAATCATTTGCGATTAATCTGGAAATATTTTTCAAGGACAGGGTTTCATAAGATCAAATTGAAAGACTTTTTAAAACCGTTACCTTTAAGACCTATATCATAACACCATACAGACATACAAAACTTTTTAACCATTTACGAAGGTTTCCTCAATCTCTGGCAACCCCAAAAATAACTATTGAGATTTTAAGCAATTATGACTGTGTTAACGAGCGTTTTCTCTAAATCTAGCAACCCTAACCATCACTTTTAAGATTTTAAGGGTTTGAGAGTTTTTTCAAACTTTGGCACTGCTAAACTTTACTTTTATGTTTTTGAGAATTCACGAAAGTTTTCTCAAACTCTAGCAATCCTAACCAAAATTTTGATGTGTTTGATCATTTTTGCCTGTTTTCTCAATATTATTTACATGTCTCACAATTCCATTTAGAATAGTACACCTATGAGTCATATTCCAATATCTGGCAACCACAACGATCACGAACACAATTTTGAATATTTATGAGTGTAAATAAGTGTTTTCTTAAACTCTGGCAAACCAAACAATCACTTTTTTTAAAAGTTGGATTTTATATGACCATATTCTCAAACTATGGCACCGATAAACATCACTTCGTCACATCGTTTTAATTTTTTATTATAATTATATAATGTTTTAATTTCTAATCATGACTTTTATATTCAACCTCAAGCAACACAAAAACACATATCAGATGAGCTTTACAAGAACATCAGAAAAATAAGACCTTTCCAATGCATACAACACTACTTTCTAAGCCATTAAAACATTGTTAACTGCAGCATGATCTGTGTTATTTGAACTTCACCTGTTGCACTTGAGAGACACTGAGATCTTACTGGCCGTCACCGTGGCTGTTTGCTCTCCCAGCTTCAGCCCCAGCAGCTTGACTTCAGTTCCTCTCCGTCGCTCTCTTGTTTTAATATTCTCCACCTGATGGCTGCCTTCCTCCCCATCACTACCATCTGCCACCTCCTCTTCCTCTGGATCCTCCCCAGCTTTATCCTGGTCGTCCTCCTCCTCCTGCTCTTCCCCTGAAGCCATAGCTAGTGACACGATTCTCTCTGGAGCCTTTGATTTTTTGGATGTGTTTTTGAAAACGGTGACCTTCAGTTGCTCATAGGGGACAAACTGAATGCCAGCTCTCTCAAGGTCGATGTCCTTTTTCAGCTGCAATAAAAAAACACAGGGATTTCAGCTCATCTGTGTTTTACACAGCTGTTCTTATCAAAGTGAGTATTAAACTCGTGGGGGGGGGGATTGTTGTTTTGTTTTGTGTAATTAATTCATTACTAATTAATTATTTGAAGCCTGCCCACATCTTTGTTTTATCAATAATAAAAGCATAAAATAAAAATAATATGAGTTAAACAGAAATTACTGCTTCTTGTCATGAACTGACAGAGTGTTCTGGGTGTTATAAAGCGGTCAAGGATTTTGCTTGGTAAAAAAGGAGTACATTCACCTATCGGGCAATAAATTGGATTGAATGAAAAAAAAGACAGCCACAAGCAATGTCTAAAGTGGTTTGGGGATGGGATTGTCTATCGACCCAACCTTAGACTGAATAACAGAATGTTTGGCACGTATAGAACATGTCATAGTATTATGTTAATACTGGATTTCATCGCCGTGTACAAAAATAGAAAGTATAATATTTGTGTTTAAGCTTACGCCTCCTTACACACCAGACTATGTGAGTTGTATTGACTGAGTGCAAGGGCGGAGCAGATGGATTTTGCTTGGAGTTTTTTTTTTTAAGTAGGAGCATTATGTTTTTGTTTGCTTTAAAACAGTATTAAAATGATTATTTAAGTTTAGCTGGTTGATTTATTTGATGTTATTTTATTTGCCAGTTGAAAATAAATAAAGTTTGAATGCTAGTTAGATTGTTGTCTTATAATCAGCAAAAATGGAGTTTTCAGTGGTGTTAGAGGTGAGATTTGTCATTGTCGTTTGGATTCTAATATTCAAATAAAGTTGTTTGCCCATAATTAGTGTTACTAAAACTGACTTCCACAGTTCTTTTTTGAATACTCAAACATTGTAAATTAAAGTAATGTTGAAAAATACACATAAATATAAAATATTTATATTTAATTCTTGCTTAAGAGATACCTGTATTGTAACAAAATGAGGCACAGTTGGGTGTTACTGTTCAAAAAAAGAGCAATAATGTTATTGTATTATAGTAGTATTTTCACTGGCAACACTCCTAGTACACATTTTTATGCATTTTAGATGTTTTATACTCCAGCGACACCATCCATCCATTATCTTGTTGGCTTTTTCCCTTTCGGGGTAGCCACAGCGGAATAAACCGCCCACTATTCCTGCATATGTTTTACATGGCGGATGCCCTTCCAGCCGCAACCCATTACTGGGAACATTCACACAAACACTCATTCACACACATACTCTATGGACAATTTTGTTCACCCAATCAACGCATGTTTTTGGACTTTGTGGGGGAAACCGAAGCACACAGGGTAAACCCACGCGATCACGGGGAGAACATGCAAACTCGACACAGAAATGTCAACCAACCCAGCCGCGGCTTGAACCAGCGACCTTCTTGCTGAGAGACGCCCTTCTTGCTACCCACTGCGCCACCATGACGCCGCTCCAGAAACTTCTAATTGGCCAATTTTAACTTCACTGTTGTAATCAACAGCCACTCGTCGGCTTGGCATAGTCTTTAAAGTGTTTTATGGGGCTATTTTGAGTGTCATGTGGACGTGGTTATTTTTTAATTTTTTTAATAGTTTAATTTTGAATTAAACAATAAGATAAGGTTCAGCCAATTCTCACCTGCCGAGCTCCCTCAGTGAAAAGTTTCTCCATGCTGCGGTCCAACCAGCGCAAGTATGGTCTGAAGAGCAGCTCCACTCGGCCCATCAGCTGATTGGTGGCATGTTTAGCTCTCAGCCAATCCTCAGAGGCTTTCTGCACATGGCTAGAATCAAACAACACTTGACAGAATACACTTGAGTTTAACTCTGTGTAAAAAAACACCACAAGTCGACCCACCTTCCCATGAGTAAGGGCAAGTCCTGGTCTTCTGGGACAACCACACTAAATACCTACAAAACATAAGCTTTCAATAAAAGCAACAAATTTGTTTTAATGATTTAAATATGATTTTTATGAATATGCAAACCTCTTGGGGATAGCTCTTAGGAAAGCTAACCATGATCTCCACTTCACTGAGGTCAAATGGCTGCCAAAGAGAAAGGCATGTGTTAATGGACAATTGAACATGTACAGAAGGTACATCTTACTGCTATTGCATTTGTTCCTTTGAAAAAAGGCAATATAAGGTCAATTGGAACTAAGAACACAAATACAAAAGTGGCATGTACACAAAACACACAATGAAGTATTTGTATTATAATAGAGTTTACTGGCTGTGAAAACTGACAGTGCATGCCATGGACGTAGGGAGCGTGACATCCCCCAAAGGTTCAGAGTTTGAGGAAGTCGGCACTTTTTGACAAAACGTCACTACAGAATAGTCATAAATGGTATTTGGTGGTTCAAAGATGATGGGAACGAGCCGTTCACGTGAGAAGCCCTTAATCTAAATATTAATATAACAAATATTATATCAGAAGTGAGGTGGGGGGAACCTACTGAAAGATAGGTGAGACATGGTCTAAGTTCAATCTTTGTATGGTTTTGCAACACGGAAACGGCAGTTGTATTTGCACACGATAAACAAAAATGTTTGGGATTTGGTAAAAAGGACAGTAAATAAAAGAGAAATTAAGTAAATGATTTCTTCTCAAATAAAAGCTTTAAACTTTGGTATAATAATGAAGTGAGAACTGAGGCAAAAATGTTGTCTGAGTCACAGCTGGCAAATGAAAATTGAGCTCTGCCATGTCATAAAAACAGGACAATAGTTTGAAACAGAAAAACAATCACCCATAAGAGAGCAATGTTTTCAAAAATTGCTTTTTCAGGAGTAATCTATAAGCTCTGAGTTTCCCCCCAAATGATTCAAATTATTTGTCTATTTATAATATTATTATTATTTAAACATAATTGTGTAAATTATTACAAACGTCAGTTCAGGTGTCAGTTACTTGTAGTAACCTTTTTATGTAAGAAACACCTACAATTGAGATAGTTTTTAGGGAGTTTCCATTGTGTTCTGACAGTGGAAATGGTATTATACATTTGGAACCTTTTCACCGAAATTCTAACGACACCATTTGAGTACCTTCTTGATTGATAAGAGCATTAAAGAAAGAGGTGTGAAACCTTCAAAGATCACTGCTTGCGCTGAGAGAATCAGAGCTGTCTTCATCATAAAGTTTTTGCCAGAGGACCCATAACGGAGGGCTGATATAGTGTATATTTAGATCTTCATAATAACACTTATTATTATAGAGGAGATGATTAACCCTACCGATAAATCTGTCATTAACGCAGCTCAATATAAACAGCAGTTGTATTGAATACATGACTAATATAGCCTTGTTACCCTGCACAGTTGAACTTAAGAACTTTCTTAACTTGACGGGGTCCATCATGAATCGGCCCGGGTGCAGGCTCAATTTTTACAATTGTACACAGACTCCAGCTCTGCCGTGTGCAGACATGTGATCCTGCAGCCATGTGAAACTCAAAAATGGACCCAGTAGAGAGAAAACAAGAGGCTCGTCTCTGGAGATTACCTTTCGGTTGTGCTGCCAACTAGACCCAAGTCTGAGGCGTGGAAAAGTTTTGAACACGTGCTTAATAAAAGAATTGAGCTGGTTGGTTTTGTAAAATGTAAAAAATGCAATTCGCTGTTACAATACAACAGCAAAACCCAGATAAGGCATATTGATTGGTATAACTCTTTTGAAGCTTAAAGTACATAATGTAAATTGATTATATACTTTAATTAGTTACTCTCAATTTTAATTAGTTAGTATTCAAGTGCATCTGATCAACATGCTAGAACCACATATAATGGAAAGTGCAGCAGCAAACCCTATCCTTCAGAATCTTTTATTTATGTTAATTTCATTATTGTTAAATCCCCACTATAATTTTTTATGTATTTCAATTAAATTTGTTACGATTTTTTAAAGACCTTTTTGACTAATATAAACAGTGCTGTGAGTGCGGATTGCTGCCTCTGTTACTTTCGTATATTTAGAGCTGAGATGTTTGAGGTTAAATAACTTTTTTTTTTAATTTTTACTTTCAAGTGTGCTTTTGCATTTGTTAGTCAATAATTAATCTCATAGGGGTTTTGGCAGCTTTTTTGGTCAAGACTCGCACATAAAGCCATTTGACTGACAAACAACCAATCCCTTGTTGTTTTGCATAGAATCATGTTTCAGGCCGCAACACTCACTACTAATAGAAATTCGGATAAGTTTAACCAATCAAACAATAATTTGAAGATTCATGAACTGTTTCCAACTTTTCATACTAAACTCATCTGACGTTAAGCTAGCGTTCAATTGGTGCCTACAACCAAGTGTGAAAGATCCATGAGGAGTGGCTGATTTATATATAAAGTCTATGTAAAGACGCAACAAGGCACCCCACTGTGCGAACGGACGACATGGTGCAGGGGATGTGAATGCTGCAAGACATGAGGAGCGAGGAACGAGTCACAGTAAAGTGGACTGATCGCTCGAGTAGAGAAATGTTCAATTCAGACGAACTTCGTGTGTGTGGCAACCTATCCAGGGCTTGGTCTTGTAGTGATGGGATTCTTTTATCAAGTAAAATGTACAACAACAATGGAAAAGACCAATATCGCAGTTTGTGGGTAGCCTATTATTATCCATGTGGAAACAAAAAGGACCTTGCTTGGAATTAAGTAGCATTCATTTATTTGAATAATCACGGGTCAGGTTCATGCTATAATAATCGATTTTCTGTCGACTAAAAACTCTCAGGCTCAGGCCATTATGAACTTTTTAGGCCCTATTACAGCTTTACTTCACAGCCATTCATTGTGTAGTAAGTCTGTGAGTTTGAGTTTACCCAATCAGGATCTGTAGCCTGAACTGCAACTCTGTAGTAGGTAAGCTGTCCATCCTCTCGTTCCTGAACAATGAGCTTATCTTTCGGGAATCTCTTCATCATCTGAGAGATCTCAGTCTCTCTCAGCTGCTTGCAGACTTCCTCCGTGAGCTCAGCCAGTTTGATCGGGTCCTGGCTTTTAGCAGGTCGGGCAGATGAAGCTGTAGGCCTGAAAGTGCTCCTTCCTTTTGGAGCCCGAGGTTGGTCTTCAACAGGTGGGAAATCCTGTGGATGCAGGAAGCGACAATGGTCCTCCATTGCACAGTACCCAGAGAGGAAGTAGCGGCAAGGTCGTCTTGGTCGCTCTTGCTTCTTTGGAGCAACTTTGAGATTAGATGAGGCTTCCTCGGTATAAGTTTTGCTGTTTTCATTTGACTGTTCCTCTAGGTTTGAGGAATGACCCAGTGTGTTTCCTTCTTTTTCTTTGAGAGACGTACCAATTTCTCCATCTTTGGATGAAGCCGAAGCTCTCTGATGAAGAAAGTGGCACCTTTTCCCATAATAGCATCGCCTGCCCTGAGAGTAGAAGCGACACGGTTGCTGGACCGGTTTGGTCTTGTGTAACACATCTTCACTACTGACTTCTGAGGTCTGACTCAAGGTTTCCTTTTCATTCCCAACAGATGAAGAAGAAGGACCTTCATCTGGAGCCAAAGACTGTAAAACATAAGACTTAAAGCATTTAGAAGATGCAGTTTGCAGGTTGGGTGATGTGCTTCAGACTTGCAGATATCTTAAATATTAATAAATGAATTGGTTTTCACCCATCCAAAACTTGGTCATGACAGAGATACAAAGCAGCTGCTCAAAACAGTACATATAATCCTGGATGCTTCAAACACAATAAACTCACTTATCATGCATTTATATAACCCTGAAAATGAACATTGGACTCATTTTCATGCCACAGAATTGTGAAACAACTGTATTTAACCTCAATATGAAAGAGTTTTTATATCTAACTTAGAAATATATCATAACTTGTTTTTATAATTCGCAACCATTATAACATGTATGTTCCTATGATCATTATTAGCATATTTACCTCACATGGTTAATGAGGTTTATTTCCTCCTTAACGCTGTATTCTAGTTGTGAAAAAACATCATAAAAACTAAATAACAGATACATTAAAACATAAATTGTAACTTTAATGAGACGTTTTAAACGCGAAATGTAAAAGTACAAATGTGCTCGTGTGTGACTGGTTGATTTTGACCAGCAGGTGGTAGTGCAAAAGTTTTGATTCAGAGAAACGGTTAAAGGAACCATTTAGTTGTTTCGCGGATCTAACGGTGTAACGGTGTTTCACGATTCTAACTGTAACGGCGAAAAAAAAACCTATTTTAATAACACTGTCTGAAATTTAGCAATGTTGTATTCAGAATTTAGCACAAATAATTTTAAAACTGTCAAAAAAGATTCGAATCGTGTGAGTCACCTGGAGGAATCAAATACCGCGAGTACCCATGTTGAGATCGGAAGTGAATCAAACTGTTAAAAATACGACATTGATTTGGCTTAACTATTACTCGAGGTAAAGTTTGTATGAATTGACACTTACAGTATTCTTAAACAAATTAAAATCCGCAAATAGTTGTCAGGTAATTGAGGTCAGACACTAACCTGCGCCACACCCGTACTTTCAGACTCCATTAGATTGTTCTTCACCTTGCAATCAGTAACCTTTGCGGTTCTAAAAGGCGTATTAAAGCCGTCCCTCTGTGGCAACAACTTCGTTACCTTTACATTAGCAAAAACATGAGAGAGCTTGCGATTGGGATCATAGGATTGAGAGGCATGCCATTATAATTTGGTCAAATAATTTCATTTTCCAACAGAGGGCGCTTTGGTGGTCCAAACAAACTTCTCTTCCATTGAAATACATGGATATGACAATTCGTTTATAAAATTTTCCGGGGCATTTGAACACTAGAACTTGAATCTATCTCGAATGGAATCTTGAAATAGATGCAAATAATACATGAAAAAAATAAAACCCTTTCTTCATGAATAAAGCCTAATTTAGATTAAGTTCTCCTCTGTGACCGCTAACGACTGTGATTGGTTATTGTTGACCCGCGCAGAGGTATGTAACGTGTACCACGTGATGCCGTCTTTCATTTATGGGACTTGTTGTGGAAAAGCAGCGTGATTCGGTGGGTATCGAAAGCAGTGTTACATCACATATACTCGAAAGAAGAAGTGGCGGAAGGGACATCTTGATCTGGTGTGCTTTCAGGAGATGTTATGTGGAGGAATTTAGCGGATACTGATCAGTACCAGTCTGGCTGCTGACACTCGGCTCTTGGCTGCGTGGGTCTGTTGTGACAATCATCTTTTCTACCATTTTCCGTTTTGAAGACTTGCTTCGCCTTAATGAGGAAAACAAACCTTTTCAGTTAACGTTACATCACCTGCTCTTAGCGTAAAACGTCAATATTTGTACACCTACCTGGTCTGAATAATTCAAAATATAATATGAGTGGGAAATATCAAATATTTATTGAAAATATTCCGTGAACCAATCATAAATAACCAATTCCTGACAACGTTTGGGCCAAAGCCACGCCTATGTAACGCTGCTATTTCAAACGACATTTCTCCTTGTTCTTCAATTTTTTTCTTATTTGAATAAGACCTCTTTATCGCCCTCTTGCGACAGGGAGTCGAAAGACATTTTCGTCTGTACCAAATACAAAGCAATAAGTTCATGGACAAGCTCGTCTAATGTATACGGTTAACTCAAAATGTCTTCACATTATAACGTTTTGATAAATAACATCTACAATAGAGTTAACAGTCATACCCTGCAATTGTTTTAATTCGGAAGCATCATTCAAAGCCAACTAAATATTTTAACACAAGTCATTAGATAGCCTGCCAGGTACTCAAGTCAAACAAAGCATCCAGTGCACACAGGACTTGCTGAAGTTTTGTTTGTTCCTGTAGAACAAAAAACAACTTTTCCTGAGAATGACACTAGCTGAGATGGCCGAGATCATTTGGGGTGTCTATCAAACAAAGGACTCGGTTTTGCAGCCTCTGTGGAACTACATGCGACTCAACCACTCAGAGACTCTTCGCTCTCCTCTATTTCCTGTGATTGTCTCTGTATCATCATATTTTGTTCTTTGCTTGCCCTACTTAGTTTGTGACGTCTTAGGAAAGAAGTGGTCGGCCATTTATCGCTACAAAATCCAGCCAGACAAGACTCCAACTAATGCAATGCTTCTTCACTGCAGCGGAGTAACTCTGTACAATCATCTTCTCCTGGTGTTTCCTGCAGCAGTTGCACAGTGGATGTGGAGACCCCCAGTTCCTCTACCTGAGCGAGCACCTGGTTTACTTGAACTTTTTGGTGGTGTGAGTGGAAATCTACTTCTTTTTGACTTTCAGTACTTTATCTGGCACTATCTGCACCATAAGGTCCGCTGGCTCTACGTGACTTTCCATGCAATCCATCATAACTACTCTGCACCCTTTGCTCTGGCCACTCAGTGCCTTGGAGGATGGGAGCTTGTGACGGTGGGCTTCTGGACCACGCTCAACCCCATTCTGCTGGGGTGCCACCTGCTCACCTCCTGGATGTTCATGGTGGTTCATGTGTATGTCTCTGTGGAGGACCACTGCGGATATGATTTTCCTTGGTCCCTCTCTCGCCTCTTCCCTCTGGGGGTTTATGGAGGGCCGAGCATGCATGATGTGCACCACCAGAAACCCAACACTAACTTTGCACCACATTTCAGTCACTGGGATAAACTTTTCGGAACGTATGCGGATTTTTGTAATGCTAAACGTTAGCATAAAACAGTCTGGCTTTAAAATAGACAATATTTCACCACTAGAGAGCAGATTTTTAAAATGAGCAGGAATTGTTTGCAGGAGGGTGGAGTTAACATATTATAAACGCTCCATCATTAGCCACTGATGGGGGTTTAGATGCCCCGTAATTACATTACACATCACATGGCATATTGGAGACAAGGAAGTGGCATGAGTTTTGATTTTAATTATTTAAAAATTATTCTCTAAACTTTTTGACAATCAATCAAATAATGCACATATATTGAGTATGTTATGCTTAAAAAGTACATGTTATAGATTTAAATTATCAAACATCAAGGTAATAGACAAAAAAAGAAAAGGAAACATTTCACAACAAAGTCTCCAATTGCAGGTTCTTTTTATATTTTGCTTTAAGAAGCATTTAGTAAAATTAGCACTATTGAGGTTTTCCTAACTTTTAAAAAGGAACTTTATTTTTAAAGAAAGCTGTTTAATTGTTCATACTGAGATTGGTAAAGAACAAAAACGGTTTAAATTTTATAGATTCTTAAATGGTCGTATTAAAGGTTTAAATATACAGTACTTGCTTCCTTTACTTACATTTTTGTGTGTTTAAAATAAGCAATATCATTAAACAACTCATCATGAATAAAAGTGTTTTTTTATCGTAAATTTCAGAAGTAAAATAACATTTCAACACATATTATTATTTATTGTATTTATAATAGATTTGTTGTAAGATTGTTTTGCATATGCTATTTTCTTCCAGTTTTAATACTGCACTGCAATGCCTTATAACGCTGCGATTTGTAATGCAACTTTTTACACTTTTGTTGTTTTAGTGTGGGCCTTTTGAAAATTTTTGCTATTTATAAATGGACCAAAACATTTTAACACCCCAGATAATATTAGAACCTGTTATGAACAAAATGGACATTTGAATTGAAGCAAATGTTTACGATGAAAAAACAAACCTCTGGTGTTTAACGGCATGGAACTCATAAGTTCCTCAAAACTGTTATATACATTATAACTCCATATATTTGGTGCTGTTAAGCATGGTGTATGTACAGAATGAAAAATCAATTCTGCTATTTTCTCACGTCTCTCGAGTGAAATAAATAGGAACAAAACTGATAAATAAAACCAAAAAGTTTCAACTGGGAAAAACAATTAAGTGATAAAGGCAACTTGTGACGTGTTTATTCTAACCACTGCAGTTGCTTTCCATTGGCTGTTTATTTCTCTTAGTGCTGCTTGTTTAGTTGTTGAATGTGTACACTAAACTTGCCTTCTCGGAGCTGCAGGCTTTAATGTTGTGTGTTTATGCATGCGGGATTAACATTGATTTGATTGATTGTGATTATGTAATTTATTTATATAACAACAGGTGTTGGTGTAGACGTGTTCACGCTCTTTGTGTAACATTTTTGTATGAGTATATTATTGTATATTATATGTTTAATTGAATGTCAAGAAAAAATAAGAAAATATGTATCTGATATTTTCTGGTGAGAATGTGTTGTGTGCAATACTAAACTGCCTAAGCTATTAAATTCGTTTTACAACTTAAACTGCAATCACTCATTCTTTTATTTGATCAATGTATGATATTTAAAGGACGCTATCCCAAAAAGTCTAGTTTATCCTGGATATTGGTTTATGACCTTTGCATTAGTCGGCCACTGGATGGCGCTGGATCAGGATCAGAGTTGGCACAGCAGTGGAATGGAAGCCAGGAAACAGACTGCCATTTTCTAATCCGCAGCTTGTCTGTTGCGTTTGCTGTTAAACCTGCTTTATTCCGTGTCCAAATGATGAGCCAGTGTGGAATCACGTCGTCCAAGACTGTCTTGGTGTTCCTGAATTTGATATTTTGGGTAAGTTGGGGGTGTTTGGAGCTGACTTTGAGAGTGCGTCAGTCTCATGAGACGGATGGACAGTCATGTGTGGAACAGCTGCGCGTTGTTATTATTTGGGTCAGTAACGTTAGCGCTTCGACAATGTCTGACTAAAAACGTGTATAGCTGGTTATATTTTTCTTAGAGTGGCATACTAGTAGTGTCAAGTGTGTTTTTTGTTTGTTCACAAATTTCATACGACGCTACGTTACAATAACGCTACGTAAAGACAAAAAGACGTTAACGTAGTATGTAAACGTTAACTTAGGTTTTCCCATTTATCCAATTGAACGCTGCCACTTTTTTCACTTAACATTTTTAAACGTCTTTAAAAAAACTCTTATATTTTATAACATAACGTTGACTGGTTTTCTTAGCCGAATGTTTTACTCTTTTTATCGTGACAAAACCACGTTGGCTTTAACCGTTATGCTTTGTTATCATGTGCTTCTTTCTTTAACATTTCAGAATTTATTATATAGTAATTGCTATAAGCAACCAGTGTTGGGGTAGGTACTCTTAAAAGTAATCCCTTACATTACTTTTTTTACTGTCATCAAAATGTAACGTGGACTTAAGGTATAAAAGACACTCGAAATTTAACATCACTTCTAGAAATGATTACTAAAGTCAAAAGTATTTGCTGCTTTTCCTCTGTCTGTTCTCTTTCGTTCATGACCATCAAATTAAGAACCCAGCAAGTGCCCACCTCAAGGTGGGCTGCTGGGGTGGGGTAAAGGGTTTTTTTTAACCGGAGGGTCAGAGTCTGCAAAATGCAGATAAAAAAAATATTTCATAAAAAATTTACATCAGTCAGTTAAACATAATTAGTGTAAGGGGGGGAGTGGGGGGGGGGGGGGGTCCGTGAGTGCTCCCCTTAATCCAGACATTGAGTCTGTGGTTATGGAAAAGATTCAAGAAGCTTGACTTTTAAAGGATTTTTCTTTGTTGTACTTATTTTGTAAATTAACAAATAAAGACCATAACATAATTTCAAATAGGTGTTTTGGGGGTGAGTCGCATAAAAAAATGTTGATACGGTTTTCATTTGAAACAAAGGGAACTATACTCCCAATAAAATGTTCCAAATCTATTTCTGTCTTAAAGCCTTGAGCTCCATTGAGGATGCAGACCACTTTTCCGAACGTTTGTTTTTTCCTGTCTCTTTTCCTCATCACCTGATTGTTTTCAGCAGTTTTATGAACACGTTTGATGTCAAAAAACTTAATTTCACTACTGTATTTTTAGCTGAACTTGATCACTCAACTACTTGAAAATCAGCTGATCTTGTGCTTTGGTACTAAGCTGACTTCTAATTTTGTTAATATGAAGCCCTGGTTTTCTTGTCTGTCTGTAGGCTGCAGCTGGCATCCTGTGTTATGTTGGGGCCTACGTGTTCATCACGTATGATGACTACGACCATTTCTTTGAGGATGTGTACACCCTGATCCCAGCCATTATCATTATCGTTGTGGGAGGGATGTTGTTCATTATTGGACTCATCGGATGCTGCGCCACTGTTCGAGAGAGTCGCTGTGGTCTTGCCACGGTTGGTGAACTATTATGTTGCAAGTAAAAAAAAAATTTAATGTACCCACTCTTCAAAGTGCAATATTTTAAAAATAATATTTTTTTTTAATCAATCTTCAACAGTCAGGTACATGTATTATCAGATAAAAGGCTGTAGCTAACATCAATTATTTTTTAGCCTGACAAATGTTGTTTTTAGATGAATCAACTATTTGGATAAATGAGTAATGTGTGTTTATTAATCACAATGCACAGTTGAGAATGAAAAAAGGGATCTTTTATGCATTGGTTTGGGTTTGTGCTTCAACATTATTCGACTGAAGTATTTGTATTTGATCTTTTTACATATTTTTATTGCTAATATGAAAGTATTGGTGTAGTAGACATTTTTGAACTGTTTTATTGTACACATCACTCGCAAATAACACTCTAACTCTACGAGTATTCAGAAGTGTTCATCTTAAACATTTCTTAGTAAGCGGTCATACAGAGATATGTATGTGTTTGGCACTAAAATGCACCAAACCATGTGCTCAGTGTCTCCGGGAGCTGGTCAGAGATGAAAACTGGTGTTTAGTGCTTTTGTCAGTGGAGGGCATGCAATATTCCATTCGCTGGCCAGCGTTAGTGTAATGAGCTTTTAAAATACTGAATTTTGATGGAATTTATATGAAAAATTATTGCATTTTATCACTTATTCACGTTGTGGAATCTCCCTCATAATGTATGTCAGTTGACCGTGTGGACAATCAAGATGAACTGTCCTTGTCGATATTTATCAACAAACTGCACTCATTTCTCAGAGAAAGGACCATTCTCAAGCCAGTAGACATTTTGACACAAAGTGGTTGAACTGATAGTGACCGTATTCACCAATTCTATATGAGTTTGATTGTCAACTTTGTTTCTTTCTTTCAGCATATGGTTAGAGAACACAATTGTCCAGAACAAACCAAAACTAATAGTAATTTATTAATATTAATAATAGTAATTAATATTAGGTATGTATATTCTTCAATAATTTAACACATTTAAAATCAATTGTGATAAGTGTTGCCTCTCTGTTGTCATCTGGAAATCAGCCTTGATTATGTAGCCTATATGATGGCAGCCAGTGACTGACACGACACACTGGTAAACTATGGCTGCTTTTTAAATAGGAAATGTGCCTTTATAGAGAGCAGACCAGAAAATTAATCGGACAGAAAATCAGGACATATGTTTTATTCTTTGAACTTGAGATAAAAAATAGATAACAATTGTCTTGTCATGTGTAGATGAATGAAGATTTTAAGTCATTGCTCATTTTTCCATGCTTGCTTTCTTCTTTTACAGTTTGTTGTCATTCTTATGCTGGTCTTCGTCACAGAGGTGGTTGTAGTGGTTCTGGGCTATATTTACAGAGCAAAGGTGAGTTTCAAATGTGTAAGTCAATATTCTATTAAAACAGGAGTGCCTGTATCTCTTGTGTTTTCTGAGAAAGCCTTGTCAGGTGTGTTTAGATGAAAACAGGGCTTGTCTTCTTTTGTGCTCTGCTGTCTTTGACTTGAATTTGAGTCCTGTCACTCCTCTTACTTAGAGAAAGAATATATTGATATGGTTCGTACGGGTGCTTGAAGCCCTTGAAACGGCTGCATTTCCACAGCTTTTTTTTCTGAATTTCTTCACAAAATGTTTAGTGAAACGAAACAAATATATGATGCAGCCTATATTTGAAATAATAGACATGTTTACTATCGTAAGTGTATCAAAAGCATCGAGGTCATTAAATGTCTGTTTTTGTGTGATCCTTTTGTTTGACTTTATTTTATTTTTTTAATTGTTTACCAGGTTGAAGACGAAGTTAATCATTCTATCCAGAAAGTGTATGATGAATACAATGGCACCAACACAGATGCTCCCAGCCGCGCTATTGACTACGTGCAGAGACAGGTGAAATTAATGAACATTCCGCTTTTTTAACTTTCAATCCTTCATTTCAAAATCACTGAAATGACTGCATTACAATCTGCAGCTCCATTGCTGTGGGATCGCCAACTACTCTGACTGGAGAAACACACGCTGGTTTAAGGAGTCAAAGAACAACAGCGTTCCTCTGAGCTGCTGTAAACCCAATGTGAGCTGCACCGGGTCCCTCCTGCGTCCTGCTGATCTTTACCCTGAGGTAAGTTTGAGATAATATAAGCAACAAAAACATAACAATATATGAAGTTGAATCACTGCCTGTTTCTCTGTAACAAGACTATGCCATCTTAAGCTAATACGAGACTGTTTAAAGCTTTGGTTGCTTTCCCTGCATAAAACACTTTTGCTCAGATATGATGTCAGAAATGGCGACATTCTTCTCATAAGGACAACTATATTTCCTGATTTCAAATTGAACTCATTGGCTGTTAAATTAATTACATGTTGTAATTCTTTTCACCCTCATAGAGCTGCCTAAAATAATTGTAATATTGTAATCTACATTAGGCCCCCTGTTTGTGAAGCTTCTTTAAAGCAACTGCAAATAGGGTCTCTATAAATATATTTTGATTTACTGAGTTAAAAAAGTTAACTCATTCTGAAAGGTCTTGAACAGCAACATAACCTGTTGTACTTTATTTTTAATATATTGTTAAATTTGAGCTTAGTTAATGACAGATTAAGCCTTAAACTCTTCTTGATTTGTATTATTTGACACTGCTCAATGTTACCGAGTCTGAACAGAATAACATAAAACGATTAGTTTCTCAAAAGTAAACTTTTGTTATATATATATATATATATATATATATATATATATATATATATATATATATAGTGCAAACTACAGATGCACAGAATTTAGCCACGGAATATATTTGGCTGAATGTTGCAAAAAAAAAAGTCACATTAGGCCCTCTGTGGGAGCGACTTTAAGGCCAAATAGTAACATGTGATGCGATGATGCAATGTTTGTGTCTATGTACAACATTAAGACTTCTTTTATTTTGAAGAATAAGTACTGTTTCTAACCAATAATTTTACTTTTTGTATGGGGGACCAGACCCCTTCAGTCTACATTTCTGCTCGGTTTATATTATTTGGCCATTGAACCAAAATGAATTGGGGCCTCAAACATGTACTGCTCAATGCTACCTGGTCTGAACAGAATAGCATAAAATAAATAGTTTCTCCAAATTTAATGTAGACTTTTGAATAACTTTTAATTAAACTTATTGAATAATCATTATGATATTATCATTATCATAAATGAGTTTAAACTGAAAGCTAGTGATAGTTGTGATGTGGACTGTTATTTCCGTGTTCCCCTCATTCAGATTACGTGTTTAACTTGCTAGATGTGTTTTCTGTTAAATGTTAAATTATGTGTTGGATCTCAATAGGGATGTGAAGCTCTGGTTGTCAAGAAACTGAAAGAGATTATGATGTACGTCATCTGGGCTGCCCTGACATTCGCCGCAATTCAGGTATGCAAATTTGTTTACAAAAACCAAGCATTCATCTCAGAAAATATCCTTTAGTACAGATTCAGTGTTTGTGTTTGATATACTCATACAGAAGCTCATAAAGCTGATTTAGTCTGTTTTTCCAAGCAGTGCCGGCATGAAACTTTGTTTCTGAATAACATCTTTGACAGTCATGCTATTTTAAAAACCAGGGACATGGAGACAAATAAGATGGTGTCTTGGCAAAACCAGCACATGTCCATGACTTAGCAACTGGCCGACTCATTGTCTGAGTTTGACTTATTTAACTAGAGCAGTAGGTTTGACTCTTAACAGAGGCGCACAAACTGCACCAGATGTTGTGAGAGTCGTCTAGTTATTTTGCTGAAAAAATCCAATCAATTATTATTGTTTAATTGACATTTTGAAGATGTTGACCTTTATTATATAATATAAATTATGTCCGATCGATGCAAAGGGTTTTTATGATGCAAGGACATGTTATAAGTAGATGACTTCTGATCTATAAAGTTTTTTTTGTTCCATTTTATGAAGCAAAAAGAGAGGTGGACACATGTCTCTTTCTTACATAAAAATACAGAGACTGTAAATCAGGGGTCTCAAAGTTAATTCCTTTAAAGCCGAAGCCTTGCAGAGTTTCACTTCAACCGTCATGCAATACACCTGATTCCACTAATGGCGCTACTTTTGAATTGTTTAAAGCTACTGGTGGGTCTCTTGAAAGAGGGTTGGAATAAAAATCAGTATCTAGAAATTGACTTTGAGAGGCCTGCTGTAAATTCAGATTGTGAAAATACTAAATGTTTTTTTTTACATTGGCAAGCGATTAAATACAGATATAACTTTCTTTTTACAGAGAAAGGCTCTGATATTGTAATTATTTACTCGATGGTATTCATACCGTGGGTCTCATATCACCAGGGGTATTAGACTGGCATGGACTTTTTATGTAAACATTAAAAAACAGAGAATTTCAGTGAAATGTCCACCATTTGTTTGATTCTCTAAAACATCAGCTTAAGTGAGGCAAGTTTCGATTTCGCAATGGAAAGTTTAGCCCAGATTAAAACTACTTCAGTTTTGGCACCATTATTAACATCAATGTGTGTGAAAATACGTGTTTGAAGATCTGTCAAGCAGGTGGAAATGTATAGATAATAGCTACCCCTACCCCTTCCCGAGGTTTGCTAGCATACACATTGCCAGAGTTCATTGCTGTATTTACCCACTTTTTTTTAAAAGATATAGTTTAAGCTGACTTTTAGTAGGACGTACACAAGGCCCTAGGTTTTTGCTCAGTTCCTGCCTAAGGTTGTATCATGTTTTTCCTACAGATGCTGGGAATGCTGTGTGCTTGTGTGGTACTGTGTCGCAGAAGCAGAGACCCGGCCTACGAGCTTCTGATTACCGGAGGGACGTATGCCTGAATACATACCCACACACAAAACCTACCAGACAGACTCTTTCGCTTTCTCTCTTCATACACACACACAAACATGTTTCGGTGTGGTTTGGCACACAGGAAATGCCCTAACACATCTGTCCTACAGGGTTTGCTCACACAATGCACTGGTGATGGGTGAGGCCAAGCGCACACTATTTATTGGTCGCTAAAACGACTGCATTTTAATGTAAAGCTTTGCTTTTTTCTCTCAAAAGGCATCAAACCTGACTGCAGAACAGTGAATGGCCAGTTTTTAATCCCATTGCAGAGACTTTAACACATGAGTTGTTACAATTTTGTGGAGGATACTGTTATTGTATGAATAAGATGTGGAATGGATGCTTTCCTCATTTGTTAGTTTGCACTATGTGTATGATTTAGTTCTATATTTTGGTACATATACCATAAGATGGCTGGGATAAAAAAAAAATTAACGGAAGAACAGTCGTGATACTGCTGTCTCAGACGTCAGCCATCACCAGTTCACTTTTCTGGGCGCAGTGAGTATGGTCATATTGATATATAAAGAATTCTAATCTTTTGTTCCTAGATTTTTTTTTCCCCTTTTACTTTAGTGTGAACTATTTTCTAGTTTAGTGATATTTATAGTTTGGGACACATAAAGGTATGTAGAACAGGGTAAACATTGTATTATTTTAATTGATTGTACATAGGGAGGAAAACGGGGTAAGTTAAGCATGTCATTTCAAACTTTAAAAATAAATGTTTCATATGTCGAGGCTCATTTTGTTTCTCTGGTGTGCTTTCATGCTCTGGTTTCACAGAAGAGAATTAGTTGTTCAGATTCGCCTCGGCCTCTTTCTTCAGCTTCCTAACACTTGATAGCGCAGGACGGGGTTAGAGGTCACTGCTTTCCCAGGGTGGGGGAAGTAAGGGGACCATCTGCTGCTGGGTTGCCAACGCCAATGACTGATCACTCTTTATAAAGAATGGGTTCAATTACTTTGTTGTTGGATTTCTTTGTAATGGCACAGCATATGTGTGCAGTTTTTAAAATAGCGCATGACTAAAATATTGTTTGTAAATGTGTTTAAATGAAAATAACCCTTAAAGAATGTCTACGGTAGCTGCTGAGGAGCTGACAGATGCTCACACATTCTAAGGAATGTGAAACCTTTCTTCTAGATAGCTGATCGGCTGGAAGGGTGTCCGTTTACTACTGCATGATCCTCATGTGCACCAGAGTAATATCCGGAAGAGAAGAGGGATGGAATCATGTTTCTGTCACAGACAAAGCAAATCCTTTAATCTGTCAGGGTTCATTTATAGTTCTTGGAAAATGTGATTTTTATATGCTTAAAAGTAAAAGGAGGAAAAATTTGTGGAAAAGGGCTTTTATGTAAAGCATATCAAGTACAACTTTCTAAGTAGTACTAGAGGCTTAAAATACATTTAATATGTGATAGGTATTAATTTTCCACGTACTGAAAAAGAAGACTTTGTCAAAGATATTTGTCAAAAACCATCTGTTGAGATAACTACTCAAGAAAAAGTTACGACACATTTTAAAAATCTTTTGCGATTTTTAATTTAGATCTTTTCATTGTTAAATGTAGAAATCTTGGCCCCCTTTTCCAACCTCTTTATTTTACCTATTTACCACTTGCAATTTAAAGTGTAGTTTTCTTTGGTTTTTATTTTGTAATTAGAAATAGGTACATTAGTGACATCATATATTAAATGTTTTGTGTGTACAGAGAAAAACAAAACTGGGATTTATTTTTCTGCAACAGAAAAGCTAACAACAGACTTTTACTTTTAATTCGTAAAAAAAAACTTTGCAGTTTCAATTTAACTTTAGGTCAATTGAACTCCATTAGTCTTCTGATTAAAATTATGTTTTTGGAACATAATGCGTAAAAAAATTGCTTAGGGGTTTTATTTTTAATGTTAATGTTTTTTTAGATAAATTCATCTGTTGGAAATTGGCAAAAAGATTACTCTTTAAAGAATTTGTAAAATTCAGAAATATTTTAATCTTCAATTTACTTTGTAGTATATTTTAAGAAAAACTGATCAGAATACTTAGACGTACAACACTTTGGTGTTTAATTTATTACACTGTAGTCACTTTTTCAACAGTTTCCATTTAAGCACTCACATAAGACCTTTATGTTAGAACTACTATTATACTTATATATACTTATATTTATATTACACTACTGTGAAACTAAAATATTTTTACTGTGTAAGGCTGAAGAAAATTATTCATTGTCATTGCATAGATAAAGTTATCAATGGTTAAATAATTATTTATACATTAAGTTTAAAATATACATTCAAATAAACTGCAGTGTTAACTGGATAAACATGCCCAATCATGTATTTTTGAGCTGTGGCTGCCAGTTCAATGTTATAAAACCTTCTAAATCTAATCATGGGCTTTGTGGAAACTTGAGGAGACAAAGAAGGTCGGTTTGAAAGTTTAAACAGGTTACACCAGAGTCAGTTTCTCCTAGGCATATAAAGTCTCATGGAAACTTTTACCCAGGATGTAAAAACCATAAACACATGTATGCCTTCAGCAACCAGAAAAAGTGATGCTTGAATGGTTTTATGTTGGTATTCTTTTTATTCTAACCAAGCTATAAATATTGATAACAGTACAGCATTCATAAGGGGTGATCATTTTTCACATCCTGCGTACCTATTCATTAATATTTTAGCATTGTCTTATCATAAATTAAATTCTGGCAAGTCAATGTTTGTAATACATTCTAATATTTTAAAACATAAATAACATTTGTATGAATTGAAAGTAAAAAAAAAAAGTACAAAAACGTATTAATTTCTCATCAGCTCACCAGAAAAAAGGTTTTTTGCTTTTTGCATAAATGACTGTTGAAAGAAGAAAACAAATTTAGCTGGATTTCCTAAGGGTGACTTAACAAACTTTAAAGCAGCTCAATCATTTTAAACACTTTGCTGTATTAGGACTTAAACCATATTGGAATCTCGTGTCTGATTTATAGCCTGGTCAAATATGAGCCGGGCACAAGGCCGGTGTGTTCACCCCTCTGTACGGTCCACCAGCCATCCTGTCCCTGATCCAGGACCAGCAGGAGCTCACCGACAGTGATGGAGAGCTCACCCTCACCCTGCGATACACACCAGCTCATCAGACATAAACACAGACAATAACGTGCCAAATAATAAGAGTGTAATTTTTAAATATAGTTAGAGGTCCTGTTAAGGTTTCAAGAACATCAGACGACTGAGCTGTGATAAAACACACGATAAAACTGTTCACTGTAGTTCACAAGACAATATTTGTAAGTAAAATGACTAGATAGTCGCTCCAAATTGAGTGAATTGTTTATGAAAGTCTTTTAAGGAAATGTTTAGGCCTCTATTAATTTTACCTGAGCCTCATAGTCATACAAAGCCCGGAATGTGTTGCTCGGAAAGAGTGAGCTCTTGCTCTCTGAAGGAAAAACAGGAATGGAAGCATAAACTCCATCTGGAGGGAGAGAGAGAGAGAGAGAGAGATTTGTGTTTAAGAGGTTACATAAACACAATCACAAGAAGCTAAATTAG
Organism: Danionella dracula; assembly: GCA_900490495.1. Classification (NCBI taxonomy): domain Eukaryota; kingdom Metazoa; phylum Chordata; class Actinopteri; order Cypriniformes; family Danionidae; genus Danionella; species Danionella dracula. The sequence continues at coordinate 9,252,414 of UELW01000178.1, forward strand.
TGCTACAATAAAACAACTAAGGTCTATCTAGGAATATGTCAGTATAAATTTACTATTGTGTATTTAATATCAAATGTTAATAGAAAATAAACATCTTGATAGTACAGATTTAAATAGAGTAGATTGTATTGCCTATTTAATAAAACAATGGAAAAATGTTTTCTGTCTGAAAATGAAACTACTGCTTAAAACATGGAAATGTAAAACTAACTTGGCTGTTTAAACATTGTTATACATATTTTTAAACCCCGTTAAATGAATCACTAAGCAAGCAAATGTCCCCCTCTAGTGGAAAACGTAGAACTGAAGCCCATTTGCAACAGACTTTTTCATTTCAGTTAAAGATGTTATTTTCATAAAGCAATGCAAATGTGTGTCTGTTCCTTAACGTTTGTGATATTTTGGGTGAAATAGATGGCCTCTAGGAAAAACATTTCACCATTGAAGGTTTTATATCTACGACAAACAAGTTTTTGCCACAAAAATGCATTAATGTGTATGTCATCAGCAAAGAACTAGTGCTAAAAATGCTTAATTACATACATCCTATTTTTATTTATTTAAAGCTTAAATTATATGGTTTTACAACTCATTAGCAACTTTTTGCTTGATTGCGATCACACTGTTTAAAATGCTTTTAGATACTTAAGTGAAACATTTTGAAAATTGTAGCTCATATGATTAGATGTGATTTAAAATGTACCTGATGGAGGTGCTGATGGCAGACAACCTTCACTATTAGTCATCGAGCCAACTGTACTGTTTCCTTGCAAAAGATTTGAAAACCTTGAAGAAAAAGAAACGGTAAATAAAACTTGCGAAAATAAATCAGCAATGTTTTCAAAGATTATGATGTGTGTGCTGCTTAAAGAATGCTCACAAACTAATTCTTTTGCTGACCAAAAACCAGTCCTCATCTTCCCTATGTACGCAGAATAAAAGCTTAATAAAAACAGCAAAAGCTGTGAAATTAAAATTTTTGCTACATAACATAAATACCTATGCATTAATGTATTATCCACCAGACCACATCTGCCACATTAATGTATTTATAAGTCTCGCTGTGGTCACCAGCTGCCATTGAGCTTTTAACTAAATAAAACCACAGTGTGAAAACTACACAAGTTTGTTGTGCTAGGGCTGTGCTACTTGCTAGAGCAACTTTATTTTTAAGTTACAATTTTAGGGTAGACAATAATGCCACACAGCTCTCTTTGGAACCGGGAGTGGATGTGATGCAGTTGATGAAAGAGAAAGAGAAGGTACCTACGTTAATATCTCTCTGCCAGCACAAATATTAATTTAAAAGGCACACTCCAGCACAAGCATAATACAATACATTTTTTATAGATTTATGTGTGGAAGGAACTGCTTCAACAAAATAAAAAAAAAATGTCTCAAGCTTTTAGATTTTTTGCATGCTGTTTGGTAAATGCGTCATTCTCCTACTCTAATTCCTAATGGAACCTTCTCACATTCTTTATCGTTTTTTCAGTAATGGAAAAAGAGATATGATACTATAACATTCAACAGAGATTGAAGAGAGCAGAGGAAAACACACTTCTTCATGACACCTCCAAACCGTGTGGTGCCATTGCTGTCTGCGGTTGTTCCTTTGTCATAGTAGTTCTCAAAGACAATAGGCACTGTGAGGAAAAAAAACACGGTTGTCCTTTTGATCAAACAAATACTCAACAGATCAGTACTGTATGTTTTTAGTGAACTTTACTGTACAACTGTTGATTTTGAATTTTAAAAAGTAGTAGAAAAGCTCTGACTTGAAGGAGTTCTTCCAGTGCTTTTTTCCTTGATGAAGCTGTTTATGTCTTCAATGATGTCACACTTTTCTAAAACCGTCCTCACCTCTTCATAACACTGTGGAGACAGGATTCCTTTAGTCTCTACACATTTATCTGAATTGAAATACACTGAATTGCCTTGGACATTTTGAACTCTAAAGTCAAATAGATATTACAAAATTGCAACTTAATAAATGTAAATAATTAAACAATAAATGAATAAGGAAGGAATGAGCTTGGACTAGTGGTTTTAATACAGTGGTAAACAATAACTACAGTTGTGTGCTTGACAAATTTGTTCTCTCTTTCAGCTTGTATTTTTCTGATGGCGTCCTCTTGATATGTCGGGACAGTTTTTATTCGACATATATACATTTTGTTGGGGAAGCTGTGTTGAGAAAAATAAAAAGTGTAAAGAGCCTGAATTCTAAAATAAGAATCTAACAAAACTTTTCCTCCAACTTTTAGGTTGTAAACAAGTGGCAACCTCTTGTTTTCTCTCTCGATGTGTAACAGGAAGTGACTGAACTGTAGTTCTCTTGAGGCTGACTCCAGAAGAGAGCAGGCTCTCATTTGCTCCAAATGTTAAAAATTACCAACTTTGTAGCTGAAAAAAACAGGCTTTCACCCCTGGCTCCATTAGGTTTGTTGATCTTCATGGAAACTCTGAGGGGGTGAATTATTTTTAAATGTCTTCATTTAAGATATATGAAAATTGAAACCTTCAGCCAATCAGACATCTTCACTACGACCATGTCCAGCCTTTGTGGATTCATATTCGATCACTGGCTTCGCTCACTCTGAGCCCCTTTGCCAGAAATCTATGAGTGACGTCAGGAACACTAAGTCCATGTTACAGTTAAACACTGTAAAGTTTACAGTATTTGGGGCTTGTCCATGATTGGCTGTGAAATTTCCATGATTAAATGGGTTTGATGGCTTTCACCAATCAGCTGAGGCTAGGTTTGAAAAAGCAAGTATTTGAAACAGTATACACATTTTCAGAAAAATATAACACACTGAAGACATAGCTCATAGTTTTTCAAATTAAATGTATTTCTGGATTGACACACACCAGAAGATTCAGCTCTTTTATTACTTGAGAGTACCTGCTTCCTCAGATATTTATTTTTTCTTTAATAAATAGAAACCAAAGTTAATGCTATATTTATTCATATGTTGTACTTAATTGAACATTTAAAAAATTATTTATTCAACAGTTATTATTTGCCTCCATTTAACCCAGTAGCATTCTATGATGAGAAAACCACACAGATAAAGATGAACCAATGTTCATGTACATGTTTCCTTTACAAATAATAATAATTTCAGGCTAATAGTTCATACCTAAATAAGACCCCCACACACACACCCGTACACGCACACCCACACACACACACACACAGACTTTTTACATTTTACATTTGTAGAATGCATATTATTGCTTTAAAGCATAGGGTGAAATGTAATACTTTATTTAAATGTCCATCAAAATCGGTTTCTAATAAAAACAAATAGACTGCAGCAGATCTCAAACAAAAGCTTATGAGGACCGATCTTGAGGCCATTAACAATGCTGGTACCAATTCAGGAGCCACAAATAATATATATTTGTTTTTTGCTGTATATGACTTGTGTAGCGTAAAATCACCAGAAAAACACATCTACCTGATTGATATTTTTGTAAAACTGTTATTTTGTAAACAAGAAAAATCAGCATGAAATAGCACTAACCTCGTCATCTTTGACACACTGCATGGAGAAGTGGTTACAGTGCATCCAAATAGCATTTCTTATGATGTTAATGCGATCTTCCTCCTGCTGGTGGAATATCTGCAGAAATAAACACAAATCAGTTTCAAGCCATGCTTTCAAACTTGAGCAGTAAACAGAAGGATTACTGTCCTCAAATGTGCAAAAGGCCTTATAAATCTTCCTTGCATTCTCTTGCAAGTATATCTCTTGTTGTTCTACTGTTTTACTCATTGTCTAGTTTTATTTTGTCTTTATCATTATTTTGTTATTTTTTACTGATTGTGATCTGTTCTGTGTTGCCAACAGTATATATGGTGTCCTCGAGTGACATGAAACAAAAAAACATTAATATTATTATTGTCACATACAGGCTTAATGTTGGACAAGAGACAGATTGGTGAAGGCAATTGGAATGCTTTGATTATTAGGAAGAATTGATGGTCAGGTGTCACTAGGAAATTTTGAAGTAACGTTTCATGCAAAGGACAGTGGTCCATTACAGGACAGAGGACTCTGGGTCTAAGATTGACAAAGACCAGAGGCTGAGCGTCCCCTGCTGGTCTGACTAGCACCACTTCCCACTGCGAACTGGTTTCCTATAAGGTCTCCAGTCCCAGTTCTGCTCATTATCTCTGATACTTACGTTCCTCGGTCTCTCTCATGTTTGTGAGTTATTATTCAGCTTCAACACTGTGCTAATGTTAGTACCCTCTTTTCTTCATGTATCTGGTATTGTTGTATCCAGTTGTTATTGGATTATTGTTTGCTTTTCTCTGTGCTCACTTACAGCCTTTAGGATCTTGATTGAGCTGACTGCCCTCCGACTTACTCTCGCTCCTTACAGCCTGTAACTCTGGTGAGAGGTTGAGTTTTCCTTACTAACTAACTGCTAATGTTAGACCAGGAGAAACTGGTCTTGCGTTGCAGGGTTATATAGTTGGGACCAACCTGGGAATAAAATATTTAAATTCAAATATATTTAACTGAGAGAGAGTTCTAGGGATGAATGCAGTTATTAGTTGTTTGGAACTTGGTGCGGGAGTCATCAATGATAATATTTTTTTTATTTTTTTGAAGTAGCAAGTCTAGATATCTGAAAATTAAATAGAAAAGAGGCCTTTATTGAAAATGCTCCATACACAAGAAAAAGAGCCTCCTTCAAACAATCAAAACATTCTAAAAATAAACCTAAACAATCCAAATGATTGTGTATGCAACATGTCGAAAACACAATAAAAACCTAAAATGAAAATTATACACTGAACTGAACTTCTTTGCAGTTGAGGTTAGGTTTGAGGTTTGTGTGGGACTTGAGTACAACACAAAAAAAGAAGAAGTTCCTTTAAGAATAGAGTTTGCATCGCAGCGAGGAAGAGAAACGGAATGAGCTCTTCTGTACCTCACACAAGCTCTTGTGTGTGGTCTCCCACTCTTGCCGAGTGTTTTCCAGCTGCTCGATGTTCATCTGGTACTGTTTCTCTGTGAATCAGAAGAAGCATCAGGCACCTCAAAGTCCGCTGGCTTAATTGCTGGATTAGCAATTAACTAGAAAGAAATGTGACTTTCTCTGACCTGCATCTGTTGCTGCATCCCGGAATTGTTTAGCTTTGTTTTGTGTCTGTTTTGGTATAAAACAGAATGACAAATTATTACAATTTCTGCAACAAAATAAAAAAAAAAAATATCAACAATTAAATGCAAAAGTTTCATGAAAATAGATAAATTTCCAAAGGAAAAAAAATCTGAGAATAGGATTCTATTCAATCCAAAAAGGAGGTTTATGGAAGTAGAGAGAGGACAGGAAGTTGTTAGTGTGAGGGAAGAAGATGCTGTGACTAAAGCTAGATGGAGGCAGATGATTTACTGTGGCGACCCCTGAAACTGAAAATTCAAAAGGAAAACAAGAAGTTAATATTATAATATTTATCTCAAACCGCTTGCGCAGTTTAATACACTGTCCCAAGTCAATGTGTGATAGAAATTTTAAATCTTTATATTGGGTATCAGTAATAATGAGTAGTGAATATTTTTAGTAACATTTCATTAATCATATTGAATTGAATGTGTATTTAAAGTCTCTGCCTGCCTGTAAGGGAGGTGACTGGTGGAGTAGGCATGGTCTCCGGGCAGTGATGGGCCCGTCCCTTGGGAGGGCATAAAGTAGCGTGCACTTTCGCTCTCTCGTTCCGGCTTTCTTCCTTCACTACTAGATCTTTCAGCTTTAATAGTGCATGATTTCAGTGTTTGTTTAAATGATAAGCGCAAAATAAAGTTGCTGTCGTGCTGCTGTTCTGTACCCTGCCTTCGGAGTGATTTCTATGAGAGAGAGTTTTTCATTTCCATAACAAATGTTAATGTGATTGAAGCACCTGGATCATTAAATCGTGATAACGACTATATAAGTATCATCTGCTGAATGGAGAGCACTAGGAAGTTAACTGCCTTTTTCTGTTTAATGTGGGTTCAAAATTAATTGAAATGGGCTTTTATATATGTATTATAACGATTTGTCTTCTGTGATTGGCCATTCTAAAAGATTTAGGGTGTATTGTGTAAGGGCAGAGATGGATAGGTTCGGCTACATTACATTGAATGTGTCCTATAAACGTTGATTATGCCATTATATGTGAGGGTTTTTATACTTCATAATCAATATATTTTACTGTCTATTAAAATAGTCTCTTTCAGTTCAAGAACAATTCAAAACATTCAAAGACCTTTTTTATTCTTGCCATAATTCTTTACCACAAATTCTGTCTCTGGTTGGTCACTGTATTGTAAAAATTACCTTTTCAGATTGTTTGGGGGTGACTGTCAGAGAAGTGCTGAGCATCTCTGAAGACAATTCCGCTTCGTCTGCTTCTCTACTCCTCTGCTCATACATTCGTTTAGACTGTCGGACACAGAGAAGTGTACATTGTAAAACATCCAACTAAATAAATTTTGTTGACTCAATTTTTTTCTAAAGGCGCTTTTAAAGTCAATACATTTTTTAACTTTGGTGAAAATTGTTTGCTGAAGCAATAATTTCCGATTGAGATTAACTTATCATTGGATGTTGTTTACTCAATTAAAACAGAAGGTTTTCATTAAAAGGTACAGTCAGTCATTGTTGCGTCAATCTGTGTCAAGTGATGTGTTGAGCAAATTAAAAAATGTCTGTTGAGTCATTGAGTCAATTTCAATTCAGACAAAAATGACAACATAAAATTTCTGTGGATTTTTTTGTAAAAATTCGGTGGTTTGGCTTAAAAAGGTGTTTTTAGAGTGTATAGTACAAAGTTACATTTATACTTTATGTTATTTTTCCTCCAAATTTACATCACCTCTCTTGCTAATGCTAATGACTTAAAAAAATATCTTGCTTCAACAGTTTAATTACAATAAATAAAAGATGGAATAAGATATATTGATACATTTGCACTCTGTGAAGTCACGACACACTTGAGAAATGATTGAGAATAAACTTCAAATAATGAGGCTACACGTTAATGATATAAAAGGCAATGCAATATATATGACAATAGCACAAGTCTGTTTCTTGGAAATTGTGAATATGTAAAAAGGAGGTAAAAGGAGTACCGCCAAAAGCAGTGACTGTGTTGCTGAAAACAGAAGTTGTGTAGCTAAAAATAAAACTTCAGAGAAGCGCGACATCCTGAATTGAGGTTCCTCCCCCCATGGCCCCACTGTAACTCACAGGCTGTGAACACTAATGAATTTACGTTTTTCACCTTTGACTTCTTGAGATTGTGTTCTCAGTTACTATCAGGTAAATACAAGGGTCAATGAGTTCCTGGTGTTGAGTCTGAGTATTTCTGAGTCTGGCTACTGTTATTCTTCCTTTAATTTAATTGAGTAAAAATCAACTAAACAAAATAATAACATACATTATGAATAACTAAGTACTTTATTCCAACAAATACTTTTACTGAAGTAAATAAAAGCAGAGTAAAATTTGTCAAAAGTATTCAATACTCATACTCCATTCACCTCTGCCTCAAGAGGAAGACTTACCTCCATGGTTTTCTTGTATAGGGACACTTTGAACTTTTGAATTTTTTCCATAACCACTTCAAACTGTAAAAAGAGAAGTTTGAACATGCTTTTTTAGTTCCATATATCTAATGGTAAAGTAAATAGTCAGTGATGTCATGTTCCACTATAAATTATATTACCTAAGCCTCCATTCCTCCATTTCAAGTATACATAGTACATCTGATGATTTTCTATATAAGAAGGAAGTCCCTCTTTTCACTTTGAGTATTCTACACATCCTAATGTCTCCAGAGTTTTCGAAAATTGTGATATTAAGCTGTTGATTTTTGCTGTGGTTGCTAGGGTAAAAATATGGTTGCTAAGGAAAGGTTCATTTAAGTTCTCTCTATCTCTCAAGCATTATTAACAAGCTAATATATTGATTCATACAGTTGCTAAGCTGAACCATCTGGTTGTTAGGGAGCATGTGTAGTATGATCCAACCATGCATCTCTACTATATTCTGAAAATGAGATACAGATACAGGTCTGATTGTGTTTCTTACACCTTTTTTCTCTGTTCCTTCTGCCGCTCTCTGAATAGCTCCATTCGTTTAACCTCTTCTCGCAACATCCCAGAAAGCCGAATATGCAAATTCCCAATATTCTCCATTTCTAGGCAAGAAAATAGTTAATTGGTGTCTATTTGTGCTTGAATAGTTGTTATTTAGTGAATGCATTTTGCATGGGATTCTGCTTACGACTTTTTAGAAGGTCAACAGAGTTCTTTAAAGTCCTGCAAGAACAACACACATGTAAGCAAAATCCTCTCACAAGAAGCTAAAATCGAAACAATGTAAACAGTTTTTGTTTTACCCAATTTCACTTTGGCCTCCTGTTTTGCGAACAATAGTTATCAATTCTTTGCCATATCTTTCCTCTGCCATTGCTCTGTGAGGTGAGGAATATTAGTTGGCTTCACAAGAAACATTTCATATTATTTAGCATCTTTTCCATGCTCACCTCATTTTAAAAATTTCTTCTATGTCTTTACAAGCTCTTCGCCCATCACATAGCTTTTGGATAAGGCACTCATATCCAGCATTACTTGTAAATTCTGAGGCCTGGAACCAGGAAGGTTAAATTTATTACAACACAATAGATTTCAGTTTTCCAGTATTTTCTCTATACCCTAGAACCATAAACCCTTAAATCATAACTCCGAATCAGAATTACTAAAGAAACATCCTTTTGTCTATTGCATCCCTGATGCCTTTTTTTACATTTTAATTTTATCTCATTGGTTAAACATGCTTAAACAACCATGTTTGTAATTACAACTTCTTTAAACTAAACCTCTTTGTCCATCCATCCATTCATCCATGTTTAAATATATTGACACAGTACATGTAACATTATTAAGGAAAAGTAGACTTGTATTTTGAGTGGGTGATTGCCTTATTTTTACATAGTTTTCCAATGTTTTCTAACTATACATGTTAATGGAAAATAAGGCTGTATTTAAAAACTTTGCACTTCTGATCAGTGCCTGAAGTTTGTGAAAGGCAGCAAGCAAGAAGTTCTCCGTTGTTTAACATTACATACTTTCTGTGAAACTGCACCCCCCTTTGGTGTAATACAAGAGGATGAGGATGAGAGGACATGGTAGTGGTCACATGATTAGGCAAGGGCAATGCAAAGCGAATCATTCTACCTGTATATTTAATGTAAAGTAGGCTCAGTATGGTCATAGGGTTTGTTTAAAATAAAATAAAAATAGTGCATGGCTTTCAAAGAAGGGGGCTTTCTACTATATAGACATTATTTACTTCAGAAAAAAATGTTGATGCATGTTGATACATCTGGAAACCAAAAGGGAGTAAAGGTTTCAAAGTTTTTACTCAAGTAAACGGCAAAACAAAATCAAGATGTTTCACCACTATTTGAAATTGGCTATTCTATAAATTTAACAGATCATTTAGTTACTTAATGTATATTGCATTATTGTATATTTTTACTGTATATATCACCTTTATAAATTCTGTTATTTTTGTAAGTTATTTTACCTTTTGAGATTATTTACACAGAAACATGTATATGTATATTTGTTTATGCTCTCCATTGACTGACTGCAAAATATGATAAAAATATGTATAATATACATAATTAAGAAATAATAGGAAAATAATAGCATGCCAATCTGTGTATCATTTCATTTGATTTTCAATTTGAGGGGAAAAAATACCTTTACATTTTTGTTTATGAAAATAGGAAAAATATTTGTTTTTCCAATTTTTGATTCTGAGATCAAGACAAAAAAAAATGCAAAAACGATTAGGAATTAGGAGCTTCGCCTCCTCTGACAGCAAACCTAGCAGACTATAAATGCAAGAATGCAATACAGATTTCAAAACATTTATAGAAACCTATACAACATGACAGGATGGTTCCATAAAAGTAAGAGTAAGACCTGTTTTTGTACTTGAACACGAAATGTTCAAGTTAAAAAATTTACATCCAAATTTACATCTGGATGTAAAGTAGCTAATGGAAAACACAGTAGATAGAGTCAGTGTTTGTCGTGTGTGTGTAGCTCCAAAACTCTTCTGAGTTCTAACAGTAGCACGCCCTATTTGAAAACTTGGCATAAAACATTTATTCATTTTTTGTATCAATAATAAAAATTTATTTAATAATAGAACATATATGTGGAAGCCCAATAAATGCGGAAGCCCAAATAATTCTAAATAAATAGTAAAAGAACACATGTAAATGTAAGCAGTTACAGTCCCCTGATGGTTAAAACTGTCACATTTTGCTCTAAAATGCTGTAGCACATCTTATTAACATCACAATACATATTGTGACATTTTCTATTGCAATACATTGTGTAACATCAACTTACACTGTGCCATTAACAAATATTTGAAAAACCCTTTTACAAAATATCATGGAGCAACTAAGTGATGGTATCAAGTGGATTGTTTTAAACTCCTCTTAAAAAAAGAGTTAACAGGATACTATAGCATGCTTACTGTAATATTAACTTTGTGATATTTTTGGTGAGCAGAAAGAGAACATGCACTATCTGGTTTCTTCCAACGTGGAAGTGAACTCACACTGCAAAACGGCATGCAAATACACGCTACAGTCTTACCAACGGATTGAAATAATCAGTTTTATCTAGTTTCCTTCACATCACTACAAATTCTAGCTGACAATAAACAGACAAAAAACATACACACAAAAAATAACTGAAGGGTTGACAACTTCCTGTTCAGGTTTCATTTTCCTGTGTTTGAATGTCCATTCATTTAAAAAAAAACCAATGCCACCTCACAAAAGATTTTCCAACAATAAACATTCATTCTGAGCAGATAAATCAAAACTTGAAAAAATGCCTGTTAAAAACACATGAATTGTAAACTCTTTGTATGACTGTTCCCATCAGTTGTGTAGAGCAAAACCAGCAAAGAACCACTTACCCAAAAGTAGTCTTTAAAGTGCAATGGAGTCATAATTAATTCAAATAGGACCAATGTGAACACACTGTAAGAAAGACAAACAGTGTTAAGAAAAAATAAATAAAGAGGCAGCAGTGGAAGGCACAGGAAACCACTCTTTCACATCACAGCCATGCTGCTTGGGTTTGACTCAGATCAGGAAGCTCTCACCGAACATGTCAATGACAACAGACAATATGTGAGCATTCATTTGAATAATTTGTGCAATGACAGAGGAACAGAGGGCTTTTACAAAGTACATCCAGTCTCCACTGAAGTACAGAAGTGTTCAACCCAAACCACCAGTAAACCACAGCTTGAATAGAAAATGTTTAATAGGTAATTTCATATTCGTTTAAAAGTGTTTGCACTGACTAACATTTCCCTTTTATAAATAATCAAAAATACATGTTTTAAAGAAACCTGTTTAATTTTCACTTTACAAAATGAATAGACAGCTGAAATTCACAAAACTTGAGTGAACAAGAATAATTTATTGTGAAGATACACTGAAATCACTGTCAATACTTGCAGTTCACAACAGATTGTGATAGGATTGTAGTCATGTCCACCATTGTTGAGTTCAGGAGAACAAATCTAAAGTCCAAAGAGGTCCAAAGTCAGAGTACCAGAGAAGTCAACCCCAGACTAATGCTTCTGTGATTTTACTTGGAAAATGTTAGCCAATTTAGATCAAATGTTCAACTACGTTGATTACCAACAATTTTTCATTTATTTTGTTAAAATATGTAAAGTTCCATAATATGTCCTTTTACGGTAATTTATGTACTGTTTGTAATTTAGTTTACCTTTACTAATTGTACCCCTTTTGATCCTTCCTGTACTCTCAAAAAATGTTTCCTGTACTCTCATAGGACTTCAAATATAAAACGTACAGGCATTTGCTGCTGCAATTGTCTGATGAATCCCATGTAAATTATGCAAATAATAATTATTAATCATTAGGAGACAGATTTTTTCCTGAACAACAAAAGTCTCTTTTGCCAGTTGAGGCCAGTGGCAAAATAAGCTGTCTCAAGTTTAAACTGAAGTATGATAGCCCTAGTTTATGCTCGTTACGCCCCATCAGTCTGACACATGTTTCTATACAGTTACAAATTAGTTTTTTCAGCTGAGAAAAGTTTGAAGTATTAGTAAAACATACCACACAATTAGTTAGTGTTAGAGCTACACATACTTCCCAAACACCAGGGTTTTTGCAGGTTTCTTCAGGTTTCATTTTTTTTTTTTACATTTATGAGTCTTGTCAATATCTGGCAACCCCAACAATCTCTTAAGATTTTTAGCATTTAGGAATGTTCATGAGCACTTTCTAAGACTATGACAAACCTAATCATCATTTGTACATTTTCTTTTAACATTTAGGAGCATTTTCTCAATCTCTGGCAACCCCAAGCAACAACAAAAACCCATTTCAAGTGAGCTTTTCATGGACTTCAAAAAAGAAGACAAATGAAAAATAATAAGAATAAGAACATTGAATCTTTGTAACGCGTATTTCTTTTCTTTTTAAGATTTTAAAACCCCACAGAAACCTTGCAATGCTAAAACACATATTGCAGCCCCACACCAAAATAACACACCATTTTGTAGCTTTCGAACATCGTTCCTGTTTGGTTTACATTTTGTGATGGTTCAAGAGTTTTTTATTTCACCCGGAAAGGATTAGGTAATCTAAGGGCTTAGGTTACACCAGGTCAATAATGTTTACCTGAAAAAACAGGTTGACAAATCTCTAAAAAAGCATGTGTAGTCTTCCCTTGTGGAAACTTCATAAAATAGCAGCTTCTATAGTTCATCATGGACCACATGGAGTTGTCTTCCATAATCTGTTACTTCACTGTTCATGAATGTGACTTGGTTTTTTACAATCTCTCCTTCTGAAAGCCTCTCATCACCATCTTCATCCATTTCCTTGATTAGATGAATAGCCTAAATGTGAAAAATAAATAAACAAACACCACAACATCTTTGAATATGGATAAACACAGGTGAGGGGAGATTAACTCACTTCTTCTCTAGCTGAACCGTAGCTGTTGGGTGCAACCCATCGAAGCTGTTCGTCTCGATTGAGTTTCCCATCTTTATCCTGGTCATAAAGGTCATTAAAGCGTATGGTTTCCTCCAGCTCCCATTGCGACGGCTCATCTCCCTCTTAAAAACACAAGCAAAATACACATTTTGGGGAATGACTACTACATTAGAATCCAGTTTCCATGATCAAATAGTTGCACATGTATTTTGAAAACACAAATGGAGGTGTTTACCATTCATTTGGATGTGCCAGCAAGGTTTAAAAACAGTTTCTCTGTATCCCTGCACCTCAAAATGTCTGGCTGTTGTGTCTAGTGTTGCACTCATAGAAATGTCTATACATTTAAAAAAAAATGTATTGCTAAATGTTTCACTTGTGCACACTATTATAATACTAAGCAATTTTGTACTCTGAATGAAGTATAGACAATATCTAATATAAAACTATCTCCAAGGTCTGCACACTGGCAGTTTCTCTCAATTGTTTACTATAGTTATTTGTTTGTACAGCTCTTTTTTCTGTCAGTTTGCCTAAAATGTTTTTTGTATCAGTTATGTGATCTTTATCAGGTCACATGACTGGTGGTAGTCGTGACCTGTGTTCCCCATCAGTCGGTCACTTCAACTTATGTCGGTGCCAAATATGGGAGCTCTAGCAGTCGAAAGACAGGTCACCCAGGGTGGCCACCAGCTTCCGTGTCAGAGTCAGCTTCGAGTGAGACCTCCTCAACTGAAACCAGATGCTGTTCAGAGGTCGAGCGGGAACGTCCATTAGGTCTCCACCTAGGCTCTCTGTGGACCCAACTGCTAAGTCCACTAGTTTGCGGCCCCGCTTGGCGACTATCGGTGAAGTACGTGTGGCGCCATTAGTAAAGTTTGATGGGACCCCTTTGGTTGGCCTCGAAGGTTGAGTGTATCAGTACTGCATCCTCCCCTTCTGCTTGTCTCCGTTTTCTCGCACCTTCACAAAGGTGTTTGAGGTGGCTTAGTCCCATTATACGGGAAAGGGTTTGAATCCTGGTGTACCGGACGACTTGCTGATATTGGCCTAGTCGAGGTCTCAGTTGATTTGTCACAGAGACAGGGTCGATTGTCACCTCAGCCATTGGGCATCCGATCAACCCAGATAAGAGCCATCTGACCCCCGGCCTGAGCATATCTTTATGGGTATAGAGCTAAACTTGTTGAATTTGCAAGCATGCCTCTTGGAGGTTCCTGGACAAATGGGTTCCGCAGAAGTGGTTATGGACCACTCCGTGAGACCACTCCAGCTTTGGCTCAAGTTCCAAGTTCCGTCACAAGCATGGAATTAGGACAACTGAAGGTGAACGTGGCGCCTTGTTGCCGTCTACATCTCCGTCTTTGGAAGGACATTCAGTTCCTCTGTGACAGCATCCCCCAGGAGGACCTGCCAGGCGCATAGTAGTTACTAACGATGCTTCAAAGACCAGGGTGGAGGGCTGTATGCTTGAAGCATAATCTCAGGGTTGGATCGAGAAATACGCTTCCTGGAGCATAAATCGCCTCGAGCTTGGCAGTGTCCCTGGCGGTAAAGCACTTCAGGAGAATGCTGCTGGGACATCACGTGTTGGTCAAGATGGACAAGCGGTTGTGGCGTATGTCAATCGTCAATTTGGCAGTCCAGCAGATGTGGAAGTGCTTTGTATAGCTAAGGTAGACCTGTTCGCAACCCCAGTGAATGCTGAGTGCCAGCTGTTCGTTCTACGCTCTGTCCCAGAATCCTCTTGGGTTAGATGTGCTGGCGCTATGCTGGTCTAGGAAAAAATACCTATATGTGTTTTTCCCAGTGAGGTCCTAACAGTGGCACCTTATTGGCCTAATCGACTTTGGTTCATAGGAATCTGCTCCCTCATCACAGTTCCTCCCTGGATTGTTCCCCTGCAGTCGGACATTCTGTCCTAGGCATGTGGGCACAAGCACCCATGCCCAGACCTCTGGAACTTCATGTCTGGTACCTTAGGTGCGGAGAACCCTGGGTTACGCCACGTCCATGGTCCCAAAACTGTGTCTTGTCAGATTTTGTTATGCTGGCACGTGGGGTTGGTTCGTCGACTGGTGTAGACCCGAGCAGAAGAACCTGGAACCTTGAAGTTCTGGTAAGCTCTTTGTATGCCTAGAAGACAGCAGACGATAGGGAAGGCTGTCTCCAAACAGAGGATAGCCCACTGGCTAGTGGAGGCCATCTCTGCCGCATACACAGCGTATGACGTCCCTTGACTCCTGCAGTTAAGAGCCCACTCCATCAAGGTTGTCCTGGCCTCCTGGGCGTTGGCAAGAGGTACTCCACTGGCAGAGATCTGCAAGGCTGTGGGTTGGTCGATACACAACACCTTCACCAGGTATTATACCTGAGCGTTGAATCGGTCTCTTCAGCCGTGCTAGGGGGTGGCAGCGCGGTCTGTACTGTACAAAGGGGTGTGCAGCTTGGTCTGGCGCCAATCCTTGGTAATGCATGCAGTATTCAGCATGTGAATACTGTGCAGCATGCACTCTGGTATGTTTTTGAAGATGTTTATGCCATCTTTTCTAATCATTAATTAGCACTATCAGTAATCTTGTCATAGACAAATATTTCTGTTTTGTCATCCCAACCAATAGGATGTTTACAGAATATAATCCTAAACATATTAAACAAAAGGACATTATACATGATTAGAGCATGTAATGGCAACAAAATGTTGCAAATTGGTGAACAAGTAAGTATTGATGTATGTGTACTCATAATGTCAGCTTTAAAAAAAAAAAAAAAAAGCTCCAGCTTTGACTTCCATCTGTCTACTGTTATCAAGACAGAGACTCACACCATTTCAGTTGGCCAAATATCTGAATATTTTATGGATTGGTTTCCTGTAAAAAAAACGGTTGGCAGAGTGGTTTCAAAACTATTTGAGCCTTTTTCAATAATCTATTTATACAGAACTAAATACAAAGCACAATAAACTGTATACACATTATTCATTGGGATTTCCTACCATTTGTTCTGAGATCCCCAATAAATTCACTCAAGCTGATGAATCCATCTTTATCAGAATCATATTCAGAAAGCACATCTTCAATGGCAAAATCCTGAATAAAATCAACACAAAGTCATGAAAAGAAAATTTGATCTGTTAATATTTAAAAAAAATTATAAAAAAAGCTCCAGCATTTCCTCCAACTAGGGGTTTAACTTACAGCCATGTGGTCCACCTCAGACGGATGAGAAAAAGCAAGAAACTCTGTTAGGTTCAGGCCACCGGACCCATCCATATCTGCAAAGTCAAAGCGTTTCTTTTCCTTCACATGGAGCTACAGAGGATAAGATGACTTCATAAATCAGCTGCTCTCCTACAACGTAAAATAGTACTATGCTGAGTAACATACAAATCTGAGAGACTCTTCTTCTGGGTCTTCAAAAACAGCCTCTTCATCCTCCTCCACAGTGTGACCATGCATGAAGATGTTGTATTCATGCCAAGACACCAAACCATCAGAATTTGAGTCAAAATCTGGGAATCGTTCCTCAGCATCATCAAGCGCATACTTCCTGTACACCTTCTGGATCCATACTGTAATTTCCTCTACAGAGGCAACACATCCTTCAGACACTTATATAGGTATTAAGAAAACAGTTTATGACTCTGGACCTTTTTTGTTTGTAATATTAGCATTTTCACATTTTATTTTATTTAAACCTCGTGGATTTGAATCAATCTAAAAATGAAACTATGGTGTGCCAAAAAAGTGAACAGCACTTGAAAATATGTGGACTGACCTGGAGTCAGGTATTTATCAGAGTTGATGTCAATCTTCTTCACAATTTCCACCAGCCGCATCTGCTGCTCAGTGTAACTGAGTTTCTGAATTTCATCTTTGTCCTGAAATAAAAAAAGAAAGAATACAACTGTTCTAACTTAAACATAAAATCTTTTCTCTTTAACATAATAGGAATACACCATATTACTTACTGTTGTAAAAATACAACAAAAAGATACCTGAGATCCAAGCAATGAGTTCGCATTGTGTTCATGGTTGTGCTCAAATATGTGATCTTCTTTGACCATATGTTTTTCAGCAGTTCCTAATACTGCAGCCACCAATAAACAGAAAGTTGTGCATCTTATCTGTAAGCCTAAATAATAAAACAAAAGGGGAATAACACAAAAATCAAGACGACGCCCATATAGCTAACGTTACATATTTCCGTTTGAAAATAGATGATAGGAACAGACGTACTGTAAAAAGAAAATATGTTAAAAACAATAAACTAATTTGAACTTTAGCCATGTTTCGTAGAGTAACCAGTAATTTTACTCCAGTACAAGTTTAATAATGTGCAGGAAACTTAACGAATGCCGAAGTTAACAGGTTTATGTGTAAAGGTATTCATTAATATCGACGACATATAAAAACACGTACTTTTAAAAGGTTGTTTGGTTAGGTTTTTTGCTGTGCTCGTTGCCATGGTGTAGTATCTCTCACTCACTCGAGAGTCCAGCGTTACACCATTTATCAAACGTTCAAAGTACACTTTACAACCCCCTGTAGGCCTGGAAGAAACATACAGCCAACCAATTTACGATTTGCTTGATAAACAAAACCTTAATTTTAGAATGTTAACTCACTTATAGTGTGTCATATTTCAGGATTTGTTTTGCTTATATTTGTATAACTTTGAATATCATGAAGATATTATGTAATCTCTTTGTATCCCCCAAAAGTACAAATATTGTGTCAGCAAAGATTTTTACATAAGCTATCCTTCTGATTAATATGGCAACAACATGGTAAACTCAAAACACATCTTTTTATGACCTACACACAGGCATGTTTAAATAAGTTGTGCGGAAGAATTAAGTGTGGTAAGAAAAGGTGTATCCAAAAGGTTTGTATTTCATTACACTTCAGTTCCATTAGCTAAATGTCCCTATTGCCTCCATTGCCATGCAACAATAAATAATGCAGGATATTAAAGACTCTAAACTGGAAACGTATGTTCTTTCTTAATATCCCTTTTGTTAATCTAATCCTCTATACTTACATTTTCTAAGACAAAACTTCCATTCAATTTTGCTACAATCATTTTCACCTTACCAACATAGCAAGTATTACTTGGTCCAACTCTGGGCCATACTTTTATCTTTTGCTTGGCCCAAACACCCCAACGAATTATGTCATCTACAAAGGTTCGGACAGGAGGTTGTTGTATTCTAGGCCAAAACAGCGGGCCTCTTCACTCCATCATAGCTGCCATAACCGACATACTCGTGGTGAGAGCAAACAAGATCACTGAGATCAGCAGTAATCGCAACTACAAATACTCTGTCCCCCTTGCCTTTAGCTTGGTATGAATAGACTTCTCAGCTGACCGAAACACACTTAAAGAATGGAGCCAGCATTTCAGAGATATACAAGGAGCTTGACCAGTCATTGCCCAATACACGAGTAGCAGAAACTTCATGAACTTGAAGTAGATAAAGTGCCCAAGACAACTGAAGCAAAGATCGTGGCTATCCATCAATGCGATCGATCCTCCTCATCCAACAGACTTGCATGGTTGGAACATGCTACAAACAGCCCACCGGCAAAACAAGTGCTCAACTAACAAAAAGAGTGTTACTTTATGAAGGAAGGTGGTAATAGGCAAGAAATCTGGGGAATGCAGTGGCTTCATCACTCTAGAACCAGCTGAAGAACTGCACTGGTTGCTCACCTAACTCACCAGACCTCTTTAAAATCCACGGAGGAAAAATTATTCAACCGTTTTGTCTCTTACTTGAGTCGCTCAGGTGTCGAGAGTATGGCTCCAGTGAAGGAACAGGATAAAGAGCCGAGTTGCATCTGCTTTTGTCAGTGATCATGTGACTATCAGCGCCGATGCTGATAGGCATTTAAAAAAAAGTCTGGAGAGAGTTGGGCATGCCCATAGTCGGTATCAACATAAGTCGTAGTGGCCAACTGATGGGAAACACCAGATACCATGTGATTGCTGATCATTCAAAGAAGAATCCTGATGAGTGTATCTACAATTTTTTCTGCAAAGACAAGACTAAAATGGCTGATAACTAGTGTGTGACCAAGAGAAGTGATCATCATGAACTCTATGAGATGCCGTTTCTGGTTAAATACTTTGATCTGGATCTGGTGGATGTTATTTTTTCATCTATGGATAAACTGTTTGGATGGTGTGACATTTATGACGGGTACAGCAAAGTGAAGCCCAAGCTCTTTCACCCTGAAATATTCGAAAAAGGTGGGTATTGATCACTATCAGTTCCACCCATTCAGTACAAGTGCATTTCCACAAATCTTTACGAGATCACCGTAAAGATTTTTGGTATCGAAAGCTGATTTATCTGATGGAGCTGTGGAAACCTGCATATGCTACTGTTTATGATGCTACCAGTGGAAGTTTCAACAATGTTTGGTTCAGAATCGTAAAAGGTGTGATCATTTTGCTGGTTCAGGGAATCAGCGAAACTAAGCAGAAAGTTGTGTGTAACGATTTTGAGATGAACCATCCCCGTCAGCTACAGCGTTCCTGATTTTTGCACATACACTTCTTCAACACACACTTTGAATGAACTGTGTCAGAAACTATTCAAACCTGAAGTCCAAACCATCATCACACATGCTCTAGGGGAGTGTGGGTTAAAGGCACTATTTACAAGCATTAAAAGACAAATCATACATTGTTGAAAAGCTTGAAGAGATCAGAAAGAACCTTCTGGATAAAAAGACTGAAAAAAATGTATGACACAGTTGATTCTTGGGAGAGTAGCAAAAGTTCAAATTAATTCAGAATAGGGAACATGTACTGTCTGAATAGAATTTGGGATTATCTCAGTTGAAACGTGTAATATGTCAAGTTTAAATTGGTCAAATCTTGCATTTGTTGAATAACAGCCTCTATTCAAAAGAGGTTACAGGAACAGTTTCAGAATCAGGGATAAAAGCTTCCCAACCAAACTATTTGAGGTAATGAATGTTTTTTATCAATAATATCCTTGAAAAGAGTTCATTTGGAGGCTCTGTTTTAGCTTCCCATGAACAGTCATAATACGAGCGAGCTTTAGATGTCACAAGTTGTTTTTACATACTTATAATTCTTGAGTTGTCTATCTGGAGAAGAAATGTGATGGATGCGCTCTGCTAACAGAAGAGTGCCACATAGACTCGAAATCTCTGCATTGAAAAAATCCAAATCACTCTGATGAGATCCAACAGAGCAGCTGAGATCTGGTTTATTTTCCTGCTTTTCTGTCAAATATTTCCCTCTGTAGTTTGAATAAACCACGATAAAAACACTGTAACAAGCTCAGAGATGCCTTATAAGCACATGCTTTTAAGGAAATAATTATATTTGTAAAAGCACATTTCCAAGCACAAAATAACACATAAGAGTTGCATTTTTAACTGTACTCTGTTCAAATGTTTACTGTAAAAATACATGAGTATAATTACCTTACACATTTTTAATTAACCATCTGTACATGACATAAAAATGTAGTAGCCAGCTATACATTTTTTTTACATAAAACCATCTGCAACACCTCAATTATATCTCATAGGACACCACAAAGTAATTTGGATATTTATAAAGTTAGATCAGTGCTCTGGTTTTTTACTTTTACTGTATTTCTTATAAAAAGCTTCTATTAACTAACCCCCTTGATTGTATTCTGGATTCTAAATATAACAAATTATAGATTATATCAATAATAAAGTTTTAATAAAGGTCATTTGTTGCCAGAGTGCATTTCCAGGGACAATATCAGAAAATAAGTCAGTTAATGTGGGTAAAAAGCCACATTCAGGCCCACTGACTAGCTCTGTGATTGACCTTTAGATGCAGAACATATTTTTAATGGCTGTTCTCTCAACCCTCTTTTCTCATTCAGATATTGATTTTGATCAATATGTTTTTACCCTGAGCATATCCCATGCAGAAGAGCAAAGACATACAAGTTGACAGAGCAAAATAAGATCTATAACTCTAAAATAATGGGCTGAAATTCTTAAACGTTTTAGCAGTAAAATCTATACATTCCCTGATAGATGCTTCAGCTGGGTCTGATCATGGTGAACATAGGAAGCTGAACGGTTGATGATAATAATAGCCTTTCAGCAAAATCCTGGAAAACAAGTCTCTGGTTTAATGCATTTGCTTCATTTATTTTGAACTGCAGGCGGAGGGTTAAGGGGGAGCTGGAGAAGATAGTAGAACAGCAGTTCGGTCACTGATGATGAGGATCATGATGAGGATCCATCGCTGAGTTTTAAGTTCTGCTAACAGGTTTTCTTATCCGCTTCTGCGTCCTGAAACCGACACGAAAATTTGCAAATGTGTTTTTTTGACAGATCAGAGCTGCAGGTTTAGCTTCAAGAAAGGAAAAAGCTCAATACCTTGAACCAGTCGTCCTGAAGGATCTGGTCTAACCGAATCCGCTGCTCAGGATCCCGTTGCAGGAGACGGCTGAGCAGACGACAGCATTCTGAATGAAAAGAATCAAAAATATGTTTCCTTAGAAACTGTCTTTGTGGATCTTCTATCTGAAAAAGGACTTCAGTGATGGTGAGCTCACCTTCTGTTATGCCAGCGTTGGACCAGGTGTTTGCATTCAGGGCATACAGTTCTTCTTGGTTTGGATAAAATTCCAACACCAAGGCAAACAACAAAACCCCGATAGACCAGACAGTGGCTGGCTTACCATGGAATTTTCCCTCCGACTTGTATTCTGGTGGGCAGTACTCATCAGTCCCTGAGAAACAGAAGAGTTTGGTTAGACCTTCGTTCCTGAAAGTTGAAGGCTGTCCGGTAGGAATGTGGACTGAGACCTGAGGCTTACCTATAAACTCTAAATAGGGCTCTTCCTGCAGAAGATCTCCACATCCAAAGTCTATAAGCTTAGCCTCCGAAGAGTTGCGGTTGTACAAGACATTTTCTAATTTGATGTCTCCGTGTAGAACACCACGTTGGCAGCATGTGAGAGCAGCTTTGACGGTCTGCTTCAGGATGACTTTCGCTAACTCTTCATCAATCTTGATACCGAAGCGCTCGGTGAGGCTGAAGAGGTCCTCAGAGGGTGAAGGCAGCTCGAGGACCATAATGTACTCCTCATCGTTAACTTGCCAGTCCATGAGGTCAATAATCTCAGGAGCTTTCTCTCCTATGTTTGCAAGAATCAGAAGAACTAATTCAATGGGAAGGAACACGTGATCGCCAGGCTAGAAAAAAAAACATGTGCTGTTAGTATTTCGAACGGAAATTCTTCTAAAATAACCGACTTTAACAATAGTATACTACTTTTGGAACAATAATTCAAAGGTTTGCGTCATGTAGAAATGGAAGAAAATAAAAAAATGGAACACTTACAATCTTGAGATAAACATCATTCATTGTCCTAGTCACGTACTTCACCGCAACCTGAAGAAACAGAAAACAAGGAAATGTGTAAAGCTTCAAGCCTTTAAACTGAAAATATCTTCCCAAGCCGAGCTGTCCTACGTGTTTGCAAAGCAGAGTGAGAAACTGAGCTTGAAAAATCACTAAGCTACACGGTTTACTAACAAGATATTTAGAGAAAAATAAAACCTTCAGTCCGTCTTTCAAACGGCATCCTTCATAAACTGCTCCAAAGCTTCCTTCCCCAAGCTTAGCTCCAATGGCGTAATCCCCCGAGTTGAAGACTGTCAAAAGATCAAGATAGAAGATTAAACATCACATAACATAACATTTCATGATAAAAGAATTCATGAACTAATTTGCACTATCATTAAACACATTTCCAAAATCCCAGAAACTGTATTTACACTGTCACGTGATGAAACAGTCACGTGAGAAGTTTTTCTTTTTGTATTTGTGACTCTTATAAGATTTAGTCAGTTGCTGCAGTCCCCACATTCACATCTTTATTACAGCAGCTAATTCATTTAATCTAAATGTTACTTTGTTTGATTTGTTGCTGGTTATGTTAAGTGTACACTATATTGTTTAT
Source organism: Danionella dracula (assembly GCA_900490495.1). Lineage (NCBI taxonomy): Eukaryota > Metazoa > Chordata > Actinopteri > Cypriniformes > Danionidae > Danionella > Danionella dracula. The sequence goes on from UELW01000178.1 coordinate 9,275,501, forward strand.
TTACACGATCAAGATTTAAAGTTCAACAAAGAAATCATTATAGAACTGATTATAATTTCTTACTTTATTTATATAGATTTTTACACCACAGGATTTTATTATATTTATGTTTAGTTTACTTCAATAATGTTATTTGAAGAATCAACGATTTATTATATACTACAACAGAAAAAGCTTAGGGAAAAATATTGTTTTTTGTTTCCCTTAGTAAAAATTATAGCAATATTGGTAAAAAAAGAAAACTAAATTCAATTATTGCTCAAAACTGTTCAGCCCTTGTACAGAGAGCTGTGTGAACGTACCTCTCGTGTGAATCTCAGCATAAATGATGCTGTGATCTGAAGAATAGAAGGACAAGCACATCTTCACCACAGGAGTTGAGAGGAATGCATTACAAATTAATTCCTGCAATCACGTTACATTTATCTGAATTTAAGAAAGGTAAATATTCTGATGCTAAATCTGATGGTGAACGTACCTTGAACGAATCTCTTCTCTTCCTCTTCGTTCTCTAGAAACTCTTGTGTCTTCTCAATCTCAGAGGAGATGCTGTGATCTGAAAAACAGATGGAGGAAAGGTATATATTAACCACATGTGTTTAGAGTAATTCTGTACAGATCATTTACTACAGCAATCACATTACATTTATCTGTATCTAAATAAAGTAAGTCACTTTTATGATAAATTCAGCAATCAGACTCTTGTTCCTGAACCTGGATATCAGATCACAGAATGTGAAAGTGTGTGATTCCAGTGAACGTACCTTGAACAAATATTGAGTCTTCCTTTCCGTTCTCAAGAGACGTCTCATGAATCTCAGAAGAAGAGATGCTGTGATCTGAAGAATAGAAGGAGGAATGGTGTATATTAACTAAAGATGTTTAGAGTAATGCAAAAAAAGCCATTCGTTTCTGTAATCACATTACATTATCTGTATTTAAGTAAAGTTATTTGTTGCTGGTCATTGAAAATTAGTTCTGAAATATGTTTTCACACAAAAATGAGTCTGACTTTGGTTCAATAAATAGTGTTTTAGTAGTTCTTAGAGAACCATACAAGGGTTAATTAGCCGAGGCTGTTTCAGACCAGAAGGAGTCTGGTGGGGTAATTTGGGAATATTGGCTATATTATGCATTTTAGAGGACTAGTCATCAACACCGTTGATCATTCTAATATTATTTGGGTTAAAAGATTTCCAATAAAGTTTCATTACTTTCTTAATTAAATGTACATTTTTCAAACAACTCAAATATTTGTGGTTGTGTGAACAATTTTACTTGCGAGTGATTAGAAAATACATGAAATAAACTTGGTAATTAAATGAATTAATAACCTATTTTAACTAAAAAGTTACATAAATGTCAATAAAACTATCGCGGCGTGTAACAAACTGGTTTAAAGCAGTCAAAGCTTTTTTATGCAAGTGTCTGCTGCCGTTGCCTAGCAACAGTAATAATAAAATCAATGCTACAACTAAACTATAAAAACACGGATGATTAAGCTTGGTCTTACGCAAAGCACCAAAAATAAGCAACATAAATGTAAACTCTCTAAGGTGTCGTGAGTTTGATCCTCTTTTATTTCGTGATGTAAAGCTCTCCGTCGACGATCATTCCGTGAGAGCAGGGACGCCCCCTTTCGACCGTGGCCAAAACCCAACCGAACTCTTAATTGTTACTCTTTTTAACCCCCAATTAGGCGAAAAACCAAGTCATTTCCACCAGAGTAACAGTTATCTTGAGTAGAAGTTACCTTCTTCAACTCTTAGATTTCGACTGGAGGGATGTCTCTTAAACAGTGTCTTCTTTTTGAAGAACTTTTTCCCTTTAGCTTCTCTACAGGAACTCACGGGGTGATTGGGAGGTGGGGGTGTACAGGTGGAGGTGTACACACTCCCCGAATCAACGTGTTTCTGCGAAGTGGCCCAACAAGATGCTAGCTGCCCCATTGTCTCACAGGTTTGAGCGCGCCGAAGAAAATGAGCGATTTCGCTGAAACTGCTGCCATGGAAACCAGGGCCGATATCTCATTGGTCAGTTTCATAACGCAGAGGGGCTCACATCAGTCTTTACAGTCAGTATTTCTTGCACAAAAATAAACAAATAAATACATAAACATATTTATTTATGTATAATAATATATATAAACATATTTATTAAACACATATATTTATTTATATATTTTTTTCTTGTGCAAGAAATACTGAAAGACTGACGAGAAGAAAAACATACCACAGTGTCACATAATAAAACTGTATTATACTTTGATATTATTTAGGCATATTACTATCTATGGTTCTATATTCATTTTGTATTAAAAAATACTTTATATCAAATTCCATAATTTGACATAAGTAGTGTAACATATTATTATATATTATTATATATCTAAAGAAACAATGATGTCATTATGTAACATCATTTAATTTAATAAGAATATGCAATTTCTCGGCTAAATTTATTTTTTTCTCACTTTGAGGGCCTTTTCCTGGAAGTCTTGTTTGATGTGGTAGTTTCCCCTGACTCTTGTAATGTAATGCTTTTGTAGACACTGAGATATTACCAGGTTATCACTTTAAATTATCACTTGTAAATTACTAAGTGTAACAGGTACAGAAAATATAGGGGTTCTAGAGGGTACCTGTAGTTCTTTAATTTATGCATGTGCCTTCCCCTGTAAATGCTCTCTCAGCATTACTAAAATATATATATTCTGTTCACAGACCTCCCACATGAACAGTTAGCTTCATATAACTACAAAGATAAACCACAAATGTGTGCATTCATTTACACTCAACATTTATCAGCGAGTTCTCTGTAGGAGTAATAGTGGCCAGTCTAGAGATAAAACCACACACTTTTAGCAAGCACTGTGCCATTGCGCTAATGTTTTTCTCAATTTTAATGCATAATACAAAAGGATTTGTATATTGTATAATACAAAATATTTGTATTATTTTACTCCACAGACAAGTGGGGCAGGTGGAGATGAATGCGTGCTAAGCTCCACAGAGAAAGTACGAACCACTTTAGTGTTATGTCACAAATGCCAAAAAGGTTCTTAAGATGTGGCAATGAAAGACTTCAGTGCGCTTCAGTTAACCAGGAACTCCCAGAATGCTGCCTTTCTATACTGTGGTGTCAATCATTTCATTGGGCCCAGATGGATTTTTAGGCCTGCATTGTTGGCAAGGGATGCATCCTCTCATTATTGAGGATTTCTTTTCCAAAGTTATCATTGTAGGTCTGTCTGTTTCAAACAATGTCAAGAGTGTTGATCAAATGCATCATGATAATAGCTTTTTTTCACAGCTGTACAGTTCAAGCTTAAAGATTTTTACACAAGAAACAAACTGGGATTCTCGTTATAACATTTGCACTTTATTTACCAAATGAATAACAAAGCTTTTCTAACAGCAGCTAGTGGTACCAGCGCTAGCCATTTTGGGCTCCTAGAATAAAATAGTTTTGTGCTCTTACTCTCCCCAAAACCACTAACACTCACTGTCCATGGGAAGTTATAAAACATGTTGTTTCTTATTACTATTAATCGCAATTGTTCTTTATCTGTAAAAGGGCACCCTGACGAAACCTGAAAGATATAAAACTGCCTGATCTTCCTGGATATTTACATAAAATGCTTACATTTTATGCATTTTATGTATTTACCTGCACACTAAACTATTAATTTAGACATATATTTGATTAACTGTGCATGTATTCAATTGCAAGTTATTCAAGCATCCTTTTTTCATTAAAGTAGCTCACAAATAAAGCAGTTAAGAGGTAAACATGACTTTTTCTCAGTACTAATAATAATAATAATTTAGAGGGTGTCTATTGGGATCCTATAATGATTAAAGCCATACATTATTGACATTTACATTTTTATTGATTGGAATGATTTTATTGAATTGGAATTTATGCAAGCTGAAAGTTCCTTTTCAAATGATCCTTCAGGTTTCTATTCCTCAATATTTATGCAATAATATAGTATGTTTTACATTGTTAAATATAAAGAATGCCTCCTAAATCCATATGAAAAGTCTTCAAACTTGTGTCAAAATGTGCATTATGTTAATTTTCAACATCAACCTTTAAGCACTTAAGTTGGGAAAATATCTCGGGATGCAAGTTGAACTGTGATAATTTAGGGAGGATGTGGTGTGGCAACAATCTTTTAAAATACTTTTACTGAATCAGAAACATATTTATTCAATTAGGTGATTAAGGCCGATGAATGAAAGACAAAATAATTTTTTGCTCTAAAACTGTTGGATGGTTTATATATATAAATAGTCCTTCTGGGGGATCCCTGGACAGCTGTGCCTCTGTCCACTCTTTTCCCCCTTTACCAGTAAACGTAACCAAACTCACATTCTCTTAAAGAAGATGAACTCAACGAGTATATTTTCTTTTAGAAAAAAGACGTACCATACCAAAGTTTTTCAAGCCGCTACAGTGCCACACGATGTGAGGAACTCCATCCTTATTCACTAATGTTTTGTAACCAGTAGATGGCGACATGTACACAGTTTGAAGCGCAGTTTGTTGATGTGGCGGTTCAGAGAAATGCAATAACCTATGTCGAGCTCTAGGCGTCACTATTTCCCGCTGATCTTTTCTCGTTGTCTCGAGAGCAGGAACTGACGTTTGCGTCTACAGCTACATGAGCAAATTTTCCAGCTGGAGGAAAATGTTCAGCGTCAAAGACCCGAGAGTCCGAAGGTGGGAATTGTCATTTGTTTACTCAAAATTTTATCGCACCGTTATTTTGAGCTCTCATAACCTTTCCTCGGTTAACCGGAAGTACAGTTTGCTCTGTTTGTCTGAGTGTTTCCTCTGCTGGTTTGGGTTTTCACTTTTTGTTGGCGAGTGCCGAAACATTTGCACAAACATTGCGTAAAAGTTGCGGGAACAACTTTTAACAAGCTCTTCTCCAAGTAAGTTTTGAGATATGTCTTTTTATGATTAGTATTTTTGGCTTTTGTCGCCGACTGTTGGTACTTTTGTTTTTCGAGAAGTTGAGATGAGCAGATTGGAAGCTGTTGTGGTCCCACGGTTTCTTCGGTTAGCTTAGTCTTGGGTTGGCTAGCATTCACAATAGTTTCAAAATGTTCTGTTGAATGATTTTGGCATTGTTTTTAAAAGTTATCTACCAACTTTATCTACCAACTTAAATTTAACATTCAGTTTCATCTTACATTACAAACAACATTAAAGTTCATTAAAAGTGTAATAACATTTTAAAGATGTAACGTTATCTAAAGTACCATGATGGTGATTATTTACCTACATTCTTGTTTCAGTGCAAGGTCTTTTTTCCTATTTTTTATTTTGTTGCCAAGAGTGCTCAAAAAATTCTTTGAGACTTGTTAAATTGATTCAGGGTAAGCGTAGAGAAAATTGAAGTAAAAACTTGCTATTTAACATGATGCAATGCATCCATATGTCTCTTTATGTGGATCTTTGTAAATGTTTCTAGTGTCAAAAATATATTTGTCATTGTTTTTATTTGTAATAATGAAGGTTCTGTATAGTGGCATGCACTTTTGTTTTGTTTTTTTTACATTTTCTGTAAAAAATTGTGAAATGTCTGAATTAAGCTTAAAATGATATTTTTCATAAACGCCTTTTAAAATGAAAAATTATCATTTCTTTGTGGTGTTGCGCGACTGTAGCTTGAATTGTTGCTGTATTCTATTTGCATTGGAATATTCTATTTGGTTTTACCATTTGCTTTGCCATGGTTATGTCACATTAACTTTCTTGAGAGTTTCTACTGTAGACATGACATTATTTAAAGGTTTGATTTGTTGTGAGTGCTGTTTAGCATAACATGTTATGTTGTTAAAATGTTGTTCCTTGACGTATCATCTGTTTTAACAGTATGAATGTGCATTGTTGGCGCAAACCACATCATCTGATGCAAATTCTTGTGATTTCAAGTCCTTTACTGTATGAATGTTTGTAAATCTTCCTGTCCTTTTAAAACCATATTGCTCATAATTGCACTTTTAACTGAGCTATGCACTTTGAGGAGATGCACAGACACCTGATGAATTTTTGTTGTTTACTTCCCTTATGACTTTACAACGCTGTTAACAATATTGAATACTTCAGAGTTTAAATCCAAATAAAGGATGTTTGTCACTTTACATTGGATCAGTTGGGTGAATATTTGTAGGTCTTTGGGATTTGATGATGCATATAATTAAAATAATTAGCATAAGTAATTTATAAGTCCTACTCTTAAGATTTCTAAGGCCTCCATTAACAATACACAAATGAAAGCAACCCCTCTGACTTGATCGAATAAAGACCTCATCAGTGTGGCAATGCCCTGGCTTGGTGTATTTTAGGAAGCAAGTATTTTATTAGTGTATTTAGGAAGCAAATTGTCAGATTACCAGCTGTTGTGAATAGCAGTTTTTTCCCTCAGAAACTGAAGTGAAAATAAAACATTTCGTAGTTAATTTGTTGTTGTTATCAGACAACTTTAAACTCTCAAAAATGGATTTCATTCACTTTAACACCGAAAATATATGGTAGATTAGTTAGTGGCTGATAAGGGTAACATATTTTTCACTAGCCTAGTTTTTAAACAATAAATACAGGAGTGGACCTATACAGACTCATAGCAACTAATCCTGGATCGTTTGGTACTTGCTCATCGAGCTTGTTCGGAGGTTGATCCAAACATACAAACATGACGTATTTGAATCCGCATACGTGCATATTTACAGTTTGCTAAATGTAGTAAACCAAGCAGTACCTGCAAATTCAAACTACTTAAAAATCAGTTCATGAAAAATTCCTGGGTGATTTTCTACATCAAATTTCCCATGATGAGCTGCTGCGGTAAACACCATCAGCTGGTGAGATATTGAAAATGGTGAAACCATCGACTGACATGACCTTTTGACATACCAATGAAGTATTTTCAAAGTAATTTGTTCTACGTATTTTCCCAATTATGTAGTAGCTTGCATGGGGCCTGTCTGAAAATATTTTCTTACCTATGTCCTCAATATGGGGTTTTGAATCTGTGATCTGATTAAACATTTTAAAGAATTGGCACAACGCAGAGTTCTTGGATTCTTTTATAGCATACAGATTCTTGTATAGCACTTTTTAGCGGTTCCTTTCAAAGCAGCTTCACAAAGTCCTAGTGTGGATTAGGTAGAGTAAATAGGAATTCCCTCTGTGAGGCCCCTGGGAGCCTCGCTAACTGAGTAAGGTGCTAGTCACCTACCCAGCATAAAGAATATACAAACTTAAGATCCATCGACAAACAGTTCACCAGATAGCACCTGAAAGAAACAAAAAACAAACAAAGACAAAACAGAAACTATCAAACGAAAAACAATGGTTAGAAAAATGTAATAGACAACAAACAAGTGATCAGCATCAGCTGCAGGATGAGTGATAAATGATACATTTTTCTGAAACGGTTGCACATCCACAGCTTTATGTTCATAGTTTAAATGGTTAGGCCTTTAATTTAAGCTAATCACCTGGCAAGATTGATTCTTAAAATGAGTAAAAAAATGTGTCTGTCTCGAGTATTTTTCAGTGAAAATGATGAGGTACATTGCATTATTTCATAATGCTAAAAGTAATGGTGTGCTCTGTGCTGGGATTATTAAGTAGTTATGTACTGGAACTTGCATTGAAGAAATAGTGTATCGATGCGTAACATCGGAGCAACATATTTTCAAGGTGTGTCCCATTTTGTCTGCAGCAACTTTGTTATTGTGTTCAGAAAAAGAAGTTTATGTCAATAGGTTTAAGAAACTAAAAATGATATATCTAATTAACATTTTATGATTTTTTTTTACTTTGAACAAGGACATAGCTGGTTTTTGATTTAGTGCCAAGCTGGCAGTGTACAAGGAAATGGTATGTGGTTGCCATTCATCCACTATATCCACAGTTTACCCTCACTTTCAACTGTTGATGTTTTTTCTACTATAGGGGGTTTCATTGACCTTGATAGTTTTGTGAACCTTTAATCAAGATGCATTTCCTGATATATCATTATTTTTTTTTTTTCCTTATTCAACTGTGTGCTGCAGGCTTGCCTTCCTTGTCTTCTTATCAAACCTTCTCTTATGTTTATGTGGGAAATCTTGGAGTTAATGCTTAATGTAATGAGTTACTTGCAGTGAGTGAATTAATTTGTGGTCATTCTATCGTTAATAGACTATTTCCTAGTTAAAATAACCCATAGTGAAGGAACTGGGGCAAGGGCTTCCTAAATGAATAAACATGGAGTGAATATTTTTAAAGTATAGAATTTTTTGGTCTTGACACCAAAATGTGACTATGTCTAAATTTCATTCTGTAGGCACCTGTTGTAAAGTTCCTGTCTCGAGTCCAGTGGTCCCCTCATGTACATAGCAAGACAAAGCTGACACCATGGCCCACATATCAAGTGGCAATGGGTTTAATTTCAACAGCCAAGCCTCTTCAGGGGTGGCCCGGCCCAAAGAGATTGTGGGAAAGGAAGAAGCTTTACGCATGGAGGTAGAAGCTTTGGATAAATTAAAGCGAGAAAAACAGCCCACAATTCAATTAACAACTTCTGTTAATCCTATTCCCGATGTGACTGTTCAAACAGCCACTGGTCGGCATGAGAAAGATCTTATAGTGTTCTTTGAATCTGAAACACAGAAGAAAGAGAAAAAAGACAAAATCGAGGACATTGACTTGGACAACCTGACCAAGGAGGAGCTTGAAAAACTGCTGCTGGATGAAAATTTTGGTGCGAACAAAATGACAAGACCTTCCTCTCTGCTCAGTTGCAACCTCAGTGCATCATATCCTGGAACACATGCGTTCAGCCATTCTTCGTTCCATTGGACACCCACCCCAACACAAGGACAGAGTCCCATCTTTCCCTCTGCTCCCTTCCCAAAGCTACCTTGCTCTTTTCAGAATGGTTTTGGTCCAGCTGTTTCTCCTTTTATCACACTACCAGCTCAGCCAACCACGTTCCTCTCGTTTGTTCCCATCCAATCGCCTGCTGCGCTAGCCTACTCGCAGCCTGCTGTCACTCCAGAGATGGCCAAGCTTTTTGACAAAATAGCGAGCACTTCAGAATACTTAAAGAATGGCAGGTCTTCCAGCATGGAAACCGAATCTGAGAATATCAAGTCCCTAGAGCCCATTCCTCAGCTCTCAGAACCTCCCAACATCAATCGGTTTGAGTGGCTTGACCTTGATCCACTAAACAAGCACAGGGAAGTTGAGGTCAAAGAGTCACCTTCGGTATCAAGCGGCCATGTCTTTGAGGATACTGGGAAAGCTAAAGACCCATGGGACGCAGTTCTTCAGGATGAGCATGAAACTGTTGATAATGGAAGTCCCTCTGCACATGTGAAGAACAAGGCAAATCTGGCAATCCAACACAGAAGAGCATCTACAGGGACGGCTGTTACCAGAAGCCAGTCCCTCCATATTTCTGCAACCTCAACAAATGACACCCAGAGCAAACAGGTGAGTTCTGTTTTGCTGATGTTAAGTATTTGTTGAGAGTTTTGTTCTTTAAAAAAATACCTAAAGTTTGATTTATTTAAGTCACACATTGAGAGCTGATTATTGTGAGCTGATTATTGACTGAATATTCAAAATTTATGGGAAGCTTGTCAGACATTTTTTCCCTATTGTTATAAGGCCTCAGTTATGGGTTTGGAGTCTTTTTAGGTGTTCTTTGAGTTTATCGAAATAACTCTTAGTTAAATATAGCACTAGGGGTGTAACAAGGAATCATGTATAATTAGTGGGATGCATCATGAGGTAGATACAGAACCTGTTAATATCCATAACAAGACACATGATTAAGAGTCAGGCATACTTTCATCTTCGCTATTACAGTACCGTGACAGTCCGGACTGATGGAGCAAAATGAGCAGTCTGAATTTAAGGCAGAGGTGAAGTACATGCATTCCTTATATTACATTATAGTAACAGTATTTCTGTAGTCACATCATAAATTTCTTTCATGCAGGAGTCAAAAAACAGTAGTGTCTATGGACAACGTGGGCAATATGCCCCTTAAGGAAAGTTGAGCGATAATGATATGATACTATTATTTTGATTTAAAAAATGTCCACAATTCAAATCAATTTAAAAAACATACAATACAAGTGTTAACGCATTATTTGCATAAAACACACATATTGCACCATAACTTGCAAGACTTCTACGTGCCACATTTTGTATGTGTGGCAAAATGTGCAAATATAAGTTTTTCCTTCTGTGGAGAGCCTGTGTCCTTCATGCAAATATGTGTCGGGAAATGCTTAGAGATTTTGTTTGTCCCAAAAATCTTTTCTCGAATTAAGTGCTTGTTTTTCAATTTTCACACAACTAAGCATAGTTTTAAGCTTTCAATCTCTAATCCAGAATTTGACAATTGTTGACAAGTAGTGACAACAAAAAAGCATTTTTATAGTATTTATTTAGGAACATTCCACACATTTATGTTTCATGTTCTGTGCTGTTCCTGTTGATCTCATGAAAAACATTCAAGATAGCACTTTTTAAGGAGACATTTTGTTATGTTTTGACATAGATGGAAGCAACTATTAAAAATGTTTTCTATTGAATTATCTATTTAGTAAGTTTATTTTCAAAGTAACTCGCATGCTGTGATCTGTTAGGCTTTTTCTTTACCACAATTCTATTGAGACTACATTGGCAGGCTTTCCTTAGACATGAAGTTGCTCTTTGCCAAGATAAATTGCTTCCTGAGAGGAATGCAGATGGATGTGAATCCTTTTCTGGTTGGCTTTGTAAATATCCAGGTTTCACCCAGACGTCCCACTTCATGTTCCTTTTTGTTTATTTTTTATGGCGACCATTGCTTGTTGATGCATGTTTTCTACATGAATGGAAAAATGTGTTCCTATGACACTCAAGAGAGTATTACAAAGGGGTGATAAGGGTCACTTATTACACTTTCTAGTTTAATATTCAAGGACTAGTCAACAGTGGAATTACTACAGTGCTTGTCAAATACTCTAGAAAAGCACTTTGTTGTCTTTGTGAGGGTTTTTGTGACTACTACTGCTCTCATTAGCACAAACAAGCCCTGGCTAGCTCACTTTGCCCCATGGGTTCTTCCCTGACATGCCTTCAGCAGGGCTGCCTAGCCCCTGTTGACATGGTAACTCTTTCCGAAGAGTGCAAAAGAGTGCCGAAACTAATCTGAGGTTTGGCTTTAGTATAAAGTTACTGTGCTTCACTGAACACAACACCAGATACTCTTATCTTAAGCCCTGGATATTCCAGCCCTTATCTGTACACAATTTTCCCATAAGACTTGCCTGCTGTTTGTATTAACAGTTCTCTGTTGCTAGTGTTCTATTCATATGCTTTGCATTTTAGAATATTTCAAAAAGTTACTTTAACTTTTCTTTCTCCTGATTTAACCTAATACATGTGTTTTGCGGAATATTATGTTTCTGTTTTCAAAACACGAATATTAGTTAAAATTAATGTTAAAACCGGTATGGTTGGCTTAAATGTGTTAAAAAAAAATATAGCAATTTTTGTTCTAGTAATACATACAGCTGTATTCTATTTTTATTTATTTATAATAAATTACATTCATGGTTCAGATAACTGTTTGTTTGAAATGGAAATCATGTTAAATAATAAGTTTGTGTTTTTGTAAATCCTTGTTAAATAGACATTTTTGTTAAAGATTAAGAAAAAAAAAATTAATTGATTTTTTTTTTTTTTTTTACACTTTGACTTCTCTGTAAGTATATTTTTATGCTTAAAGCACAAAGGCTTGACATTGACCTCTTGTATGACACACTTATATTTGGCTGTAGGCAGTCAGATGTCATTCAGTCTTGCAATGGAGCTGTTTGTTTATTGTGTAAAAGGCCGGTACTTTCACATCTGACAGTTCTTAATATGGTTTATTTTTAGCTGACATACTGACCATGTGGTTTCTTTTATATATGTGTGTTTAGAAATGTTCTCAGTTTAAAAGCTGGAAACTATGATCTCTGTCTGAGCACCAACCAAACCTTTTTGCATAAATATTTTTTTCTCTATGCAGTATGCAGTTATTATATACATGATCTAATCTCTTAGCAGTGTTTCCCATCAAACACGCTGTTGACCATCATGTGAATCGTCATTTGACGGAAGTTCAGGCATATTTGTTTAGTCAAGTAAATGAGGTCACTCAGAGATCGAAGTTCCATTAGATGAAAACCATCACTCTAAGCACATCAGTAATGGAGAGAAAGTTGCTTGCTATCATTGAAAATTTTTATTTTAGAGCATGTCAAGTTCATCTCAACCAAATGTTTTTCCGTAATAGTGACTTCCTAGTTCCATCTTCAGTCTTTAACCTAAGCAAAAGGATTGTTTGGACTTGGAGTGATTGCATCTAGGGCAGACAGAACTGTAAAAGTGTGGCTCTGAATAGAAGTGGATGAATAATTTGTGAATGTGTGTCACATGGCGTCTCATTTTTCTCAAAGGTTTGTCCTAGGGCCATGGGTTAGCAAACAAGTAAAAATGTATGCCATCTTTTAATGCTATACTAGCATAACTAAAACAGAACATGCAACTTGACCTTTTGGACAGATTGAAATTTTTTTATATATTTTTGAAAACAGTTATGTTGTGCTTTGGTAATTATGTTAAATACGGTAAGTTTCTTGGAATATTTGTTATCATAAAGAGTGCCAACAGTAAATATTTGTATAAAATGTCCATTTAATATTTAATGCCTTCAAAATAAGCCTCTTGGTAAATGTAATAGGTGGCAAATATTGCACTGTAGTACCTAGCGTACACGATTATTAGATCTTTTAATTCGTGGTGTTTCTTTTTAAGTTTTATTTTGACCAGCTTCCTTCCTGAAGGAAGACTTCTCATTCCAGACATTCTTCACATACTCAGTATTCTCTCACCAAACAGAAAGATTGCCTAGTTCCACTTTTAAACTGAAATGTTAATGTTCTTTATCACCAATATTTGAAAACTTTGTTTATCACATATACTTTTGTGGAATATATTTAAACATGTGATTTACTTGTGTATGGCAACTTTGAATAAAGTTAAACTAATGTAGGCTGAAAGTCTGATCATCAGAATGCTAATGGATTTATCTGTGTTTTTATATTTAGGTCAAGAAGGGATGTGAAAATATTTTTTTTAAGTACTCTATCTTGAAGGAAAAGGAAGCCCAGAACCTCGAAGTTGTAGCATTCTGTGAAGACATTTCAAAGTGAGTAACACTTAAGCCAATTTTAGCTTAATACTTTAGTTTTAACCTTAACTTTAGCTTTAAAATAAACACATACATGCATTATTTGAGGAAAACACTCACCGTTAATGTAGTTGGCTTACTACATTTGATTACAATTAAAAGCTTTTGGCATGTTTTTAAACTTGGACTACAAAATAAAAAGGACCTAGTATTGAACCTTTCATTGTTGTCATTTTTGTGTCTTCCAGATTGAGGTCAAAATTCCCACATGATGACCTGTTCACCAATCCAGGCTATGTTCTTAGTCCTGTGATCACTCAGAGGGATGCCGAAGGGGACAATGGGGGAAGTGTGAAAGTTTCAATTGAGATTTCTGATTCTCAACAGCCTGTGACTTTCACTTGTGATGGTAAGCGATTAAAAGCTGAATTGTAGAAATAATTATAACAACATTCTTTCTGGTGTGTTGAGTATTCCTAAATTTGTTTAAACAAAAACAATGTAGATTCAATGTTTTTGTAAATCTGCATGGACCAATAACAATAGAGAAGCATTCCTTGGCTGATGTGACATTGTATTTTTCACTCAACTGCCATAGTGTCCTAGTTCAAAATGGTAATGCTTTAGCCAGGCTTCATATTTATTTTTTTTATTTACCTTTAAGTTTGAGGTGAGTTTAACCAAATGGATTGTGGTAACCTATATGTGGTCTACAGTCCTTTTCATTGAGTCGTAAAAGGCTTGGCTCAGTTCTGTGTGAAGCGTCTGTTTTCTGAAGACTGACTGGCCCCATTTTTTCATGAGTCTGGCCACCTCACTGCTGGCAGAAAATCAAGACTGGTCTTTTGTGTTCAAGAATTTGTCTGTGATGTTATGGCCTAAACCCCATAGGTCTTTTTGTCCTGTATAAATAGAGCATAGACCAAGGTCTTATTATGTGTTACAGGAAGGTGGTCATCATGGTTGATTCAAACTGTTACGTTTTTTTATTTATTAGTTTATTAGTGCTAAATTGATGGAATTTTTTTTATTTGCTTTTTTATACTAGTTCAGGGTGTTCTTGCTTGTTTTTCCTTTAAAACTGCTGAGCCAATTTTTTGTGTTTAGATCAAGAGATTTAGGTTTATAACAATATTAATTCTGAAAACACTAAGCAAACGCGAGATCAGATTTTATGCTGGCTTAACTTTAATCTACTCATGGAAGCTAAATGCTAGACAGGCAATTTCTTCGTCTGACTCTGAAATAACTAAAGCTGTTTTTGAGGTTTTCACAAAGTGGAGGAAAATGCTTAGCTGTGTTTAATCTTCATGAAGTTAGCAATTCCAGCAATACTTGGCATGGAAGAGCAATCAAATTAAGCTTTGGAGTCGATTAGTGTTTGAATGTGTGGAATAGAGAGGCATTTCCAGGATGAACTCTAATTAAATGTCTCAGTTTTCTTATTTCTGGATTAGACCCATTTACTGGAAGCTTAGATACTGCACATACCTTTTTTATAATTTTTTTTTAATAGTTTTATAGTATTGCTTTTTTAGGTTTGTCTTTCTGTGGTTTTAGTTCTCACCTAACCTTTTTCCACTTGGCATTTAACTTTATTCGCGTTCAACTTGAGTCAAATCAATCACTTCAGAGTCAGACAATCTGGTGGAATGTGTGCTGCTATAGCTTCATGAAATGGAAGAGCATTGGAGAATGGGATCCCGCAAGCCATCAAAGCAATCCCAGATTCACTGTCAATATAACATGACTGTCAGATGTTTGGGCTTTAAACACAAGGTGGATGTACTAAGTCTGGGGACTACTGAGTGTTCCTCAGCTACAGGCTTATAGCTTCAAGACTTTTCATTCCAGTGAGGGGTGTGGGTCCTGTTTTGGTTACAGCCTGGGATGACTATGAATAATATGTTATGTGTCACATTTTTATTCAGTCTTGTAAAATTCTCATGGCAGATTCTTTTGAATGGGAAAAGCTATTTTTAGAACAAAAACCACAGTCATGTACTGGGTTCAAAAGTAGTTTTTAATGGTCTTTCTAAATGCTCTTTCCAGCTTTTTTGCGATACAAAAATGTGGCATGTGGAAATTGCAATTTGCAGTTGCGCTACATTAGTATCAGCTGTGCCAGTGTCCCAATATCGGATCATTTAAACCCGTTTTGTTTTTGCTGTACTCACTTGATTTTGAAACTGTATGTCTTATGCCTTTTTTTTCTCTAGTCAGTTCTCCGGTAGACCTGCTCATAATGCAGGCTTTATGTTGGGTCCATGATGACCTCAACCAGGTGGATCTCAACAGCTATGTTCTCAAGGTCTGCGGACAGGAAGAGGTTCTGCAGAAGTGAGTCTTTGCTGTATCTTTTTTTTCATTATGCAGGATTCTGATGCATTACAGAAAAAAGACTTTAGCCAACATTCTTCAAGAACAGGGCTATTTTGTTGTACTTGTACTTGGGAACATAATTTTTGCCCATATCACTGCAATAGCAGAGGCAGTCATGCTGAGCAGAGGTTGTCTGACCTTATAAGGAACAGGAAATGTGAAACAAGATTTTTTTAAATACATTTTAAACAAGGATGGAATTTTATATATATTTTGGAGACCCCATAATAAACCACTTGCCTGTACAAACACGTAAAGAAGTGATTTTCATCTGATATCCCATTTTTCCTGAATTCTAGGGAGCATTTCCAAATTATTTGGGTTTAGTTAACATTTAAAGTATATTTTTACATGTTATCTTACAGTAAACACAGTCTAGGCAGTCACGAGTATGTGCAAAACTGCCGGAAATGGGAATCCGAGATTAAACTCCAGCTCCTGTTTCTTAGCACTATGAGAAGAGATCTGGCCAGAACAGTAAGACAAAGACTAACACCGCCACACAAATACAAAACTACAGTAAATCTCGAGTTTACATTTGTAACAGATAAATTAATCTTCAATGGATTTTTGATTGCAGGCTGAAGATGATTCATCTCCGATTGACTTGGATAAATATCTCAGCCTCGTGGAGAGGCCGTTCAAAGAGGCAGTCACAAGGTAGGAATGTTCATCTTATCTCCTGGCTCTTGTGCAGCCTGGGAAAGCCATGGGTGGCCTTTAAATTCTCTGATCATGCATGTTGATTTCGCTCATTCCTTTAAATGTTTTCTTTTTCCTTGTAGAGAGGGTCTCGTTGAATACCTTGAAGGTTTCCATAAACAAGTCAGTCTCTGCCTTCAGAATGAGGTAAAATATCTGAAACGTAAACTAGCTTGGTGCAAATAAATAAATAAAGGAGGGTTTGAAGGGGATTTCTTTGATCTTTGACTCTTTTTTTTTTTTTTTTCCCCTCTAGAGCAACCAGTATAAAATGGTGGATAACCTGGTTCAGTTTGTTAAAAACTTGTGCTGTGCTCTGGATGAAGTTGAGACACCAGCCATCACTGATGCTGTAAAAAGACTCAAACGCTCTGTTAACCTCCCTAGAGCACGTTCTCCAGAGGTCAGAGAACCCTCAGTTTTAACAACTTTTGTGGTTTTGGTACTGATTGTGATAACAGTTTATAATAAATCACTGTCAAATAAAGCTGTTTGTTATCTAGTTAGTAATCTCAGTCACATTCATATATGTCTCTAAATTCACTGTTTTACACTGCAGGCCGGATCCACTGGTTCAGCTAATGGTAAGATCAAATTACACGTTGAACTGATTAAATTGCAAATAATATTAAAATGTTCAAACATTTTATATTCACAATGGGTAAGAAGTTACTTCTGTTGGTGAATCATTTTCAGGAGAAGATTAGATTCCTTTGGAAACCTTAGTTTAAAATTTTCTAACATGCTGCTAACATGTTTTCCACATTTTGATTATTTAAAATATGCATGAAAGATTTAGATTTGGTTGAATTGCAACTATTGTAAGTGTAAAATCTTGGTTTAAAGAGATGAGCACATCAAGAATGTTTAAAATAGATGAATGCTGGAAATTATGCCACTTACTAAAATGGTCCCCAAGTAAAAAGTTAAAAAAAATATTTCCCTGTCAAATTTATGTATAGCAAGGTTTTTATTTTTGTAATAGAAACCTACATAAAACTAATAAAAAGGAAAGCCAAATAATTGTTTCAATAACAAAGTAACAGCTTGAAAAAAACAATATGCAAAGAAGCTCTTTTCTGGTAAAAGGACAAAAAGTTAACTTTACACGTAAAAAAAATTAATGCATATTTATAGGGCACATTGGTGAGCTTGGAACGCCACTTTAAGTTCATAATCGAAAAAGCTGACTCTTTCACAACGATCCAATCACTAAACGCTTTTTATATTGTCCCAATGTTGCTCTATGACCATGTTGAACGCCATTAATGTGGTGCTTTTCCCCTCTCGATATTACGCATGATAATAAATGACTTCTGAAATAAACATCTGATATGTGGTTAGTGCTAAATCACTGATGACAATTTATATTGAAATCAAGTGTGTTGGTAATTTCATGGCTATATCCATTGCATACAGTGTTGCAAAACCAAACAAATTTGGTTGGTAGGTATATCAGTGTGGTATATTTTCAGTAAATTAGATTGGAATTTGATTAAAACTTTTGAGTTAAAACTTTTACCATAAGCCATAGAAAGTTTTGGAAAAAAAATATAAAAGATCAACAGGCATTTTATAATAGATCTCTAGTAGCTGCTCACATTCATTATGCCAAATATTACAAATTTGTCCCATTTGGAGAAAACTAAAGCCCAATTTAGTTTTAGTTTAGTTTTAATCAAATTCCTGTTCACATCACTCTCTTTGTTTCACTCACTCGCGGACAGTAGTTTTCCCTACCTCCCTTGTCACATTAAATATTTATTGTTTTTCGAAATATGACACGTTAAACTTTTGAAAAACCTTTCAAATTCAAAATCTACTGTCAAAATGACTTTCATATGTAACCATGATTTAATTCCAGTTTTAAGCAAGATTATAAACTGTGAAAAACTTGTAAAACATTACAGCTCTGTACAGGCGGGAGTAGTTTTCTAAAGAATGTTTGTTTGCTTTGTTGTCATGCGTGGATTTGAATGGGACAAATATTTTGTCATTTGTTATGGAGAGAAGAGTGTCTGTGTTTTAGCTCTGAGTGGTACACAAGGATAAAAGTAACTAGGGTCCCCCTGTTAAAATAGTTATTTCAGAATAGGACTATAGTTTACCTCTGGTGTCCTCTTATTTCTTGTGATTTTTCAGGTTGTGCTAGTCCCGTGGAGGAGAGTTTAACGGTGCTGACAAAAGCTGTGTATGAGCTTGCTAAGCTCTACCTGCAGTCTTTCTGCCCTATTACTGTTGGGTATGTGATGGAAGAGCACATTGAGGATGAGAGGGACAGTAAAGAGGCGTCGGGCAATACGGAGCACCTGCAGTTCACTCTGTTTGCTGTTCATGGTATTCCAGGTTCCTGGGTCACCAGGTAAGCAAAGTGATTTCTTGTGCGAAATCAAATACGAGGTGTCCAAAATTGGCTGAGAGCTTCTTAAAAGAGACATTTGCAGTATTTAATATAATTAATTTGGATTTCACTGTTTTTAAATAATTTTTCAATCATTATTTAAACAGTTTTCAAATCATTCATAAGGATGTTTTAGAAATATGTCAAGGAAAAGTCTCTGTTAATAGTTTGTTATAGATCATATTTGTTACTGTTTAATCTATACTTGAAGCCCATAATTTTAATGAGTTGTTTTTGGAATTATTATATAAATAATTGTCATGATCTATATTGCCATAAATAGATAAATATATTTACAAATATTCATAAACCAGGGCAAAGTGCTCATAAAAAAAATCCCTCAAATGTATAATTTGAGTGTTAAAGTAATGACTGCAAAGATTTTTTGTATGTGTCCATAGGGCCGTGACTGTAGCGTTCTCAACATAAATATCCCAAAATAAATATGTAAACTTTAAGAAATGTCTGTGTTTCCGTGCCACCGAGTAATTTGTCTTTCTGTTTTCCAGCTTTGAAAAATACTACCTGATGTGTGCCCTGACCCATAATAACAGGAATCTTTTCAAGCCTGTTCAGTCCAAAAAAGTTGGAACTTACAAGAGTTTCTTCTACCACATCAAATGGGATGAATTGTAAGTGTTGATTTCCTTTAAACAAGCTGGCACGCTACTTCCTGCAATTTATAGACTTAAAAAGAAAACATCAGGATTGCTGCCAGTTTCTGCTGGTGGTAATGTCGTCTTCTTCTCCTTCAGAATGAACTTCCCTATTTCAGTGGCACTGTTACCACTGGAGGCCATGTTGAGTCTTTCTCTCTATGGGGTCCTCAGTCTGAATGCAAACAACTCACCGGATTCCAATAAGCAGAGGAAGGGCCCAGAGCTTTTGGCTCAAGTCTCTATGCCATTGTTTGATTTCAGGAGGCAAGTCAAGATACAGCTTGTCATAAAAAGTTCTTACATGAGACAATTTGCATTTGTGTCAGCTTCATGTTATTTTTGTATTTTTTTTCTTCAATAATTTGATGGATTGAGTAATAGATTGAGCTAGAGCTGTGTAATTAATTACATTTGTGTTGCAGCCATGATAGCGGGATTCAATAGTCATCCAAATTATTTAATTGAAAAAAACAATATGGTTGCTTGGATTTTATTATGATCAGTCTGTTGATTCAACGTTGTTCATTATATGAAAAGAGATGCATGGGTCACGTACAGGCTGTAGCTCAGTGGTAGAGCACTTGCTTAGCATGTATGAGGTCCTGGGATCAGTCCCCAGCTTCTCAACAAGTGACATCAGTGATTTCCCCTTCTGTAAGTCGCTTTGGACAAAAGCATCTGCCAAATGTATAAATAAAAAATAAATAAATAAAAAAACACAACAGCACTGAGCTTATGCAAATAATCTCACCTGGGTAACAGAGCGCAGATCTCTTCAGTCATTATAATAACATTTTGGGGATAGGCTATGATATTCAGTAGAGGTGGCAGACTAACATGTTACGTCTCTGAGAAGAGAGTGGGAGAGGATTCTGATGAATACTGGATGAAGATAAATAATAGGCAAGAAATAAGTCTGGCTTATTTTGGTTTCAACAAAAGTGTTATAACTCCCTGACTATTTAAATTAAGTTAAATAAGCTTTCTCTGTTTATATGGTTAATAGATGTGCTGTTTATCAATCAATAAATCAATGAAGAGCAGTTGCTTCACACCAGCCTACATTTACTTTTATGCATTTGCCAGATTCTTTTTTCCAAAGTGACTTACATTAGGGAAGAGGCAATACTTTGTTACAAAGTCTAACTCTGGTTGCTCACACTAGAAATTGAATCAGCTGACCAACCATAGCAGAAATAGAATGAAAGAAAGAAAAAAGAGAGGTCTAATATGGATGAAGTTGAGGTAAATAGGACTTGCTATTGGGTATTTCTATGGGGTAGAAATAAAACTACCATATAATGCTACCTTAGGGAATGTATAGTTTTAAGTATGAGGAAATTGTTCATTTAAGCTGACCAGTAAATTCTGACTTAATATAAAATTATGCTATAAACCGATTTTGTGGCGAAAAAAGCAATCAATACACGTTTTTGTATTTTAAAGGTTGGGTGTTTGATTTTTAGAAATTCTTATCAGCAGGAACTCTCAAAATGTCAAGCATAGCAACACGAAGTGCTATTGGTCATAGGGGTGTGTTTGTTTTGGGCATTTCAACTGTCAACAGTGACCCTCAGTGTTCGTTACGCCACTTTTAAAAGCCCTTTTTTTTCTTTCTAATTATTTTTTGCAACATTTGAAGAAAAATCTGGCCCAGATAGTTTTAGAAATTATGTGAAAAGAATCTTAAATGAATCAGAATGTAAGTAATCATGTTTTCAATTATTACCAAAACAATCGTGATTTCATGAATTTCCATAAAGATGAAGCGGCTCAAGATTGATCCATTTGAACATTTCTATCATGCAATATTTGATCATTTATTATTGAAAATCCATTTCTAATGTGGGATGTAGGAATCCATTTCTAATGTGGGAAAATGTTCTTTTTCAAAGTAAGGTTTAAAGGAAAAACCTACTTTCTTGTCACCTTTATGGTCCCAGCACCCATTATTGGCTGTTAGTGTCTTCACAGAAATCTTTATGGTCGCACAAAGATGATTTCGTAAATAGTAGTTCCAGTTTTTTGTTGTCATTTTAGCATTTTAGGTGCAGAACATTGAATAACTTTTAGCTTCTCACAAAAACAACAATCTAGATTTTATCACCAACCTCATGAATTGAAATAATTTCCAAAATTCATGGATGTTTTTTTTTTTCAGGGTTTTATCAAGAGGTACTAAGCTACTGAGTTTGTGGACGTCTCCTCAAGCATTTCAGCCTGGGGCCACAGGGAAGGGGAAGAATGCAGCAGAGAGGATCATCCTGCAGGTTTGTTTCATTTTTTTTACTCTCTTTGTAGAATTAGTTTGTACCAACAGTGTTTCCACTGGGTCTTAAAGTGTCACATTTAAAAGCCCACATTTTACCCCTTAAAATGTCTTAAATTCACTGTTCTAGGTCTTAAATAATTTTCTTATTTTCTGGTCTTATTTTTCTGATATCCACGTAAAGCTCATTTGATGTGTTATTTATTGTTGATTGGGTTTGCCAAAGATTGAGAAAATGCTCCTAAATACTATATTTTAAGTATGGTAGGGTTGCCATATTCTGGAAAAATGTGCATAAATGAGCTAAAACATAAAAGTCATGCTTAGGGTTGCCAGAGTTTAAGAAAATGCTCACTAACAGACATTATTGTTCAAAATCTTTAAAGTGATTGTTGATTTTTATTTTAAAAAGTGAAGAGCTTCTGTTCCTGTTTGAAGATTGTTTGTAATGCTTATGACTTTAGCTGCCTAATCCACATCTAATTTTCTGTTTTCGCACACCTTTGCACTACCTTTTGCTGATTGTAAATTACCATCTTTTGTTTTCTCACTATTTTATTGTATACATTTATGCTCTTTATATCAATATAACACATTTTAATTAAATGGTTTGCTTTGACTTTTTTTCTGCTGGAACCGCAATGACATTTAAACAACCCTGAAACAACCCAGTATTGCCCAGATGTTAGAATTAACCTAAATATGTGAATGTTGGCAAACAACCATGGCATAAATGATAAAAATGCTCAGGTTTGTGTTATACAGTTTTAATGTAGATTGTAGAAGCAACCAGTATTGAAAATTTCTCACTCGTTCAATATTCACAGGTTGATTTTCCCAATCAAGCAGTGGATGTCCTTTATGTTGGACCACAGGAGAACACCTGCCCGAATCCTCGATCTCTAGACCCGGTTGATCCTGGAGATCGAAGTGAGATAGAAAAGCTGTGTGCACGAGCATCTGCTTTTGGGTAAGTGAGTTAAATAAAGAGCTCGAGGAATGAAGTAGATTTACATTTTATGAAGGAAATACCATGGTGCATGTAAAATGGAAGAGGGAATAATCTTAGCATACATTTTTGTATTATTTCCAATGAGTATTGAATGTTGACAATTGTTTTTTAATTTAAATGAAAAGTGTTTTAAGAGTTTTCAAGAGCTTACTGTAATTTAAGTCCTGCCTATGCCTTTATTTGATTCCATTCCGTTTGCTTGATTTATCAGCCGAGTAGAGCATAGGTGTCAAACTAAATTCCTGAAGGGCCACAGCCCTGCATAGTTTTGGGCCAACCTTAACTGAACATACTCGATTCCTCTAATTAAACTCTTATAATTATATTTAGATATAATTAGATTAGAGGCTCTCATAAATAAACCTCTTGGCATGTTTAATGCAGTGTGGTAGATGGTAGATATAGATGCAGTCACTTAGCTCATGGAGGTCCTGATTAGTTCCAAACAAGCCCTCAGCGCCACTGCTCTTTATATGTTTTTAATGTGACAGATCCTAAGTGGTTGCATTAAATATTAAAATATTTATAGAAATAAGCTGGATATTTATACACTTTAAGTTAATTATTAGCTTCATTTGTAATGTGCATCAAGGTGAATAAACTAAAGACCATTTTTATAGTTGATATAGATGTTTTCACAGAAATGGAAGTTGTGTTGTAAAATAGTCATGAAATTCAACACCTGCGATCTGAAGTTAATGGAAGACACGAAGGATTATTTAACTCTCATTCAATGTGCCAATGCATTCTCGCGTTCACTAAGTAACTGCTGTAAAGTTCACAGCACCAGTTCAAATTAGCACCCCGCTATGTTTAGGGTCAAAGCAGTCCGGTTGATCTGTAGTTCCAGGTCTGTATGAGACAGCTTCTGGGTCCAGATCTGAAGCACAGTGACTCCTGGTCTAGAAGGTGTTGCAGAAAAGCTGGTTCGTCTGTTCACAACATTATTTTTATTGGACACCATGACTCTCCTTTCTTTTTTTTTACTACATGACTGCTAATCATAACATAATTGTCCCCTTGAATTAAAAATAATCATAAGCATTTTTGACCAAATATTAATTGAGTTTAATACTGCATCAAACACATTTAGACAAATTTTGTAAAGGGTGTTCTTTATAAGAAACGATTGACAAAAAAATTAATCATTTTTGCAGAGTAACTGCTCTAAATTATTATATAAACTGTGAGAAACTTGGCATTCATTGTTCATTATAGTGTAATTAAATAAAGACACCATACAAATAGTTAGAAAATCTGTTGTTCTAAGATAGGAATTGTTCTGGTGACAAAGATTTGCTGCTGTTGAACAGCAGACTGTTGTTTAGTTCAGTTCTCTGATAGAGGGCTTCACAGATGTGGAACAGAAAAATCAGTCAGCTTTAAAATGTCCTCACAAGGCTCAGACCCATCCTCAGATGGCAGGCAGATCTCCTTGAATTTTTTTGTGAGCATGGCTCTCTAAATGCCCCCTTAGTGTCATCAGCTGCCAGGCCCACAGCTTGACGGCTCATTTGCAGAGGTGATTTTCGTGAGTCTGTTATCTTTGGATCAGCTATAACTCACTTAATGCTCTGTTGATTAGACCGCACTGATTGCTGCTTGTGTTGCTTCAAAGCCCACTAGAAGGATTTCATCTACTTGGAGGTTAACTTGCATTCTTTTGCACCAGACTGTCACGGACGGACAAGCAGCTGCTCTGGGATCAGAGGTACTATTGTCGGGAATATGAGTACAGTCTTCCTAAAGTCCTTGCCAGTGCACCCAGCTGGGACTGGGGCAGTATGTGTGAGATCCACTCACTTTTACACCACTGGCCCGCTCTGACACCTGTTTCCTCCCTGGAACTCCTTGAATCCAAGTACGCATTTATCCTTGCATCTCACACAATTTTTATGGACCTACTCATTGTAACCACATGACTTTTCAATGTTTTACTTTTGTCAAATTATCTTTTTTTATGTTTTTCAAACTTTTGTTGGCTTTAAATAATTTTATTGGTTTCATGAGCTGCTTTATTGCTGTAGGTTTGCGGACACTGAGGTGAGGACAGTAGCTGTGAGCTGGATTGAGAGCAGCAGTGATGATGAACTGGCTGACTATCTCCCTCAGTTGGTGCAGGTGTGAGCACATGAAGTTATTCATGCATCTTATTTGCTATAAACAGCTTGTGTTAAGGCTTCCTGTTGTTTGTAAAATTATTTCTCATTCTTTATTTGAACTGACACTAAAATCTTAAGAGTAAAACTTTCAACTTCCAGTTGTGCTCAAAGTGCTGTCCGTTTGTTTGCTTTTTTGAGGAGTTTTAGTAAATAGGAGTAAATAGTAAATTGGACAAAGACTCCCTCTGTGATCCTTCCTGTTATTTATTGTTTATAAATAACTGTTAAGCTCATACATAAAAACAGTAACTTCAATTCTCAGTCCAACAGAGTATTGTTTTCAGTGTGAATGTACGCTGTAAAAACTGTTAAAATCGTTTTTTTAAAGGGTGATGGAACACCTGAAGTGATAATTGTTCGATTTTGAGAGACTTCTGTGTGTTGAACACCAGTTAGAGTTTGGTAGTATTTATCATTTGATTTTTTTTTTCCTCTTTTCTCTTTATTTTCTTTCTGTTATGGAGATTGATCAGTTGATACAACCTGTTCAATGAGCAAACTGACAAATTGCATATTATCTCTTCCCTTCTGTAAGTCACTTTGGATACAAGCATCTGCTAAATGTATAAATGTAATCCTCACATAAATGTTTTCCTCGTCTCCCCTTCATTCACCCCATTAAAAATCTTCAATTAACTTGAACTGAATTACTAGGGTTTCATTGCCCCTTAAATTGTGAATAAAGGCAAAACAAAAACAGCACCCTATGTAGCATTCCATCAGGATCAGTAAAACTGCTTTGTAAAAATATAAATAAAACAACAACACTAAAGTAAAACCATGACGGCCAATGGCTGTGCTCTGTATTATACAGACATCTAGTCTGGGATACAATGCTATTACAATACAATGTTATCCTTTATTATCCCTGGAGCTTCTTTAGAAGCAAGCTTTTGAGTGTTAGCCATGTCCGCTCTTTCTTTTTTAAAAAAACATGACTCATGTACTCTACATGAAGGTGAAGCTGTGATGATCATAGATGTTGAAATAATAAAATATATTAACATTCTATTGCTTCTTCACTTTTGTTTTTTTCATTCCAGAAAATTTTTGCCTAATCACGTTTATTTTAATAAAAGTTAATATGTTTCCATGAATCTACAGTGATTACATTTTTTGTTATCCGTCTGTAATTTTTTTCTTTCAATGAGATTCTCTTACAGTGGAACGACATACACCTTTTTACAAGCTTGGAGTAGGAGCGAGCCTTGATTGCTTTCTGTTTCTATTCTCAGGCGCTGAAGTTTGAGTGTCACCTCAACAACGCTTTAGTGAGATTTCTGCTGTCACGAGCTCTGGGAAACGTCAGCATTGCACATTATCTTTACTGGTATGGCTTTTAATGTGTTAAATGTCTTGTGGGTTTGAAACAGAAGAAGCAAACTTATTCAAACACCTGCATTTCGCTGACTGCGATGTACTGGCCCGTGTTTGTGCTCAGGCTGCTTAGGGATACGGTGCAGGACCCAGCATTTGGCCAGAGGTACGAGCGGATCCTTGGGGTCTTGCTGTGTGTTTGTGGCACTGGACTCAGGGCTGAGCTTGAGAAACAGACCAAGCTTGTGCAGCTGCTTGGAGCTCTGGCTGAAAAGGTTCGGCAAGCTAGCAGCTCCACAAGACAGGTAAACCGAGGCCTTTTAATGGAATGAGATTTAACTATTTAAGAGGAGTGTTAGGAGAGATTCTTTGGAGAATAAATCTTTTATTTATATATATATATATATCCTTGATTTGAACCTGTCAAAACAAATCAGTAACATTATTTTTCTGGCATACATATTTGTATTTAATTAATCCATTTGTGTTCACGTACGGCTCTTTTGAATGAAGAGCTAATTCTTTAATTAAAGAAAAATTAAACACTCTTTGTGGTCCCTTCTAATAACAGCCAGAGAAAACAGATTTGATGATACAGGATAAATGGAATGGAAGCTGGTTCTTCCCAAAGCACAATTCTCTAGAGTTTGAGTTTATCCCATAGCATCAAGAACCGTTTCCTCTGGAATTAAAAGACTCTGCCAAAGCAGCTATTAGAAGGGGGTTGCCACATACTTTTGCTCTTTTTAAAGTACCTCATCAGCGTCTCTCATGAGAAAAAAAGGGTTTACACACAGGTGAAAAGCTTCTTTTCAAGCTTTTTATTATTAGCATTTTAAACAAATGTGGCTTCTTGGTAAATAATTTCATCATCAGTTTCAGTTAAATACAGTTTACTTTGTTTGCATTTTTATGAAGTCATGAGCCTTTTAGCTGTGTTTAAAAAGCATTTATTTAGATTTCAGTTATGTAGATGTTAACTGATTTCACAACATTAGGAGTATCAGGGCGGTCACACTGGCTTCAGAGAGATCCTTCAGTATCTACAAAATCATGCAGCAGTTGTCAACAGACCTTGTCCATGAAGTAGGCTGTGTAAAAAAAAATGCAAAAAAACCATCCAAATAGCAAAAGAGCAAAAGGATGCATTCTTATTTACGCTACATTAAAACTAGAATTCTAAAGAGTTAATCCTTTCACATCTTCAGTCTAGTAACCGCATCATGTGATGCGATATTGCTGGTCAAAATTAAAAGTGAAATCCTGATCAACTTTTCATCGAAGCAGAATCTGGAATCTCATTCAATTGAATTCATTTTTGGTTCACAGTGTGACAGGCCCATACGTTATATTATATGTTAGGTTTAATATATATATATATATATATATATATATATATATATATATATATATATATATATATATATATATATATATATATATATATATACCCCTCTTCTTAATACGATTTAATAGATTTTTTTTTCTCCTAAAATATATGCCTTTGTTAACATAAATAAACACACATAATTGTTGCTTTGGACACATATATGTACAGTATACTATTTTTCACTTCTAGATGCACTTTTTCTGATTTGATAACTTCTTAAATAAATGAGGGACCGTGGGAGTTGTTTTTTTGAAGATGAAGGTCTCAGTGGAGGTTATATGGGTTTGCAGGTATTAAGTAAATTAGTTCCAGTAAAATATCTCTCAACACTTCCTCATTTGTCTCTTTAAAGATAAATAACCGTGAAACAATGATACTAAAACAATAGCATGTGGTAAGTTATTTTAACATCTCTCTCTGTTGGAGTATGAATGTAACAGCAAGCTTATTTTGAGAGAAATCTTTTAGCTCAGTATCAAAGTTTAAGCCATTAAATTTATGTGGCATTTGCTCATCATTGCCAAGTTTTGGAGCCCAGAAATATAAATCTTTCAGTCTGGTTAATATTTCTCTACTCTTTCCGCAATATCTTACAGTAACTTTTAACTTTGCAAGCAACTGTAAGTTATACATTATAAATCTTTCACATCTGTGGAGTTCATCTGCATCAGGATACTGCTTTAAGAGTAATTAAGCTAAGATTTATCTGATAACCTGTCAATTGAATACAGTCTTCAACTACCCCTAAATGTCTCCCAAGATTCCCTAGCTCTTCATCTTTCTCCTAAGTGTTCGAAAGCTGTCTCCTAAAACACTAATCCTGGTTCGATGTATTTTTTTTTTGCACAAAAGCCTGTTTCTGAGGGGAATATCCATTATCCACTTTTTCTTCAGGAGTTTGTCCAGATTCAGAAATTTTTGGAAATATGTACCGAACTTTAGTAACTTTAGAACTTTTTTTGTTAATCTATTTTACTTTTTCAATTAAGCTTGATTGTTTTTTTTTATCCTAAATGTTTTAATTCTGGATGTTTGTGGTTTGTAGGTTGTTCTGCAGGAAGGTCTTGAGCGGACACAGTCGTTTTTCAAAAAGAACACATGTAGACTTCCTATAAGCCCCAGCCTGGTGACTAAAGAGCTCAATATTAAGGTAAGAGCTTTAGGTCATGATCACTGCTGAAACTGCACACAACAGAGCCTTGTGTCAAAATCTCAAAACAATCCACAACAAATTATTAGTCTAGATTTTTAATTTTTTTTTAATCTTATTTAAAATATTCTCTGATTAGTAACTTTTTGAAGAAATTATATTATGCATACAAAATTGTGGACTGTTTTCATTTTCATAGGGTACAAGGTTGTGTAGTTTTTGTGTTGTTTTTGTTTTTATATATCTCTCATCTTAGGTTCCCTCGTTAAAATCTAAATCTTGATGCTTAGCTTTTTTTCTGATTTTAAAGGACCCCTATTTTGATAATTCAACCTTTGACAAATGTTTAGTCATAAAAGCTCAAGTTAGAGTGGTTTAAATTCATTAAGTGATTTTAATAATTGTTATGTAATATAATTAATTTACAATAAAATGTCATAAAAATTAAGTTTTCTGTCTGAGCAGTTTATAATGTCACAAACCACTCTCTCCCACTTGGCCTGCCCACCATTAGTGATTGACAGGTGCATGGGTCTTCCAAACAATGACCAAATAATGTGAATTACATGCTCAAATCAAGCAGAAAATTCACAAATGGGATTATTTAAACAACAATTTTAGCACTATCTGTATGTCTGTCTGTCTCAGTAACCAGTTCTCATATTGTCTAAGTAATTTTAAAGCAGAATTTTCAATCTCTTTGAATGCAGATTCTTTCTGTTTTGTTGTGATTGTGTAGTAAACCCTGCTCAATTCATCATGATTTGTGAATTTTTAAGACCATAAAAGGTCATAATAGACTTACTGACGACACATAGAAGATTCCAGTTGGATGATCAATCCATCTCTGATTCTTCTTTACTCCACGGAGTTAGTATAAAGTTGAATATCTTCATAATGCAAACGAGTCATTCTGGAAAGAACATGTTTCGTTGAAACAGCTTGAATTGGACATGCCCCGCAAAAGGTATATTTTTAAAATGTAATGAATTTAAAAAATAATGAAGTTTCTAAATTTTATTTTTTATCTGAAAACAAAATTGCCATGTTCAAGAGACATAGAAAACATTGATGTAAAATCATATTATAAGGTAATATTTGGTACCAAATAACTAGGTCATATTTAGTCTCGGCTTTAGACGTCACCTCCACGGAATGTTGGCTACACGTCTGATGAGTTTTTTTTTTTCAGAGCCACGTTTACATGTTTTTGTCTAGGAACACAAATTTGTTTTAGTTTTTTTAAAGAGACCCTTTTAGATTTTCTAACATACGTTTAAGCCTATGCAGTATCTGTGTCTTGGAAAGAAAATACTATTTTGTTGAAAGTTCAAATTCAAGAGTGCACTATTTAGAATTTTACAATGTCAAACCACTCACAGGCCATAGGCAAAATCTATTTTACTATATTTATCACACATTTAAAACTTTACTTTTATCTTTAATCTCAATTACAAAGCAACACATTTGCATATCTCTGTGAGAACTGGGACTCAAACTACATGTCCTAGAGTTCATATCTAAGCTTCTGATTGGCTCAAAACATTACATGACGTACCCATCCAGCTAAAAGAAGGCTCCCAAGTATTAAATTACTCATTAGAATTGGAGAATTTGTTTTAGAGACAAATTCACATTTAATGATTTTAAAACCCATAAAGTCCTTTTTTCTTATTTTGCTAATATGAAACTGTATGGGGTTTCTCTTCCTAGTAAGCCCAAAGAATAGAAGAATAAAATACAGAGAATAGTCTGCTATTCCACAAAACTATATAAAACATAGCATACATAAACACAAAAGAGATTTGCCAGAGTTTATTTAATATTTACCAGTTCATGACCTCGATAGAGGCTCAAAAATTTGGCCAACCAAAGAGTGCAGAGCTTTAATTCTTACTGCAAGTCCTGCTAAGCTTCTTTTTTTTTCCTTCGCAAAGAAACGTTTGCATGTGATCCACTTCCATATCATCCCCACTCATCCCCCTTTCTTCCTGTTTCAGATACAGAGAAGCAAACGCTCAGCAAAGCTTTAACAGTGTCTCTGAACTTCATCTTTACTCCTCCAGCCAGGGCGGCTTATTTTCAAAGACCTTCTTTGTTACTGCAATAAGTCAGAAAACCCTGTGGCTCCTGTTGTGCTTTTGTAATGGAATTCTGCATTTGTTTGTTTGTTTGTTTGTTTTGAAACCAGGCCTGCTCCTTCTTCAATTCCAATGCCGTACCTCTCAAGATCGCACTGGTTAATGCAGATCCACTGGGAGACGAGATTAACGTCATGTTTAAGGTTTGTTAGAGACCTTCTGATGTCTCCGAGAAGGTATATTCTCATGAAGTTCTCTCTGAGAATATATTCTCTCTGAGGTTTGCTCCTCTTAAAAAATAATAGAAAACAATGACTGGATACCTCTCTAAAATAATTAAGGGGAGACTATTGCTAGATTTTTTAAAACTATAAACATATACTTTATGATTGATTTTGACATTGAAAATGCAATAATTGTTATTTAACACACGGTTCAAATCATCACCACAGCCTTTATCCTGCCCTCTAGTGGTCAGGTCTGTTTATCTATATATTTATTGGAATTAAATTCCAAATCAATTCATTTTTAAGACATTCACGTGTTATGACACACGTAGCCTCATGGTATAAATCCATATTAATATTATCCTTTTTATTATGACCCAGCTGTCGTTTTTGTCAGTTCTGTCAATGACAGAAAGAATGAATGCAGCTTGCACAATAATTAGGGTTTCCACGGGTTCTTAAAAAGTTTCAAATTAGGATATTGAAAAAAAAGGATGGTAAAGAAATGTAAAAAAAAATGTTTGTGATTGTAAGGGTTGCCAGAGATTGAGAAAATGTTCCTAAATGTTCAAAAAATGTAAAAATGATGGTTAGGGCTGTAAGAGTTTGACATCATTTTCAGACAAATCTTCAAAAACATTAAATTGATGGATATCATTTCAAACAATGTAATTGAAGCATACTTGTAGTTATGCAAAAAAAAAAATTGAGTGCCTTGATATAATTCTTAAGTTTGATTCTTAGAGATCTTAAAAAGTCATTAAACCTGCTGAAAATCGAAAACTGGAATTATACTTGATGGTAAGGTTAAAGACCTCAACCAACTACCGAATAGAGCAAGTACCTCTTACAAGAGCCCAACTTATTTGAGTTGAAACTGTGTTTTTGTAAAAGCCAGCAAAATTAATCTGAAGGTGTACATTAATCCTGAATCAAGGGAAATGTGTATAAATAAATAAAATATTGAAGTAATACCCTGGAGGCCAGTTCTATGTGGGATTTTTTGATATGTCCTTGTTAAAACGTTCTTGATTTAGATTTAATGGATATAAAGCATGATCCCAATTAACAGTATTAATCCCTTTAAATACTTTTTGACACATTTAATAGTTTAGACAGCTGGTGAAATAGACTAGATACTAAATACCCTGGCTTTTTTTTTTGAATGACAGTTATTTAATTTTTTTATTTAGCAGAAACCATCAACCATGTACATCCATCTTCTTAAAGTCCAGCAACATTTTATATTATTTAACTTTGTGAATATTATGTTATTTGCGTAATCAAGCGCTGTTTTTTTTTTTATAGAAAATGTGTATGATTATAGTACAATAGGCTAATCTAAATGATTCCCTTGACATTTTTAGAAATCAAGAAAGACTGTAAATTTTGATAACTGCTCTAATTAATATAGATTTTTAAATGAATGACTAATCTACAATATCTTAACTGTGTAGGTTGGAGAAGACTTGAGACAGGACATGTTGGCGCTGCAGATGATTCGGATCATGGATCGAATCTGGCTGCAGGAGGGGCTGGACCTGCGCATCGTCAACTTCAAATGCATTTCTACTGGTAAAGATAAAGGTATGCCAAAGAATTAGTTTAAGCTTATTTTTTTAAGAACTTTAGGGTTTTGGGGACCTGTGGCCTTTTCTGAGATTTTGATTGAAGAATCCCCTGTACCGAAGGGTTAAAAACCCAAACAATGCCTTTAAAAGTTAATTATCCTTCAAAATTATTTCTGCTTCATATAATAAATATTGTTTTCCCAGGTATGGTGGAGCTTGTGCCATCTTCTGAAACCCTGAGGAAGATTCAGGTGGAGTACGGAGTCACAGGTTCCTTTAAGGACAAACCTCTCGCTGAGTGGCTACGGAAGTACAACCCTGCTGAGGATGAGTATGAGAAGGTACCACAGACAGGAGTGTCGTCCATGATTTAAACGAAGTCTTGCTGGTATTTCTTTACAAACTGCAGTGTTTAGTTTAGTTTTGGAAGTCTAAAGCAGTAGGTTAACACGAATGCGAGGTAAAAAAAACCTGACCTAATAATTTTCTTATAATATGTATTGATATTTACCTGTTTTACTAACGACTCCCAACAAGACACTAGTGCCATGTAAAGGAGGGATTTTGAGAACAATCACAGTGATTTGGAGTTAAGGCCACCACACAACTATGTGAATGTAATTCCACACTGGCTTCACCTCAGGGGGCTTTATCACAAGCTTCACACCTCTGTTAATTCAGTGTCACTCCTTGCCCTTGGATGGTACTAATTGTTCATAAAAAGTGCAAGTCAAAAAAAACTCACCCCATCAACCCCAAATCCCATATTTCCTTCCTTTTGTCTGTGTTTATAATCCTTGTGTAAATCTTATCGAACAACTCTTGATGGTCAGACACCTGCATGAGGATTTCAGTATCCATATTCTCTTCTGTGAACTACTTCTGCTGTATTTTCCATCGTGTGTTGACAGTGGCGCTTGTGTCTTGAAATTACTCTGAACATGTGATCAAAAGAGCCAGCTTTCATTGATAATATGCAGAGGTGTGTGGCGGCCTTTAGCCACAATTCTGCTGTGATTGTTTGATTCTTTTTTGTAGCCACTCTGTTTGCCTCATCCACAGTTCACAGAGAAGAACATGGCGACATTCTTTCGTCTATTCTCGCAGCTTTTACTGAAGTTTCCAGTTATTATCTTAAGTCTTGAAACAGATAAAGGCTCAAAATAAAAAAAGCGACTGTACAAGAAAAAAAATTAAATACAAATAAAAAAAAAATGTTTGTATATGAAAATGTTCATGTAAAAGACAGGAAAATACAAACTCGACTAAAATACAAAAGTCTTTCTTCTATAAAGCTATAACTAGACACACATTTTCAAGTGTTAATCTCAAACTGAATGTGCCTAAACCTCGATTACAACCTCAAAACCACTTGAAAGATCTTTTTCAAAAATCTATTATAGTGGACAAAATTAAAAACATTTAATTGATTTTTTTTTTTTTGCAGGCATCTGAGAATTTCATCTACACTTGCGCAGGATGTTGTGTGGCTACTTACATCCTTGGCATCTGTGATCGTCACAACGACAACATCATGCTGCGTTCCACAGGCCACATGTTCCACATAGACTTTGGAAAGTTCTTAGGTCATGCTCAAATGATTGGGAGTTTTAAAAGGTGCTTAATGAATGACATTATTTAACGTTGAATAATAGGGTTCGTTTTACTTTAATTAACTTTTGCGGTTTCTTCAATTTAGGGACAGAGCGCCATTTGTCTTGACCTCTGATATGGCTTATGTCATCAATGGAGGCGAAAGACCCACAAGTCGCTTTCAGCTTTTTGTCGACCTTTGTTCCCAAGCTTATAACCTGATCCGTAAACACTCCAACCTCTTCCTCAACCTGCTGTCCCTGGTAGGATACTGCTCTGCAAACATGAGCCACATTTGTGGGTTTATAATGTGGCTCTATTTACATATTATCCCCTGTTTTACTCAGATGACACAATCTGGTTTGCCGGAACTCACTGGACTCCAGGATCTTAAATATGTGTGTGATGCTCTTCAACCTCAGACTACAGATGCAGAGGCTACCATTTTCTTCACAAGGTAGATCTAAGCTATAATGCTTTGTAATTAGTTGAACCTATGTTAGGTTCATGGTTTGAGATACTTTTAAACAGAATACATTCTCTCATTATGCGAGTGTGCAGAAGAGGAGAGTGCATGTACACTGTCTGTGTAGTGACATTCACATTTTAGTCATAGATCCATGTCGCATAGGAGCTTAAAGAGTAAATACAAATCATGTTTTGGCCAATCTCATATTACACTTGCCATCCTTGTTATTTCCTAAAACTCTTTAATTTGGGATATTTCATAAAAGAAAGATGCCGTTTTGGTAATTTATCTGGAGGTAGCTAAGCTAATGGGTACAGAAGGTCATTGGTTCCACACCCACATTTTTTTGATACATAACATAGTGTAAAAATACAATTTTAGTATGACACATACTATGTCATTTTAAGAGATCCTTATCTTGTTTTTACAACAACCTTAGGTCATTTTTATGAGAGAGTTATGTCATAAAATGCTAAGTTATGTTTGGCCACTGTTGTACAGTGACTAATTTCAGCCAATTCAAAGGGAGATCTTTGTGGATAGCACATCAGTCATCAAACAAGCTAACCAGACAAAATTAATATAAGTCGCAAACATTTTACTTGTTTCAAATGCTCAATATGATCCCATGGATGTAACTCTGTTTATAAATTGTTTAATTTAATGTCTAAAAATTTTTAAGCCAAGGAAACCGTAAAAGAGAACCATTCAATTAAACATGCCATATCTAGCCAAAGAGAAGGAATGGCAAAATATAACCATGTTACATAAAAACGACTTCATTATCTTGTATAAATGACATAATTATATTGTAAAACCAACATAATTCAGTCGCAATTTTTTTTATATTACAACTATCTTGGTATTACAACATAATTGGGTGGAATTAATATGTGTGGCAGCAATGAGCTACAGACATGCTCATTTGCTGAGTTAAGACAAATGTGGAAGTGCACTGCCTCTGATATCAATAATGGTCTCGCATGATAAATGCATGTAAAGGATTTGTTGAGCGGCGTCACGTTAGTGCAGTGGATAGCACAATCTCCTCAGCAAGAAGGTTGCTGGTTCGAGCCTCGGCTGGGTCAATTGGCATTACTGTGTAGAGTTTGCATGTTCTCCCTATGATCGCATGGGTTACTCCGAGTGCTCCGGGTTCCCTCACAAGTCCAAAGACATGAATGAGTATGTATAGATGTTTCTCAGTTCTCAGTTCCCAGTCCCAGCAGCATCCGCTGCATAAAACGCATGTTGGATAAGTTGGTGGTTGCTGTGGCGATCCCAGATTAATAAAGGTTTTAAGACGAAAAGAAAATGGATGGAGGAATGTATTCGTGGAGATGCAGGATTATGTTGTATCTAACTTTTCTCCAATTTTTCTCTCAAAGGTTGATTGAATCCAGTCTAGGCAGTGTGGCTACAAAGTTCAATTTCTTCATACACAACCTGGCCCAGTTGCGTTTCTCTGGCCTTCCCTCCAATGATGAGCCCATCCTTTCCTTTGCCCCACGCACTTACACAATGAAGCAGGATGGCAAGATCCGGGAGGCCTCCGCCTTTTCATTTCAGAAGAGATACAATCCTGACAAACACTACGTAAGACAGTTCTATAAAGTAAAATTTTTCTGCCTTTTAATTCCTTTTTCAGTCTTTTAATTCCTTCTCAAAATATTTATAAAAGTGTACAGTAAGTGAAAAGTACCTGTTAATCATGATTAAAAAGTATTTATATGGAGCTGAGGAAACACTCATTTTACATGGATTGTTCATAAACCACAGGGTTTTGCATCTCAGCTCTTCCTTTAGAAGTGTTTACTTAGTTGAATGTCTTGAAATTACTTCAGGATGAAGGTATAATATAGGTAGATAAAAACCAAAAACTTTCAAATAGTGTATTTAATCAAAGAAACATTATTGAACCTTGGGTAAATAATCAATGTGAAGAGTATTTAAACTTCAAAGCTTCCTTAAATCGACGACAGAAAGATCTTAGCTCTCATTTTCTTCTTTGCAGAGTTTGAGCTTTAAAAATATTGTGATACAATTCTTTGATCTCTTGTCTTTCAGACATACGTTTTACGGATTGTTCGGGAAGGCCAGAGTGAGCCTCAGTTTGTTTTTCGCACCTTTGATGAGTTCCAGGAACTTCACAACAAACTGACCATCCTGTTCCCTCTGTGGAAGCTGCCGGGGTTTGTAAATCTTCCGTTCTGATCAGCGATGTTATTATCAACTCACATAGTTGAATCTGCTAAGCTTGCCTATTTATTCTTCAGGTTTCCAAATAAAATGGTGCTGGGGCGCACGCACATCAAGGACGTGGCGTCCAAGAGGAAGGTTGAATTGAACAGTTATGTGCACAGTCTGATGAGGAGTTCAACAGAAGTCAGCCAGGTGCAGAAACAGATATTTGAAAATTATTAGCTGGTCTTGTCAAATATGACAAGAATTGAAATGCTCATGAAGGAGTTATTTATATTTCTACATTTTATAATGAATGATATGCTGAATAAACTTTTGCTCCGTATACACCATTTAAAAAAACTGCTTAGAAAGTGACCAAATAAACTTAAACCTTATTCATATAATTCAGCCATTTTTGCCAGTTTAGATCATTGAATTCTGATCTTAAGAATAAAAAAAACTTTTAAGTGGCAAATATTTGACTATTGGCTGGTTTGTTTTGTTTTTTAGTGTGATCTTATTTACACCTTCTTTCACCCCATTGCGAGAGATGACAAGACTGAAGGTGTGGATGGACTTTCCAAAACCTTAGGTATGTGTGCTATCATTTTTTTTTAAATACTTAAGTAAGAAGTTTTATTAAAGAATCATAGCTGTGAAATAAAACACTATACTGACATTAAACCAGTTAGAGCAGAGATACTATGCACTTTCATGTGTGGTGCATCACTCCTTGAGGTCATGAAATATAAAGTGTATTTTATTCATTTCATTTTCGTTTTAAGATAATTTATTTCGCATTTAAAGTGCTTTTAATGTAATATTGCATGTATTGTGGCTTTAAATTAGAAGCACAAGCAGGAGACTAGTCTGCATGGTATAATCAAAATATTTAATACTCATGAGACATGATTTATGAACACAATCGCAAACAGCTATTTATTACTTATTCCAAACATGAATTAAGCTCATAACTTGATAGCAATGAAGAATGTGATCACATTGCAAGCATCATGGAGAGATAAAGAAGAGGGAAAGAAGAGAGAGTGAAAAGAAGAGAAAAAGAAAAGAGACGAGCAGCGCGCACACACACGTCCACTCGCTAGGGTAGAGAGAGAGAGAGAGAGAGAGAGAGAGAGAGAGAGAGAGAGAGAGAGAGCGGAAAGCCCCTAACCCCTTGAGGTTCCCTTCAGTATAAACCCCGCCTCTCTACATCACTTCCTGTTCCATCCCAAGTAAACATACAAATTCAATCTTATTTGAGAATTTCTTACAGTGATTAAATATTCGATTACAATGGCATTCTGCTTGGGCAGAAGCAAAGCATTTGAATCTTATTTTTTTTGCACATATGTATGATAATTGGTCTTAACTGACTGAACAAACAAAGAAAGAAACACTAACCTAAAACAACTCCAGAATATCTACAAATCTGTCTGCCATTGAGGAGCCAGTCTGTGTATTGAACCCCAATGAGCTACTGTTTGGAACAGCGACTTAACACATAATAATTTAAATAATCACTGCCGGAATCACAATTTACATTTTTCCCATAATCAAACTGCTCTTAGATTAACCTTTCAAACCATTGTATTCCCAGTTTGAATGATGTCCTGTTTTGCAGAGATGCCTCCAGTTAGTCCTACGACAGGCCGTGTGGAGGGTGAGGTGAAGCTGTCCGTGTCCTATAGAAACAGCACGCTCTTCATCATGATAATGCACATTAAAGAGCTGGTGAGAAAGAACCAGAGTTCATGTCTGTTAGATGGTCTTAGATATTTTTGTTGTAAAATCTCTTCTTCCAATCACAGCTGCCAAGTGAAGGAGCAGACCCAAACCCATATGTGAAAACGTATCTTCTCCCGGACCCCCACAAGACCTCAAAACGCAAAACAAAGATCGCCAGGAAGACCAGAAACCCAACATTCAATGAAATGGTATGACATCTATCTACTGAATTATAAAGCTATTATATGGAGTAGCTATGGACATAACACAATCTCACCATGATTCTTATCTTTACAGTTATTCTAAACAATGAACTTTTTTCATTCAGTATTTGTGTGTTTAGATTGAAGTTTTTGTATTTATAAACTGAAAATTTAACATTTCTCAAACTAATAAATGACAAGCGGTTACTTAAATTTGCATTCCACATTGCATGCTGGGAATTTCTTCTCAAGCCTTCATTGTATAAGTGCGGGTGCAATTGGTATACATCTCTTCAGTAAAGCCCTACCCCTTAGTTCAAAAGAGAATTCAGACAACCCCAACCCCTCACGTGAACATACAAAATGGAGGGTTGGAGTAACAGTTGGGGCCAAGAGAAATAAGAAGTAGAAAAAAAGTTTTTCTTTTTATAAGAAGGATTGTTAAAATTGTTACACTAAAATAGTTTAGTTTTTCTTTTGTGCATGTATTTTTTTTATATGTAGTAAATAGGGGTGCGCAATATGAGTTAAAATTCATATCACAATTTTTTCCGCTGTCCAGACGGTATCCGTATTATATCACGATATGAGGGGAAAAGTTGAAATCACATTTTAGTAGACCTTAATAACATTAGAGGCTAAATTTGCATTTTAACCTTATCTAAAGTGCGAAGATTAGACAGAAAACTGTTTTTTGCCACCATTTCATTCAAAAGGTCCAAATGGGTCCCAAGATGTGGTTCCCGCCCCATCTTGGACAAAGAGAACAAGAGATTGTCCCCTCTGAATTGGCACCCTGGGCAGCTGTCAGCGATGCGTTGGCCACTTTTTTGACTTTGTCGTTGGATTTAGCTACTTTTCAGACCATCTAGCGCCTTTTTAACATCCCAGCGAATAGTGACAAATCTAACAACGTTTTCTGCTGTTTCTGGAAACATTTAACAACTTTGTTCGTTTTGGCTGGCAGGCTTTTCAGAGTTGCGCTGATTCAATCTCTGTAAGGTACCTGATAGCTTCCCCTTCTTCTCTTCCCACAAGCACGCGCATCACATCAGCTCCTGCGGAGGGCAGGACACAATACATCTCCTCATCTAAAAATCAAATAAATTAAGCGTGTGCAAGCAAAATATCAAGCTGATTTCAGGAAATTTATGAGTGTGTAACAGTTTCCACGGTATTGCAAAATCCATATCATTGCACAACACAATAACTGTATTCATTTTAATACTGGTATAGCGCCCACCCCTAGTAGTGAAGATATATTTATTAATTGGCTAGTGTGAGTACACCCTAAGAAATGGAGGTTCCGTGTACACACTCAAAAACAAAACACTCAATAACTAGAGTATAATTTAGGTAGATTAGAGAATAGAGGTAATTTTCTAGTGAGAATACACACTAAAGATAACAAGCAGTTTCCTTCTGTGTATTTGCAGCTGGTGTACAGCGGCTACAGCAAGGAAACTCTGAAGCAGCGGGAACTTCAGCTGAGCGTGCTTAGTGCAGAGTCTCTGCGAGAGAACTGCTATCTGGGCGGCATCACCCTCAGCCTTAAAGACTTCGACCTGAGCAAAGAAACAGTCAAGTGGTACAAGCTCACCACTGTGCCCTACTTTTAAACACCAGCCTTCCTCCACTCCAGCCGTGCCTGAGAAAGATGTACACAGCCCTTCATTCCATCAGTATCCTTCTGTCTCTCTTTCCATAACACTAATCATGGCTGAGCCCTTATTTAAATAATCTAGCCATCTAAATATGTGTATGTTAAAAGGACATCCTGTTCTGTACACGTGGAACTGAAGAGGACCAAACAAGATTATATTGTTGCTATTGTATTATTATCTAGAAAATATATAGAGATCGATCAACGGTTATTTTTAAAACTGCTCATTTTTACACTTTCCTTTTCTACTTGCCTACAAGCAGATGAATGGCCTTTAAGGTTTTGAGTTTTCAGAAAGAAGGGCTTTCGGAATCGTGCCAAATGAACTGAACTCAAGACCACTTCCCTTGAGGGAGCAACAACAGGATGCCTTCGCACTCGGTCTTTTCTCTTTCAAAGTTCTCCCTCTGATCAAACTCGATACAAAGCTCTGATTTGTAACATAGTGGTGTGTTTTCTTACAGCCGGGTGATTGCAGTCAGTCATGCAGTTTTTTTTTTGTGACACAGGTTCATGTTGAACAAAGCTATTTTGAAAAGGGAATGGCACCTGTGGCTAAAAGCTGCTGCCAGTGCTCAGCTGAGGCAGAAACAATGGGTTGATTGGGAAATATTTTTAAAGTTATAAAGTATAATATCAATACTCATGCCACAAATATTGACTCGATTCACTGTTTTAAGACTGTTAAGAAAACGCCTCTGAATGAATATTAACATGGCCAGTTATTTATTGAATATCTTTAACCAGAACGAATCGATGTTTAATGTAATTCTGTCTTTCTGAAGGAAAATTAAATGTTTTCACCACCTCTGTAGTTGCGATGAAGTTTCTTAATTGGGCAGGAGCAAGCTTCATGTACATGAATCAGTATGTGTTCATCTAGTACTGTGGTACACGCACCACTAGTGGTACTTGAAAACCTCTTGCAAAGCCAGTGGCTGTAATTTATGTGCGAGTGGATGTCAAACAAAAAATGATCAGCCGTGGGCATCGGAGACACTAATCGTGGTCCATTGATTGGTATTTTTGGAAGTACACTGGGGTAGTCCAGGTAGTCCTGTCCACTGGGGTAGCCTGCCATTTGAGCCTCCGGAGTAGGAATAATGAGTTTAATCGTGTTTGATAATGAAGAGCAATGCTGCTGCCGGAAGCGTGTGTCGCCTCAGTCCAATCTCACATTTAGTTTCATTGTAAACAGGAGAAATTGGAGTAGGTGCTGTTAAAATACTAACTTTCCAAGTCGGTTGGCACTAATCCTGCACAGATAAGTCATATAACGTTAATTTGAGGTTGTTTATAAATGAAGCTACTCGAGCCCATTCTCCCCCTCTGTGGGGGCTCCCGCCTGTCATTATGGCATGAAGGTGTTTTCTTTAACATTAATCAAAAGTTACCTTAAAAGTTGGAATGAAGAAAGATGTTTTAGTTCAAGATGAAATTGTCTAAATTTAACCCAGAAATTCACAATTTGCGAAATTGAAATTTGAAATTCATGCAATGATTACAGCACGAGTTAATGTATACTCTGGGTTCTTCAGATCTGTGGTGGTGTTCTATTAGCAAACATCCGAGAAGAATATCTGAAGGGCCAGAGTTCATATTGAAACAGCCTCACATTCATCATCTCTCATAACAATATTAAAACTTTTGAAAGATCTCTTGATTATATTGAGAGCAACTAAAAGCTAATACAAAAATATAAAACAACTATTGTAATGTTTGCATATGCCTAATTTATAGAGAGGGAGAGAGAGAAGTAAAAAAGCCATCAAACTTATACTTTTAAATATTTTGCCATCAAACTTGATACTTAAAAAAATCATTACATTCCTAATGTTCAGGTTGTATACTGCTACTAAAAATAATAAATATTTTTCTTTAGCAATAATATTGCCTCTTATTTGAACTGTTCTTAACTGTGGCTGAACAGGAATATGCTGTGACTGTGCCTATACTGCACTTGTGTATTCTAATGTTGCTCTTTATGGGGGTACTTGGAGTGCCACATTTTATTTCAGATGTGGTACTTGGAGAAAAAAGGTTGAGAACCACTTATTTAAAGCAACTTAAAATTTGTAGTAACAATTCCATTTTAGCTCAGGGGGCCACATGTAGTCAAAGCAGCTTTTTTGCTCATTCTTTCACCCAGCATTTTAATTAACTTTAGCCAAGTCTAAACAAGTATTGACTTTAGTAATGATTCTGTAAAATATTTTCTTCTCAAGGAAGATGACTTAAAAATAAATATAATACGTTTTTTTAGACTTGAATAAATGTATTAGTAGAGAACCCCACACAAAGCAAACCTACACAAAAAAACATATATATTGATCCACCGAGGGATTGCTTTTTTGGAGAGAATATAGGTGCAGTAACACATCAGGGAGGAACCTGGATGAAAACATTAAATGAAAGTGACCAGTCGGCCAGATATAGAATGACCCATACCTGGAATTTGTGCTCTGCATTTAACCAATCCAGTGTACACACACAGCAGTGAACAAACACACACCCGGGTAGTGGGTAGCCATGGCTGTGGCAGCTGGGATACTGGTGCTTGCTCAAGGGCTCCACAGCTGTGATTGTTGAAGATGGGAGAGCAAGTATTTCATCGCTCACACCAACTTCAACTCAGTGGATCTGGGGATCGAACCCGGGACCTTCAGATCACAAAACGATCTCCTTATCCACCGGCCCACAACTGCCGGATTAAAGTTGATTAGATTTCAGCCGGTGCCTGCACTTCTGTGAACCAACTCTAAGGGCCTTCTGGAGGTCTTGTCCAATCAGGAAAGACTTCATTCAGCGAAGTTCTCTGGGAAGAGAATGGACAATGGACATATGATGGACAACTTCTAGCAGACTCAGAACATATAATGACACAGAAGTCCCCAAAAAACATGAGCAATGACGTCTGACATTAAATTGAGTACAACAGTACAAAAAAAGTTTTACTATTTAACATGGTTTTATTATGTAGCTTTATCAATGTTAGTGTTATGAAACCAAATTAATTTAATGAATAAAATATAATTTTGAAAGTGTTTAAAATGTGTATATTCCATAAAGTACATTACAACACTAAAGATTAATAATAAGACAATAAAATAAAAGTGGTCAATTAAACAATGTTTGAGTCTATGAAAAATCTGATAAAACACTGGAAAAAAAATAGATAATAAAAAAGAATAGTAATAGATTTTATTTTGTATTGGTTAATGAAGGTTATATCAGAATAACATATGGAAGAACAAAACCGTAAACAATGAGTTCAAACAAAGAAATACAATAAACAATCAGCCACAACAACAGTAACAAAAACGAAACAAATTGAGAATACATCATTTACACCAATGCGAGCATATTACAAAGGAAAGAATATTTAAAGAATTACTCCTTATTAATGTTCTCTATGCAATTATCAAAATCAAAAAATAATGTGTCACTTTTTATAATAAGTATTCATTTTTAACTAATCTAAGTGGTTAAAGAAATACATTTACATCTAACAAAAAGTGAGGAAAAGTAAGCTCATTTCTGCTTCTGCTTGTTATCTTTCCAGATAAAATAAAAAGGTTTTTGTAAAAACTAAAATTGCCTTTATAGTAACATAATTCATATTGTAAATGAAAAAGATTGAGATAATTAATGTGGTTATTTAAATAAAGATGTACATTTCCTCGGAAGACTGCTGTTGCAAGAACTGACGATTTACGTATATATTTTTCTATAATGTAGTTAACCAGATCTATTCAGAATTTCTGATATGAATTTTTATTGTTTTGTTGGAAACGCAGTATTTATGAGATTTTTCCAAATCGGTAAAATCTAAAAGAGTAGGCTAATATAGTTTACTTCTAAGAAAATTATATTTTTTCCTTTTGAAAAACTTGTTGAGTATATATATACTCATATATATATATATATGTAATTTTAGGCAATTTAATTTCAAAGCTGGATCTTTAATGACAGCATTATTAAACGTTAGTTTAGATTTAGCTTTTTTTGGAGGTTTAGCTTTCTGCAGAATTACATTTTTTAAAAAGGTAATGAGAAGTTTACAAGAACAAATCGTTTACAAGATAAAATAAAAAATACTTAAACAACACACCAGTTGTTTTTATTAAACCATGTTAAGACGAAAATGTATTTATTATTCATCCTTATATCAGAGTTATTCCATAAAACATTTGTGAAGTGAAAATTTTATGTGTGTAGCAAAGTTTTCAAGAAAGGAGAATTTGTCAATGAAATTTTAGGAACATGGATACATTTTAAAACGATGAAAAATACATTCTGGGGGAAAAAAGAACCAGATGGAGTTGGAGTTTTAGTTTTTAAGGATTAAGTTAATCTAATGAACAGTAGTAGTAGTGTGATGCAACAGAAAGCTACCTGTGGCTTCATGAAGTCAC
Organism: Danionella dracula; assembly: GCA_900490495.1. NCBI lineage: Eukaryota > Metazoa > Chordata > Actinopteri > Cypriniformes > Danionidae > Danionella > Danionella dracula. The sequence goes on from UELW01000178.1 coordinate 9,320,322, forward strand.
ATGGGACAACAGCCTGCGTCCCTACGTGACGTCATCAAACGGGCGTGTTTTGTTATAAAAAAAGAGGCGGAGATTAAAACGAGCGACGCGCAAACGCTCCAATCAGAGCTCGCGTGGTTACTAGCAGCAGATGTTTGTTTATAATGTTTCCGTAAGTTCGGGCTGTTGTCTCCGTCCTTGCTCGTTGTCTGCCGCTGTTACCCGCAGAAGGAGATGATGAGGGGCCCAGCAGCAGCTTCCGTGCGGAGTTAACGCGCGCTCCTCCGAGAAGATGAGGTTAGCACACTTACAGAATAAGCAGATAAAGCCCTACAGAGAAACCAAACTTCGGGACGAGTATCAGAATACGTGACGGACTATTGTTTGAGGATGGAGAGCAGGGGCGCTGAACGGACCGCGCTGCGGCGGTTCGGGGACAGCGGGATGATGCTGCTGCCCTGGACCAAGCAGATGCTGACGGTGCTGTGGGAGCAGCTGCGCCTCCTGGTGCAGGTCATCTGCTGCACGCTCATGACGGGTAAACTCTTCCACATCACGTTTATTCTTCAGACACTTTATTTCTGTAGTATTTTTCATACTCGTGTTCATTGTTGGAGTAGCCTGTGTAAGTTACACACAATTTACATGTGTGAATAAAATTATTTGCATTTATTTACATCTCCCCCATCCTTTTGGTGGTAGCCATCGAGATTTACGTTCATTTACATAGACAATTATGTCTTATTCTTTCACTATTTTATACGTTGGAACATTATCTGCTGGTATTGTTATTGTTTGTTGAGCTCTGGTGATGTTGGCTAGATGATGTAATACTGACATTTTCTTGAAATCGATTTGTAAATTTATTTTCATGATTACTGTTGTGCTTAAAAGAAGGTCGCTGGTTCTAGGCTCGGCTGGGGCAGGTGGCATTTCTGTGTGGAGTTTGCATGTTCTCCCCGTGATCGCGTGGGTTTTCTCCGGGTGCTCCGGTTTCCCCACAAGTCCAAAGACATGCGGAATAAGTGAATTGAATAAGAACAATTGCCCATAGTGTTAAAGTGTGAATGTGTGTGTGAATGTTTCCCAGCGATGGGTTGCGGCAGGGAAGGGCATCCGCTGTGTAAAACATATGCCAGTGAGTTGGCGGTTCATTCCGCTGTGGCGACCCCGAAAGGGAATAAAGCCGACATGAAGATGGATGGATGGATGGATGTTGTGCTTAAGAACTTTTACAATTAATAATGATCAACTGCAACCAGTCCTGCAATAAAGAACACACGTGAACACAGAATAAAGAACCATTAATAGCACATTTTCTGAACAGTGATGGCATCACAAAACTGTCCAATCACGACTCAAAGCAGTGCCACTGGTTGCCACATAGTTTTAAGATGTTAATGTTTAACTTCTGTGTTTGGTTTTAGTATTCTAATACTGACTATTTTATTGTGGAATGTACAATTCAATCAAAATGGCTAATATTTGAGCGCATGAATAGTACATCATATTTAGGGATGCTTGATATTAATTAGTTATCATTATTTGCTCATGTTTAAGTGCATTACGCAAGGTCACATTTATTTCCCAAAGTTTTAAATGATAACATGTTAGGAAAATGATTGTTGTTAGGAAAAAAACTGCTTGCGACTGGCAGAGTTTCCCAAGAGTCATAAAAAAAACTGAAATTGAAAGGCCTTCTTAAATTCACTGTTACAGGTCTTAAATAATTTTTTACAGGTGTTGTTTTTCTGATGTCCAAGTAAAGCTCATCTGATACGTGTTTTTGTAGATGACAAAGATGCCAGAAAATGCTTGTAATTGCTAAAAGAAAACATAAATCATCAAGAACATGTAAGGAATATTCAGTGGTGGCAGAGTTTGAAAAAAGGCTCATATACACTCAAAATCTTAAAAGTGATAGTTAGGGTTGCCAGATATTGACATAATATGCATAAATGTTAAAACCTGGAAATGTGATTGTAAGGGTTGCCTGAGATTGAGAACGCGCACTTGAACACTCATAAATGCTCAAAATCAAACCAAAGATTGCCGGGATTTGGTCCCTGTCCACAGTAGTGGATGAGGTGCCAATGCACAGCAGCTTCAAGAGGACATAAGTAAATGGGAAAAACACAAATCGGTTTCATCAGTTATAACTTTTAATCGGAAGGTTGCCGGTTCGATCCCCAGATCCACCGAGTTGAAGGTGTGAGTGATGAAACACTGGTTCTCCATCTTCAACAACCACAGCTGTGGTGCCCTTGAGCGAGCCACCAGTTTCCGACTGCTTCCCGGGCTTGTCCACTGCTCCTGGTGTGTGTTCATGGTGTGTTTGTTCACGGCTGTGTGTGTACACTGGGAAGTGTTAAATGCAGAGCACAAATTCCGGGTATGGGTCACTCCATATCTGGCTAACTGGTCTCTTTCACTTTAAATCTCATTCTCTGAACTTTTAACACAGAGAATCCTTAATAACAGGATACTCAGAGACTTAGTACAGTTCACCTCGCAGGCAAGAGCACCAAGCAATAGAGAGCTTACTCTCTTTTGTATACTTGAGCTTTATGTACTTAAGCTGATCCAAAGTATTCTGACTGTCCATGAGATCCCCAGCAGAAGAGTCTTTGTAGAAATCTCATCACAAATCTTGAGAAACTGCTCAGATTCGTCCTATTAGCTCACTGTTCTGATGGGCTTCTGAAAAACTCCTAATAACAAAAAAACTTGTGCAGATATACCCTCTTTCTTTGTACTGCTTTATCATGTTAGTTTACTCTCTCGAGTCGTTAATGCACTAGCAATTGCAGGTCTTACTTCATCTTTGAGTGGAGTTCGGGAAAAAGCTTAACCCAAAGAACCCCACCCTCTAAAATTCAGCTGCCAGATGCACTTATGATGTGTTTGACATTCCATTTAACCAAAAATGTAAAGGTAAAATTCCATCATTCATAATTTCACATCCATAAAACATAAAAAAAAACTCACCTCCATTTTAATACCAAAGAATCCAAGAGAAAGAAAGTATTTACTTGTTACATATATTTTTTCCACTTTGTCACACATAATCTCACAACAAATTTTTAAATAGTGACGCACTATAGGCAGGTCAATGTGGTTACTTTTTAGGCAAGATCTAAGGCTTGTGACATCACAAAGAAAATCTAAGAAAAATTTTTGTTCAGGCACTACCGTCTTAAGTTTGTCTTAGAGTATGAATGGATTTGAAACTGAAAATGTTTACACCTAGAGCAGATTTATGGTAAACATGTTTGCGATTACTTCCTTATAATATATGATAAAACAAACATTATTCATGGTCAAAGTATAAGGTACTTCTTCTAAAATACTATATCTTTGTGTGCTGCTAAGTTTTCCAGATGTTCAGATTTGAAGTTCATGTGAGGATTACAGATGAGACAGGACAACACATTCAACACATGACCAGTAGCTCCGGAGACCCTGCGGAAAGTTTCCTACTCTCATCCTTGTTTGAAAACAACACCAACATTGTTGTCAGTGGTTCCAGTCCACTTTCAAAATTTACCAGGGATCCATTTGATGTGAGCTCTCACTCCAGAGCGGTGCTGTCCAGTCTGGTTGGAGATGATCTCTGTTCCTCTCTGGTGGATGACCTTATGTCTCACGCGACAGAGTGTCTCAATGACACAGAGGATGTCTATATTGGAGACCGCTCATTATGGAAACAAGGATATGACTGGACCATCTTGGGAAGTCCTGAAAGGAAATGCAGTTCTGAGTGCTCATCTACATTCAGCACACATGTGACTGGTTTTACTGCTAAGCACCAGAAGCCTAGAAGCTATCCCGAAACACCTACAGAGAACATTCAGTCCTTCAGTCATCTGTCAGACAACGAGTTCAGCTGGGGCAGCACAGACAGCTCTTGTTTCGAAGGAGAACGAGAGGAAAGTGACAAGCTCTGGGATCTTCTGACCAGCTCCAGTGATCCGTATCACCCGCTGCACTTCACTGCGTGCCTGTCCAGTGCTGCTACGGAAAAAATCAAAACAGAAATGGTTCCAAAGCCTGGAAGCCCCACTGGCTCACACGTCACTACTTCTACAAGCTCAGATTCTTCGAAGCCTGGCTCTGAAGATGAGGAGGAAGAGGCCTTATGGAGATCACTCTCTCAGAATGATGATCCCTATCACCCTTTGAATTTCAGAGCCCCCCTTCAAAGCTCAACTGCTGCTTTAGTTCCTCCCAAGTGTGATTTATCTAAGAACAGCTCTGTGTGTAAACCGCTGAGAGAGCTCAAATCTTCAAGTTGCTCAAAGCCCACTTTATCACAAAAAAAAGTTGTGCGCCATTACTGCCAAAAGTTCCCTGTTGAGAAGTTTTCAAGGGTGCCATGGAAAAGACAAACTGAGCTGAGAGCTGAGCAAGGCAGCCAGAAGAAGCGTCCCATTTTAAAGAAGGTAGTTATCTCTCTCTAATGTGATGAAAATATATGATGTGCTTGAATTAATGTTAGTTTTTTTAGCAGTTATGGGATTAGTCTCAGTGCAGTTCAACACCTACCAACACCATATTTTGTATTGCTAATAAATTAAATCTAAATTTTACACAACTTAATTTTTGAATAATGTTTCAAACGGCATCACATTTTCTATGTGTGGACATCATTAAGCCTCAGAGAAGTGGTTCAGATGCTGTCTGGAGTAATCTGTTCATCAATCGATCTTAAGTTTATATATTCTTTATGCTGGGGAGGTGATTAGCACCTGCCTCAGTCAGCGAGGCTCCCAGGGACCTCATACAGGGAATTTATTATTTACCCTACCTGACCCACACTAGGACTTCAGGAAGCTGCTTTGAAAGCAAATGCTAAAAAAATCGCTATATAAAACATTAATTTATTTAAAAGCTTGGCTGTTTGTGGGGTGTTTGTAATATAATTTACATGGATACACTAACATACTTTTCATGACTTAAACAACAAATTCACACCTAATACATTTAAATGTAAGTAAGTCTGAGCTAAGTTCTATCACTCACTTGTGATGCTTCTTGTGCTCAATTGCCTCTTCTAAAGAAGCTGAGGATGAATGCCAAAGAACAACTACACTAGCACACCTCAGAGGACATTACCATGAATGCAAATTCAAATTTTACCGATAATATTATCTACTTCATTTAATTATTTTAAGCTTCCACCTGTTCTACTTTCGGTTTCATGATTTACAGGGTTTTATTCGTATTTTAAAAATCACTTTGCATTCTGGGATAGTTTGTTGAGCTTGAGCTTGTTTACTAAAAACAAGATTAAACGACATGTTTCAATCTAAAAAATGTCTGTGTTGAATTGGTAAACTTGCTTATGTGAGTCTGACACGTTAAAATCATACCTTAACAGTCACTAACTCATGGGATAGTTGATACTGCATAGGAAGCGCTTAAAGCCCAGCTGCTCCTTAGTTTAGTTACTGAAATATTCACTTTCTTGGTTCAGATTTTATTGTACTATACAAGTATTTATTAAAATAATAAATTTATTAAAATATAGTAATGTATTAACATTTTACACATTTAAAAATATTGTACCCCAGCTTCTTGTTACTGCTATTACTTATGAAATAGCTTTTTTATGGTTCTTTAGCAACTATTTCAACATAAAAATGTAAAACTAACTAATTCTAAATCTTTATGAAGTCAGATATGTGTTTTTTTTACTAATTACTTGAATTTCTTGAACTTGAATTTCACATCACACCACAGCAATTGAAATTTTTTTCCTATAACCTAATGTAGTGGCATTTTCATACAATTTCAATTCATTTCAATATTTTGTATTTTGAAACTCGCTTTGCTATCTGGACACATGCCGGCTCTCATTATCTTTTTTCAGTTGGGTTAATAGAAAAGGAAAAAACTTGCACTCGTTCACTAAAATGTATGATTAAATGGAATGTTCTGTCTAAATAGTCTTTGGCGAGATAGTAAACTGTGAATCTGACACTGTGATAACCCAACTGTCTGTCTGTCGGCCAAAACAAAGATTCTATTTCTTGTTTATGATTTTATTGTTATGATATACACATTTTTGTTAAATAATAAATTGTGTTGGTAAATTTAGGGAAATTGACATTCTAAAATAGAGAGAGAAGTCACAGTAATTTTGTGTCAGTAATTTCTCTATTTTTTTAACATTTTTTACAGTGTAATCAACTTGAATCTTTATCCACTGTATAAATAATGAACATAAAGGGTTAAAAACAAGTTTTAGTACTACTTAAATGATTTTGTAACAGTTTGCTCATAAGACATTGACTCATCCGTGAAATGCTGTGCTTTTGACTGATGCTGAAACTGAAACTGGGCACTAACTACTTCATTCACTGTTTAACAGAGGGTGTGAGAAACCTGATAATTACGTTTCTTTTTGATTTGTGACATGATGTGCATATTCTATACTAAACTACTGTATATATTGAAACCCCATTCTCTTCATAAAGTACTACTCTGACTGGATCTTGTGTTTACCTCCGTTGGTTGATAACCACACGTTGTCAATGTTTTCCAGGTAAAGTTTTCTCCCACCGTACAAGTTCACAGGATGCAAGCTTGGTCCTTTGCTCTCCAAGCCTCACGTAAGGGACCATGGGAAGAGCTGGCACGGGACAGAGACCGTTTCAGAAAGAGAATCCTAGAAGCTGAGAGGGCTATCAGTTACTGTTTCAGTTCAACACACAGGGAAAAGCTACAGGCCTATAGGCATCTTTTACAGAAGATTTAATCCAGCTTTAAACGGCAAACGTGTGATTATTGATGAGAGAGACTCTAGGCTGCTCTTTGACTTCAAATTGTGAGAAATATCACTCTGTGTTCTTAAACATGTTCTTCTTGGCTGTTATTTTTCTTAGAGAATGTATGTTAGCAAGTGTTTACTTTTAAGCAATGTTTTTTTTTCACACATAATGTGAATATGTTTTAGTACAAGACTAACATTATTTTATTTTCACAACTTCAGTTAGACTCTTATGTATTTGGACTGTTCTTTGACGGAGGGCACTGAAATGTTTTACCAGATCCTGGTATATTTTTCTTGTTTGTTTCAGACAACAATGGACTGTAAATGTGAAGTTGGTTTGTTATTTGTAACATTATAGGAAAAGCAAAAACTATGCATCTAAATGTTTGCCACCACTTTTTTGGGATGTTGGAAATTTCTTTGTGGTAAAGTGATGTCAGGCATTCTAGTCATCGGTGTCTTGTGTTGAAACTCTTAATTTATGTCCACAAATGATTTTACAAAATATTTTAATTTTACAATTTCTTTAAATATTGTAGTCCAGCTGCTTGTTAATGCCACTACTGATGAAAATGCTTTTAACAAGAAAATAAACATTTTACAGTCATTAAAAAAGATTGTATGGTTATTTAACCACTATTTCAACATAAAACTACAAACCTAAAACTAATTCATTCTAAACCTCGACATAGGTGGAGATGTGTTTTTAAACAAATTATACTAAAAGACTAATTATCATTTAATCTAAACTATCATTTACACTTTAATTATTAAATAACTTTGATTTCACTTTATACATTTTATCAAATGTTTCTTATAACATACTGTGGTGGCTCTCATTCATTTTCAGCATATGTATTACCTGTCTGAGACTCATTGATCACGAAGTTCGAGTTTATTATTCATAATGCATTTCACTAAATCACACATCTTTCTCTGAATAGATTCTGTATTTACTAAATCCTGGTGTGCAATATGTGGAGTTGCTGAATTTTAATGTGGAGGACAAACTAAAATGATATAAACATAGTCTGCATCACACAGTTTGTTTTCATCCTGAGAGACTGCGTGAAGAGACACTGGGCTGATAAAATATCTAAACTTATTGATTTTATTCTTGGAATGCTATTGTTCAGCTGTTTACTATACGGTTGATGTTAACTTAACATTAAATATATAGAAAATACTTGTTTGGATGGTGATAATATAGCTCAATGCATTCTGACAAGATACTTTTTGACAATAAAAACACAATTTGAAGCAATGCAAAATCTTCAAACCAAAACTGAGAAAATCTTTACTATGATGTTATAGTTTAAAGTCACACAATTAAAACTCAAAATTGTACATGTTTTTATCAAAATATACAGCCAGTTTTCTAAATTTGATTATTTCGTTACGAACAGTCTGTTTTGGGTATAATGAGGTTGGCCATACAGTCAACTTCACCTACAGATCAACAAGGATTTCCACATCAATGTGTTTTAAAAACAGATTGACAGCGATGTCTGTTTAAGAGGTTAATGTGTTAATAATCCAAAAGAAGCATCACCAATGATCCCCCATCTCTAATCTGAGAATAATCCACTGCCTTGAAACATATCTGTCAAACATTTCTGTCCATTCTCGCTCTAGTGTGGAGACCTCTTGAGAAACAAAGGGAGCTCTGCAGGAGAGGGTTAAAAACAAAACGTGATGAAACTTTCTCCCTTGAGAAGAAATCAATTAGTGTCTCCCCTCGACACATCACCAGAAACACAAAGTTGCATGGTGCAAAGACAGGCAATCCTTTACGCAATCTTTCACACTGACAACAGATTGCAAGCACATGCTAATTGCAGGTTGATGTGTTGTCCTTGAGTTAATTATACAGCGTTTCAGACACATTTATTGATTCTCTGCGCTAACCACCAATATCTTCTATTCCCAAATGCCGTAGGCTTGTTTGAGCTATTATTGGTTGATGAATCTTCTGTTTGTTTAGCGTAAGTTAAAAGTTGAATGCACCACTGCCGCTATGGTGTCTTCCTCTCCTCAGGTGCTTTCACCCAGGTGACCCTGGTCGCTAGGCAACCGGTTTTCAGCAATGAAAAGATTGCATGTGATTGCAGCAGGGGCTGGTATGTTGTGGGAGGGTGGCCAACATGGCCTCAGTCTAGATTACTCATCCTGGTGAGTCTGAAGATTGAGAAGGGGGATCTCTGGAGTCACAATTACAAAGCAGCGGCTGCCTGATGCAACACAAGAGTCAGCAGCCACAGGTGCTTATAGGTGCGTCTCAGGTTACAGAGAAACTCGAGCTGGAGGGTTGTTGGAAAGTCACGTCTAAGTTTGATGAAAGGAGAAAAATTGATTCAAAAAAAGAAAGAGATATGGTTAATGTGTCTTGTAATCAAATTATTATCAAATTAGTTTCACATTACAGTAGTTTCAAGGCTGAATTTATCCATGAAGATGTGGCTGGGTTTTTTTTTAGTTCTAAATGAACACTGAGAGTGAAAAAAACCCTTTGTTTTTTAGAAGTCGCTGATCTATGGGTATTATCAAACACGGTTGTTTACACAGAGCAGTAGAACAGGATCTTGAAGCCAGAACTCATATATTAACTGATTTGAGTTGGTAAAAGGATAAACATTTAATTGGTTTAACTAGTTGAAATGTTGTTGATGAGTGCCATTAGTGTCACTCTTAACATCACACTACAATTAGTTGATTTTGATTAGAATATGAGATTATACCCATTGTTGAAGCAATGAAACATAATTTAGAGTTCACAAGTTTTGCCATGCTACACAGGAGCAAAACAGGAACAAGAAAAAAAAAACACAGGACAGATGACTCTACTAGTTTTATACTGGGTAAATCCAGAATACCTCATCATGTAACAGATACGTGCAATAATACAAAATTATTCCTCAAAATGATATTAGTTTAAGTATTTCCCTTGTACAAAGAGTGGTGCAGGGGAATTTATGCATTTGACTTCCATTTGATAACGGTTCAGTATTAATCTTTGTTTTGTGGAACTGTATCTGAGATAATTGTAACTTAAGCAGCAAAGTTGACATGGCAAATTCAGATATCATTTTATGAACATTAACATTCCAGACTGCTGATGAAGTGAGAAGCCTTTTTTGGTATACACAAATTTTGAGATAGAATGAAAAGTTGTGTAAACCCAACGGCATTATTTTGTATTGTTACTTACCATCCCACTTGCTCTTGTGATGGCTTCTTAAATAAATAAATAACCTATCATGCGATTAATTTATTATAAGGTACATCCATTATTTAATCATATTCATCTATTTTCAATCAATATTATATACAGTAGTTTTATATACAAAAAAAATATATTAATCTGTTTGATGAAATGTTTGCGTGTTTAAGAGTTTGTAATTGTCAGTGATAGGTTAGAATACACAAAAAAATGTTTTAGTCAAGGACACAACTTAAAGTAGTCTGACTAGTAGTTATATCTAAAGAAGGGTACTGAGTTGGGAATGACTTTGATGAAAAAGCTAAATGTTGAGTCCTTGTCATTTTACAAAAAGAGAAAAGAAATCAAAACACAATTTTGTTGCAGTTCTTCATGACTTTAAGTGTTCCAGAGCTCTGTTTTTGTAAACTGTTGTAATGAAATGTATCTCCTGTGCTTCTGGAGCATATCCCACAACATGACTGGCTTGATGGGCTCTTCCTCTGTAAATTATGCTTAAAATAAATATAAATCCAGAGACTAGCTTATCTATTGCAGACAGAAGAACCCCTGCTAACCCCCTGGATATAATGTTGGGGGGCTGAGGCAGTTAAATGATGAAGGATGAAATTGGGAAAAATCATTTAAAACATTTTCACCAGTATCTCAGGAAACCCTTCTTTTTTGTTCTGGTGTGTTTATCTTTATCTTCATGGAATGGGAGAGAATGAGGTTCTATAGTATGGAAGAGGAACAAATGACAAGTTTAAATAATATAATATTACTATAACAAATTTTACTTTTATTTTTTATTTCCCCAATTATTAATTAGTGTATTCCTATGTCAGTATACTAATATGGGCGGTTCGAACTTCAGCTTATGCACATTGGTCAGTTTAGGTAACAATAAATTACAAAATTTAAATCAGTTAGTCAGAAGGTAGACCACCCATGTGGTTAGCATATGGATAAAGTTGATAGGACATTGACTATAGTTATCAGAGGTGGGTAGTTACATATATTTGTGTATCTGTTACTAGAAATTTTTAAAAACTGTGTACTTTTACTTTACTCAAGTAAATGTTTTGTGAATGATCTTTACTTGTTACCTCTTAGGTGCATTTCTCCGTTACAAATAATATCATTGTAATACATAATTACATCAAATTAGATTATACAAAACTATTTTTGCCTGTGATCTAGTTTAGCTATAGTCTCGTGAGATGTTGAAGAGGCTGATGCGAGAGTTTGCCAGCTACTCACATTCATGGTGGCAGAATACCCATAGAATAATTTTCAAAGTTTAATTACCCTATACAATATTTTTGTTGTTGAAATGTCAAGTTTTGTAATGTTTGTGTGCCCTTTAGCACATTGAGGTAATGTTTTGCTTAAACATATTTCATAAAAGCAGAGCAAAGATACTTTTGAGCAGAAATATCTAGGGGCTCCTCCAGTAGATTGATGAGCAGAGTTTTTGCTTTGTGTCGTTCAGATTAGAACTACTTTAGTAATTTTTTCATTTAATACTTTTTTTTTTAACTTTTGCTGAAGTAATTAATTTGGTAGATTTACTGTACTTGAGTAAATACTTTTACTTGAGTAATATTTTGGGATTCTCTATCCACTATTTAGTATATATATATATATATATAAACTCACCTAAAGGATTATTAGGATCACATGTCCAATTTCTTATTGATGCAATTATCTAATCAACCAATCACATGGCAGTTTCTTTAATGCATTTAGGGGTGTGGTCCTGATCAAGACAATCTCCTGAACTCCAAACTGAATGTCAGAATGGGGAATTTTGAGAGTGGCATGGTTGTTGGTGCTAGACTGGCTGGTTTGAGTATTTCACAACCTGCTAAATTACTGGGTTTTTCATGCTCAACCATTTCTAGGGTTTACAAAGAATGGTGTGAAAAGGGAAAAACATCCAGTATAAAGCAGTCCTGTGGGCAAAAATGCCTTGTTGGTGCTAGAGGTCAGAGAAGAATGGGCCTAATAGAAGAGTAACTTTGACTGAAATAACCACTCGTTACAACCGAGGTAAGCAGCAAAGCATTTGTGAAGACACTCATCTCCACTACAAATATGACAAAAAGGCTACAATTTGCTCAAGACTGGAGAAAATGTTGCCTTGTCTGATGAGTCTCGATTTCTGTTGATTTATTCAAATGGTAGAGTCAGAATTTTCCGTAAACAGAATGAGAACATGGATTTATCATGCCTTGTTACCACTGCGCAGACTGGTGGTGGTGGTGTAATGGTGTGGAGGATGTTTTCTTCGCACACTTTAGGCTTCTTAGTGCCAATTGGGCATTGTTTCAAAACCACGGCCTACCTGAGCATTGTTTCTGACCATGTCCATACCTTTATGACCACCATGTACCCATCCTCTGATGGCTACTTCCAGCAGGATAATGCACCATGTCACAAAGCTCAAATCATTTAAATTGGTTTGTTGAACATGACAAGGAGTTCACTGTTCTAAAGTGGCCCCCACAGTCACCAGATCACAACACAATAGAGCATCTTTGAGATGTGGTGGTGCCCTGGATGTGCATCCCACAAATCTCCATCAACTGCAAGATGCTATCCTATCAATATGGGCCAACATTTCTAAAGAATGCTTTAAGTACCTTGTTGAATCAATGCCACGTAGAATTAAGGCAGTTCTGAAGGTGAAAGGGGGTTAAACACCGTAGTAGTATGGTGTTCCTAATAATCCTTTAGGTGAATGTGTGTGTGTATATATATATATATATATATATATATATATATATATATATATATATATATATATATATATATATATATATAATAAAACTAGTAAAATAGTAAATTAGAAATCGTATTCGGTGCTCTTGGTACTGAGCAGTTTGAGATAGCTTACAAAGTTATGACACTAGATGGCGCAATATGATAGCTGTACATAAGGAAAGTCGTTCCAGCCCTGAAAAAAAAAAAAAAAAAAAAAATATATATATATATATATATATATATATATATATATATATATATATATATATATATATATTTAATTAAGCGTTCAAACTATTTAGATAGACCAAAAAAGAAATTAAATATCGGAATTAACCTCTGAATAAATTTTTGAGTTTTGAGTCTAAATTAAACCAACCTTGAACGTCCAATTTCTCTTTAGAACGATAGTAGGTAATATTCACACGTCTTGAACTTTATCGAAAGCCTGCGATTGATGTTTCCTGTCGGCTGAGCTTGTTATCCCTGACTGATCCCTCCCTTTAATCGCCTTTAGCCCGAGAGCAGATCACTAACTGTTACCGAGGGAGGACAGCAGCCAGCGAGGAGAGGAGAGGAGAGGAGCAGGCAGCATGAGGACTGGACGGGGCTGTGCGCGGGAATAATGGCGGCGCCGTTCCGCCGGGAGTCTTTACCTGAGCACTGCTCTTATGGAGTCTGCGGGGACGGCAGGGTGTTTTTCATCGAGTGGGTATACAATTCTACTGTTTAAATAAGCCATTTCAGATTTCCAAAGCTTCTGCGTGTTTTGCAGTCATTCGCATCGCTAACAGGTGGTTTGTTTTTCTTGCCAGCGATGAGACGCGCTCCACTACTTGGCTTCACCCGCGCACAGGTGAACCCGTCAATTCTGGACACATGATCCGGTCCGGTAAGTGCTTTCTTGGGGCGTTTAGCCTCTTAGTTTTCACCATTCGAATGAATACTAGCGAACTTAATAAACGCTTAAAGTTTAACGCGTTAATTTTCTTTTCTAACGCGCCCACAGATCTCCCTTCAGGTTGGGAAGAAGGCTTTACGAAGGAAGGAGCGAGTTTCTTTATCGAGTAAGTGAATGTTTTATATAACAATATGGCACATATGCGCCTCGGGTGAATAACAGGCCACAGGTGAGCTAACGTTAAATATTGCTGTTTCAAGCACTCCCCTGAACAGAGAAGCCAAGTAGCGGTGGTTTCACATGCAAGCTGTTCTGTTTGAGGACAAGTTTTCTGGTACAAAGTCTGTTTAGCACAGGTGTTGGTTTAATAGCCTCTTTGAACTAAAGTTGACGTTTCTTTTACCTGAAACGCATTAGTTAAAAAGTACCCCTTTGGACAGTGAGATATGGTAATTGTAAAATGTTTTTTTTCTCTCTCTCAAATGTGCGGTAAAGTAATTGCAGTGGGTGTGCTAGATATTGCATTATAAGTCAGGTCAAAACATTACAAGGCTAAAATTAATTTCACAAAAAGAGCACTTGCCTTTCTTTTAACAGTATTTTAGCTATACTGTGGTAATAACAACATCAAGCCCCCAGTAGGGGGATTGTCAGAAAAGTTTCTGACAAAAGGCAGGACAAGTTGAGAACAATAAATTTTTTTAACTAATGAAATTTTGAATCATTAGGAGAATGGCAAGGCATTTCATTTTCGGTGACGGAGAACAGTGCAAGGCTGAACAGTTACAGGGATGCTGTAAATAATAGAATTTGACCATTTTATGAAAATGCATTACAAAGCTGGCATGCAGCAACTAGTTGCTTTTTTTATTTTTTATAAATTGTGTTTTCAGAACCCTTCCTGGACAACATATGTACGAGGGAAATTGAGTCAAAGGAATTAATAAATATGTTTGTGATCTACAAATAATTCTGTGATTGGATGAGAAGGATGCCAGTCAGTTGCAATCTAATTGGTTTACCAGGTGGTGGGCGGAGCTTACCTATTTGTGGATCTCTGGTTCTCTTAATGGTAGCAAATGCGTAGCTAGATACTCATGAATACAAAGGACGAAATCAACAAATGCTGAAGAGATCCACAAATAAATGGAAAGCAACCTGTACTTATAATATTTGTGGATTGTGTTTTTATTTTTATTTTTTATTTTTATTTTATTTATTTATTTTTTGGTTTTAATTCATGAATATATATGTATTTGTTTGAGAATCAGATTTCTTGTTGTGTTAAAGTTAAAATTAAAGTTAAGTGATTTTAATCCTTCTGGTGTAAAAAACTTGAAAAAAACATGAAAACACCTGCTGGGTGAGATGCTGCGTCTCCTTTCACAGGCACCGTAGATCCATAGAAGATCCCTTTTGTGTCGTGTGAAGAGTGGTTCCTCACTTTAAAAGAGGTTCCTTTATAATCAAATGAAAGACTAAACACAAAAGGGACATTTGAGAAAATATGCTTTGGTGAGTGGGTGCAGCAGCAGATACAAAGACACACACTTATTTATTGGTTGTTTGTTCAGCTTTTAGCTCATGGAAGGATTTTAAATAAGTTAATATTCTTCAAAACAAACAACAGAACGCAATGGCTATGTGATGAAGTCCATCAGCTCAGCAATTATACAATCACACTTTATTAGGTGATCCTGTCTGACTGCTTGTTAATGCAAAATTCTAATCAATCAATCAATCACATGGCTGCAACTCAATACATTTAGGCATGTGAAATTGTCAAAACGATCTGCTGCTGTTCGAGCACCAAATTGGAGAAGAAAGATGATTTAATTGATTTTGAATATGACATGGTTGTTTGTACCAGATGGGCTGAAACTGCTGATCTACTGGGAATTTCACAACTATCTCTAGGGTTTACAGAGAATGATATGAAAAGACAAAATATCCAGTGAGCTGCAGTTCTGTGGGAGTAACTGACTTGTTGATGCCAGAGATAGAGGAGGAGAATGGCCAGACTGGTTCGAGCTGATAGAAAGGCAACAGCAACTCAAATAAACACAGTTGTTATAACCGAGGTATGCAGAAGAGCATCCCTGAGCACACAACACGTTCAACCTTGAGGCAGATGAGCTACAGCAGCAAAAAGACCACACCAGGTGCCACTCCTGTCAGCTAAGAAATAGAAACTGAGGCTATAAATCATACAGGCTCTCCAAAATTGAACGATAGAAAATTGGAAAAATGTCTTGTCTGATGAATCTCGATTTCTGCTGTGACATTCAGAGATTCACGTCATGGATGTGCAACCGAAAAATCTGCAGCAACTGTGTGATGCTATCATGTCTATGTAGAGCTTACTCTTGAGGAATATTTCTAGCACCTTGTTGAATCAGTGTCACGCAGGTTTAAGGAAGTTTTGACGGCTAAAGAGAGTCCAAACCAGTACTTGTAAGGTATACCTGTATAACCAGGCTTTACAATCAGGCAATTTACTCGTACTAATACACTATACTTTACTATCCATAAAGATAGGTTTGCATCATTCTACCCCATATAATTATCTAGTATGCATTTTTATTTAACTCTTAATCCACATTAAACCTTCATGAAGCTGCTTTGAAGCAACTTCTTAAAGGCGAAATATAAAAACATTTTCATTGATTGAATTATTGATGTGCAATTAGTCGTAAACAAAATTTTCGTCCGTTTGATACTCCTAATATTTTAAATGTATGTTTAAACTTTAACATAAACTCCATATCCTTAAAGTTCTTCTTGATGCATCAATATGTTTTTCTTCATTTTATTTCACTTTCACAGATAAGAGTTAAAATTAGGTGTAAGGTCTAAATTGTTCACAGAGTCAGTAATTTTTCTACAATCTACTTCTAAATGCGACTACTTGCTAAGATATGTCGAAAAAACAGAAACAAATTATCATGTTATACAGATGTCATTTACATACATATTATCTGTAGCAAGGAATTGTTTGTTAATTGTGAGAAGACTTCCCAGCAAACACATGACATAAAAAGGCATTCATATCACATCGAAATAATGACTTTTGGTTCAATTACATGTACTCGTTGTTGTTGTTTTTTGCTCTTGCTCGATGTGTATTTTATTGCTTTGCACTTTTACAAACTCCCTTAAGTGACAGCCATTCTTCAGTATTTGTTCTACAAATTGTTTGTATTGGAACTGGTCTTATGCTTGTATAATGGTCTGCTAGTTCATGCTTCATGCAGTTATCTCAATGTTCATGTTTAACTCTAAAACTGCCTGCTGTGGCTGTGCTTGATTGGGGATTGATATGGCATCAAGCATCAAAGGCATGCGTAGTGCAAACATATTGCACTAACACCTGCATTCATACAATAGCTGTGATCTTATCTATGGGGGAATAAAACACCTTTTCAGGCAGGGCTGTTTTTGCTGGCCGAATATGTCACATGATATCATGAGTCAGTTTGAGGATCTTGTGTAGGCAGAGCATGTTTGATTAAACATAAACAGGATCCGCTGACTTCCTACTGTACTCACCTGACTGTACAGTAGCTTGTGAGAGGAGAACACAGCTCTGAATGAAAGTAAGATGTACCTTTTCTCTCAAAGCAAATAAGAATTCCTCTAATATTTTAAAAACAGAAAACAGTCTGAAATGTTGCATTATTTTTGTATAAAGGATAACTTATATATATATATATATATATATATATATATATATATATATATATATATATATATATATATATATATGTATGTATATATATATATGTATATAATATAACCTTTTGTTTTGTTTCCCACACACTGGCATTAACCTAATGAGTGCGGAAAGATTCTGCAATGGTGGATTGGGTCGTCCAACTGGAAGGTTGGCTGTTTGATCACCGCTAGGGCGATTCTGCTGTCGTGGCCCTGGGCAAGCCACTTCACCCGCATTGGCCTGTATAGATGTGTGACTGGGGGGGTGAGTTTGGTGGAGGTCAGGAAGCCATAGGCTCAGAATGGCAGCCACGTCCTGTCAGACTGCCCCAGGGCCGCTGAGGGCTACTAAGGTAGCTTATCACCACCAGAGTGTGAATGTGGAGTGAATGAATAATGCTCTGATAATTGTAAACTGTCTTTGAGTGTCTAGAAAAGCACTATAGAAATGGAAGAGATTATTATCATTATCATTATTATTATTATTATTATTATTATTATTATTATTATTATTATTATTATTATTATTATGTTGTTGTCCTTAATGAAACCTCCTGTCCTATTCATAAATGCAATTAGTTGTTATGATTACTGAATTTTATAATTATTTTAAATGTTCTGCATGTGTGAGATTATGTAGGGTTTATATTTTTTAGGAAAATAGCCAATAGCATATGCTAGATCTGCAGTCTGAAAAGGCTTGTGATGTAAAGACAACTCTCACCTCATGTCTTTTTTCTTTCATCAATTCATTGTTTTTTTTTCAAACCTGTCAAGGTCTCAGACATGACAGGTAACAACTAAGAAATGGATAGTTCAAGGTAGTCAAGAAAAGACTTTCAAAATAAGACTGATGCCATCACTCACTGACATTCTATAATGTCAGATTGTTTACATTATTCGCGTCATCTTAAAGACTAAAATGTTTTTTTTTTTTTTTTTTCGAGTGCTGTGAATTCCGAACCTGCGTGCACCTGAATATAAACAATTTTTATAAGAAAAAAAAGAAGAAAAACTTTTGTTCATATATCTTGTTTTCTTCAGCAAGCATCAGAGGTTTGAGATATTGCTTAAGATATGGTGATAGTTGAGAGTACACGAGTGGAAAGTAGCTTATGAAAGAGAGCACAGATAGTACATTGAGAGTGGTCACTTGAGTTTATTGACCTTATGATACTTTAATAGCTTTAGAGACTGATGGTTGGCTGAGTAGTAACTTTGAGGCTCATTGTAACACTATTTGATGTACAAAAGTTACAGCTAGCTGCTAACATTAGCATGATGTGATTCAGACGCTGACAAAACTTTAGCACTGAACAGCAAAAATAGAAAATAATAACGCCAATGAATATTTTGTCAAGTTAAAAACACAACTCTACATTATGGGAGGAATGTAATTATTGTGAACTTATTATTTCATCCAGGTGTTAATATTCTTTTATTTATTCATTAATATTTACATAAGATTAATAATTTGATACTATTACATGAACGCATAAAAAAAAAAGAATGTGTTTTCACTTAAAAAGCCCATCACCTTTTTTCCAGTTGTGTTTTGTTTATATTGATTTATATTATATCTTGGATTAATAAAGTGGACATCATATCAAGTAATTTTTAAAATACAAGAATAAATATGTCAAAAAATTCAAAAGAAAAAATCTCTGGAAACTACATTAACATGAATGGTAAACACTATATTTACAAAGACAAAAATAACCTTTTAAAATAATCATGACTATCATTTTGTCCCATAATCAAGCAGCTCTAAATCATACTCATATTGACTCCAGGGGTTTATTCTGATATCTCCAGGCTGCTGAAAACCAGCTAGTTTGCTGCCTTTCTTGCACTTTCTTTTAATGTGATATTATGCTCATTGTGGATATAAAAAACAGCATTGTTCATATAGTCAAACAAAATATTTAAAGTTAAAAAACTAAACATTTAACATCTCCCTTTAAAATTTTTGCACCCACATTTGTTTTTCATGTGCAATTTTCTATATATCTATGTTTGCAGTTTTTCATTTACTGTTACTGATTGTCTTGTCCTGAATCAAAAACAGACTGAAGTTTCTCTTACAGTCAGCAGGGGGTGGAGAAGGGAATCCTTAATAAAGCTTGTTTTAGATGATGACAGACTGCAGGGCATTGCAGTTGTTGTGCATGTCATATGAATATTTGGGTACGAAAAGAAAGATTCTGATCGGACAATGGAGATGTTTCACAAACACATACATATCTCATCAGATTTGTTTCTGAGCTGTTTTGGTTGACTTCAGTCTATGCAACTATCAAATGATTTATCATGCAGAGCTCAAACCCTTAGGAAATGAAACCAGGATGTTTCTTCTGGCAAAAAAACTGGTGCAAGCTGAACAGCTCAGTGTGGTTCATATAAATGAGTCTTGGTAAAAAAATGAGTGAGCTTTCTTGAGCTATTACATATTAATGTACCCTTGAGCCTGTGAGAGTGGGAGAAATGCACTGAGGACCACTGCTTTGTAATTCTCTTCTTAGATCTTGTCTTTGCTATTACATTCAACTTTTATCTTCATCACCTGGGATTGGAAAGTATGCTTAAGCTTTTGTTATTCTTGCAATTTCTGAAATAGGTCAGTGTAGGAGTTTAAAAAAAACTTTGACGTGTTATGAATGATATTCATTAGTGCAGCAATAAGACTATAAGCAAGGGAACATGATTACTGAGAGATAATTGGTTAGAGGAACATATTTATTATTTATCTCACTGTATTAAATTTCAATGGGTTTGCAGATTTTTTTCATGCTCTATTTATCACTTCCTGAATGTCTTACTGTCATATTTCCACAAATTTTTAAATTAACTTGATAATTTTTTTTTAGAAATGCTTGCAATAGGGCCAGCTTGGGGCCTTGTGTCAGGAAGTCAAGAGAAACAAATAGCATATCCTGGACTGAAAACTTTATGCTTCTTTACAGTAACTGCAAATGCAGAGGCCTTTTATTCTGTATTGACAATAAAAAAAAGAATACTGCTTGCATCAATGAGATTTTTGAGTTTTTAAGGCGACAAAAGTCTTAACTAAAGTACTTGTCTAATTGTTATCATTGTATAAAGGGTTCGGGCCAAATATTCTAATCATCTCTGTGTCAGGATGAGGTCACACGGGCCAGTGGAATCTTGAACATTTTATTATAAAAATACATTTTAATAAAATAAAGTATTATAAAAATGACAACAGTCAAAAACCTAGAAGCAAGAGTGCAAACATGAGAAGATAACATAGGTAAGTCACAGTTGACAAACAGCGGGTGTATAAAACTGGAGTTTGAGTAGAATTTGAGGCAGGGCTTAATTTGTGCCAGAGCAAGCTGGAAAGTGCTATGGCACCTGTTTTACTGCATTCATTACCTTCCTGTCATTCTAAATCTATAAATAAACTCTGTGCAATCTTATTTTATCAGATTTTTTCTCATTTATTTTTATGCCATGATCTGTCTGAATTTTTCGTTCTGATTAATTTACAGGCGTTGTATATTTTTCAATAATTGGTAGTTCAGGTCAGTTTATTCACTCCATGTATCCTTGTGCGACATTAGTAACCATAGTAACCGATCACTCAATGCTTGTGTGTCATAGATTTTCTCATTCGGGATTGTTTTAGCAATCATATTATTTAAGTTGTTTTGTCTGCGTTAAAAAAAAAAAAGTTTAAGACATTTGTCTGTGTGAACGACTGAGCACTTCTTTCTTTGAGAAAAAGGAGAGCATGGAGTTTTAAAACATCCACTTTTCTTGTATAGTGCCACATTAAAAGAAAACAAGGAGCTTCATATTTGTCTTTGCCTGTTGGCTTGCCTGTTGGCAACATGGAATGGATACTGGCATTCTGATTCTGCTTTACTCCACTGGGCTAGTATCAAATTTAATATCCTCGTTGTGCAAGCATTCTGAAGAAATGTCATGGGATTCCCAGCTGAGAGGAACACACTTTATTGAAACCATACAAACATAAAATTTGTCCACAAAACACGCCCACAAAATTTGACTTTTGAAAACCTTCTAATAAAAGATCTGATGTGTATTTTGAACTGAAACTGAACTTGGCATTTTCAGGAGACTCATACGATTGATATTTCATCGTTTTAAAAGGCCAAAATAGCTAACCTTTAAAGATTTGTGACCATGTAGGCAGCCGGGCTTTCTTCCATGGGTATTTGTACTCAGCTGTAGGCTGTGCTGAGGGCTGTAGCTGGACGTTGCAGACAAAAGAGAAATTGAGAGACTGAGAGGCTGAGGAGAATGCAGCTAAAGGCCAACCCAGAAGAGTTGGCTACTTTTTTCTCTAGTGGACTTTCTGCACTGACATTAGCATTGACAACTTAGCACACCATCAGATCAGGTGTCTAGCAGATTGGACAGAAACAGAACCGTGATGGGGAATTGCTTTGCCCGTGAAGAGGCACCTGGGCATGAGTCAGTGCTGGTCAGGCACAAGTTTGCACGGCCGAAGATGGACAGGGTGATTTTCAGAACAGACAGGTACATGTGCTCCACTTTGTTTTCTTGTTTGTTTAGGTTTAGAATGGTTTCTTTAAAACCCACTGTATTGTTTTGTAAATGCAGTCGTTAAGTTTTTAATGAGCATTTAAAAGAATATATGAGACTGGAGATCCTTCAGGGTTTCAGCAGGGTCTTAAAATGTCTAAAATTTAAACGCTCAATTTTTAGGCCTTACTAAATCTTAAATTTACTGTTCTAGGTCTTACATAATTTTTCACAGGTCTTATTTTTCTGATATCCATGTATAGCTCATCTGATATGTGTTTTTTGCTGTTGCTTAGGGTTGCCAGAGAGTGAGAAAATGCTCCTAAATGCTAAATTGGTTATGGATGACTATTGTTGTCATAGTCTGCAAAAATGTTTGGGTTAGTGGTTAGGGTGGCCAGAGTTTCAGAAAACTGTTGTAAATCCTCAAAAACATAAACGTGATGTTTAGTAATGCTAGAGTGTGACGGGGAATAATGATGAGGACCCAGATGCAAAAGTTAAGTCTGGTTTTCTCCTTTATTCAATCTCCAAAATGTAAAGTCAAAGATAACCAAGATAAACTTGAGGACAATAAACAACCAAGGAGACCCCGAGGGGAGAAACAGCAACGGGAGAGGCTCCCGAGGAGCACTGTCCAAAGAAGGAAAAGACTGAGCGCTGGCAGACAGGAACTCATGTCTCCAGGAAGGAGCAGCTGTCTGAAGGGAAAGAGCTGAAGCGCAGGTAAGGCTAGCTAGATCTAGGCAGGCGAGGGTAATGATGAGATTTCACAACAAAGTGGTAACATGGATAGGTTAGAGTCTGCATAGACAGGTAATCAACTCACAACCAGACTCTGCAGAAAGCGAGCTTAAATAGCAAACCAATCAAGGCTGACAGGCGACAGGTGGATGGTGTGATTGAAAGAGAGATGAGCAGAATAGGAGATACAAGGAAAACAATTATTGAGCACAGGACAGGGGAAAATATTACAGTAGAAGAGGAGAACATAACTTAAAAAAAAGACTCAAAAACTCTCTTAATAAGCAAGGTTAATCTCAACCCTTGCATAAAGATTGAGAAAAAGCTCATATACTCTCAAAATCGTAAAAGTGATGGTTAGGGTTGCCAGAGTGTGAGAAACCCTTATGAACACTCATAAAGCTCAAAATCTAAAAAAGTGATTGTTAGGGTTGTCAGATACTGGCTTAAGTCTCATAAATGTAAAATACAAAAATGTAAATAGAATTGTAAGGGCTGCCAGAGACTGAAAAAAACCTTTGTAAATGCTTAAAAACATAAATGATTACAGATTGTATTTGAAGCATACTGTTTATTAATATGCAAAAAAAGTGCTCTTAAAAAGTCTTACGTTTTGAAAAACCTGCAAAAACCCTGTCCTCCTAACTTTGTTTATTTGTTCAGTTGCAATTATGTAAAGCAATTTGGACTTTTATTACACTTTTGACTATGTTTTTTGTTTTTCCTTATTGTTTAATTTTCAACATCAACATTTTTCAACCTACATTTTCATCCATAACTATGATCTGGAGTGTTAATGAAGGCTGAAACGAAAAAGGCTTTTCCAGGATGTGATGCCTCTTTTGATACCAGTGTGAAGTTGCCATGATATTCCATTGAATAATTACATTCTTGGTTGTTTGCGAGTTTAATTTCTTACTTGTTATCAAAAAAAAATTGGACAGATTTATACATGTTTTTCCGTATTTCAATAATATGCATATAGTTTGAAGACTGGAAGAAAATCCATAATAAATAGTCTCAATTCTTTCTGAATTATGCATTATTTACAATGACTTTTATCTGAAGTCTGTTTGATAGCACCAAGGTGGTTTATTATTTCAGCTTGTTTATTATATGGTGCGCGCTGTTGTGTATTTTCCAAGATATGTTTAATTTAATTACATATCTTTTCAGGTTCTAGAACAATAATGCTTCAGGAATTGACCCTTGTTACAATAAAAATTACTTTATTAGTGCACTTTCAAAGAATTGCTGTGTTGGAAGTGTTAAGAACTGAGGACTATGTGTGTGTTATGATGTATTAATAGTGCAGTTTGAAAGTCTTTTGAGATCTGCAGTAAGATATCTGGTTCAAAGATGCTCTTGAGATGCAGAGAGCGTTAGAGCAGCATCCGGACAGCTACAAGTAAAAACAAAAATTATGTTGGTAGGAATAATACCTCCACCTTCTTGATTTGTTTTTGTAGTTTTTGTTGACAGATTCCCAATGACCCTTCTCTATCATGTGTTTTACATTTCTTTACTTTCACCAATTGTGTTTGAATGTCTGGTGTAGGTTTCTGTTTGTAATTATCAAGACGTGATATTGTTTGGAGGTTTTTGCCATGTGCTCGTTGTCCTGTTTGCCATTTTGTTAATCTATTCGTCTACTAATCTATTCTTCATGTCTGTCTTTTTTTCACTTTTGTTTTCTGTCCCTCACTGTTTTTTCAAAAACATAGACATGGTCTGGGCAAGTTATTCAGCATACCTTGTGCAGACTATGTCTTGTTTTCTGAAAAAGTTGTCCTGATAAGGTCTAAATTATCTTTGTATCCAGACAATATTACCATGTCGTAACTGGGTTGTCAGAAAACAAGCAAAACAAATTATACTTTTTAGACAAGAGAAGAGACCAGATGAGGAGTGCTTGGTGTAGTGATGAACATATAGTCCATGATGTGAAGATTTATAGCTGAATCAGAGTTTAATAAGCTGGTGGTTGGGGTCATGGGTGGTTTAGGATTGAATCTAGGGTATTGAAGGTGCATGTGACAACAGGTCATTTGGAGCAGATTTTGTGTATTGACAAATTTTCCAGTTCCAAAAGATAAAATATAACTAATTGGGGCCAGTAAAGAATTAATAAATCCTCTTAAAAAAAAATCTGTAAAAACACCACCCCTGAATGTATTGTTCAGGAAAATCCACTGACATTTAGCACTCTGGGTACACATCTGTCATGAATCAGTCTTGCATTTTCCAGTCTTTCCATAGTTTTTTTTTTTGGTCATTTTATCATTCTTTGTCTACTAATTGTCCTTATTCTGTGCTTTCTCCAGTCATGTGGTTTAGATAGTCCACAGGACTGGTGGTGGCAATCTTCATTTTGTTATTGTCTGTAGAACATGGTCCTTTGCTTTACTCATTAACATTCATCACTATGGACAATTTTATTCACCCAATTGACTTAGACCGCATGTCTTTGGAGCCACACGATCACGGGGAAAACATGCAAACTCTAAACAAAAATGCCAACTGACCCAGCAGAGGCTCTAATCAGCCACCTTCTTGTCAACTTCTTGAGACCCACTGGCTACCCACTGCGCCATCGTGACGCCCCCTTGCATATTCTGCCTGTAGTATTTTGTTCCGTGTGGAAATATTGATCATATTGAACTTATTGAAATATTGTTGTGTGCTGTTTCATGCCATTTGCGGCTGCTGTAAGTATTGTTGTAGTTTTTAGTATTTCTATATATTTATCATCAATACTTTAGTTTTAATTTAAGAGGTTATTGTTTCTCCTTTGGGATTGGCTTTGTTTGCCCTACTGCTTCCCTGGCTTGTTATTTGTTTTGTAATAATGCTATTGTTATTTAAACTGCCATGCTTTTGTTGTCTGCATTCATCTCTTGGCAAGCTTGGCCCGGCAATGTCTGATTACTTGCCTGGAAAAGGACGCTGGAGAGCCTCCCGAGAAACCCCTCAAACTCTAAATGTTTGAGTTAGTTAGAAGATTATTATATCTGTATGTTCACTGTGACTCTGGTTCATTTAAAAAAATTAACTAGGTCTTACCACCCCAAAGAATTTAAATTAATCATTAGAGCACTTTGCTTTGCTATTAATAATTTCCTGCAAGCCTGAACAAGTTTGGTGTCAGACTAGTGACAAGGACATAACTCTTTAAGCTTGGCTTTCTGGGTTGACTGGGTTGTAAAAGAGGCTGCTGGTCAGATATATAGGGCAAATCCTTACACACCAGGAAATGACTTTGACGATTGCATGTCCTGGAGACTGCTGTGTGCACCTGATAAGATATGCGAACGTCACTAATCACACACTTATTCGCTGCTGAATGTATTGAACAAAGCACAGATTCAAATCTCTAGTGTGCACGAGTTCACGCCTGTAATTAACATGAACAACCTTTATGGTAATGTAAGAGATTCTAATGCAACCTGTATTATTGATTCATGAGACATTAATCAGTGTGCATATTATAGATTTTCTTTTGATTATGATTAAGGGTTGACGGTGGGCCATGATTGTGAATGACTTACCTTGCTGTTAAATTTTTGACTCACATTTAATTTAGTTTGACACCTCTGCAAACTTTTTGTTTCTTTCCATTTGTGTGATTGATGATAAAGTCCTGTTGCTGTCGAGTCTGATTTACGGTAAATGTCTCAGTATTGATGCCGTCTCTGTGTACCCGTAACTTCTCGTTTAGGCAAGTGGAGTCTTTGATGCAGATTATTATTGAAGCAGAGTCTTTTACTCTCATTTTGATTTAACAGAGCACATTTTTATTTGTAATAGTGTTAAAGACAGTACACACATGTTAAACAGCGGTTTACTGCTAAATATAATTTTTACATTTAAGCAAACCAGCTCCATGCTGTTCATTTAAAAACAAAGGTAATATGCTGGTTACCAGAGCTGCCAGTAGTTTGCTGTATATGTTTATATATTGTTTGTGTGGTCTCTTATTTATGATCTCTAATTTTAGTTATAGTTATGTTCAACTCGAAATTACAATAAAAATAATACACATCATTTTTTTAACGATGTGAAAGAAATTTTTTCCCTATGTTTTAAGTTTTAGTTATTGTTTATTTAACATAAAACATACACTTTTATTCATTACCCCCCTTAATTCATCAACCCTTTTGGGGTGTAGAACAAAATAAAGTAAGAAACACTTAAATTTACCCATTTGAAATACCAATGGTGTAAGGAGCTGGATTAGGCTAGTGTTGTGAAGGTTAGTTTTTATATAAAAATGCTTGTGAAAACAGTCATTACCCTACACAACAATAGCCTAATCAAACTCCTCACCCCATTACTTCTATTCTGTCAAAAATGTCAATAGTATTCAGCTGGAGTCTCAAAACACCAGAGGTGGAGTAATGGGGCAGAGTCTACGAGACAGTCCCCTCTGCTGCCTGTAGCACAATACTGATCTCATACATATACAATGCTTTAGTGTGCATGGTTAAGATATGGAAGCTTCTTGGTTGGGTCTAAACCATAGACATAGTAAACTGAACATTCGTCCGGTTTGGGAAATGTTGATGTAGATGGGGTTAGATTAAGTTGTTGAAGACCCACCACTCTGGTACTAGTGCAGCTGAATATGTCTCACAAATATTCTTATGCTTGTTGTTTGCTAATGTTGCACTATTGCTCAAAATTTATGGGGGATTTGGGGGTTACAAGGGATTGCATACCCCCTCATCCCCATCATTACACTTTTTGGCTGGATGTTTTAGTTGATTATGATAGAAGTTTAGAAAAAAATATTTAGGATTTTTTTTTTATTTTGGCTGAAGCATAATGTCTGATTTATACATTAAATACTAATGTTTGATTAAATCCAGATACAAAATTGTCAAATTGTGGTTATTTAAAAAAATGTTTTACATTATGCATTTTAATTTTAATCATCAAAATGAAAGTTAGTACTCAAAACATAATTAATAATGCAATTTTGCTGTTAAACAAATCAGGTGATCTAGTTTTTGACGATGCATACTTCTCATTGTAGGTCTTTTAAAAAGTGACAACCGTTGAAAGTGGAAAAAATTATGGAAAACCATTATCTTTTTACTTGTATCATATTATCATGTTTGGATAGTGTTTGCTTCATTGCTCTGTCAGATTGTGAGCTGTTCACCTTGTGCACTTGGTTGTGCACTTGTGTCCCAAGCAAACACTTAAAAACCTTGAAAACACATCTACATGATGTCTTTAGATTCCAATTTTTTTATTGATGCCATTGTTTCCCCTGATTAATCATCATCTTTAAACCCACTGTTAGTGTCATACAACATATTGTTATGTATGTGTTTAGCATTCTTATGCTCCTGATTTATGACTTTTGGCATGCTTCCTTGCTGATCCCCGTGTCACCTTGTTTTCACAATCCCAGACCATTTCACATAAATTAAGCATGATTTAATTTAAATACACATTTTGGGAGAGAACAAATGACCCCAGATCAGAATGTGAGGATAATGAGGAATGTGTGACATAGTTAATGCGTTATACACAAAATTTTGAAGATAGCAAGAATTCGCCTATTTTACCAGAAACTTAATTACAGTTATAGTGGTAAACCAAGGGAATAAAATGCCAAATATATTTTGTTTCATTATCAATTATCTTGTTTACACTCTGCAATAGAATCTCCTGGATCATTTTCCCATGTTTTGGTATTGTGATGTCCAGATTTGTCTCATTCTTTGGGATGGTTTCCCTTCCTTTCAACATCCTGCCTGACAGAGGCAGACAGAGATTCAGGAAGAGGAGCTTCACTCTTCTCACCCTCCCTTCCTCTTTCCCTCCTCCCCATGAGTGTTTGCAGTGGTACGTCAGAGAGAGACTTGTGTAGATGTGTGTTTGGGTCTGAGCTAAGCGTGTGAGCCGGTGAGGAAACCGAAACATTGGAGAAACAAGACTCCACACAGACAGAAGAATTACGACGCTTGAATAATCCTGGGGTTACCTGATCTGCTTTTAAGCACCATTTATCTCTAAAACGTTCATCCTCGTAAAAACATGAGATTGCCATTCTGGAACTACTCTTCTCAGGACTCTTTGATTTTCAGATTGCTTTATTTGTTTTCCTATTCATCATGAAGCCAATATTTACTCTCTTGGCTCTTCACATGAAAGCAGCAGAAGTAGGTTTTTTTTAAATCTCAAATTTCCAGGCATTCAGTTGGAAGTCTTCAAATGGATTCAAACATGTGGAGCCAGCCAGGATTTTCCAACAACTGGCAATCTCACCCCTCTCATCCATTTTATCATGAACCCTGCAGGTAGGTTGGCTTGCTTCCTTTTTTGTAGATCCCGTTGGAGGAAATGTAGGTTTTGTTCCTTGTAATAATTGTCGTGCTGATGAGTCAAATCAGGTTGTATCTGTCTGAGAGTTTGGCAGGTTTATGTTGGATAATTCTAGATTAAATCAAAACCATGTGTGTCTGTGACTGGATTATGCTGAGTTGAGGATGAATTAACTGCTTTGCTCATGTCAAGGCATAGTGGAATCCCAACAGGTTTGGTTTAGCTGACAAGTTGAGTGAGTTCTGTAGAAATACAAGCAAACCTGTTAGAAATACTACTCTCTATTTTAGGAGTATACTTTGTTCTGTGGTCTGACAGCATACTTTTTAGTTTCTTTCTGCTGAATGCTTAGTATTCCTTAAATTCCAGTAGCAACATTCTTCTTTTATCAAAAAAATGTTTTGTCAGTGCCCCTATATAGATTGTCTAGATGACTTAGAAACTATAGAGAAAGGTTTTTAATTTAACATTTTCGAGTATCAGATTAATTTGAAATGTTTCTGTTAGTTTGTGATTTATTTATTTGGTCATTGCTGTCATTTGCAGCATTTTCCTTTATGTTTAATTACAACAAACTCATTGAGATGTTTTTTTTAATAACCACTATCTGAGCATAATGCTTGAGTTTCTCTTTTCTTCTCGTTGGAGGAGAGAATTTTAAGTGTAAACAAATGTGCTCTGACATTTTCTTGAGACATGAGAGTGACCAGTTTTTCACCCCAGAAAGAAGTGATGCAAGTTTGCCTTGGCTGGTGTTCAGTAGCATCTACTGTATTGGCAACATGTTGGTACAGCTGTTGTCTCTTGGATAGAAGGTTTCTGGATTTAGGTCAGCAAGTGCATTTTTAGTGTAGACTAATGGTTGTGTTGGCTCTAAATTTCTCTCAGGAGTGAATGTTTGTGTAAATGGTCTTGTGACCTGTCCAGAGTGTAATAGTGGTAGTGTCATCAGGGCTGATATTTTGGCCGATTCTTCAACGTTTTTTGATTGGTATTGGTTATCTTGATTTAGGCCAATTATGATGTACTCGTGTTTGAGACCTGAAATGGATCACTATGAAGTGCTAACATACAGTATTTCACAACAAAGTCACTTTTCCAAATTTCCAATCACAGCATAGGATAGACGTAATTAACACACCACAATACTTGCAGTATATTTTCATTACGACTGAAGCATGTCGACTCACATGCTTGTCTTAATTGTTTATATATTTTAAGAAGGTCATTAGGCTAGTGTAAAAGGATGAGATCAATGCGATGCCTTGCCACAGTGATTGTTTAAAATGAAAAGCTCATCAGAAGACTTTCTATTCTTCCCATTCCCAACGAGATTTTATTTATTTACATTTAAAATCTATGGTCTTCTAAATACGTATTTGTTTATTTGACTATTGACAAATGGTGTTAGTGAACTTGCTCATAAAAATGGCACATTGTATTTTTTATTGAAATTAAAGTAAAAACCAAGAGTTAACAGGCAATACCTGATGGTATAGCAGTTAGTGTGTGAAAATAAAAAGCCTTAAAAAAAGTCTTAATAAACCAATAAAAATGGCTTGTAGTGCAGAGTTCAAGGCTTGAGAGGCTTGGTCCCCAAAAAGAAGCCTCTTAAAATGTCTATACTAGTTCACTAGATATTCAATATAATTTGGTTATTAATTCATGAAAAAAATGAGACTCTGTTAAATTTAGTCTCAAAGTTGTATTGGGTTCTGGGTCTATACTACAGCTTGATGTTAGAGCTAATATGAATTTGATTATGTGCTGAGTTTACTCCGACTCAGTATCT
This sequence comes from Danionella dracula, assembly GCA_900490495.1. Taxonomy (NCBI): domain Eukaryota; kingdom Metazoa; phylum Chordata; class Actinopteri; order Cypriniformes; family Danionidae; genus Danionella; species Danionella dracula. The sequence goes on from UELW01000178.1 coordinate 9,351,064, forward strand.
GGGGTCATCACAAGAGCGGATCTACAGAGTGCAGCTCTTTTGGTTTCAGACAGCCCAAGTATTCAGCTCCTGTTTGTTGACAGAGTGAACAGCAATGTGTAAAGTGCAATTCTTAATACTTTTCTTGATTAAAAATGTATTTGGCTTTGATTAAAGCTTTAACATTCTTAATAGTTTTTATGATTCGTTTAAACTCTTATTTTCCATGCTTTAATTATTATAGCATATCATGAGCATTGTTAATGTAAACACCTTATGGGACACATAGATATATTTAAAAATATATTTTTGCCCATAAAAATAAATTTGCTAATGTTATATTGTTTTAAAATGTCGATCCTTTTACATTTGATAACCCTAACCCTAACCCATTAAAAACCCTTAAATTAATGTTATTTTCATCAATATCCACATATTAAAAAAGCCACATCTGTTCGAACTTTATGTAAAGTTATCTTGGAGTTTCCTCGAGCTCTCATTAACAGAAAAAAACACTAATAGCTCCCTTCAGCACCAACAGCCTCACCGACTCGATCCCAAGCTCTGTCCTCGCTAACAATTTTTTTTGAAAAGCATTTTAAGGATCAGAATTACTTTTTGTTTCTTCCATCGCAGCTGTTCGTAATATCTGTTTGGGGTTCTGTGTGTGATGACACTTCCTGCACCAACATAATATATACACCTAAAATGTATAAATTGCTGATACGCTCTTAGTTAACCATTTAAAATTGCCAGTTGTTGTTTTTTGAGTAGCAAAAAAAAAAAGAATGCCGTTAGCAGATTTAAAATGAGGCATTTTATTCTAGATAATCTAGATTAATGTCACCATTACATTGAGATTAATCGCTACAATTCTCTCTTTATATTTATATATTGTGTAACTTTAAGTGATTTTTAAAAATACAAGGTTTGTTCACATTAACATACTGTAATACTAAATTACTTATTGTTGTTTAGATTTTAATCAATTTGAACCTTGTGTCATTGTAACAGATGCAGAATGTTCTTTCAAAAGCATCTCTGTTTTCGCATCCTGAAAAGGTTTTGATGTTCAGCTCAGACATAATTGTAAGTATACTTTCAGTAAGATTAGTACTTGAACTGAGTCCCTTGACATATCAGGACCATAGTATGAGTACTTGCTTTTAATTTCTTATGGTGGTTATGTGTATATAAATTCAGCTCAGAGACAAATCATACAGCTCAGTCTTTTGGGATGATGCTCTGTTCCATTAACAATAAGGCAGAATTTTCACAAGGAGTCCATCTGCTTCCATAGGGTTGATGTGAGCCAATCATATTCCAATATGGGTCCCAGAGAGGCCATGCAGAGCCCCCAAAGTGGGCTAAAAAAAGTCCCCCACTTTTCTGAGCTGGATACTGCCTTGTAATTTATGCTCTGACGCGGCTCTGATTCATCCCGTGCCGGCAGAAGATTGAGAGGATCAAAGATCAGAGGGATCATCCAGATGTGTATGTGTGATTTGTCAGAGTCATCGACTTATTCCTGTCTCATATTCCTTGTTTCTGTTGCAAGTGTACATCAGACTACAGAATTGGAACATTTTTATGTATTTCAGAGGACTTGTTTGCACTGATGGGTAAAAATGTTATGCCACTGTTTTCAGACCTGCCTAGGACTTCTTGCAAGGTAGGGCTAAGTTGAAGTTTTTATGTTTGAATGAGAATGTTGGGGAACTCTGGTGTCATCGTTATGTATAACATGATCAAACCGAGTAGCTTTTTTTTAAACAGTTTATACATAGATTCATTCATAAAACTTATGATTACTATAAAAATATTACTACCTTTTTTCTATTTTAGTTTTAACAGGATTGTTTAAGGTATACAAAAATCCCTAATTTTAACACTTCTTACATCTTGTAAAAACCCTTTGAAGTAATTACCATTTCAAAGGAATATGAAGAAAATCGGTCATTGAGTGCAACACATTTTAAGATGGATTAATCCGATGACAAACAGACAGATGTTTATAAATGTAAAAACAGTATTTCTTGGAATGTTCCAATTCTTCATGGAAAACATTATTTGCATTGAGATAAACTGAATAGTTTTGCATTCAATATTCTATAACTGCAATATAGCTTATAGATAAAATATGTTTAAAGACAAACTAAAACATTGGGTAATTCTTTATATTTATAGCAACTCTTAATATAACTGGCTTAATATGATTGTTATTCATGTTTTATGGTTTTTAATAGAACCACAGTAACTGACAATGAAATATAATAATAGTTTAAAATAAAAATGAAATTGAAAATAATACTAATTGATGTGCGATATTGTGTTAAATGTTTTAGTCAACGTTTCATGTATTTTTGAAAATACTAAAGATTTATATTTTAAATAAATAAAACATCTCCAAAGCTCTATGTGTGACACTTGTAATCTAGAACACATAATTTTTCTCCTGTGCTGCCTATTATTTATTCAGGGTTTATGGTAAAATTCAAATGGATTGGAAATGTGCTGCCATGAGCAGGATAGCTTGGTCTGCTGGATTTTTATTCATGACAGTGTGGCGTGTAATGGAATGGTAATCATTGAGACTTTCTTGTGTATTTCTGTGTTTTCCCTCAACATTCTTGGTTTCCTTGGTACTCTACGACAAGTATTAATATCTAGTCATTAATCGCTTAACCCATGTTGCTCCAAGCCTGTAAAAGGTATAAACCAGGAGACCAGGCACTGCTTCTTTGACACTCACTTTAAAAAGAGGAAAACTTCTAAAGGTGTATATAAATGTTTAGTTTTGTTACTTTGGATAAAGAAGTCTGGAATTATATTTTTAGATGATACATTTAGTCTTGATTTGGTTATGGTTCAGATATGTAATATCTACAAAGCTAAAAGGACTAAACTTAGGCTTTGTTCGTAATGCTGGTCTTAATGCTCATTGCCAATTTTTTTAAAATATAAAATCAGTTTTTTTTTTCTGTTTGCACTTTCACATTACACACAATATGTTACTTGTATCCGTCCTGTGTTTGAAAACAATCCTGCTCACTGTGAGATGCACATGCGGAGTTCTTTGATCAAAAGAAAGTAAACCTGGACGAGAATGTTTTTCTAGGTGATTTTGTGGCTTATTTAATTTATTTCTGATCAAAGCCACTATAATTTCAACAGAATCATATTGAGAAGAAGAAAAAATATCTATTAGTTCTATTACTTCACTTTCCTTCCACTGACTGCTTTGAAACTTTCCATCCACTCCCAGAAATGTGATGTCTGTCCCCGTACAATGATGTAAAAGTAAAATAAGTGTGACCTGGCTGTTCAGACTAAGGTTGTATTGCAAAAAATCGAATGTTTATCAGATTGAGTTGTTCAGACTGTCCTGACAAAATCAGATACAGTTCGCATATGGCCAAAGAAAATCACTTTTGTCACAAATTGACACAAAGTCACTTTGGCCTGCAGTGTGAATAATGTATGTTGCATAAAGGAACAAAGCCTTTAAGGGATTAAAACAACTATATACAGATTTATGATGATCTTCCTGCTCAGCGTTCTGTCTTTCACACTTCCTCTAGTGCACTTTTGGTCAGATGAACAGTTATCAGCTGCTTCCACCTTTCACTGATGTTCACCAGGTAGGGGGGCAAGTGGCTACCAAGGCATGTCTCCCCGCCACCCCCTGCATCTGACCCTATTAGGGTGTCTATCCTTATCTGCTGTCCTTCCGCTTTATAAACAGCCAGTAGCTCGCTTTCTCTGCCTCCTCTGCAAGCTCCTTGATCACTTTCTGCAGCCTTGCCCCTGTTGTTCCTGTTGACCAAAGAGCTGGATAACTGCCCTGCCCACAAACCCAACCTTCACTTGGTGGGTAGATGTTGCCTATTCTACCTCTTTGCACTCTGCTGCCAGGTCCATGTACTTGAGCTGCCTTCACTCATGTGCAGCTGGTATGTCTTCATCCCATTGGACGGTCAACTCAATAATAAGGACCTGCTTGCCTGCTGTGAACCACATCACAATGTCTAGCCTTAGTGTTGGTTGCATGATCCTCCTTGAAGTTTCCTGTCTAGGTCAACACACATCTGCCTTGCCTTTCCATGGGTCAGCAGTTTAGCAATTTAAATTGAGCAATTTAAATGTTTAGGGTACCTAGCTGTTTGTCATGTGCAGCCAATTTTAGACAGGTTTTTGGACTTGCAAATCATGGAAAGGTTATAATCAGATTGCTCACACTAGGCAACCAGAGCCAAACCTGTGTATGGGATTGGTTCAAAGGAGCCAGGCTTAGTGTTAATACACATTTAGAGACCAGCTAGCAGATGTGTGAGAGCCATTATAATTAAATGAAATTGATGTTTGTATAAATATCATAACAGTTGGCTTAATTCCATTTGCTACATATGAGGTGTTCCTATGAAGAAAATAGTAGATCTCTACATTCATAGTGAGTGAGTGAGGAAGTGAGAGCCTATTAATGTTAACAAGGTCTTCTGGTGCCAATACAAGCTAAGTAGATAAGTTATCATAAAGTGATCACATCATTTTAAGTATGTAATAACTGTATATTTAAATACTTACACACCACATAAACTCTCATCCTCTAAACTTCTCGGTCTGTATTCTAAGCGGCTTATCTGACCTTTAAATGTCGCTGTTTAACAAGGGATTTGAGCAGTCCTCCAAACATACCCTTGCATGGACTTTTTGATTAATTCATGCCAGCTATGTCAACTGTCTAATTTTTCTACCATGGAATCCTTCACTGTAATAGAAAGATCCATTATAATTCCTTGTAGCGTCCTGTGGGATCACAGAATGTAAATCTGGCATCGGAAAAGAGTCAAGGCCAGCTGCAGAAATTCATTTTCTATTTAAATTAATTTGACGCCTTACAAAGATTGACGCTGATGTCAATTGAGCTGTGCAGAATAACAAAATGAGCATCATCTGTCTGTAGCATGAGAGAGGTCTAAATATAACATTGATGTGTGCAGGGGTGCACCAGGTGTTTGGGTTCATAGAATCACATGGTGTGATTTTATTTCTCAGGAAAGCATGAAAAATCATGTTAACTTTCTAAATAAATGCAGCGCTTAGGAGTGAACAAAACAGGCTTTGTTTAGTCATATATTTGAGTAATTTTTGCTCAATCCAGAGAAATGAGTGGGAGAGTCTGTTGCACATGTCTCAAATAATTTCAGATGTCCTGGTGGGTGGTGAACATTCCAGAATGAGAATGATTTACAATAATGTTACTCGTTGTTGGATATTTCATAACAGAAAGCATATATCAGTTTCTGTGAACCACTTAAATATTCTATGTTTAGTATTCTTACTATGTTTAATACAGTAAGAGGAGTTTGAAGTGGAAATGACACTCTAAGTCTCCATTTCTCCTTCCAGGCTTACTGGAAATAAGTGAGTCAGAATGGCTTTTGGTAAAAAAAAATATATGTATTGGCTGCAATTCTGCTACTTTTAAAGAAGGTTTGTTTAGTCTCAATACAAAAATATAATGAGATTTGTCAATACTAAGTTATTAGTTGATTTATTCATCAAATTTGTTGAGTTTTGTATTGTAGTTAATGTGCTCATATAACTATTTACTAAAATCAATAAAGAAAGGTTTTGTGAGGGCAGTTAAGTTTTAATGGCTTAGCAAATTCGTAATTTTTTAATCATCTTTTGTATAGATCACTTAAACAGATAAAAAACGTAGGTGTACAAAAATGTACACTTTATGTAAGCATTCACATAAATTAACAATATAAAGGAAACTTAGCAAGTGCTGCAGTACAGTATTCTGTATGTAGTATTGCAACAGAACTTATTTAGGCCATCTGCCTAAAAATTCTGAGAATAAATAAGAAACAGAACATTTAAAATAAAAATATCTGCAGTAAAATAATCTCCATGTTGGTCTGTAATTGTTTGTCTTCAACAAATAATAGACCATCAAACTTGTGTCTGCTATTGTATTTTTACATTCTTACGTAGAAAAATGTGTCTATCTAGAACACATGTGTCAAACGTGTATCAGATGTGGCCCGCCATGTAATCTAATGTGGCCCGCGAGAGCTTAAAAGTTTTAAGTGCCTAAAAAAAATAAAAAAATACATTTCCCTCAATGCCTTTCACCTGCGGTAGCCGCAAACGGTGTTTCCGCATCCATATTCACGTGTGAAACTGCAGAGCTGCCAACTCTCACACATTGAAAGTAAGACTCATGCATTTGAGGGATCTCTCACGCCACACCTATGATTTCTCACGCTAAAATAAATTTCAAGATTTGAAATGGGCACAGCTAATAGTTTATCTGTGATCTGTTTTTTGAGCCTGATGATAAAAGATGATGATTGATAAGCTATGTCTTCAGTTTGTGACGTTTTTTTTTTCACTAAACAAATTACACCAATGAGCTCTGATAAATGCCATCTGCTGGCTTGCTGCCGTACTGCGAGATGGTGCCTCAGCCACAGCGTTGCCAGTACCGACATGAGTGTGACACCCCTGATCTAGAAAGATCTCCGTACTTAATAGGTAGAGGATTGCAGTACATACAGTTGTGTTCAAAATTATTCAACCCCCAATGCTGTGAAGGGATGTCACATGTGGATGTCAACGAGCAGCAATCAAGCATAATAAGCACCAATTAGGCAGATTTAAAATTACTGTGATAATCAGCTCCTTCTAGACCTCCATGCCAGAACTCCCAGACGCACCTCCTTGCTGTCCCCAAAGAATAAGAAGAGTCGACTGCATTATGCAAAAAGTCATGTGGACAAACCACAAAAGTTTTGGGACAGTGTTCTGTGGACTGACGAAACAAAATTAGAACTGTTTGGGCCCATGGATCAACGCTATGTTTGGGGGAGGATGAACAAGGCCTATGAAGAAAAAAAACTCCTTGCCTACTGTGAAGTATGGTGGGGGGTCAATCATGCTTTCGGCTGTTTTACTTCTACAGGTACAGGGAAGCTTCAGCGTGTGCAAGGTACCATGAATTCTCTTCAGTACCAGGAGATATTGGATGAAAATTTGATGCAGTCCGTCATAAACCTGAGGCTTGGGAGACGTTGGACCTTTCAACAAGACAATGATCCCAAGTAGGGCTGAACTATATTCTGTTTTGACATCGACATCGCTATGTGCGCATGCGCGATAGTCACATCGCCGGAATATATGATGTGAGGGGTAGCAAAACACAAGTTTGTTGTATGGCTTATTGCTGGGGTGACATGCACGTTCCGCGTGCCTGCACAGTGATTGGTTCGCTGTGCCGCTGCACACCGCTCACAGCACACACACATTCACTAATAAAAATGCGCGACGAAGAGGATCCGTCGCAAAAAGATGATTTCGTACCAAAAAGAAAGTCGAAATCATCTATTTGGGACTATTTCGGCTACAAAAAGGAGGATGTTGACCAAAAGGAGGTATTTTGCATGGATTGTCATAAAGTTGTGGCCACGAAACATGGAAACACCACCAATTTGTCTGATCGCTTAAAACGGCATCACAAAGCTCTTATGACGAATACAAAGCCATCAGAGAGACTTTTCAGTACTAGTGGCAACATTGTCACTTGACAGCGAACCTGTCTCAAGCCTGAAAAAGGTTGATAGACTTGTGTTCTTGGCTAAAAACCTTGAGTAAGCAAAGAATCCATCATACATAAGAGTGCATGATCACATGCTAAAGAATACTAAGTTTTATTTTATTTTGTTTAGCCATGATTATAATCATGAGCACTGTATAACCTTGGCAGTTTTGCTAAGAAAAGTTGATTTAAAAACAAAAGATTGTGAACCAAAATACTTATAAGTTGTTTTATTTAAAAAAAAAATATTTAAGTTATGTTATGAACCAATTAGGGGGGTTAGTGTTGTAAATGTGTTCAGATTTTCTGTTTACAGGAATATGTTCTCTAATCTGCTTAAAAGATTTTATACAAAATGTATTAAAGTTTTATTTATTTTTGTTTATTTTATATATTTAGCCATGATTATGATGACAAACACCAAAACTGTTTTACTTTGGCCTTTACTTTAGTTTTTTTAATAAAAAATATATTTATTTAAATTCATATTGTTGTAAACCAATCAGGGGTTTGGTTTAAAGCTGCTATTTTATTTAAAATTGTTCTGCTTTTGTGTTTACAGAAATGTTCTGAAAATTTTTCGAATAAAATATTAAGTGACCTTTTTGTCTCTTATAATGTAGCTTGCTTATTAGTGAAATTATTAATATGTAATTATTGATTTTAGCCTGGATTGATGGCTCTCAATATCGCAATATATATCGTTTGGAAAAAAAATATCGCAATGTAACTTTTTTCCAATATCGTTCAGCCCTAATCCCAATCATACCGCCAAGTCCACTAGAGCATGGTTGCAGATTAATGGCTGGAACATTTTGGAGTGGCCATCACAGTCACCAGACTTAAATCCGATTGAGAACCTCTGGTGGGACTTAAAGAAAGAAGTTGCAGCGCGCAAGCCTAAGAATGTGACTGAACTGGAGGCTTTTGCCCATGAAGAATGGGCGAAGATACCCGTAGATCGCTGCAAGACACTTGTGTCAAGCTATGCTACACGTTTAAAAGCTGTTATAACTGGAAAAGGATGTTGTACTAAGTACTAAGGTTGAATGTCACTTGGGGGTTGAATAAAACTGATAATGATGTGAGCACAGAAAAGACATTTGTGGTTATTTCATCCTGAAAGTTATGTTATATTTGTCTGACTTACAAGTGGCTCTTTGATTTAATTGTAAAGAAGATGACTGAAATGATCAAAATCAATGTCAAACTGGCCAAAACACTCAATTTCAGTGGGGGTTAAATAATTTTGAACACAACTGTAGTATGGATCAAGCTCTTTTATGAGTTGTTGAAAACCTGCATCACAGATACTGAAAACAGCTGCAATCTTTAGCAATCAACATCCATATGGCATTTAATTTTTTATGTCTTTGAATCAGTTTGGTTTGACTGATTGAAAGATTAGCACAGGGTCTGTTGTTTTTCCGCTGTTTTTCAACAGATGCTAGATTTTAAAGTAAAATTTGATGTTTATTCTCTAATCTGGCTGAATATGAATTATTTGTTAGAGTTGAATTGAGCCAGGTCAACCTACAATCTGAACTCGATTCTACGTGTGCAAACACAGATTGAATGACTAGACTACAGTGACACATCTTAGGTTTGACAAAACCTTCCCTTTCTTTTTGGCTACGTGGGTGGTTTGTTTGTTAGGGGGGTGCACGTGGGCATGATTCCAGTGACTCATTCAGCCCAGTAATCAAGAGGGAATAATGGATTTGAGAAGAATGGAAATTGGACGTTCAGGTGGAAATCAGCTCTAAGAGTTTTTCGCCATTTTCTTAACTTGCCTCTTTTTTCATATATACAATGTATATTCTCCTCTTTTTTCATATATACAATGTATATCCTCCTCAATAACAAAAAAAATCTCCTGCCACAGAGGGGGAGGGGCTCACCGCTGTGCCTTGAGCTCCAGTAGACACTTTTAAATTGAGATCTGTTTCCTCTGCCCTCAGTGGACCTCCGCCTCTGTTTTTATTTCAGACATTGTGAAACAGTTGTATGCTCCTCAACAACATCAGTAAACACAGAGGAACAAGAACAGACTCAGAGCATCTTAATTAGATTTGTTATTTTTTTCTCTCTCTCCGTTCATGCCTGCTAGGCTTTTTATCACATCTAAATAGCAATAATTACCAACTGTTTTTCAGAGAGAAATGCTAACACATACCAACTCGTTCAGCATATTCTTGCTCTTGGGCTACACATTCAAAAACTAATAATTTTTCTCTGACCTTGTCTGTTAGGGTGACAGATTGCAGGTTTTTCTTGGTGTACTTAAGTAGACAGTTATGTGAAGACTTTTTCTCAAGAAATTGGATATTTCCTCATTAAGATTGCACACTGGGTTCAAATTGAAAAATTCACAATTTTTCCCCAAAATTTCTTAGAAACGGCTCAACATTCAGACTTCCACTAACTGGATCTTAATATGAAAAATAGTAAACAAACTTAATTTTAGGGGAGTTACAAAGACTGAAGAAAAATCCACAATTTATGAACGTGACCTTGTGGATTGTTGGAAAAATAGTATTTTACTGATTAATTGTTTAAAAGGCAAAATGGCAAAAATGGATTCTCTCAGGATTTGGTGTTTGGGAAAAATAAAAGTAAAGTTGTTTTAATAATTATTTGATTAGTAATTTTATTTTAATAAGTTATTTTATTAGTAATAGTTTATTATGTTTAACATAATTTTTGTAATGTTTGGCTAAGGGTACAAAAGGCTTATCAACTCACATTGTTTTAAGGGATATTACTTGATTTCACATACGTCTAGGTTAGTGTATTTAAATATTTTGTATTAAAATATTTTGGATGAAATTTTTCAAAACAGTTGGCCAATTCTAGAGCATAAACGGAAATTATTCCCCTGAATTTAGCCTGATTGACCATGTTTTTCAATTATTTTCATTTTTCAATAAAACTCAATTTCAATTAATTAGATTGGAGCCTTATCATCAAATATCTTTTGGATATTTGGATCTCCACAATATATGTGGATGAACACAAATTTTCAGTTTTACTTTTAAGTATTGTATTTGTTTAATTAAATTACTGAACTACCTGTTTGAGCTTTCTTGAGAGAAAAACACTCCCTGTGAGCAAAAATCCAATCATTGATCACTAAAGTTGGGTGAGATTAAGGTAATGGCTATGGTGGCAGCAACCACCACTATCTTTCAAACATTGACTGTATACAACATGGACAGAGTGTTGTGTGACATCACCCATAGGTTTCTGGCAAAGTGAAAAGAAGCACAAACATTCAATACTTGAAAATGCATCCTCAGAGTCGGGACATGGCCATCTGATTGAAGGCTTCGGATTGACTGAATGTTTACATGTTATATATTTTAAACAAACTAATTTTTTAATAATTCACTGACGTCAGAGTGTTCATGAAGGTCAAAACTAGAAATTTGAATCCACAAACCTAAAGGAGCCAGGGGTGGAAATATGTTTTTTTCAGCACCAAAGTTGAGCAGTTTTAGCATTGGAGTGAATGAAAACATTCTCTCTTTTGGAGTCAGCCTCAATTCCTTGAGGAATTGCAGTTCGGTCACTTCCTATCACCCATCAAGCAGGAAAGCAGGAGGTTACCCCTTGCTTTCAAATCTGCAGGCACAGTTTGTATTTGGTTTTGTAAATGATGCCAGGAAAAAAAATTCTTTAAACAAGATTTCAAGCTAAAATAATTATTTAAAATGGCAATTACGGCTTGTGTGCTCTGAAAAAGTAACAAAGGGAAAGAGAGCTTAGAGTGAAAAGAATTGATGGCATGATAATAATAACATTTAATTTTCCAAGCCATCAGAACCTATTCTAAAACTGAGTTAAATAACAAGGGACAAACAGAGTTTCATGTGTTGGTAAACCATGCTCCCTAACCTTAATATAAGGAATTGCTTGAGATTATTCTCTGAGCTTTAGTTTTATGGTGCTTCTTTCATCTTGCCAACTGGGAGGAAATGGTAGCCGGGTGCAAACAGCTGCTCATAGACACTAAGACAAACTAGGGCATGGCCAATGGGGTAAAGAAGGTGCTTGCAATTGGAACACCAACATTCACATTAGAAAACCCTAGTCTATCAGATCCAGTCATTTTGTGGTGGTAGATAAATGATGCCTGGGAGAAAAAGCTAAACATGCCTTAGCGGCTTCCCAGGCAATTGTAACACCCAACCCATATACATTATCTTAATACTAGGTATAAATGAGCCAGTTTATAAGAAAGAGTTATGAGGTTGGTTCCCATAAAAGGTTTATAGCTTTACAAATGATAGGGGAGCTGTGAAGTCAGGAGATTGGTGGGTGAAATAAATGTCATCAAGGCAATAATGCAGTTCAATACAAAGGCTTGACCTGTGATAGAAAAAAACACTGTTCTGTGTTGGAACACTAGTTCAAGAAAATATTAAATCATTGTTGTTGGTTTTGTTTTTATTTTCATTTCTGTTTCATTTTCATTTCATTATTTTATCATAGATGTTTAATCAGTGACTTCTCTGTAATTAGTTGTTTTTGTAGCAAAAAGTCAATGAATAGCTCATGAAAAGCTTGCATGTAAATGTGTGCAAATGAAAAGCTTGTCATTAAAATGTAGTCAGTTGTGATGCATTTTTGATTTTTTAAATTAAGTGGTAAATAAAGATCTTTGCTTGAAAAACAGACTTAACATACCATACAAATCTATTTATTCTTATTTTATAAATAACATAAAGTTTAAGATGTTGGTTAACACATATGGACAGGTAAGAACAAACGTTTTATTTTTGTCTGTTAACTAGGAAAACAGGTCTGTCTAGACAGGTATCACTGCAAGCGTGAAGCTGCTTTGCTATTTGCAAATACTCATTTGAATAGCGCATTATCTGAGCCGTTCTGTTTACAGTAAACTTTTCTTCCGTCTCTTGGTTTAAGGTCGTGTTCGCAGATATATGATCTGAGATTAGATATAAAGCCAGAGAAAGGGATATTCCCATGCCAAGAACAGGAAGTTTTTTTTTTTGTTTAAAAAAATGTATACTCACAAACTACATTAAAGTAATCAATTAAAGCAGCAGCGCTTGTTAGATTGTAAATGATACATTTTCATTTTAGTTATTTTAAACTCAACATGGGTAGCATGGTGGATTAGGGGTTAGCATTGCAAGCTTTCAGCAGAATCTAGCCACAGGGGTTTCAAGCCAGTGACTTCTGTGCCGGTCCCAAGCCTGGATAAATAGAGAGGGTTGCGTCAGGAAGGGCATCCGGCGTAAAACATGCCAAAACCAAATATGCAAGTCATCAATACGATTTCCATACCGGATCGGTCGAGGCCCGGGTTAACAACGACCGCCACCGGTGCTGTTGACCTACAGGGTGCCGGTGGAAATTGAACTACTGTTGGTCAAAGAAGGAGAGGAGGGAGAAGGATTCGTAGGCAGAGAGAGAAGAGGAAAGGCAAGAGTATAGGTCTGAGAATAGGGACTCTCAACGTTGGTACAATGACAGGGAAAGGTAGAGAGCTGGGGGACATGATGGAGAGAAGGAAGGTAGATATTCTGTGTGGCAGGAGACCAGGTGGAAGGGTAGCAAAGCACGTAGTATTGGAGGGGGATACAAACTGTTTTACTATGGTGAGGATAGGAAGAGAAATGGGGTAGGAGTGATCCTAAAGGAGGAGTTTGTGAGGAATGTTTTAGAGGTGAAAAGAGTGTCTGACAGGGTGATCAGTTTGAAGTTAGAGATTGAAGGGGTGATGTTGAATGTAGTGAGTGGTTATGCTCCACAAGTAGGCTGTAAGCTGGAAGAAAAGGAGAGATTCTGGAGTGAGTTAGATGAGGTGATGGAGAGTATTCCCAGAGGGGAGAGAGTAGTGGTGGGAGCAGACTTCAACGGTCATGTGGGCGAGGGCAACAGAGGTGATGAGGAAGTGATGGGCAGGTTTGGTGTTAAGGAAAGGAATCCAGAAGGACAGATGGCGGTGGACTTTGCCAAGAGGATGGAAATGGCTGTAGTTAACACTTATTTCCAGAAGAGGAAGGAACATAGAGTTACCTACAAGAGTGGTGGTAGGACTACGCAGGTGGACTACAGGTAGACGAGCCAATCTGAGAGAAATCACTGACTGCAAAGTAGTGGTAGGAGAGAGTGTAGCCAGACAGCATCGGATGGTGATGTGTAGGATGTTTCTGGTGGTCAGGAAGAAGAGGGGAGGAAAGATGGAAAAGAAGACCAAGTGGTGGAAGTTGAAAAAGGAAGACGGTTGTGAGGAATTCAGACAGAAGCTGAGACAGGCTTTGGGTGGTCAGGAAGAGCTTCCAGAGGACTGGGAAACTACAGCAGAAGTAATCAGGGAGACAGGTAGGAAGGTGCTAGGTGTGTCAGCAGGAAGAAAGGAAAGAAGATAAGGAAACATGGTGGTGGAATGAGGAAGTACAGGACATCATCCAGAGGAAGAGGCTAGCTAAAAAGAAGTGGGACATCGAGAGGACTGAAGAAAGTAGGCAGGACTACAAGGAATCACAGCGCAGGGTGAAGAGGGAGGTGGCAAAGGCCAAACAGAAGGCATATGTTGAGTTGTATGCCAGGTTAGACACGAGGGAAGGTGAGAAGGAATTGCACAGATTAGCGAGACAGAGATCGGAAGGATGTGCCACAGATAAGGGTGATTAAAGATAGAGATGGAAGGGTTCTAACAAGTGAGGAGAGTGTGCAGAGAAGATGGAAGGAGTATTTTGAGGAGTTGATGAATGAGGAGAAAGATAGGGAAGAAAGGGGGAAGAGGTGAACATTGTAGAGCAGGAAGTTGAAGAGATTAGAAAGGATGAGGTGAGGAAGGCTCTGAGGAGAATGAAGAGTGGAAAGGCTGTTGGTCCAGATGACATCCCTGTGGAGGTGTGGAAGTGTCTAGGAGAGACAGCAGTGGAGTTCCTATCTAGGTTATTCAACAGGATTCTAGAGAGTGAGAAGATGCCTGAGGAATGGAGAAGTGTCCTAGTGCCAATCTTTAAGAACAAGGGTGATGTGCAGAGTTGTAACAACTACAGAGGTATAAAGTTGATGAGCCACACAATGAAACTCTGGGAAAGAGTAGTGGAAGCTAGGCTAAGAAGGGAAGTGGATATTTGCGAGCAGCAGTATGGCTTCATGCCCAGGAAGAGCACTACTGATGCAATTTTTGCTCTGAGAATGCTAATGGAGAAGTACAGAGATGGTCAGAAGGAGCTGCACTACGTCTTTGTGGATTTAGAGAAAGCGTATGACAGGGTGCCGAGAGAGGAGCTATGGTCCTGTATGAGGATGTCAGGAGTGGCAGAGAAGTATGTCAGAGTAGTTCAGGATATGTATGAGAGGAGTATGACAACAGTGAGATGTGCTGCAGGTCAGACGGAGGAGTTCAAGGTGGAGGTGGGGCTACATCAAGGATCGGCTTTGAGTCCCTTCTTGTTTGCTATGGTGATGGACAGGTTGACAGATGAGGTCAGACAGGAATCTCCATGGACAATGACGTTTGCAGATGACATTGTAATCTGTAGTGAGAGTAGAGAGCAGGTGGAGGGACACCTGGAAAGTTGGAGGTCTGCTCTAGAAAGAAGAGGAATGAAAGTCAGTCGTAGTAAGACAGAATACTTGTGTTTGAACCAGAGGGAGGGAAGTAGAACAGTGAGGTTACATGGGGCTGAGGTCAAGTAGTTGGAGGAGTTTAGGTTTTTGGGGTCAACAGTCCAGTGCGACGGGGAGTGTGGAAAAGAGGGGAAGAGGCGAGTGCAGGCAGGTTGGAGTGGGTGGAGAAAACTGTCAGGGGTGTTGTGTGACAGAAGAGTGTCAGCAAGAATCAAAGGAAAGGTGTACGGAACAGTAGTGAGACCAGCTATGATGTATGGGTTAGAGACTGTAGCAGTGAGGAAGAGACACGAGGCAGAGATGGAAGTAGCAGAGATGAGGATGTTGAGGTTCAGTTTAGGAGTGACAAGGATGGACAAGATTAGGAACGAGCACATCAGAGGAACAGCTCAGGTTGGTTGTTTTGGAGACAAAGTCAGAGAAGCCAGAATGAGATGGTTTGGGCATGTGCAGAGAAGGGATAGTAGTAATATTGGTAGAAGGATGTTGAAGATGGAGCTGCCAGGCAAGAGGGCGAGAGGAAGGCCAAAGACAAGTTATATGGGTGTGCTGAAGGAGGACATGAAGGTAATTGGTGCAAGAGTAGAGGATACTGAGGCCAGAGTTAGGTGGAAACAGATGATTTGCTGTGGCGACCCCTAAACTGGGAACAGCCGAAAGAAGAAAAAGAAGAAGAAGAAAATTGCAAGCTTTCAGCAAGCAGGACCTTCTGAAAGGTGTTAGCATGGTCTCTCATGCTTGTGTTGTTTTGAGAGTACCCTTGTTTTCTCCAATTGCACTTAAATATGTATATGGCACTTTGTGTGTGCATAAATGCCCAAAATCGTAGAAGTGACTTTTGAGATTGCCAGAGATTGAGAAAATACAAAAATAAAATAAAAAAAAAAAACAGATGGTTAAGCTCAAACGCATGAAAGTGATGATTATGATTTCAAACAATGTTGAAGCATAATGTTTTTTATGCAAACAATATTTGTATGTGTTTTTGATTTTATGATATAGGTCTTAAATTTCATTCTTAATGCTCTTTAAAAGGTCTTAAATCTGATCTTGTGAAACCTGCAGAAACCCCATTATAATGAAACTCTTATGGGGAGACAAAAATTTCAGCATATAATTAATTTTGGAGCCATAGAGTTCTTGTTGAAATCAGAAAATTCAACACCCAATGAGAGAGTGGTGAGAGATTTGTTAAGTGTAAAACTGTTAAGTGTACTGTAGGTACAGGCAATACTTTAAATAAGGTTTAATTATAATAACTAAAAATGTGATTTATGGATGAGCTGAATTTAGTGTGTCTTTTTTTTTTAAGTCAGTTATTCTGCAAAACCAAGAAGGGACAGTTTATTCTTGTATCTTTCAAATATATTGTTTTGTTGCAACATATTGAATTAAATACTTTCAAAGTTCTATATCACAATAAATCATTGATGTACTTGTTATTAAATGTCATTTGAAATTTCTGTGTCTCTACCAATGTGTGAAATAAAAACCCCACAGACTGTATGGAACAAAATGTGAAAGTGACTTTTTATTCCAGCTGTGTCTTTTCTGTCTGATTCATCTATCTGATCCCACTTGCATTTTCCTCTACCCTACATCCAGCCTCTCTGACTGCTGCAATCGATTTGGAGATAAGAAGCCTTCAAAATCTTATTGCACGCTGCCAAAAATCTCCAAGCTGCATGATGGATTATGTCAAATTGCCATCTATATTTATCCATGAATGAGCTCAGTTTGCCACAGTTGCCTGTTGTTGACTCTAAAATGACTGCCTTGGGTTGACCTGCAAATTATTTGTGACATATAGGTGAAAATATTTCTAATTTAACTTTTATACACTTTCAAAAGCTGTATAAGGAGCTTTGAAATGTCACATATCTGTCAAAAGGACAGTGGGCGGCTGACTGTCTATTGCCATTTTATGGCATATGTGTAAAACTTTATACTCAGCTGCAGCATTAATTGCAAGCACCTTATGTGCATGTCATGTCTGAAAACAATAGGTCTGTCTTTGTTGAAACATGGCTGGAATAAAAGTGTGCAGGTTTTAAATGCTATGTTTGTAGTCACTCACCATCTATATACATAATTATGTTGTTGATAAATTTTAGTTGAAAAGTTCTTGTCAGCGTCATGGTGGTGCAGTGGGTAGCACGGTCGTCTCACAGCAAGAAGGTTGCTGGTTCTAGGCTCGGCTGGGGCAAGTGGCATTTCTGTGTGGAGTTTGCATGTTCTCCCTTTGATCGTGTGGGTTTTCTTGCCCATAGTGTTAAAAGAGTGAATGTGTGTGTGAATGTTCCCCAGCGATAGGTTGCAGCTGGAAGGGCATCCGCTGCGTAAAACACATGCCAGAGAGTTGGCGGTTCATTCCGCTGTGGCGACCCCGAAAGGGAAGAAAGCTGAGATGAATGAATGAAAGTTCTTGTCACAAGGTCATACACTTTTCCTCAGGATGTATGCCTTTGCCTCTCCACAAATAACAAAATAGCTCTTTTGTTTTATTTATTTGATTTTAACACTGAATGTAGGTAGTGAGCAACCGTCTATGTGCAGTCTGTCTATGTCTGAAGCATTTGTGGAAATGTGGAATATTAAAGCCAACCACTAACAGCATCTACGGTGAACAGGAACACAAATAATTTCTTGTCTTTTCGTGAACAGAAAATAAGCAGCCAAAAGCGCAGATAACAGAACAGGTCACAAAACTGGCCAACTTCAACCTGATACTGTAGTTTAGAAGAGGCAGTAGACCAGATTATAAAAACTCTAGTGACATGTGTGGAATGAAACATACGCTTGAGATACATATCAAACACAGCTAATCGTTAGCAGTCAAACACTTCAGTATTGTGATGGAGGACTGATCCCAAATATATTGTATCTACAATAACCAAACACACTCAACTATAGCCACCTGTTTTCCCTCTGGTTTAATCCTCTCCGGTCACAAAACAGAGCCAAATAATGTATTGTTTCAGATGCAGCCCATATACAGCCAGAGCTACATTTGAATAATTAACTCTGATGTGAACATGTACTAGGATTCCAGGTTAACTTGTCGTGTACCCATTGCAGTCTCAATAAACACTAAATAAAACAAAGACACTAGTATAAATAGCCAGACGTGATTGCTTATGATCTTGCATAGCTAGACCTTCCGGTAAGGTTTGTGGGGTTTTGGCTGCTTTTTTTGGTCAAGACCAAAATAGCGTCATGTTTTGAAAATGTCACCAAATCAACTGACGGACATACAAAAAGCTAGCCTTGGAAAAAAGGTAAAGACAACATATAACACAAATTTACAAGAATAGATCAATGATGTTCTATAATGGAATCAAAGGGGCACACAGCTAGTAAAATAATCTTACAGCTGAACTTTGCTCCGAGCAAAACAGAAATAAATTTGACAATCGCTTCTCCCAGAAATCCAGATTAATTTAACCAATCAGATCAGGACTTCAGGATTCTTGAAGTGTCTGCCATAAAAAAGCTCCAAACCCATTAGATCTTTAGCCAATGTTTCCTGGGATGATGTCTGAAGCTGACACTAGAGGTTGCCTAACAGACCCGAGCAGTTGTTGATAAAGCTTGATAAGCCACAACCAATCAGGTACGCTACAAATTGGCTAGTTAACAAGCAAAAACAACAGCCATACAGTGTATTGAGTGTATTTATGTGCTGGTGTTGGTGATGATGGTGCAACTTCTGGGATTTCCAGAACACTTATTGTTCAGTTTAATGTTACCAAATACAATAGTTAAAATATGCAGGAAATAAACAAACTTCACATGCGTCATAGTTGCTCTATTCCAGACCATTCTGTAACATTACACGCCTACATACTACCAAAAGGTAGTATGGGCAAAATGCCAAGAGATCCTTAATTAGTGCAACAGGTGTTTCATGATGATTGAATAAAAAGTGAGCAGTGCAGTAGCCCTTCAAAACTAGAGTTGGCGGTCACTAATACAGAGACATAGTTGAAGTGGAAGTTAGATCAGTTAATTATAAAATAATTAATAAAAAAAAAACTCTTGTAAACCACATATAAGTAAGGGATATACCATGTTTAAACATGTTTTTTTTTTTTTTTTTTTTTTTTTTTCAATTTGAAATGCGCAACGAGGAGGCGAAGAACCACCCGACGCACAGCGGACTAGACCATGTCATATATTAATTGTAATGCAGCATATTTCTAATTTCTGTTTTTCGTTGGTTAGTTTCTGTCTTTGTTTGTTCTGTTTTTTCAGGTGCTGTCAGGCATGTTCGTCGATAGATGTTAAGTTTGTATATTTTTTATGCTGGGGAGGTGACTAGCACCTGCCTCAGACAGCAAGGCTCCCAGGGGTCTCACAGAGGGAATTCCTATTTACTCTACCTGATCCTCACTAGGACTTTGTTAAGCTGCTTTGAAAGCAACTGCTAAAGAAGCGCTATATAAAAACTTGATTAATTAAGGCAAAAAGGTATTAGAAATATAGAAATGTTTGAAATACTGATTATCTCAATTATTTATTATCATCATTATAATTTTCCCATAATTGAGCAGCTAAAAACTAAATAGCAAAAACAGAATAGAATGAAAGAAAATGAGATGGTGAAACATTAGTAACCGCAACTTGCAATAACAAAATTGCTAAATTTTTCAGTTCCAAATTAAGAGACCATAGCAATGAATCCTAAACCAAGAAAAAAGTAACCTGCTGTTGAAATATTTAAGAATAAAAGGTTTGGAATAACATTCAACAGCGTGGAACTAAATGGAATTTCGGGGAATTGGCAATTTGCAATTGGCCACAGTTAATGGCGATTACCCGACATCTTACCTTTTATAAATGACCTAAGCCCATTTTCCATCTGATGATTTAGAAAAAGCCCGCAACCATCCTCTTTGTGGGGATGTTCTCGAGCCCGGGGAAAGCTCGCCGAGTACGCTTCCTATTGCTCACCAAAAATGCTTGCGACTGGCGCATTTTATGTAAGCAAGCTATGAAACTATTTATGGTTGTGATGCTCTACATAGAAAAATGGACCATTATTAGGGAGAAATCCTTAGCTGGTATTGGAGTCTAGAAATCCTGTTAAATTCTCCTTAATATGAGTATCTCTTTACCCCTGTTATGTAAGAGATGGCTTAACTTGGCATAGTTTTCTAAAATTAATAACTCCAACTCTACTTATTTTTAGATACAATTAGGCCCCAGCTACATTTTCATTTGGGCGCAGACTCTATTCTTATTACTGTCGTGGCAGACCCAAGCAAGCAAGGTCTGGCTGTTTCCGAGGACCTTATTTTAACATAGACGTGTCTTATATAGTATATAGATTATTATTAGCTCTGTGTACCCATCTGCAGTACAAAAATCACAGTGACTTTTGCATAAAAGTCTGTAAAGTATACACCTGTTGTGCTCTTAACGACTGTTTTTTAAGCAATGAAGGAAGCTATTTGCCTGCAGGACCTCATAAATATAATTCTGAATATAGATTAAAAGAATTGTGCATGTGCAGCACAGCGTGTCAGTAAAATGATTCTGTTCTGACCACTGTTTTGATGCATTAGGAAACAGAAATCCATTAAAACATCCCAAAGCATTTTACAGAGTCACATTCATTATGCAAATGTATTTGTTGCGAGTTGTTTTTGTGACAAACCTTGTCATTATGTTGTTAGAGGCACTTAAGCTGTCAGATTAGATGTCTTGATCCATTTTTTTGTTGTTTTGATCCTCAATTTGTAGCATTTTAACAAAATAGCTTGATTAACAACAGTTACATGGAGTTCATTATTTTGAAATGTAGCAGCTTAGCTCTTCGGTCAAACATTATGTGTGTCACGAAGTAGAAAACAAATTGCATATCACAAAATTTGTCATTGTTTTCTGATTTGACTCTACGTACACGGTTATTTTATAACCTCACTTTTTTTTAACCGGAGCAGCGTTGTCACTGCAATTATTTATTTAAATTAAATATTAAAATTAATTATTTAAATATTTATTTATTTGAAAATGCCGGACAAAGTGTTTTTTTTGGAAGCGCTACTGATTTGTTTCCGTGTGGACACGATAACCTCGCAAATTCTGGTTTGACGGAGTTATATGAGCTTTTTAACTGATGCAGCAGCATTTTCTCAGCTCTATATGGAGACAGAGTAAGGGTTTGCACTCAGGCTAATGCTGTTTTAATTTAATAGCGTCACAGAACAGATGCATCAAACCATTACAATGTGTGTATTATTACTACAGACGCGCTCACCTTGTTCAAATGCAAAAAATGCCTCAGGTAAACAAGTAAGCTTTTAAAGTAAAACAGTTGTTGGTAAATACATTATTCTTATGTTTGTGTGAGCTGTATTTCACATTAAAAGAAATCGCTGAAGTCTAAAGAGCTGAGAAGAAGCTTCTGGTTGGCTAATTTAACTTCAATGGTTGAAGAGTCTGCTGCCCTCTACTGGGTAGATTCATTGTAGCATTTCAGAACATTTTTCCTGGTTTTGTGTGGAGGGCAGGGTTTTATTTTACACATGCTAGTGGTGACGCAATAGTTTTTTTTGTAAATGAGGTAAGAAAACTAAAAAATAACTGGGTATTTGTGGAATGGGCCTTAAACTGAATCAAATGCTTGCAATCACTCGGATTCACATCAGAATGTCATAGTTTTAAGCATTGTTAATAGGACAAAAAGAATTTCAAGATTTGTATTGTTCAATTGAATCTTCTTTTTAACTTCCTAAAATGTTGTCAATCTGTGAACAACTGTACATCTGCTGATTCCCTCTGAACGCATCATTAGTTATAAACTTCACAAGTCATTTGGTTTTTCTGGTTCATCAAGGAGATCCAGCTGATTCAGATAAGAGACTCCAGCTTGTGTCCAGATGGTTAACTAGCAACCATGACTAATATTTTTTCTTCTCTAGATCCACAACAATCTTGAGGCACCCTCTGCTGATTCTAGGAAGCTTTACTAGGAAGGTTTTTTCTCTTTGCTTAAAGTTTTGAAGACTGTGGCCAAGGAACTAGCTGTGAAACCTACTTATGTAAATTAATTCCCAACCTTACTCACTATCTATCCTGACAGTCCAATATTTTGGAAATATTATTTTATTATTTAAGCTGTCTTGCATTGGCAGTATTGAACTTCCATTGTTAACAATTTTCCAATCCTTCCTATCTATACTTCCTTTGAGGGTCTTCTTTTAAATGTTGTTATGAGAAAATATTAATGTACTAATTAATGCTGAGAGCTTTGTAATGCCACCACCCCCCCCCCCCCCAACACACACACAAACACACACACACACACACACACACACACACACACACACACAATTAAATGGAACTATAACATCCCAGGTCTTTGTCACATTTTAGTGTTGTACTTAGTGTGGGATGAAAAAAGTTTTTGAATCTTCCTAAAATTCAGTTGAATATACTAACAAAGCAATTCAGACAATTGCCAGTGCATATTTTATAATGGTTTTGATATTAGAGTAAGCTTTTGTTTTAGTTGTGATATGTTAATTATTTGTTAATGTTGTTTTAGGTTGCTGCTGTTCATTTCATTATAGAGTATATATGAATGTATTCTTTTGTGTTATTTGTTTATTTAAATGTCATCAAATCCACTATTTATAGATATTTTTAATCTATACTTGTTATTGTTTAGTTTGGACTTAATTACTTTTAGTAACAATTTTTATACTGTATATTTTATATAAGTTTTATTTTGATTTATTGTGGCAAGAAATATATGGTTGTCTGTCCATGAAAAGATAATAAAACAGAAACTTGAATCAGTTTTTCTTATTTCATTGTATTTGATCTAGAGACATGATTGGAATTGTATCCGGAGCAAAACAACCTGATCAATACATCCCTATATTAGAGCCTCCTTTAACTTTTTGGGGAAAAGAGCAGGCATTAACCAAAATTACTGCACACCAATTTACACATAATTGTGATAAAAGAAAACACTGCACATTCATGTCTAATTTATGATTAATTTAGATTTTTCTTTTTGTTGTTTGGAATGTTACACATCTCACAGTTAGCTATAGTTGAACCTCAGGCAGCCCCAAATAGACCGTACACAAGCAGTAAAGAGAGTGATTAGCTTAGAGTTTTTGTGAGCTGTTGCAACTTCTCTGGGGTCCTCTCTCAGTGCAGTGACTGACACAAGACACCACCACACCATTGGCATCTTATTCTACAAGCCACACGAGAGAGCTTAGTATTAGCAGTTTGAAGCCCTAAATAGAGACATGATGTGAAGCCCAAGCCCTGAGGAAACAGGTAAAATAAAGCCTGCTGCTTCTTTGCAACACTTCCTGTTATCATTGAGACATGTATTTATCGACCTGTATTGAAATATGCTCAGATTCCTTTAGGTGGGGTTTTAGCTTGCTGGGAAAAATGAGCTTAGGTGAGGCAAATGTTTGTGCATGATTTTCAAGGTGTTAAACACAGTGTGAAGTTCAAACTTGCTTTAGTTAAATTTTAATTTCAAGCTTTGTGTACTTCTGAGGTGAAGGTGAGTTTAAGATTAACAAAGGTGCATTTAATGTGATGATCAAATGCAATACTAGATTAATCATTACACAGATTATTTTGAATGGGTTCCATATGAAATGATTTTGTTGTATATTGGTCGTACATTGCTTGCTGACCCTATGACAATGTGTGGGATTCAAATATGATTATGCGGTGATTCATTCTTTTGTTGAAATGCCTTAAATGTCACAAGTTGAAAAATCTAACTGCCATTTTTTTCCATTTCCTCACTCTCCCTCATGCTGTATGACGTGAATGCCAATGACCTTGTTCTAGTGAAAAGCGACTATAAATGCTCTGAACCTGCTGGCGCTGTTTAAACTCACCGCAGCACAGAAGAATTTTTAAATAGACTACACCTTTAGCCTCTCCACACCCACAAACAAACATTTCATTCAGCAGATTAGAAAAGTGCCAGCTGACTAGTGGCATGCAATACAGAGAGTAAATCACTTCTGAGAGGGAAGTTGGTGCTTTTTAACATTCTTTTAACATCTACCTTGCTTCTACAGACGAATGAACTCATTTGTATTTATAGTAGCTTTTGCCTTTCACTTGCTCTTTAGCTTTTGTTATGTGAAGTTTGCTAGAAAGTCTAATCAGTGGAAGACCATGATGACCACTTGACGTACCTTCCAATCATCATGACATTGATTTGGAGACTTGAAAGGAAACATCAAGTGTGCTAGTGGCATCTCAAAAGCAGATGAGCAAAGAGGCATTTGAAATTCAGAGAGCAGCAAGATCAGTATTATCTGAGTCTTAGCATTAAGTGTGGTCCAGATTGCAATATTTATTTCTGACATGTAATGAAGTCAGATGGCTTGTTTATATTTTATTTAATTGTTTATTTTTATGTTTACCTGTCTAGTTATTATTATTTATTTACTAGTTTATTTATGTTCTCATTTAAAAATCAGCAACTTCTTAAATAGTGAATTAAACAAACTACTACATAATAAATCAAATGAGTACATAGATAGAATCTAATGAGAATGGATGATAGCGATGAATCCTCAAATTCTGCGCGAAGGCCGTCCCATTTCGTTAAAAATCGAAGGGTCATTAAAATGAGTCCTTTAAATGCATCCATCGCTACCATCCTTCGTAGCCTCACACATATCTAAAGATTCTTTGCGAAGAGGACTCCGGAAGTGCTCCGCCATCCAATTCATCAACGATTGATGCAGCCTTTGGAGGATCCTCCGAAGCTGTAGCCTCCGGAGGCTGGGAAGGCTGCATCCTCTGAAGGATCCAGAACCTGGATTGAGACATAGCTAGAGAGAGAGAGAGTCAAATCAGTTTAATACAAAGAAAAAAAATGTTTTTATGCTGATTTGTTTATTAATGGACTTTCCAAATTTTTATTACATTTGTATTTTTATTGTAATTTTATTACATTTTTAAATAGGTAATTTAATAAGGAAAGTGTTTATTCTGCTCTTAACATTGTATTCATTACACAGATCCGCCCTGATGAAGTACTTTCTTATGAGTTGCCAGTTTGTTTAAAATAACCAATAAATAAATGCATTTATAGGATATAATTAGTTGTTAAGGTGGCTATATCTTTCTAAAGGAAATGTGCTTGCTACTTATTCTCTGTTAGTTTCTGATTTTTGACCTACAAATGATTGGCATCAGCAATTCAGTCAACTTCATTTTTGGTTCACAAACATTTTAACAAAACAAATTGCTTTTAAATGTTAGGATTGCACTATGATCCGTTATTTAAATAACCTTAAAAGAGAGAAACATGTTTTTTTACTTGTATTTAACAGTTGTATTCAACAGTACATTGGAAAACAGGAGCTTTGAATGTGGCAGTGGAAGATCTATAGTAAGAGTCTGTTGAACCGATCACATGAAACCGAACAGGTGTGGAGCCTATAGAAATATGGGGACTGCTGTCAAGGATAGAGGCCATGTTTGTGCATGCAAATCCATTACTAACCACAGACTGACAGCCGGAATTGTAAAGACCTTATATAGACCCTGAAACCTGTGTGGCATGAAGTGAACGAAAATATAAAGTAAATACATAAGATCAATCAAGTAAGGAAAATATATGGTCACCTCCTTTCTTCTTCTCACTGGCTTAGTTTAGAGGACAATGATAGGGTGCACATGTCTACAGTGGGTTTTTTCACACCAGCATCGTCTGGTTTTGAAAGCATGCAGGCTCACTCTGAGCGGTTATACTTTCAGAGTTTAGGGTTAGTGTATTAAGGTGAAAAATGAGTTAAGTGTACAATACAATGTTAGATTTTAAAGTCTTTCAGTAAATTCATATCCTTAATATCAGATTTTTTTTATCAACTAACCAGTTCGAAATACTAAGTCCAATGAAATTTTAGGATTTTTTTAGGGATCAGGGAGATTCCTGTTTAAATTCTTTACTTACAGTATTTATTGCAGTTTTTTATGTGTCCTCCTGACGTGAAACATAAATTACTTTTGATGCTGCTGTAAATAAATGTACAAATATGTCCATTCTTAATACTGAACTACACTAATAGAATGACTGATGATATAAAGGAAATTAAGTTATGTAGTTATAAATAGTGTGAGTCCTCAGTTACTTTCAATGAATTCATATCTGCTATAAATCAACATAAATAGAATCACCATTCTTATGTTATTTTTTTTATTGTTGTACATTTACAGTCATCACCAGCGGACGACGACATTCCTCCATCCATTGACGGGCCAGATATCCACCGAGAACTCTGATTTCAAACTTCTTGACCAGTAAGCATTCTCTTCCTGTTGATTTTTTTTCTGTGTTAAATTGAATGAGTTAATTCCCATCTCAATCTTCCTGCGTTTTTGTAATTGATCATGATATCGATCTCTGATGTTCATAATTAAATTAGAGTTCTCTTTCTATTCAGATAGTGGTAAAAAGCATCTTGAGAATATATATGCTAATCCAGCTTAGTTTATTATTCAAAGTTGAAGAAAGTTAGACATATTTTTGACAATTTGCAAAATTTTATTAAACAGGTGAAGGTCATGTGCAGACAGCGAGCAAAAACTGTTATCTAGACAAGCACGCAAGTTTACCATGCTTGTTAAAAAGCAAATTAAGGTTCAGGATCCAGTCTGTCTCCAGCTTCTTCTGTGAGGACCTTACGTTCGGCTTTTGGGTCCTAGAGTCAGGCTGAAGTTTAAGGGAGACAGAGGTTTCTCTGTGGCTGCTCCTAGGTCAGGGGCAAATCAGGTCAAACACATATTTATATTCAAAGGCTTTTTAAATTTGTGTATTTGTATTGTTTTTTGTAGCCATGAATCTCATCTGAGAATTACACAGTAAAAACATGTTTCACTCACGACACAGATTCACAAACAACCCAGCTTTGATGCAATATTTGAGGTAAGCTGTTAATATCAGCATTATAAATCTTTGAAGGTTTCAATAGGGGACTCATAATAGTGTTATACAATCTAACAGCTCCTTGATCCATGGCAAGGATCTGCCATTAGAACTCTGCTTCAGCTGCTGCCCACTTGTCTTACCTAACCTGAATCTCTCTAAAAGCAGCATATTAGTTTGAAAGTACCACAAAGACTGGGGCTTTTTTTACTGTCTGGCTCTTAGCATGAGGCTGTGTTCCCCAGCCATATCCTAATGGATGCATCTCATTACCAGCTGTGTGGGTGCACGAGGCTTTCTGAGAACCAACACTTATCTGTCATTACGTGTCACTACTACAGTGAGCAATGAGCAGCGCTCATAAATGAACCAAACATTCTACAGAGCTTGATGACAGAATGGAAGTTGGAGATGTCTTAAATTTTTTATGAAATGTTTGCTTAATCACAGTTACTTTTCAATGAAGTTCAGAAGCATAAAACAGATAATGCAGAAGTTCTGTTGCAAAACTAAAATAAAGTTTAGACTAGACATTATATCATCAAAAGGGCATGTGCTAGACTTGTTTGATCATTTAGACAGGTCTAAGTTGTGGCCCCAGAGGCATCTTGATCTTTCCAGGCTGCGCAGTATCACATTGACCTGTGGTAGTATCGAATGTCTATATGCTACGACATGCCTATATTTTAAATAAAAGATCAAACAGATTTTAATGTATTTAGAGATTTGACTTTTTGTTCTATCAAAGTAATCTTTTGACTCTGTAATTGTAAAACATGAACCAAAATATATTCATTAAGCAGTTGCTTCATATTCATTTAGCAGAAATTTTTCGTTTTTAATTTTTTTTTATTTATTATTCACAGTTGCTTCAAAGCAGCTTCACAAGCAAGAGTCTTAAAGTGGAATAAAATAATAAAAATTAATATTAGCTACATTTATGGAGACTATATTAATTAAAGAGCCATAGAGTTCCTTTATTTTAACAATTTTATCTCTGCACTTTAAACTTCTGCATCTTAATCTGTCTTCATTTTCAGTTTTTAATAAGACTTGTTTTTATGCTGGATTTCATTAAATATACTTTCTTTTTATTCATTGTTTTCAATGTAAAGCACTTTGAATTACCCTGTGTTCGAAATGTGCTATACAAATAAACTTACCTTGCCTTTTTTCCAGCGTTCAGTGGTTCCCCTAGGTTTACAGGTCATTCTCATTCACTCACATAATTTAAACAGAAAGCATTTATGTGCACTTGCCACAAATGTATAAATTTATAAATGTCTAAATGTATGCTTATTTACCGAATTCTGCCTTTGAGCTTCACTAGCTGCACTATGCATTTGATTTTGGTGGATCAGTGGCACATGGCAAGACTTACGATCAGCTAAATTCTGCTTAATATAAGAAAAATAACCTTTTATCTTGCCACACTATGTCCTAAACTTCAACTGCATTTTATATATTCTCTCTGACTAAGGAGACTTTGTGCCATCTATATTTTGTGATCTTTACTGTGATACACCACAGGAACACAAGATACTTGTCATCATTCCTTTTTTTTCTTCTCTACATTCGGCTATTTTTGGGTCATGTCCATGTCCTTGTGCTTGCCAAGATGAGAAGAGAGATGCTTCTTAGTCACATTTCAGTGTCTTATAATTTAATTAGGAAGCATGTAGACTTACTCTATATGACATATAATAGTAGCAAAAATATTTATTTAGATGGTTTCATGGAGGGGTGGTAACAATCATACAAACATAACATAAAAAAGTTTTAGGCTGCAAACCAGTGACAGCATTAGTATAGAGTGAATTTTGCGCTGAAGAAGGGGATAACTCAACTTGTTAACCAATTTAAACCAGTTTGCAAGTCAGTTTGAGCATTATTACCCAACACTGTTAACTATTGTTAACTGTATGTATCACAACAAAGTTTTCACTCAAATTTGCAGAGGAGGATTCTGCCACAAAAACCTTCCAGATTTTATCACAAATGCATTAAACAGCACATTACATTGCGTTCATAGGAAAAGCCTTAAAATGAGTTCTGCTTGTTCTATTGTAGTGTCTATATTTTTATATTTTATATTTTTTATAGCAACAGTGGACTTTTTCTTCTGCAAAAATGTATAGCTTCTAAAGTCATGTTTTTTTTAAATGCTGATCTCTTTGCCACTACTGCAGCATGCTCGTGTCATACAGATTCTTCCCACACTTGTGCTAAAAGCCACTGGAGAGGTTTGAGAGCTTAAAGCCCACAGACTCTTCACCTGTGCAGAACTGTTTATGGAGAGTCTGCTTTGCTTCTAGAGTGTTAGCTGAATGTATGTCTGGCCATCTGTTTCAGGACTCAATGTGAGAAACACAGAGAGCTATCTCTACTGACTCAACCTCTTACATAAGGAGATATAATGAAAAGGAACAAACATATGTCTTTAAGACGTATGGGTTATTGGGAGGTTTTGCTGTTTGATTCTGTCTTTTGTCATTCTTCTTGTTATCCTTCTACATAGCTCAAACAGCTTAGGGTCAAAGTTAACCAAAGCATAATTTCATTGTCATATGGTTTCATTTAAACTATAGATGGCACTCCGGTACAACATGATACATCCGACCAGAGCTTGGTCTTCTGTATTTCTTTTGTTCCATATTTTGTTCTTTTTCTGCTCATCTTCCTATTTTTCTTGTTGTTGTTCTATGGATATGGTGTCCATGTCGTCACTCACATTTTTTAAGCTTCACAGCTGGTGTCGCCAGCTGTTTCTTACCTGACAGCATATCACTATTGGAGTAAAAAATGGGCAAAAAAGTGTGATTTTTGTGGGGCAGAAATGACTAGAACAAAATCTAAAGCCCTTCTTAGTTTTGTTAATGGCTATCACTCAATTAGACCCCCTTCCCCTTTAATTATCTACAATTTCAAGTCCTCAAATTCCACTAGGCTGTAGATCTGGCCAGTTTTGCCATGGGCTGTTAATTGAAATCTGCTCACTTCTCACACTCAAAAATTCTCAGTCAAGAATTCTATGTTAGAATAATTATGGTTCAGTCACTTCTGTATGAGTCTCCTGAGAAACAGTGATAGATTTGCTCTTGTACAGCATGCATGCAGGGGATGATGGTGTCAAGATTCACATGTCAGAAATTATCAATCAAATGTAGATGATACTTTCTTTCTCAGTATATATTGGTTCTATAGAAATAGATAACATAGATATGTTTATTCTTTAACTAAAGGTCATCAAACACCTAGTCAAATTGTTTGTCCGAGTTTCGTGCAGAATGCGCCTCAACCTAAAACAAAGACAGCCAGCGCAAGCTTACACATCTGGTCAAAGGATGGCCGGTCATGTCACTGTTGCCCCCTGAGTAGTAATTCATTTTAATGATTTCTTCTTTAGACTTTCATTTACTAAAAAGAATGAATCATTGAATGATTCAGGAAGTGATGTTCACAATAAAAGTTTCGGGAGTAGCACGCGCAGTCAATTAGAGCAGGGAGGTCTCACTATTAAGCCGGAGTTCCATCCTTGATAAAGCATCATTTCACCCAGTCTCATTGAACAAGCAACAGCAAAAAAAACCTCCATCACCCCTTCACCTCACTTAGGTCTTCGGGCTTCAATTCCTTCCCGAATCTGAAGCCCTCCTACTGACAGCTCGCCCAGTATGCGTTCCCTGCAGGGAGCGTTTCACTAGCTTCACACCTCTGCTGTTTAATGTTAATGCAGTGACGCTCCCTGCCCTTGGTTGGCACTCAGGTAAAGTGATGTATCATTCATAAAAAGAAAGAATCTTCAACATGACTCGTTAGTACATCTTTAACTTTGGTGCATGCGAATTACACTGATTGGTTGGACAGCAGTGACATGCCCGACCAAAACTTGCAGTTCAGTATCTATTTTCTTTTCTCAATTTCCTCGACTTTGCTATTTTTAATAATGAATTAATTGAAAGGAAATGTGGAATGGGACCTGCAGAAAGAACGTCTGCATTTGACTGTCATTCTACAGTATATGTAGTTGACAGCTGTTTTTCACAATTTGATTCTACATCTTGTAAGGTTTCAATTATTATTAAATATGAAAGAATATGAAAACAGCAGTGATCAAAAGCATTGTTTAAGTATCTGAAAAGTACTAGCTAGTTATTTCCTTATACATAACTAGCTTAAATCACTAGCTAATAGTACTAAAGGATTTTACTTTTACATCTAGCCTAGTTTGTTCTTAGGGGAAAAAATGTTGTCTAATCAGGTGAATTTACAGTTGACACCTAACAACAACTGTAATTTATTAAAAGCTTTTTAAATCAAGCTTGTGATATCAAAGTGTGGTGCTGTATGCACATCTTGCATTAAATGATAATGAAAAGAGTAGTGTTGCATAAGACATCATGCCATTGCTCATCCTTTTTCCGGAAGTCTTTAGCTATTAGTCCATCACATTTTGTAACTCTCATATATTGATGTCTTAAGAGGTTCCCTTTGCCTTAAATAAGTAAATACACATGAAAGTAAATGCAGAAGACAGTACGGCTCTGCAAAAAGCTAACATTGTTTTTAAAACATTTATAGAGACTAAAATTAAAAATGTTTACTTTACTATTTTTTTACAATTATATTTTAACTCCATTAATTAATGCATTTAACAATTTGAACGTTGAACCACCCCCTAGAGTCATGAATTGTTTGTTGTGTTTTTGTATTATTTTATTGAATTTTATTTATTTCATAAGAATAAGGTATAGGTTCATTTAATTATTTTATATAATTATTATTTTTGAGTTAGACTCATACTGTTGCTCCTTTGAAGAATTTGTTCAGCCTTGCTTCGGTTCTGGTGATAGCACATTTTGCTTAGCTTATCATAGACAACTGAATAAGATTAGACCAGTAGCATTTTCTTTCCAGTAGCAGAATGGTTAAAATGTTTAACTTTTGCTATTTCTCCTATTGGAGCTTGACTTGCTTGTATATAATTTATTTTCTATGCCAATAGTGTTAGGGATTATGCTCTCATTCCAGCATAATAATCTAGGAGTCTTGCTGCCGTAACATGGTCACAAAAGGCACAGGATTATGCTCCTTCACCCTGTAATAGGCTTACTCCCATAAGTTTGTTCTTATCATAGAAATTGTAATGTCAAAACTCTGCTGCTGTCACTGGCATGAGAATGCTACTGGTCTAATCTGATTCAATTATCTATGCTAAGCCATTATTCACACAAGACTTGTTAACACAAGTCTTGTTTTGAAAGCTGAGAGGCAGATTTTCATATTTTGTATTATAAAATGAAAGTTCAATTGATTTTTTTCTGTTTCTTCACCAGTAAACACACATTTTGCCAAATCAAAAATTTTCCAAAAAAAAGGTGGACAAACAAAATCATTGCAAAATGATAATATTGACATTGAAAACTTTTTTTAAATAATTTGGAACCTGCTAATCGCTCTATATGACTTAATCTCTTTCCCTCTAGCTAGTAAACTATTGACAATGTATTGAAATCTTAGTATGGATTAGATTTTTTTTCAGCACAGAAAAGCTGCTAATGCAGGAAAACTGGGTTATGTGAGCCTTTCACAGAGATGAACGTGCAGGAAGGGAAAATGTTATAATTTACCTGCATCTGATAATGAATTTATTCTCTGTGGAGTAACATTAGGAGCTTGGACCATATTTTTACTCGATACCTTAAATAATGAAGCTTCTTTAGTGAGCTTGACTTAAACTCTTTACTCTATCACAAACATTTTTATTTGGGCTAAAAGGATATTTGTTGCATTATGTTGTGTTGACTGTATTCAGTAAATTTGTTGTTATTTCTTTCATATACAAACATGATTAAAACCCATGCCACACAGAGCTCAAATGCATAAGCTGCTCCGTTTGCATCATGTCAACCCGTTGCTAGAGACCTCCGAAATCAAATAGGAAATCTTTTAAAATCATAGTAAAGGCTCTGTAAAACATAGTACAGTTTTTCTCTTTGCGAAATAAGGAATTATATGATTTGTTGTGTGCTCTCGTAAAATTATAAAGTTCTATACAGCCAGGGCATTTCCATTGTGAAATGAATTGAAAACAATCTAAGACCATGCCCCTTGGGTTCTGTGCAGGGTTGGTGGGCGCATGGTGAAGCAGCCTCAGGTGAGCAATCGGCCCTCCAGCACCATCAGCGAGGCTTCCACCTCCGTCACCTCCTCCACTGTGGACACCACCTCAGGCTCAAAGGTCAGAAGAAGTCTCAGCACAATAAAACTAGTAAAATGGTATACTTGAAAGCGATGGTATTTGGAAGAAACGCTGTATGAAGGAGCACATTAGCTTTATAACATTCTTGAATCTGAATTTACTCAGTTCTTTGTCAACAACTGCTCTGGTTATGAGGATGGATTTTGACCAAAGCAACTTAATCATTGAGAGTTTATAGAAGCTGACAGAGACGACTCATGAAACGGAAGGTGATTCTTTTTATAAGAGCATAAAATCAGTGTGAGGATACAATGTTTGGGATTTGATGCACTTGAACTTGTAATTTGCATTTGTGAAAGCTCCACTTGAGCTGGCTATGCTTAGGCCTGCCTAATATATGTACCTAACATATGTGTCAATAACACATTTTCTATGCAGTAATTTGCCATTTTCAACTAATGTAATGATAATGAATGCTTGAATCTAATCTTTCAAAAACGTTAGAATACTGGATATGTATTTAAAAAAATGTAAGGGCAAACATGTAACAATATGTGTCTATTTATAAAATGCCACATCCACAATTTTCTCCACCTCAATTTCCTTCGTCTGATCATTTTCTACCAAATATCCAGGAACTAACTGATGGATGCCTATGGAATCCATGATCTAAACTAAGGTTTATAATCTGTGTTCTACAACGTACATTGTGAAATTGAAAAATACATAAAATATATCTTTAGTCCTTGTAAAATTATTATTATTAAGTTAATACAAATATTTTTTTAAGTTTAAAAACTTTGTGTTAAACTGAGGAAATCAAATATATACAAAAACATAACAAAACAGAGAAGTTAATCTTTTAAAATCATCTCTGAACTCTAGAATCTCACTCTTTTTATATTCAGCCAGTTGCTGATACAAAGAAGATCATCTTCTGGGGATATTGTTCCTCTCTTTTTTTGGATAATGTGATGGAAGAATTAAACCATCTGTGTTCTAGCAGTGGCCTCCACATATAGCCTGAAGGCAGTTAAACTTTACTAGACTTTATACACTGCATTAATTGGTCTCTATATTTTTAAAGTCTGTAGTAAACAGCCTAGACGGAACACAATACAGCTTCTGTAGCATAGCCCATGGTTGAACAATAATGATTTCCCAAAGCATGTACGAATGGTTTTAGTAACAGACTGCCTCTAGATAAGTAGATGCTTCTTATCCATCAAATAAAACATGTTAATGCTATAGCATGTGTGAGTGGTGGGCATTGTGTATTGAATTTTTACCCTGCTGGGTCAAGACATTGACAATGAATGTTGAGAAAGCAGCTGGGTGTGAGCTACAGGTTAATGGATCTTTGTATTTGTGGTATACAGGGATCAAGATCCAGTGTGAGAGTGCACAGCTTTGGCAAGCGGGATAATGCCATAAAAAGGAATCCCAGTGTTCCAGTGGTGGTGCGGGGATGGCTCCACAAACAGGTACTAATATCAATATTTGTCAGTGAGTCCAGCAAGCACTGAGTGAAGGCCAGGGTACATCATGAACAGGTCACTGATTCATGGCAGACCCCGTTCACTATCAAGTGCACATATAAGGGGAATTTAGACACCTAATTTTACCTGAAATGTGTTTTTGAATTTTAAGAAAGGATGTTTGACAACAAAGTTTTGGGAGTAACACATGAAGACAGTTAACCTTTTAGCTCTTTGCGGTCCGCCTAATTGTTCTCCTCATATATTCCCATATAAACCTTCAGATCACTCAGCTGCTCTTGTCGATTGTCAAAGCTCTTTCCTCCTTGATCACCACTTTTCTTCTGCTTTTCCATCTCAGCCACAGTCAAAGTAGGAGCCCTCCTACAAATCGCCTCATGTTAGAAATATTTCCCTTCCTATTCTTAACCCTTTTTTTTTCCATAGCCCTGCCACTGCCACCCTCATGGGTTATTTCAGTAAAACTATAGTTTCAACTCCATGACGCCTCACTCAAGAAGTCTTAAGTTTTCCTGAAAAGGGCTTTTAGGTCCCCTCCCTGTTCAATCACCACACTAAATTCAAACCCACGATAGGCTCTCTCCCAACCAAACCTGCCAACTCCCCGCACCTTTCATCACTCACCATCATTCACCAGCTTGAACTATCACCAGCTTCAAATTCAGAGTCCTCTCCAGAATCCCATACCCCCTTTCCCCGTTTACACCCTCCTTATCCTTATTATCCATAATCAGCTCAGGCTCAGTAAAGCTTTACTTCAGTAAAGGTTCTCTTTTACGACTCTATGTGAGCCTCACTCAAGGATTCTTAAGCTTTCCTGACAGATCTACTTTCCATCATTAAGCAGACAGCTTTCGATTGTGCTATTATAATTCCACTCCGGAGTACACTCCAGAGTTATCTCAGTCCTTCCACTTTCCACTCTGTCTGCACCAGCAATTGCTTGCCTTCCGAGAAGGTCTCTCTCTGTAGATCAGTGAAGCCCCTTCCTTCCTGTACACCTCTAAGCTCTTTTCCAACTTGGTCCCTTGGCAGAGGAGGACCCTCAGTTCAGTAGAGCTAATGTTCTGACTCTGTGAGAGCCTCACTCAAGGCAACTTTCCTGACAAAACCCTTGTTCTCCGTTTTAAGATTCATGCAGCCCACCAATCTCGTTCCTCCATAATTAACCATGCCAATTTGTCCGCCAGATCATAAGCAGATTTTTGGGGGGAAACCCATCTTGTGGCTGTCCTCTCTGCCATTACGTCATTAATACATCATTAAGTGATTGCTAGGTGTGGTGTGTGTTATTTACATTTTATCAATCGATTAATACATTGTGTTTAAAAGACAACGCATCAGTTAAACAAGCCCTCTTTCTGTTTGTACACATAGATTAGATTTCCTATCTGGCAACCCAAATTCTCTGGATGGTAGGTGGACAACTTTTAATGTAATAACAGGAACCATTTAGGCTACAAATTTACATTCTGCACCTTTAACTTCATCATTCATATAAGTACACAAAAGACTAGATTATCTCATGACCTTAAATGATGATGTTAAGGAAAACCAAATTAAAGGCTCACTGTGGGATTTTTTTTTTAAACTAAAACATTTTGAACTAATAAGTAATATAACTGATACAAAGCTTTAAAGTATTAAAACAATATAACAACATTTTCAAATGATCAAAATAGTAGCAATAATTAAATTTGTTTTTCCTCTGTGTTTTTGTGCTGTGTCATTCAGGACAGCTCTGGAATGCGACTTTGGAAAAGAAAGTGGTTTGTTCTAGCAGATTTTTGCCTCTTCTACTACAAAGGTGAGTTGCTCTACCAAACATAAAATATGCAAAAAAAAAAAAAAGATTTTACACTTTCTCACAGTTTTTGAGAGATTTGTGTGGAACAGCCTGCTAGTTCTACTAACTGGTACTGAGTTTCATAGTGCAGACTTCTCCCCAGAGTTTACTATGACACATCTAACATTTACTTAAGACTGAAAGTAGCTGCACAGATAAATAGAGATGACATTTTTGGGTTGCTCTCTTTTTTAAGCAATTTGTTGAACCACTTTGAGGCCTCTCTGGGATCTGGGAATCAAACCTTGTTTGTGTAGCTATAAACAAACAGCTTTACATAAGTAAATATAAAAAAGGCAAAAAAAATCCATAACTTTGTTTACTACCTGTTTAGAGTTCTCTTAGTTCAGGGGTGTCCAAACATGCCCGGGGGCCAATGGTTCCTTCTGACATTTCTTTCATGGCTAAAGTTACATGTAAATACACACTTTTTAAAAACAATTCCCTTCATTTCTCAAATAAGAATGTAAGTAAATAAAAATTAAGAATGCTAAAGACATAATTGTGTCTTTCATTAATATCTGAATAATCAGATAGCACATTGTAAACAATGCACTCAACTAGCAGCTATCAACATCAACAATTACAACAACATCTTATTCAATAGTTAAATGGTTAAAAAAATTTACAAATGGAAGCAAAGGGCTGAAGCTTAATGGATGGTCAGTTTTGCACAAGTATTTTATTTGTAATACTTTTATGAGAAAAAAAGACCCATAAAGTTCCAGCCCGATCCAAGTTGCACTTTAATGGCCAGCTCCCAAATGTAGCCTCACTCTCTCTGTCAACCCCGAAATCACTGGGTACTCATAAACAACTTTATTAGCAGTTTCCTCATAACATTACGCAGACAACATAACATATGTGTATATGTGACCAAGATATAACAGGGAGAAGACTGTATTTTTTCAAAATAAAAGTTCCACATTAAATATTTTTCTAAATAAAACATGTTCAGACACAGATAATAAGTACTACGTAATAATTTCTTTGGGGGTCCGGTAGTGGTCTAGGGCTTGGGGAGTGCTACCATATATGAGTCGTATCGGCCATACCTGTATTAGATGAATTATCACTTGTAATTTTCTTGTAAAACTTTAAAACTAACTAAATTAGCATTAAAGAACACTAGAATTTTTGACGTTTAAGTAAAATTTTATTCAGAAATGTAATATGGTATAAGGAATTAATAAAACTATTTGTATTAAAAAAAAATGTTTATTAAATATTGAGACATAGCATATTTGTATTAACATAAAATATGAATGGGTGGATTTATTATTTTAGATTTTTCTAGTCCAAACTTTGAAGCTATGTATTCCCCTTCTCCTGTAGTCCGGATGATTTGTTGCCAGATTTAAACAATGTTTAAAGGTTGAGATTTGACTAATTTAACTGTTGGTTAAATGTTGCTAATAAAGCCAACAATCAAAATGAATAATTTTCCCAGTTCTGAATACATGTTACTAATATTCTGTCAGAACTACTACTTTACTTTCAGTGATATAAGTGCTTGATGTGAACAACACCCCATATTGTTTGTTGACATATCAGGGCCTTGTATAAGTACTTGTGTTAACTTTCTTGAACACTCCACCTTTAGAATCTGTGGTTTTTATTGCTTTTTTCCCTCTATATGTTTTATAATGATTTCATCCATGTCTTAGCTTCAATTATTCTGCTTTTCCCATACTCTTAACCCAACTCAAAGGTAA
This sequence comes from Danionella dracula, assembly GCA_900490495.1. Lineage (NCBI taxonomy): Eukaryota > Metazoa > Chordata > Actinopteri > Cypriniformes > Danionidae > Danionella > Danionella dracula. Next base: position 9,389,463 of record UELW01000178.1, read on the forward strand.
ACAGTATCTGCTACCTTGTGGAATCTCTCCTTTAAACAACCTTGAAGTATTTTTAAGCCATTGCGTCCCAATCCAGCCATGCTTATCACTTATCAACCTGGCACTCCACTTACAAGCACATAAACACTCTCACATCAGTCAGCAAGCGTTCTCTGGAAAGAAACGGTCAGGCCTAAAGTTAAATGTGTGAAATGTGATGATGTAAGGGGAGTGCTGTGAGAAAGACAGAGAGAGAGAGAAAGACTCAGTCAAGTTATTGTTGTTGTTCCTCAGACAGTCGTGAAGAGTCGGTTCTAGGAAGCATACCTCTGCCTAGCTACACCATCGCTCCTGTGGGACCTGAAGATCACATAAGCCGCAAATATGCCTTCAAGGTGGGTGTTGCTTTATACTGAGAGCTGCACTCTCTTCACTCTTCACCAGCTTCAGAGCCTTAAACCATGTACTGTGTTAGTTTGTTTATTGAGTAATTAGGTTTGTTTTTAGAGTCGGTTTAAAACATAATGTATTCATGTCCTTTGGAATACAAAAAAGTTTGTAAATACAACAGAAATGAAAGCACTACTAAAGTATCACAAATGTTAGACGTTTGAAGTCATATTATACATTAGCATTGGTTGTAAAATAAACAGTTTTTGTTTGTTTTCAACTTAAAAGTGATAGTGAACTTCAAAGGGTTTATTGTGTTCTAAATAATACATGCATTTATACATTTAGTTTCATGTTTGTGTTAAGTAAAAATCATGTAAAAAATATAACGGATAGCTATATATTTCTACATAAAGCTTTTTAATGAACATATCTTAACTTTTCGTTATTTTAACTTGGTAGTTTAGTAGTGTTAACGAATAAAGCCTTGAAACATTTTTGTTTGCACTCAAAGTAAAGTAAAAAATAATATAAAAATATATAAAAAATTGGAGGCATGTAAATTTTACAGTACATTATGTTTTAGTGTTGCGGCTGGAAGGGCATCCGCAGCATAAAACATATGCCAGAAGAGTTGGTGGTTCATTCCGCTCTGGCGACCCCAAAAGGGAAGAAAACCGACAAGATAATGGATGTATGGATGGATGTTTTCACACACATTAAATTAATGTTAAACTTTATTATATCTAGAAAATATGATCATAAGCCATTTATTTATTTATATTGGATCTTTCAATTAGGTCAAATTGCAGTATACAAATAATATTTATGTATTGTATTAATTCTTAAAATATGGATGAAGCCAAGGCTGGTGGTGAAATCAATAAACTATTATGTACTGTTACTATTACTATTACAGTAACTTCTAAAATTAAAGTTCGAAAGCAGAGCAGTATTGCCCCAATAAACCGCACGGTTCAGACTGTTTGGCATCCTATAATACTAATTGTTGATGTATAGTTTAACAATAACATTAATTACATGTTAGGCCTTGTAAGTGTACTCTGCAACTATTGATACCACATTAGTGAAGGTGTATTATTAAGATATTGCTAACAGAAGTTGCCTGGATAATTTTAGCCACATTCAATGCTCTCAGTAGAGCTCTATTTTTCATGATTAACATCTGGCACATTTTTGCCTTGTTTATAAAGTAATCCACAAAAAAATATTGAGGTATATGGGAGATCGCAAACTATTACAAATAAGATTTTTCAATCAGGATTGTTTGAAACTTGCAGACACAACACTGGCCCTGAATTTTTTTACATCTTCCATAAGCTCATATTGATTATGAGAATTTGCCCCTTAAATGAATTCCAAGAGAAGAACAAAAAAACATGATGACTCCTCAGTCCTAAATACTGTCTTATCTTACATTGAGAATGACCCACTGACTGTAACAATACTTGCTTTTTAATCTAATTTTCCCTGCAACTTCCTTGCGTCTGCTCAGCATCTTCCTATCTGTTGCCTTGCTTCATTGTTGTGTGTAATGACTTATTCCTGTACAATTAAATTCACCAGCTTCATTATCTTGCATGACTTTTGCATATGGAACATAGTTACAGCTGTACTGTTGTGTGCACCAGAAATGCAGTGTTCACTCAAAAAAAGATGTTGATGGATATGCAGCTCTTTTTAAATTTTTTCACTTCTGTGTTGAAGGCAGATTCTTTTGAAGAAGTTCAATGGATTTCATTCCCTGGAGCTTGTGTACTTCACTGTCGTCCTTGTGGGGTTCATAACACACAGTGAATATACTGTAAGACTCTGTAGCTCTGTACACATCCTGAGGGCTGCTACTGTGGGTTACATAACTAGTCTATGTCGTTCTCCCTTCCTGTTTCATATTCAAATGAGTAGATGTGTTTGAGAGTTAGAGTAAAAAAGTAAACATTTCTAAATTAAAGAGGCCCTAAGTCTCTGTGGTTTAGAGAGAAAGATCTTTCTTTTAGTTATACAAGTAGTGATTATTTCAAGAATGCAAGTATTGCATAAGTGAATAGTTATAATTCATAGAAGAAAAGAAAAATAGACATTGTAGAGGTTGAAGAAATATAGGCTAAGTTAAAAAAAAACTAGTTTTGTTTTGGAAATTTTTGTTACTTTTTAGTAGGGTGCTTGAGTTAATGAGCTTATTGTTTTCAATCTTGTTGAGGTTTTTAACTACTTCTGTGTAATCATAAAATTATTCCTTAAGTGTTTGTATTTTAAGTTTTGTCAGGTTTAGTCTCTGTGGGAGTGTGTGTGCGTGTGTGTGTGTGTGACTGTGCGTGCGTTTGTGTGTGTGTGTGTGTGTGTTTGCGTGTGTGTGCGCATGTGCGTGCGTGCGTGTGTGTGTGTGTGTGGGGCAACATAATGAGGCATAAACAGGTGAAGTAACTTAACACTAAAGAATATAGTAATAAACATGGTGGGGAAGACAACAAGCCATGCTCTCCCACACAAGATAATATATTAGTACAAATGATTAGGATCATAAGGTGACACTTAAAGGTGCCATATCAAACCCCTTTATAATCATTTACATTAAATATTTGACCCACCTAGACTAACACCACATTCTTAATAACTTATTTATTAATAGCAGTATTTATCATGAACAATGAATTTGAATCACCTCAAAAGTTTCTGCTCCCCAAAACCCACTGCCTTGCTTCTTGACACAGACCAAGCTTTGCCTTGTTAGTTAGGTTCTACTACAGTTACACTTCAGGGTTAGTCAAGGTGTATGTTCGTCACTAAGATTATCTTCATTAGAAGTTCATCTGTTGGTCCTTCGGCTAATAGGTGTTGCTATGGTCAGCTGTTTTGAGCTCCCAGAAAAAGAAAATAGGTTCTCGCGACCATGCTCTAACCAACCTGAATATGACTTCATGCATGTTTTTGATGAGTGAACAATACTAAAACATGATAAAAAAGTCAGAAAAGTTACGTTTAGAATCCCTGCTAGACTCCGGTTCCCTCCAACAGACCAAAAGATGCATATCAGGTGAATTTATAACTAAATCCATTGTAGGAAAGTGTGATGGACTAGTGACTTGACCAGGGGACTGTCACCAGTAGACCCTCTTACTAAATGTAGGATCACTAAGGGGTTACATAGCTTCCTTGACTTCATCTTGACAATTTTTATATAAAATAACAGAATTTTTTTAAATGTATTTATAGAATCTTTCCATAATGTGACTCAAACCTTTGGGAGCTACAGTGGATGTTTTTGTCAGAGGAACTCATCTGATGAGAGTTTGTTGTCTGCTTACTTACTTTACCTTAGTTGTTGGTTAAATCGGAATGTTAGTTTGGATAGAGTGACAAAGAGAGCCAAAGTAAGAATATTTCTGCTTCTGAGCTGAGCAACTTTTGACCTTGCCTTTATGTTGTGGGTTCTTTACTTACACTCTGTGCATTTCTTCTTTTTGTTGAAGGCTGTTTTCAGTCTGTCCTGTATATTTGCATACTCCTCTGCTGCTGCATTTTGTTTCAATCACCTTCTTATCTTGACAGCTCTCACAGTCATTAAAGCACACAGACAGCTACTAAAGACCTGTTTAAATTCTAATCAGGAAAATCCAGTTGGTATTGGTTCAAATATTTGCTGAATGTTGTCCCTCTTCTGTTCCTGTTGGTGGGTTTCCTGACTGTGATGAGTGGCTGACAGTCCTGAAAGCCACATGCAGAGACACTTACATCATCGCCTGTTAATAGGTACACGTTTCGGTTTTTCACTAATTTGACTCTCGAATGTGCTAACTCTTGTGTGTGTGTGTATGTGAATTGTGTCTTAATGACACTATGTTGCAAACAATTCATTTCTTTAATGTTTCACTTGTTTTAGCAGAGGGATGTATGCTTGAAATCTATCTGCTATGGTTAGTAGCTTACTCGGTAAAGGCTGGAAAAGCACTCTGCTGCAGGTTACCAAAAAGGAATAGAAAGCAGCAAGATATTGTTTGCTTTTTATTGTTGCTTGTCTTAGTGTATGTACTCAGCTGTGTTTTTGTCTTTCTGTCTGTTTTTGTGTTGCATACTGAAAAGATTTGATTTTGTATTTAATAAAGTGTTGTTAATACTGATACTGTTAATATGAACATTCGTATTGTATTATTTCAGGTTCTATACACTTTCGGGTCATGGTGAATACATTAAGGCCTTGTATACAATATTATATATGATAAGTTGAACTTACCAACGTCAGTCAACAGCACTGCTTTAGTATAGTATTGCCATTTATTAAACAAATATTTTATATAAAATAGACATATAAAATAAGATAAGAGTAATTAAGTGAGTGAGCGGGCAGGTGGACGAGTGAGTGAGCGAGCATCTAGCTGCAGAAACTAGGTTTTTTTTACTTGTTGGCTGGTTCTGTGCCATCTGATGGTGCAGTTGATTCACACTGATATGCCATATGTCTGCTATTTACTGACTCATGCTTGAGCTTCCTATCCAGATACATTCGTAAGCTTCACAGTTTTAATCAGAAAGTCATGTGAACACATGTCCTCAAATTCTGTGTGTGTTTTAAGATAGTATACTATGAATGTAGTGTCTGTGACATAATCAACATGTTTCCAAAGAAAGGCTTTAATGCTACATGTGGTCATAGTCAGTTGTTTCTTTCTGGCAAGAGATTAGAAAAATTGACAGAGCTTATGTGATAAAACTGAAACTCCGTGTTGGACTAGGTTGTGGCTCATGTGGCTCCAACTTACACTGACAGTATAAGTACAAAATCACTACCTGCACAAAAGTTAGTGATATTAATAAGGGAACTGCTGGTATTATATGGGGATATAACTGAATCGAATTGAGATTGTAGATTTGAGTCAAAACTCACAAATCGCAGTGAGAGATTTGTGAACGCACAGCTCAAGATTAACAAATGCTAAAGAAATCCACAAATTTAGAGTAACACATTTACAAATGAATAGAAATGAACTTGTACTTTTACCTGTGACTCTTGAAAACATATTTGTAGATTGTGTTTTAATTCATATATTTATTTGTTTATGAATAAGATTTATTTTTGTGCATCTATTCACATTTATTATTGGATAATAAACTTGCGTATTAACTATTTGACTTAAATGTACCCCCATAATATTAGGGTTTTTAATACTATTTCTTATTGCAGTTACTTCTGTATTGATTTCTTTGGGAGAGGGAGTTGGAGGTTGCTGATTGGTTTTACTGTGTGCTGAGAGAGAGAGAGAGAGAGAGAGAGAGAGAGAGAGAGAGAGAAGGAGTAAGACATTAGTAAACAACTGGATATAGGTGTACATTACATTTTGGCATTCATGGTCCCCTTGGTGAGCTGTAGCTTCCTGTTGTCAGACCTTAACAGTTTCACCCCCATGCTTGAGAGTAGGAAAGACACACTCATCTTTGTACTTCTTATCTTGTTTCCACCATCAACAAGTTTAACTTGGTCTCATCAGATCACAGAGCATAGTATCAGTAATACTTGTCATAAGCCTATTTGTGTTTTTGACTGGGACCACAGCCATGCAGACAAATTCAACACAGTGGTCAGTTTGATCACTTACAGAATGACCCCCTACCTCTACAGAAACAGGTTATATGGGACCAGGGAAAATGGCTTAATGGACCAAATTTGGATTTTTTTTTCTGATGGATGGACTGTATATTTGCTATTTTTGTAGGAAAGTTTAATTTATTTAGTGTGTTCACAATAAAGAAAATACAAAAACATTTATAGGAAATGTTAGGGGTGTAATCACTTCTGCTACATTCCGCATGTGTGACCTTGGTTTGAATGGCATTGGCTGTTTTCTTCATTGGCTTTTTTCATCACTCATTATGACTGCTGTGTTGTTTTCTTCCACACTTCTTATTGTAATCAAGCTCACATCTCAGACGCTCTTGTGTTCTTTACTAACCTGCTGATTCAGCGATTCTCAGGTTTTCAGGGTTTGGCTGATTTTCTACTTCCTCTCTTCTCAGGCTACACATACAGGGATGCGCTCATACATTTTCAAACACAGCTCTGTGATTGGCTGGCAGGCGGGGCACACTGGTATGCGGACGTACTATTTCAGCGCAGACACCCAGGAGGACATGAACGGCTGGGTCCGGGCCATGAACCAGGCCGCACTCATGCAAAGCCATACTCTCAAGAGGTTAGTCATACAAGAAACCTACCAAAGGAATGTTTTGATTAAGACTGAATTCTTAAAAATGCCTAACAAGGTTAATTGAAAGGTTTTTTGCTGATATGATTTTGTTTTTACATTTTTGATACATGACTGATACTGTTGCACACCATTTTTAACTATTCAAAGTTTATCTGTGTACTTTTTCTTTTCTTTTTGGTCACAAATTAGCCTTTTTTAGACTCATCCTGCCTCATTGACATGGATTACTCCTTCTTAACTGATCAGAAGCTTTCTATGTGTTTCTCTGTTGTGGAATGTCATGGTAAATCCACATAACAGAACCTGATTTGTCCTTCTGTTGCTAATCTGTTGGCAGCCTATCTGCATCTTCAAGGAACCAAATTTAAGGAGAAAAGCGCACGTAAACATAAACAATGTTCACTGCAGAGTTAGCTTTTGGCTGTAGCCATTAGACAGCATGTGCTTCTGTCTGCCATAACTCCACTCTGCTTTTTCCTCACTTATCTCATGTCACTAAACAACCTTGCTACCATATGAACCACTGTGGTTTTAACATTAAGGTTAAGATCAGATGCTTATTTATAACAAGTTGATTTGATTCTTCAGGGTAGTTAGGAAGTCTGAAACTAATTTTACACCCAGACAAGATTTAATAGTAATTAGGTAACAGAGTTTTGTTTTTTTGTTTGTTTAATTGTTTATTTGTTTTTTAGGAAAAAGCCACATTGCTGATCAATCACCAGGAACAGTGGGCTTTTTATCTGTGATCATTTTTCAATCCTAGTGTTAATTTAATTGTTATTCAGAAAATGATTTTAGGCATTTCAGTTCTAATGTACTTTATGAACTTAATTTAATCTAGATATAGTTGTCAGTTGACATTTACCACATTTACACAACCACATTTTTATATTCAGCATCAATGGACATTTTTTCTTCTTGTCAGTGTCGTCCTTTTGAACCAAAAAAAAAAAACACTTATGTGTAAAACAAGTGTTTACTAATTAGGATCTAGCAGACCATTCATTATTCCAAGGCACCAAACAAACAAATGCATTTGTTGTCTTAGTGTGATTTAGACAAGAGAACGCGAAGGAGCATAAATCCACATAAATCCTTCTTTGTTATAGTGAAGTCAGGGTAATGAACCCAGGAGACAACCTTATGGGTTAAACCAACAATGGCGGGTACTATATACATGGAGAGCCTCAACTTAAAAACGTAAAGAATGAGGAAAGCAAATCAGACACATTTGTCATCAGTTACAGAAACAAGGTGATCACATGAAGGGTAGAGACTAGAACAAGGGACTAATTAACAGCAGTAAACTAGGACACAAAACAAATGGGTGTATAAGAACTAAATACAGCAACATGAAGATGAGATTAGAATTTTCAGTAAAGAGTTGCTAAAGTGTAACAGGGAGAACATAATTGGAACTGACACTTTAAAAAAAAAAAAAATCATGTTGGATTTCGCTATGATCGTAATTGGTAACCCAGACTCAATTATGTGAAGTATTTGAGTGTTTGACTGTGTTCACAATCTAAAAGTGCAAGGTTTGTCTAGTAAAATATCAAAACTTGCTGATATTCAAGCTGTGTTTTGGTGTCTATGTCAAGGGATGTGAGTGTATTTACTGCTCTGTCAGTTTTGTTGATTGACAGCTTGGGTCCAGTGTGTTTATGCCTGTTTTTCTGTCTGTAGAATACGTGAGTCAGCTCTAAGTCTTTCTGCTGTCCAGGCTTCAGTTTGACCCTCAGCTGAATTTTTTAATGTCTACCCAAGATAAACAGTCCATACATGTTTTATTTCGGATCTTCTAAGGGTTTAGTTAAAGTGTTGTTTTTATGGTGCCTTCTAAATCCTTTATTAGAAAAATATATCAAAAACAGTTCTATAGCAGTACTGTGGAAAAGGTTACACTTTCCCAAAAATGTACATCCCAGCACAAGTTGTTATATAGACGAAGATGCATTTATTTGTCTATAAGTCGACTATAAGTCGTGGTTTGTTAGTTTTTTTCCTTTTCTTTTAATCTAGCAGTGTTTTCCTTTGCTTGGGATAATCCCATTAATGATTGAATAGTTCACTGTCACTGCTGGTGATGTTAAGCGGTATCGCTGCAGGATCTTTGAGTTGTCATAGCAGCCCAGCACTAATGAGAGCTGTGTCAGCTTGAGTTGCTGCCACTGAGGCAGAAAATGAGACTCTGACAGACCATGCATCCTTCAGACTCATTGTGTTTTTGCACCTTGAGTTTTCTTGTCTAGATTATTTATTTGCTGTTTGAATGGATTCATTCATTTTAGCACATTGTATTGGTTCAGATATATTCTCACTGTGTGTCTGAAAGATAATTTTTAATGAAACTCAGAAAGTAACCAACAGACCCCTTCTCACCTATTAGTATTCCTATACAGTTATCGAGGGTCCTTCCTTCTCCCTTTTAGGTCCTTTCTAGCAGGCACGTGCAGAGGGTCATGCAGGGTTTGCTCGAGGACCTGCCCCTTTGGCTCTTGATGCCCAAAGTGCCCCATGTTTCAGTATTTAAAATATTGTTAATAAATTCCTTTATAATAGAAATTATTATATTTATATTGTATAATTGTTATAATAATATATTAATATATAATTAATATTAATAATACAGAGTTTATATCCCAGCTTTCTGGTAAATGTAGTTACATAAACAAGAATATCTTCCATCAAAATAACTACTGCGCAGATACAAGAAAGCCTCACCAGGCAACATTAACCATTTTAAACAACTAATTGGAAGTGTCATACTTTATGTTCAAAAGTAGTTATGAACAAGACCATCTTTTGAATGTAAAATGTAAAAGATACAGATTTTTTATATATATATCTAAATCTTGAGAGGCCTATAATACATAGCAAACATGATTAAGGCTAAAAAAAAGTTTTCAGCTTCTAAATTTTCAGTTGACAGTACAGTACGTTAGCAACTTGTTCATTTATTTATTATTGTACACCATAAAAATGACATTAGATTTTTTTTTAATTGCTGAAGTAATTGAAACCATTCTGTGATACAGATGTTGTTTATTTTAGTTAACTATGTTTTTTAGTTTATATTTGTATTTTTTAATACATTTAAAAATAAAACTTACAGTTTATATGGCCTCTCTCAGCAACAGTTTAGTGTCTAAATGATCATACTTTACAGAAATGGCAACATATTTTGTGTATCCTTTTTTTATTTTAGCACCTGCCCCTCAGAAGGTCTCTGCATGGTCATGCTTTCTGAGTGTCGTCCTGGGAATAATCGTGCCCTCCTTGCATGTCAAATTGGTGTTAGGCTTAATTTCAATATTGGATTGGCAACCTGTTCCTGGTGTAGCCCACCTCTTCATGCCATGAGAAGACTGGTGGCAACCATGTTGCAATATGAGCTGTATTATAATAAGGTTGAAGGAACCAATTTACAGGGTTTTTGCGGTAAAAAAAATTATTTAAACCCTACAATTAAAACCCCCCATTTTAGTCCGTAAAGGGTCTTAAATGAACTTTTCTAGATCTTAAATATTTTTTTCACATTCCTAATAAAATATTTTCAACTCAATACTGTGTTATAACTTAAAACTTACACTTTTGACATAAATGAGGCCTATAAAATGTATATTTTTGATATGTTTGTGGCATACAGAGACAGTGATCATCCAAATCAAGTGAAGCTTTCAGAAAAACTCCAGCAGCAAGCTGTTCCTCAGAGCAACCACATCAACAGCTGTGTGATTCCACAAGCAGACATCATACAAAGTGACGGACTGCTGGAGGAGAAGGAGAAATTTCCTGCAGAAGGGGAAATCCAGATTTCCCCCAAAGAGTTGGAGCAGGTCAGAAGTAAATCCCCGGGAAACAAAGTTATGGAGGTGGAGGTTTTACCTCCAGGGTCAACACCATCCTCCCAGGTGCCTTCTAGAGCACCCTCTAGAGCTGTCTCAACCCCACCGGTTGGGCACAGGAACAGTACACCCGTTCAACAGAATGGCATGGCTCAGAGGGAGCCCACTCCTTCTCAAACTCCCATTCAGGCACAAAGGAAGAGCACTCTGGAGCAGGTGGAGAGCTGGGTGAAAGTGCAGAAAGAAGAGCGCCATGGGTGAGTCTGAAATTACATGAACATGGATTTCCTTGACTAGACATGTACACACATACACTCTTATTTACTGGAATTGAAAGCAAAACCTAGCAAAAGAGCTTCCTGAAGGTCAAACAAAAATATTTTGAGTGGTGGTTTACAACTCCCCCCAGTGGCTGATTGCATCAGAGCAGTTTTAGACTGTCTGCATGGGATGTCATGGTTCTACATCTGCTTTTCCTCTGTTTATGGACGAGTATATTCGGTTTAACAGAGGAAACAAATGAAATCAGCAAAGAAAGGGAAAGGCTTAAATGAAAAAGAATCTAAACCAATTAAATAAAACTTATAATTGAAAGTTTAGTTTTGTTGCTATTCTATCACTTAAAGTCGTACTGAAGCTGTACTTCTAACCCTCAGATTTAATTTTGGATATAATAACTGGAGTTTATTATCAGTGTGTGCACATAAAAATAAACTCTTTTACCAAATAAACTCATGTCTAACAACAGTTATTCCCATGAAATCAATCAAAGCCATTTATATTTAGTTATTTATATGCATAAATTGTTGCAAGATCATTGTTCTTCTTTTTTTATTGTGGTTTAAATATGCCTCTATTTGTCCAGATCATACCTAGTAAAATCCTATTTTATCACAGGTTTGTTTCACCAAATGGCACACTTCCACGTCAAACTCCTCCTATTCATCCCAAGTTTGGCACAATAGACAAGTACCAGTCTTTACCGAAGAGCTCCCACCAAAGCTCACCAGCATCTCGACATCAGCTACCCAGCGAATACAAATATTCCCACGACCGCCTAAATCACTTCCAGAAAACCCATGGGTTTGTCCAGCGGCCTGTGACGGGGAATGACAGTACAGTGTGGCAGCTGTACGAATGGCAGCAGCGGCAGCAGTTTCGACACGGTAGTCCCACAGCGCCCGTCTATACTCCAGCTCCAGACTACTCCACCGCAGTCTCCTCCACCAGAGGAAGCTCTGACGTCTCCCGCTCTGTTTCTGTACCTCCCACTCTGGCAGACATTCCTCCACCTGGTCCTCCTGGACCCCGATTCATGTCTCCACGAAGACCCCACACGCCATCGGAGAGACTGACTGTCAGGCCTCTGGAAGCCCGGCCTGCTGTGGAAGTACCACCGTCCCACTCTCCTCTTCGATTACGCTCTTATAAGGTCTGTGGGTGACGATGTACAATTTACATAATGTAGAGCATAGATGTACTTAGCATTCAACTAATGGCCAATTTTTTTAAGTTTTTCTTTAATTATTCATTCATCTTCATGTCGGCTTTCTTCCCTTTCGGAGTCCCCACAGCGGAATGAACCGCCAACTCTTCTGGCATATGTTTTACGCGGCGGATGCCCTTCCAGCCGCAACCCATCGCTGGGAAATTTTCTTTAATAATACATTTTCAAAATCTTAAAAGTGATTGTTAAGGTTGCCAGATATTGAAATAACGAATAAATGCCAAAAAAAAAATTTAACGGAATTGTAAGGATTGTCAGAGGTTGAAAAACTCACTGGGGTTGCCAGTTTTAATACATTTTCTTAAACACTCAACTTTCTAAAAAATTTGGGTTGCCAGAGTTTGAGAAAATTTTCATAAATGGTCAGAAACAAAAGAAATGATTAGCGTTTCAAACTATGTATTTGAAACATTCTGTTTATTATGCAGAATGTTTTGAATGTATTTTGATGTCATGATATAGGTTTTAATTTGAAACCCTGGTAAAAAAGACGGATGCATTTTACTTCCTATGGTGCGTAAAGGCCAGTTTATCGTTGAATGTAGACATTGTGAAAAGATGGAGATCCCCTTTTCAAAATGTTAACCTCACGGTGCAACAGATACAAACTGCAAAGTTTTTGATTGGGTGGCATAGTGGTTTTTAATGGCTGTAGGTTACAGATGGAGGCTTTCACACCCAAAAGAAAAGAGCTGCATTATCCCCTAAAAATGTTTTTAAAAAATTATTTGTCTCAGCAACTGGAATAATATAAAGAAAGACTGAGCTGTTCTGAAGTTCAGGGGATATTCTCAAATCTATTTTTTCAGTTTAACAAGTTATCTGGAAGAATCCTGCAATATTGGTAAACATTTTAATGAGTAGTAAACATTGATGTTATGCTCCCATCCTTCAATTTAACATCTAAATATCACTATGTATGTAAATGTTTTTAATCAATTGAGATTAATCACAATTAATTTGTATTAGTTTGTAAAAAAAATAGCACTAGTGTAGATATTTTGGCTCTATTCTTGACATCTTTAGATTACCCAATATTTAGCATAGAATTTTAACATTTACAAACATTTCTGTTACTAGCAGTATGGTCGATGAAGAAAATTGTTCTTGTATTGTCACATGATAGGCACTTCACATTTACATTTATACTTTTGGCAGATGCTTTTTCCAAAATCCGACTTACAGTAGGGGAGAGACAACATGTAATTTGTTACAAATCCAAAGTCTTGTACTAGAAGTTTTGTCAGCTGACCAATCAACCATGAATGGAAGGAAATAGAAGGGAAGAAAGAAAAAAGGAAGGATTTTTTAAAGATTGTGTTCCTTGTTTAGTTGCTTTTCTAAGATTCTAAGATCCTGACTGGATCAGAGAGTTTGTTCCACCAGTAAGGGACAGTGACAGAGAAGGTTCTGCTAGAGATTTTCTGCTTTTCTGAAGCGGAACCACTCACTGAGTGCAGTGTATGAGCTAGTGCGGAGTGTATGAGCTTGTGGAGGTAAACAGGGGCTGTGTTTTGTAAGCCAGCATCAATGATTTGAACTTAACCAGTGAAGAGTGATGAAGCGGAGAGTAACATGAGCTCACTTCGGTTCCTTGAAGATAAGATGAACTGCAGAGTTCTGATTCATCTGCAGAGGCCTGCTAAAAGAGCATTGCAGTAGTCCAGTCATGTCCAGTTAGGACAACAGCATCACCTTCAGCAACTCTTTTCTGCTGTTGTTGTGATATGCCATATGCATAGCTTAGCAAAGATCAATTAATTGCATTAGAGCAGTAGCATTAGCAAAAAAATTGTCCTTCATAGTTTTGGGGATTTCAAATCTCAACAATTGCTCCAGTAAACTGCATAGTACATCATTATTATAATTTAAGGTCTTACTATGAGAATAGAAGCTATGGAAGCTACAAAAAAATAATAGTCATAGCACTCTTCCAAGCTAGATCAAATAACACTAGCCTTCAGTGTTTGCAAACTGGTGGTATTAGTCCGTTTGTCTGCAACAGAGCTTTAATCAGCACAAACAATCTGACTGTGTTAGCAAAGGAATTAGTGCTTAAGTGTTTGAGCAGATGAATGATATTTTCTTCATTTCCTTCATCTACCATTTGAGCGGGAAAAATCCATTTTTACCTTAAATGTTTTTTTTACTCAAAACAGATTGAATCAGACCTATTGACAGTAGATCTTTCGGTGTATCAATATGAATTTTTTTTTAATATCTTTCTTCTTGTTTTAATACAGTCGGCCACAATAGAGAGACGCTCCATGCCTCCATCTGGTTACATTACCCACACTGTCAGTGCACCCAGCCTTCATGGGAAAACAGTAAGATGTTTTAAATTGCTTTACAATTTCTTCCAGGTTTTTTTCTCAAGTTTATGATTTTTGGCATATGAGTACAATTAAGTCCCTTAGCTTAAAGGGTTTTTTATTTAAGGGGCTTATACCTTTTTTCTAATAGAACATGTTGTCATAGATGTATAACATGTTGTCATGGATTCCATTGTGGCAGAGACTTTAGCATAAATATTGGAGGTTTTCAATATTGTGGTTCTTTCATTGTAAACACCCCTTCAATGTAGACAGCAGAATATATGATATAATCATTTGTAGTATTCTCAACTCAATTATTGTACATAATATAAGACATTATAATTTAAGAAAAATAGTAGAAAAGGGTTCTATATTTGTATTTATTTTTATGTATTTTTTTCCAAGCTGTTCACTAACCATCTTTGGGTACTTGGACCAATGATGGACAAAATTAAGTTCTTTCACAAAAAAAGAATGTAAATCAACACATCAGCACTCTACTGTCATTGATGTAATCATGTTTGTGTGAAAATCATGAGTGTATTTGTGAGAAAATCATGAGGGTATTGTGAGAAAATCATGAGGGTATTTGTGAGAAAATCATGAGGATGTTTTTACTCTAAAGAATTTAGAGATGAAATCATGTGGAGATATGTATATTGACTTTTATTTTTGCAGATTGATTTTTAGTTTTCAAGTTGAAGTTGTCTTTTACAAAGCAGATTGTGTTCGTTTCTACCGAATGCCGAAACCGTGCCAGTATTTTTCCAATTTCCATACAATCCCCACCTATTTCTCTGCTGATGGTGCAGATGATTTTCACTCTCTGGGTGGTTTGTTTCTGTAATCTGATGCCTGGCCTCTCTGTCTGTCCTGTGGTCCAGCCGGAGGAGCTGACCCTGCTCCTCATCCAGCTCCGAAGGCATCGAGCCATGATGGCAGGTGTGCGGCACCATGCGGTGACACACCTCCAGCAGCTGTCCCGGGTGAAGGTCAGGGCTCGGCTGTTCAGCCCGCCTGGCACAAAGCCTTAGTTCTGTCTCTGCTGCTGTTTTCACCCTGCCAGCTTTCTGAAGCTGCTGCAGCTTGATGCTTCTTGTTTTGTAGCATGGCGTGTCATGCCTGGGGCTGTCCCAACATTCGCATGAAGTGTATTTTGGAAGGGTTTAAATAAAAAAAAAATGTTTGGATGATTTATAATCAGCATTATGTTTTATATTGTTTAACATTAGTTATATGAAGGCAAGAACTTTTAATGGACCTTCATAAAATGTGTACTCTTTAGTGTTCCTCAAAGCTTATGGCCTTGAAATAGGACATGGCTTGTGTCTGCAGTATCATCTGCATTGCTAGTGTTGTGTTGTTAATGCACTGCTAAACCTACAGTATGTCTATTGTAGCCCATCTCAGTTAAACTGTATTTCTCACTGCTTGCAGGCAGATGACACATACATTCACATGAAGAAGGACCTGGAATATCTAGATCTGAAGGTGGGAACACTCCTTTTCTTGCTATTATTCTTTTTATAAGCAACATGAATGATAACGTAATAATTTAGCACCAAATCCACTCTCTGACCAAGGAACCAAGCATTTGCTTTATTTACATTTTATCTATATTAAGCATTTAATGATTGATTTCTGAACTTAAAAAATCAAACAGACTCATCTCACACTTCTATGAGATTGGCTGGTGATATATTTCCATTTATGGGCATCACGGTGGTGCAGTGGGTAGCACGGTTGTCTCACAGCAAGAGAATTGCTGGTTTGAGACTCGGCTGGGTCAGTTCTCCCCGTGATCGCGTGGGTTTACTATGGGTGCTCCGGTTTCCCCCACAAGTCCAAAGACATGCGGTCTAAGTCAATTGGGTAAAGAAGATTGTCCATAGTGTGTGTGTGTGTGTGTGTGTGTGTGCGTGTGCGCATCCGCAGCTTAAAACCTATGTCAGAAGAGTTGGCGGTTCATTATGCGCTATGGCGACCCCCGAAAGAGAAGAAAGCCATCAAGAAAAGGGATGGATGGATGAATATTTCCATTTAGATACACATCTTTAACTCAATTCCCACACAGTTGTTTACCAAATAAGTGGAGTAAACATACACTTCACATTGTCTAATAAAGTTAATAATCATTGCATTGACACAGTAGAAGGGTGTAACTGTGTATCTCCATTTGCCACAGATGAAAAGTTTAGAGCCACTGATCCACATGGTTCACAGTGTGTTACAAACCTGCAGTGGTGGGGGGTTGAGACCACCCTGGAATGTAAGCACTGCCA
Source organism: Danionella dracula (assembly GCA_900490495.1). Taxonomy (NCBI): domain Eukaryota; kingdom Metazoa; phylum Chordata; class Actinopteri; order Cypriniformes; family Danionidae; genus Danionella; species Danionella dracula. Next base: position 9,406,008 of record UELW01000178.1, read on the forward strand.
GCCTCCAGCGTGTTTGTATTCTCATTGCTTTCTGCAGTGTACATAGCTTTGTGTTGGCACAAGATGTCGATGAGCAAGATCAGTGCATGTGCAAGAATTATTCTGCCATTCACAGAGCATGTCATTGGGTTCTTTAGTAGTGCGGTCTGGGTAGATTTATAGACTCTGCACTATAAAGGCCAACAATATTGGAAACAATGCTATTTAACTCAATGAAAAGTCAAAAATGTCATATGCAAATAAACTATGGATTGTAATCTATGCACCATTTGCAAGGGGAATATCTAACAAAATGTGAGAAAATACCTGTATTTCTTCTCAAGCGTTGATTATGATGTTTTGCTGCAACAACAGAAAAGAAAAAGAAGAAAAATTAATCTGGAGAGTTTCACCATATCACTTCCAGATCTAACTTATCTTTGATGTTTTGAGGCGGTTAGAGAAGTTGATGATAGTTGGTTTGTGAGAAGAATGAATCTTCAAAATTAATCTTTTCAGGGAGTGAAGAATTTTCTTTGGTGCATGCAAATTTCACTGTTAATAATCAGAGGACACAGGTGAAAGGGTCGATTTACCCAGATTTGTGTATTTTGCTCTCCTTTTTGTTTATTTGTTGTAACAGTTTGCAATTCAATCTTTTTTTATATGAGAAATATAAATGTATTGCTAAAATGAATCGATCTTTTAAATGAACAAGAGTCAAAAAATCAAAGCACCAAATTGAACAAAACTTCGCATCACTGCTCAGGGAAAAACAGTGATACGCCTGGCCATTTTAGTACCTTTGTGTGTTTTGTCGAACAACTCTTGATAGTTACACACCTGCTAGACAAGTTTCTGTAAGTCCATATTCTTCTTTTCCCGATTTCTTCTCTTCATCACGTTGTTCATCATTGCAGTTTCCAGCTGACATGAAAGTGTGTATCAAGCGCCACTCAGCTGTTCATTTTACTAACCCGACATTTGCTATCGCCGGGTCTATTAGCGCATCAGGGGAAGCTCACATCTCGACCGAGCGCAATCAGGAGCCGATCGAACCCTTTTCTGAACAAAAGGCTCTTTATTTGAAGTGTGTGGTTGTAGAGTCGAGCTTGATCGCTGTGTAATAAAGTGTAGGCCTATGTATTTCATAGAAAGTTGTGTCTAGTACTATAAAAATTACAAAGGTTTCATTGGAATCTTTGTTTCAAACAACCTGACCAACTGCAACTCGAATATCACTAAAAATATATTTTAATAATATATAATAATACATTTGATAAAATATACTCATATATATATATATATATATATATATATATATATATATATATATATATATATATATATATATATATATATATATATCCTATCATTTCGAGTCAGCCCACGCATCACTGATTGAGGTGCATTGGGTCAGAAAATACAGATGTTCTAGAGACCTTAACATCTAGCCACCTGCCTGAGGTGTTCAGTTGAATCATTTACATTGACATTTATGGATTTAGCAGTGACTTACAGTAGGAGAGAGACAATATGCAATTTGTTACACAGTCTAATTCAGATCGCTTGTTGTAGATGTTGTATCCACTATCAATCAATCATAGCAGGAAGAAAGTGTAGTAAGTGTTCCCTGAGGGGAAAAGTTTTCAGTTGCTTTTTGAAAGTTGTTAGTGTTGCTGCTTTCCTGACTGGATCAGGGAGTTTGTTCCACCTGTCAGAAACAGTGAGAGAAGGTTCTGCTAAGAGATTTTCTGCCTTTGTGGGAAGGAACCACAAGGTGCTGTTCCTTCTCTGAGCGTATTTTGAATGGGTTATTGTTGTTATTGAACCCATTGAACAATATAAACACTATCTGCAGCCATATTTAATGTTTTGAGTGACACAACAAGCAGCATTGGTCATATGTTTGGTCATAGTTTCAGACTCAGACACTAGCTAAAAATCTGATGTGTTTGATTCAGAAAGTTCAAAACAATTCAAGAATCTCACATGGAGGTATTCAATTGAGAACATCAAAATCCATCATGTGCTTTAAAAATTTATGATTTTAAAGAACAACTAAAAATCAAGATTCCTTAAAGTCTGTGAAGGATACGCTACGCGAGACTAAACCTATCCTAGTACTCGGAGTAATAAAGTACATTTTGGAAAATTTGCTTAAAAATACTCAAATATTTCAGTTGTATACCTGCAGAGTCCATAGGATGTTAAATGCCAATGTATACATCAGTGCTCATAACATGCTATTGTAAAGGTGATGATAAAAGTTGTCATATACATATCAACAGTGTTTCGGAACTTATGGTAATATACAGAAATTGACAATGGTGGAAAGTAAAAAAAGACACTACAGCTGTTGGGTATTTAAACCTGCATGGTTAAGATCAGTGGTTCCCAAACTGGGGTCCGCTCCCCCCTTAGGAGGGTGCCAAAATGTCGAGATAAAAAAATATGGGGTTCTCAAATGTTCATATTTGTACATGGGGGGCCCCAGGGAAGAAAGTTGGGAACCACTGATGTAGATAAACACGAGCACATAAAGATCCAAAGAACTACAAGACATTAGACATGCATGCGTTCTTGCCATTTTCATGTTTTGCATTGTGATTTATGACCTTTCATTTCCACTGACTGTAGTGAGAATGTAAATTGTTTGCATGTAAGCTGCCCTACATTGTGACTTTCTTTTTTTGTTTTGTTGTTGTTGTTTTTTTCTTAATAGTTTCTCCACTAGGGATTCAAAGATTATATATTTTGGTTGTACACACAATTGTGACATTAATTATTGACACACAATTATGACTTGAAGGATTGATTACATGAACACAAGAAAAGTTTGTCAGTGTGGGGCTACAAGAGAGGGAAGCGGAGGCAGGACTTAAATCAACATTATAAAAAATAAATCTAGAAAACATTACTTAAACACGCTATTAAAACAATATGGAATCCAGGTGAAACAAGACTATGGACACTAAGAAAAAGCTCAATCTTAAATACATTTGAGACAAAGAACACCATTACAAGACCAATTTATTTGGGAGGATGACCAAAAACGGAATGGGAGTTACACACAGACTATATAGTCCAACTATATGTGACAAACTAAACAAGGTAATCTTTTATTATTATTACTTTATTATTTATTACTTTCCCTTCCTGTGTTTTGTGTCCTGACTTCACATCAATATTTGTTTGCACGAAGACCATATACACCATCTTTATTGTATGCAGAAAGCTTCTGCTCCTATATATGTGCATCAGAAATGATGGCTTGTGTCTCAAAGCTTCATTGTGACTGTACAGTGACGGCCTTGCTTTGCTTGTATTGAATAGACATGTTTGTGAAGTTGACTAAGAACACAAAGTTTTTCTGTGCATTTTCTATTAGCTGAGTTCGACAGAGGCTGTGAAAGGAAGGCTGATGAAACCGGTGAAGGTGGCGGAAAGTGATGTGGATGTGAGTAAAAATCATGTTGATTTAGCTTAATTCAGCATCATGAAAATGCAGTGAAGGTTGGTCTTATAATGTAATAGTGTGGTATGGTGAAAAAAACTGAAGCTTGAGCACTGAAGAAAATAACACTCTTTAAGCTGCTGCAGCTGTTTTAGGGAGGAGTTTGGTTTACCGGGTTTAGCCATGCAGGGGGTGTCAGAGGTTTAGTGAAGTTTTAATTATATATCATATATATATTTATAAATATAATTCACTTCACTAAACCCTTCTTACCTTCTGTGTGATTAAACCAAACTACTTTGAATATGCATAGTCATATTACGGTGATTTAGCAGATATCTGAGTCTCTGAGAACAAATCAAGGTTTAGGGTAACACTATTGAGAGTTGATTCACTGATTTGCTTCAAAAGAGTTGAATGCTCATTTCAGTCATTTTGACTTCAGAGTTCCTGCTTTCACGCTGTATTTTATTTACATTTTATATATTGGACTTATTTACCAAACCTCTAGCTAATCTGCTACAATAGTACAGTATTTATTGTAGGAATTTGCTGCTACAGCTAACTTAGCTTAATCGTTCAGTAAAATTTTGCTCCACCATCAGCCATCTCATTTCTTTTAAAAGCATCACCAATGCATATCCTTGTTTTATCAACTCATCACAGTGTTTTCGACTCACGATGAGGTTTGGACGTTTAGTGCCTCTCAGACATAACTGTAAAAATTTTAAACCGTGCACGATTCAGCACAGTTTGGCTACCAGATTTATGTCTCTGAGTTTGCACGGCCCATCATACTTTCAGTTTTAGTTTTCGTATAAAAATAGATTAAAATCTCTTGATACATAATGAACATTTTCTGATTACTTGTGGTTAAATTCTTACATACATACAAATCTATGTTAGACATTTTATGAAAGGTCCTTTTTCCAAATCCATAATAGAAAAGAAAGAACACCCGACAAGATGAGATGTATATAGTAAAACCTGAGCAGTAACAAGGCTAGAGAATTGCAGTAGTAATTGATTAAAGAAAGTGAGGGAGCAGAATAAAGAAGCTTATTAAAACATGAAAAATCACTGACAAGTTATTGAAAAGAACTTTAAAATCACGAAATCATGACAGCTTAGAAAGTGTACAAACCAAAAACAAATGAACAAAACTCTAAAATTGTGCCTTTTCGTTCATCCTGTTTGTGGCTTTGCACTATAACCCAGTGTTGTTAGTCATACAACCTAATTAACATCTGTTTCCTGGTGTTCCTTATTTTAGGTGACTCTAAGTCGATTGTGTGAACAGGACAAAATACTCCAAGAGCTTGAGCTCAGACTCAGTGGGCTTAAAGAAGATAAAGTAAGACCAGATCCTTAAAGTTTTTACTGATAAATTATGGCTTTCACATATGCTTTGTTTTTGTTGCTTTTTGCTCAGGACAAGCTGGAGTCTGTCCTGGATGTGTCTCACCAGCAGATGGAGCAGTACCAGGATCAGCCGGCTCATGCGGAGAAGATAGCATGCCAGCAAAGACTCTTGCAGGAGGATCTGGTGCACATCCGGGCAGACATCTCCAGAGTGTCCACTGTGAGTGTCACTTTGAGAGGCTTTCTCATCAGTATTCTTTGATTCAAAAACGTTTTATGGTTAAGCGCCCTCTTCAATATTCCCCAACACCTTTAGCATTTATGGTTCATTAAACAAGAGGTGAAAAAAAATGCCAAACTATTAATTTGCCTCAAATGAACTATTTGGATCATATACAAACGTACTGAACTACAGCAAGTGAGTACAGGAGTTGTTTGGGTCTATAGCATGCTCTTTTATTGAACAAACTCCTTTGTGTTTAAGTGTGTTATGTGATACATGTTAATCTTTTGGAAATACAGGTTGATATTTCAGCATTTTCACAATGAACAGTAACTTTAAAGAAAAACTTAGATCAGAGGTGTAAAAGTCAGTACTGGAGGGTCACAGCCATGCAAACAATACCTTCAACCAGCATATAACACACCTGATCACACTAATTAAGGCCTTCTTTGCTTGTCTGAAGCTCGATTAGTATGCTTACCAGTCCAGGGTTGCACCTATACATACAGGTCTGTGGTGTAGAAGACAATCTTGTGAATTTGTGTTAAGAACATGTTTGGGAAATCTTAAAGAGATACTCCAACACAAAGATATGTATTCATTTACCCCATGTCGTTCAAAGCCTGTAATCTCTTCGCACAATTTGAGAAAATTTTGGATATAAACCATGTGGCAAACTTAATGAAATTAACAAATCCCTCAAAATTAAGTAGTTATGTTCTTGATACCCACAGTTGAGTTGATTTCACAGAGAAAGCTTTAAATCTAGACTTGGGTGTATTTTTCAGGAGATGGAGAGGGCATGGGAGGACTACAGCAGACTGGAGCAGTCTGTCGAGCAGCTGAGGGACGTCCTGCAGACTCACATGAAGCTCTGCACATCATCACAGGTCTTTTTAATGGCTAAATTTCTCAGACCCTTTTCATCATTTGCGTCTCTACATGTATTTTATAATCTTTCTTATTAGAATGACTTGCCATTTATTTGATTTAGTGTAATGTCTTTGATAAACAGATCTAACATGTGTAAAATTGAGATTTCCTGGTATTTATTTGTGAAATGCCACCAATTTCCAGTTGTGCCATAGTCTCATATTCTCTCAAAATCGTACAAGTAATGGTTAGGGTTGCTAGAGTTTCAGAAAACACTCATAAACATTCATCAATGTTCAAACTCTTAAATAAATTATCAAGGGTTGCCAAATATACTAAAATAAAACAACAAATTTTAAAACAATCTAACAATTCAGAGCACAATGACATTTTGACCAAAATGGAAAGGGATTAGACCATTTTAGAACCAACAACTTAGCGCTGATCGCACGACATTTCTATCAACATGACGAGCGCACAAACAAATGGTCCTTGGACTATATCTGTAGATTTTGCTAAAGAATAAGTTATAATTATTCAAATTCGAATTGGGTTAAGAACTCGTTTTGTTTTCTTACTTGTGAAATGTTTTGTCAGAAAACATGAATGTTATGAATACAGTACTTGATCTGTGTCGGGTTTTTAAATATCACATACTTGTGTTAACTAGGCTTGTCACCAACTCAACTGAAATGTTTATGTTTTCATTCAGTGTTGTGTTATCAATTAAATTTTAAAACTCAGGTTTACGTGTTTAATTTTTTTTAATGTTTTTCTCTTAGGAGAAAAATCAATTTAAGAGGGAGCTCTGGAGGATAGAAGATGTGATGACTGGACTCAGCTCCACCAAAGAAACCTTCAAACTCACCATAGACTCTGTGAAGAACCCAGGTATTGCTTTATAGAGCAATATAAACCTTGTTTTTGAACATTGCTACATCAATGCTTGATTCTCGAAAACCTGTGTCTTCAGAGCGAAAACTTGTGCCTTCGGTGACCGAGTCTACTGTGCCTTCTCGAAGCATGACCCCATCTTGCATCGAGGTGCGCTCACCCCAGCGCAGTCTGAACTCCAGCCCACTAACTGTGAACCAGGACAGCCAAGTCCTGCACAATCTTCATCCAGTGCCAAAATGGGTATGCAGAAACAAAAGTTTGATAGGGCTGTTCTCTTTGAGAACACAGAATGAATACATTTCACTTTTATTAATTATCAGAGACAAAATAAATATGGTTTGAAAAATCTCTTTAGTGTCATTCCTCACTGTCACTGCTAGACTGAATGCTAGACAAAAAAACTAAACTGCTAGAGATGCCAATAAGGCAACAACTCTGCTAGTAGTCTGGATTCAAGTCATGACAAGGTCTGAGATCTCCTCAGCTGCCATTTCTCATATCCTATCTGAGTGAAAATGGACAAATAAACATCTGGGGTTTCTTTTTTTTTTACATTATTCCAGAGCAGGCTGGACCCAAGAGACTGTTTGTGTGTCTCTGTCTCCCATCACTCAAAAAGTTTCAGCAAAAATTTGGTCTTACTTGCTCTATGGCATAAAGGACGTTGGAGACCACTGTACTACAAAGCTTTGGCGCTTTTTTTTTTATAGATTCCACACATTCTGGGGTTTCTCCCAGCTCAGGTGTTCAATAAAAATCAGCACAAACTGTCATAGTCAGCAAGAAGAGTCAAAATAAGTCTTTCACACACAGAAACAACCCCAGGTAAGTTGTTATGGTAACGAGGGTCTGTAGGTATGGCAGTGTCAGAGTGTCTCAACGTGTGCTAATACATCCCTGGAGATTTTCAGAAATGTTATCTAATCATTTTTCTTAAGTCATGTAGTTTTACAAGTATTATTATAGAGGACAAATTGTACAAAAACTCTGCTAGAGTGCAATCTGACATTTACCTATACCAATAAATAATATATCAGATATTTAAAGTAAGATAAAATCTAAAACAAGCGTCACGGTGGCGCAGTGGGTAGCACGGTCGTCTCACAGCAAGAAGGTCGCTGGTTCTAGGCTCGGCTGTGGCAGGTGGCATTTCTGTGTGGAGTTTGCATGTTCTCCCCGTGATCGCGTGGGTTTTCTCCGGGTGCTCCGGTTTCCCCACAAGTCCAAAGACATGCGGAATAAGTGAATTGAATAAGAACGATTGCCCATAGTGTTAAAGTGTGAATGTGTGTGTGAATGTTTCCCAGCGATGGGTTGCGGCAGGGAAGGGCATCCGCTGCGTAAAACATATGCCAGTGAGTTGGCGGTTCATTCCGCTGTGGCGACCCCGAAAGGGAATAAAGCCGACATGAAGATGGATGGATGGAAAACAAAAAATGTTTCATAGTGTTTATTCATTAAAATAACCTCAGGCACATAAATCAAAAGAGCTTCTATTTATCTCTGCGGATAAAATACTTGAGAATCTTTGTGTTGAGTATGTTAGCACCTTGAAAATAGCTTCTTTTTTTACAGGAAGAGGACAATGCTCCACCAAGACCGCCTTTACCCCTACTCTATGATGAGGACACACCCCCAGTGGTCCCACCCCTTCCTAAAGAGACCTCAGTCATCAGACACACCTCTGTGCGAGGTCTTAAGCGGCAATCTGATGAGAGGAAACGGGACCGGGAAAGCAGCTATGTTAATGGAGACAGCAGGGTAACCAGTACTCACTTGTCATCATTGTTCCTGATACAATTTTACTAATAAGTAAAGGGGAAATACATCTACTCTTTAGCCAAATGCTGATTAAATAAGCATTTACATTCTTCCCTGAGATGAAAACACAAACATTGATTGGCTTATTGGTTGGTTGGTTGATTGATTAGTTAGTTTGTTGGATTCTTCTGCATATTGCAGAAACTAATTCATGGTTTCATGAATTACATGAAATGGAACATTGGTACATGTTGTTAGAATCTAAACTGTTGAATTGATGTAACAGCCATTCTTACAGCGAAGAACTTAATAAAATTGTCAAAACTGATCCGTTTTACATTTTTTAATGAAATTACAAAAATGACAGGTTAATGGTTTTTTTATCCATAATTTGTAGACTTACAATGAATGACCGTGTCATCAGAATAAAACTGACATTCAATGTCCCTACAACAGCTCGGTAAATCATTCATGTAGATAGAAAATAAACAAGGGCTAGGATAGACCCCTGGGGTACCCCAATATCACTGGTTTGTAAAGACAATAACGAGTTCTTTATTTTATCACACTATTTCCATTTAATTTAAACCAAATTACTGCTTGCTCAGAAAAACCAAGCACATTTAGTTTATGAAGAAGAATTGTGACCGTCTTGAAACACTGCACCGTCCTCATTACCTTTGTCTAATGCTCCCTTAATAAATTCTGTTAGGGAACAGTTTGCCATTTGTTCTGACTATTTATGCCTGAAACCAACCTGTTTAGAGTGAAGTGAATTATTCTGTTCAAGATAATAAGGTAAATGTTCAGCTACCAGCCTTTCACAGATTTTAGGGATTGATGATTATTGGTCTGTGATTCTGAACCTCATCAACTATCCTACTTTAAATATATGATTGATGTTTTCCTATTTGAAGAGAATGTACTCTCTTTTAGATGAAAATATAACATTTAACAACAGTTGCAAAAATGTAGTATGGTATTTTTAAACATATACTACATTCATCCCAAAAAATACTTGGCCCTTGAATTGTTTAGCTGACCATCGACCAATATCCATCGAACAGATCGCTGCACAGCGCCTGAGAAAAAACAAAACAGAAACAAACAAAATGGTTAGAACAGTGTAACACAAACAACAAACAGGTCACTTGCCTCAGCTGCAGTACGAATAAAAGCTGTGTGACGAATAAAAGACTGTTTTGGCTGTAGGTGGAGCTGCGCTCATTTCTGAGTGAACCTGAGCTTCCTGGAAGTGCTCTTGGAACAGATCAAGTGGACCCAGCGTACCTGACTCTACAAAGAAGAGGTCAGACAAAAATCCAGCTTGTTATTGTGCAGTTTAGTTGATGCGATGCACTGGAGGAATAAAGAGATTTGTGTCCTAGGTCTGTCAGGTTCCTCATCCGGAATAAACCAGTACGGTGTGACTTCCTGCTCGATGAGGAGAGGAGGTTCCGCATTTTCCACAACAGTCAGTAGCCGTTTCTGTACAGCTGATCATTTTTAATAAACAATCTGTAACACTACACAGAGTTGAATGCTGTTGCTGTCTCATGCAGGAGCGAGGCAAGAGTGCTCTGGAGAGGCTGTGTCCCGCCGAGCCACCGCAGAGAGCCAGGATGAGTGTGGAGGAACAGCTGGAGAGAATGAAGAGACACCAGCGAGCTCTGGTTCGAGAGCGCAAACGCAACCTGAATCAGGCTGAGCGGCAGCCTGTGGCCTTCAGAGCTATGACACGTCCTGTCAACTCTGACCCGGGATCAGTACGTTACCCTCTGCCTAATAATCACAGGGACCCTCGCTACGGCCTTCCCCCATAGAACAAGAGCGCTAACATGCTAACATCCTCACAACAGAGCACTGCGTTGAATTAACAAAGCACCCGAGGGAAGCGATCGAGCAGGAAAAGGTGCAGTTAAGGGATATATGGACTGACAAGGAGCATTACAGTCCTGAGCTGGACATGCACTGACACAAGAATATTGATGAATGTGAAGAGAAAAGGATTTCTTTTCCCCTAACTGCTTTTCTGACCTCTCACAAAGCATTTTCATTTTTTTATAGTCATTTTCTCAACTTTAATTCACAAAATTATTTATGAAATAATCAAAATATATTTTCTCACATGATTTGTAATGCAATATTTTGTATAAATGTTATGTGGTGAGAATAATTGAGCCTGCTGCCTTGGAAAAACAACAAATTAATACTGTTGGTAATTAACTGGGTATGAAGGAATCTATGTGAGCAATCAACCCCGATCATTGTCTCATCTATAGAATAAATCATTGAAGTGCCTATTCATGAACCTGAACCTCCAGCTTCATCCCCTGATTACAATCACTCCGGAAATAATCTCAAGGTGATCTTCGAAGCAAATTTGGAATATATTTTCTGATTTATTTTCTGAAAGGGATTTTACCACAGTATTATATAAGGAGTCTTGTTTTTACGTAAATGTTACTAAACATTCAAATATCAATACCTGCCACCTCTCATCACTGTTGTTGACATAGAATTTAAGTCCCGTTGAAAAAGTGGATAACAAATCAGATGAAGAGTTTGTTTGTTTGTTATAGAGTTCTAATAGCGATCTTGTTTTGATCTTTATCTTGTTTTGTGTAATTTCACAGTCAAGATTTCTGCTCTCAAAGCTATTTTTAATAATGTTGATTTAACATTTGCGTGGTGTCATCAGATGCTTAAAACATCCTTTAAGCACCATTCATCCCTCTTTTTGAGACTGATTCAGCTTTTTTTTTTTATTGTGAGGTCTTGTTTTGTGGGTATGTATCCCATAAAAGCTTGCACTCAGTTTATCATTGTTATTTTTTTTTTAAAGTGCTTTTTCAGACCTATATTTATAGACATTTTTATCTAAAATATCTCCCCTATTGACGTGACATGGATGCTAAATGTTAAACAAAAGAGCAGCCTACAGAAAGAGAATTATTATTTATTTATTTATATACGGGGTTCTACAATAGATCCTTGTCCATACTTTCTGAGACAGATTGTGTGCCAGGACAAAGATCATAAAAGAAATGTTTATTACTGTAATGTTACTTACTGGTTGTGATGTGAAGCAGGTCTAAATAAACTGGGACTTAATCCATCCTTAAAGAGAACAATTAGTGGAATCGAACATTGTATGCAAGTAGATTTGTGTAATTCAGCGCATCAGGAAAAAGCTGGAAACACAACAAATTGGTATGAAGGAAAAATAGATGATTCCTTACAGCGTCATAGAAAAAATAAAGCCGCTAAACTAGTACAAAACAAACAAATCAATTTCCTTAGCATTATGTGACTGGAATTCACAAAAGGAAACAGCAGATATTTTAAAACCTTTTTATCACACTGTTTCTTTAAGCTAGTAGAGTTGCTTTTTTGATGACACAGATGTGGTCTAACGGTTTTTTTTATATAGTATATTTTTTCACATGTAAAAGCAGCAGGCCAAAAACAGCTTTTTTTTTCAGCTCAGCCAAACTGTACTAGCCTAATGAATGTTGCAACGCAATACTGTTCACTACATTACCTTGTATGAACATGTGGTCTGATATGAAGTCACCTCTTAATCTATTTGTTTGGTAATGTTGATTTTTGTTGAAAGCCACCATTAAAATAAGGATTTTTCTAAATGGCTTGTTTTTCTTTTGTCTTCTGACATGCATCTATCATGTCTTTCTAAAAGGATGCTCTGTGCTGGTTTATGGTTCTGCATGACTGAATGCTTTCAGATCACATGCTAACGGTGATGGTATAATTTACACCATAAACAGTCACTCAAATCTTTAAAGCTTGTAAGTAATCTTCCAATTTGATTCCTTCCTCTTCACAGTCGTCAGGCATTAGTTTTAACGCAATGTATTTTTGGTTTGAGATCTTACTACCGGTTACGAGCAATCCATCTTACACTTGGTTGTGTTTTTGGTGCATAAAATTTGTCAAATTGTGTCTTGGTCCTAGTAGGGGTGGGAAAGGGTGATTGATCTGCAGCGTTCAAAAGAATCTCAGCGTTCAGCATCGGATGAATGGCTGACTGTTAAAGCCACGAGGATGACTGAATCAGAGCTGGAGCCAGTGGACTTCGAGTTCAATATCACTAGAGAGGTACAGATTCTATTTGCTGTATTTTACATTGACAAAAGGAAGATATAGTAACTATATTGAGACAAATGGGAATTCTAGATGAAATTCAGGAGATAATAACAGGGCAGATTAATAAAAGGCAGATTTAAAGCGTGGGTGTGTTTAAAATGTCAGACATGAGAAGGTGATGTTTAGGAGAAAAAGACTTGGGAAAGAGAAAAAAAGTGGATGTTTGGTCTTTTTGTAGCTCCAGTTCAAGCAAGGTTTTGCCACATCCCAAACAGACTATTTATACTACACTCTTAACGTAAGTTCTCTTTTAGAGAAGAGAAAGTAGAGACTGTTGAGTGTGTACATTCTGGGACACTGGCAAATTTTAGATGCAACACTTAGAATTTATTTAAAGTTCTCCACCAGATCAAATGCGATTGGATGGGTACAGACAAATACAATCCAAGTTTAACAAAAAACACTTTTAGGTTAGACTCGTAAGTAAATTCAGATCAATACAAAGAACAATACAGAGAATTTTACAAATCAATATTAATACCCAAAATGAGCTAAGATCAGACCGTAAAAAAATACTTGTTTGAGCATTCAATAAGAGACTTTAAAAGCTAGAACACAGACTAGCTCCAGGATTAATCTTAACATTCCTCTCTTTTTGATGATGCTGCATATGTCTCATAAAATTCGACTTTGTTTCAGGCTTTTCTTCTTTATTTATTTATTTTTTTTGGTGGTTTAGAATTATTTGACTTGGTCGAGACCAATGATCAAGCCGAATCTGATTCAAGACCTAGTCCATAGAAAAATTGACTCGAGTCCAAGTCCTTATTTGAGAATTACAGCACTACACATAGCAGTTAAAAGAAAAGAGCAGGATAGTTTTACAGAAATAGTATTGTCTTCAGCAACAAGAACTAATAAAACTCTTATCACCTTAATGTTACAGATTTCACTCAGACAACCATCAAGCAGTGACGCCTCTTGAAAATTTAAATAGGGATGGGGCCACTAAAAATCTTGGGGAGGTCCACAACAAATTTCAGAATTATATTCAATTGCTGTTGTAAACTGACATGTTGAAAACTACGAGTATTAGTGAAATTAGTGAAACATTATTTTATTACAAAGTAATATATTTTAAATATATTTAACTCAATAAACCAATAATGTACAATTATAACTAATCGAATAATTGAGTTGCAGCTCTTTTCACACTTTTATATGACTTTGTCCAACAGAACCAAACACAATATATATCTAGAGAGCGGTACAGTGAGGGGTTATTAAATGAATCTCAGTTTGAAATAACAACTACTTTTCTTTTGATGAAAGCTGAACAATGGTTGAACACCATACAACGCTTATAATCAAGGCTTTATCCTAATATTTAGCTTATGACAATGCAGAAGAAATAGTCTTGATCAAAGATCTCTGTTCTTTGTGTTTAGAGGTGCAGAAAGTTCACATTTTTTTCTACAGCATTCCAAGACAGGGTTTTAAGATGATAATTGATTCACTTGTTGGCTTGAGAAGCTATTTAATCTGTTGTTTGGGTTTACCTACAGCTGTCCAGGCCTCAGAAGGTCCTGATCCCACAGCGACTGATCGATGAGGAGTCCGATGAAGAGCTGAGCCCTGAAGACAAGGAGACACGCTCTCGCACCGTCGCAAAGATTAAAACTCTCCTGTCTAAATCAAGGTATGGCTTAAGAAAAAATTTACGTAACAGACAATAGAAAAATGTTTTAATAATGTTAATTAATAATAATATTTTCTACAGAAGTGTCTAATATTTTTGAATGTGTGACACATGGTGAAGAGTATTTTGATGGGCACTGATCTATTTTTGGTTTTATTCAATTATTTAATAAAACCCTGAACTTGACTCTTTAGAGGAAACATTGTTGGTCTTGGAGCATATGTAAGAGTTTTCCAAAACTCTTAAAAGCTTACATTTTTAAAACTATAGTTAAAATGTTGTATCCTGGAGCATGGGCATATACATAGATAGTATATAACATGGCTGCAGAATATGCTGTGTTTCGAATGATCAGTGAAACAAGCTAAATATGGGCGTAGCCAACCATTGCCATTGACCATTGCATCACTTCCCGGTAACCAAAAATGGGTCTAGAGAGGCAGATTCAGATTGGCTGAATGTTTTAATTTTGTATATCTTAAACAAACAAATTAAAAAATAATTCACCCCCCTCAGAGTGAAGGTCAAAACTATCGCTCTAAATAAAAAAACATTACAGCACCAGGGATGTAAACAAGTTTTTTTTCAGCTCCAAGGTTGGGCAGTTTTACCATTGGAGTACGTGAGAACTTGCTCACTTCTGATCCCACCCACCTTGTGGTCAGTTGAGGTATTACAATTCAGTCAAACGTCATAACGAAGCAGGGTCGTAATATAAAATATAGAGGGCATTGAAGCCTGAGAGTTTTGTGACTTGTGGGTTTTATTGTAAATTAATTTTGATCATATGTTGAACTAATGGCAGAATTGATTGGATTAAAAAAAAATATGTAAAACACATTTCGATTACATATTTTAAGGGATGGTTGTCAATCCATGATAAGGGACCCCTAAAAGTTACCATTCCTTAATGGTAAGTCGGAGTGACTGTTAGCTTGCCAAGTTTTCCAAATTGATGTCAGTGCTCAAATTCCCAGAAGTCTTCAAAATCTCTCAACTCAACTGTAACAAAGCACTATCGTGTTAAGCTTTGATGGATCTTGAGTGATGGGCTCTGTTTGCATCATGTGAGGTGCGTGTCAGATTCAGAGCTGATGGACTTCAGTGATCTGGATGAGGCTCTGGAGCAGCAGGAGAGAATTATGAGTGTTCCTCATGCTCTCGCGACTGAAGCCTCCATCAGGAGGAGACAGGTCTCAGGTCAGATATGTGCAGAACAACCACTTCTCAAACAATGCTCCGCTGAGAATTTCCCAGTCATTTTCTCAACTTTGTTTTGCAGCCAAATCCAGATCCGGGTCTTGACTGTTCTCATGGAACCAAAAGTTTTTTTTCTTTTTAATTAACAAATTCAAAATGTTTGTTTCAGTTTGTACAAAGTGTGGTGGTTGATTGAGTGCTGTGTATCTAAACCATTTTTAGGAACATATTAATCACATTTTACTGCGTTTACCAACAATTTATGAGGACATTAAGGGCTATTCTGTATTAAAATTGTGTGTTCTAATTCATTATGGAAAATGTAAATGTTTGTAACAGCTTTTGCAGCGTTTTACATTAAAACAATGTTTTTTACCAAAGTATTGTTTTTGTTCTTTTATTCATAAGAAAACATTTATTTTCTTGCCAATAAAATAAACATTTATGTTCATTTGAGGTTGAACGACAGCTTTAACAATCGTCCCATTGTTAATTTATTAATTTACTTTATATCATTTATTACTGCGAGAGTAGTCCTCTGCCATCGCATCACATGGCCAGCTGAAACTCACTCTGGTGGAAATAGAGTCATGATTGTTGAGGAAGGAAATAGGAGTATCTGAGGAAGCCACTCACACGCGGGGATAGCATGCACTTTCTCAGAAAACCCTCACTCTTTTAAATTGAGAACATTTTTAGCATGACCATGCCAATGAGGAACCACATTGTGTCTCATTTACATTTTACACAGTATTACATGTTTTAGCATGGTTTGTTACATAACTAATGTTAGCATAATGACACCAAATGTCATTAAATAAATAAATACAACTTCCTTAAAGAATAGTATGGTACAAAGAAGTATGGTATGGAAATTATAATAATTGTAATCAAATATAACAATGTGTACATCATCATGTTTATTTTTCAGGAATGAAAAATCTGCTCTCTGCCTATAGTTCCACGTTACTACACTTTTATAACAGACAATCTCTTCTTAAATCCATATATATATGGATTCAATTCATATATGGATTCAAAATTCATAGCAGACACAGGGTTACACAAACGTGCTACTTCATGATAAATTTCACCAGTAAACATAAAACACAAAAAGTATTTCCTCCGCAGCTCTTCATACAAACAACATTCATAAAACAAGTGTTTCTCATCTTCTATTATTGTAATATTATTGTAATTTTACATGTATTTTTTCATTGTATTTATACCAGATATTTTTTTAAGAAGTTGAACGTTTATGTTAACAAGATATTAGAACATAAAGTTGATATCTCTGTTTTTGGATTAATTTTTTATACAGATAGTGAATATTAGGGGTAAAATGAGAAACATGTTATAAATGTATTCATCCTTTTGGGAAAGTTCCACAAACCTAAAAAGAAATGGTCCCAAAATAAACCTAATTTTACACATTGTATCAATGATTTTAAAATATACATAAAGCTCCTGAATCAAACTTAGAACAAGACTTGCAGACTTGCGCACCATAAAAAAAATATTTCCCTTTTAAGTCTGCATCACTGTAACTTTGTTAGAACTGTCTGGCAAATTATTAGTTAGTTTAAATTCATTTTAAGTTTTATTTAAAGAATGTTACTTTACAAGATGTCCTTATTCTTGTATGTGATTGTGAGTATTTTGGCAACTGGCTATTTGTACTGTATGTAATAAATAGTTTATGTTGTTGAGTCAATAAAGTAAAAAAGAAATTCAGCTGAAATGTGTTTGTTTGAGTGAGAGGTGTGTCAGGAGGTGTGTCAGTGAGAGGTGAGTCAAGAATGTAAAGATGAATGTGTTCGTAGCTTACAAGTTTTAATTGTTAACACAAAAGAAGAATTTGAAAGAAGCAAAATAATAACTAAGAATATGTACTTGCAGCCTATTTTAACTAGAAGATGACCACATGATGTAACTATGTGAGCAACAGAATAATCTTGTTTTAAATAAGATTCTTTTCAAGACTGTGTAAATAAAATAAAAAAGCCTATATGTACACTATAGTTTGTGTCTACGCATGCTCGCTTGGCCAACAGGGTTGCAAATCCGATAGAATATGGAAGCAATTTATTTAAATTTGACTGTTGTTCGACTCGTCTCTGGCTGATGGTGAAGCTTCATGAGTGGACCTCATTTTTAGCTCCTCCCTTCTTGGCAAAAAGTGGACAAAACTTCAAATGCACAAAAATACAGACTGAATCGCAAATGCAAAAGTTGACTGAAACACAGATCCAAATGCGTGTTGCAAGTGTTTCGTAAAGAAATTGTTTTATTACCAAATCCAAGGAGCTAAAATCGATAAATATTTAACTAATATTATTTTTTGTTTGCACATATTGTTTGTGTTAATTATTGAGCTGTTGATTTCTGCATTTGGAACCGAAATTGCTTCCATAATAGAACAGCAGCACTTACTTGCTGCTCAAAAGGATCATCTTGGTATGATACTGAGACTCCACCCCTGCTCCCCTTTTCCAGGCTCTTTACGAATGAAAGCTCTGTCTTGGGATCAGGGACCATTGATGGAAATTAAACTGTCAACGTCTTATAACTCAAGATTTTGCACAAGTTCAGTGTTACAAATACTCTTCTTAAGTAAGCTGTTTGCACTAAAGGCTATATTTCACTAAAGAGGAAAAAATGTGCTGATTTGATACTCGCCACAATACAAGGGTTGCTACCTGATATTGAGCTTACACTGAAAGTGAATTTATAGAGATTTTTCTTATTATAAGGGTGACTAAAGCCATGTAAGGTTAAGATTTGGGACGTCTCCTACTCCTTGTGCAGCCAATCACTTAAGCTCTGCTTCTGGCTCTCTCCACACTCCTGATTGCTTTCTAGAGAGCAACACTTCAAAGATATAACATTTTATATAAACATTATGATTTTGAATATTGACGAACTTCAGAAAAAAAATTCTTATACCCATTCTGTTTACTCATTATGGATTTTGGGCTTATTTTAATTGTTTTTTATAGTTGCAGGATATGCAGTGAAGCCCATAGTTAATCATACCTCTGGCAAATTCTGACTAAAGTTACTGTTCAACCAGCAAGTTATTTTGACCGGATTTGAAATAGGTGTCTCCAAAACTATAGTCCGACAATGTCCAAGAGGGATTATTGTGGAGAAAAACAATTCTCCCCTTTTATTCAAATGTAAGCAAAAAGTATCATCCAAAAATATTCACAACTAACAACCTCTGGGATTTCCTCAGTTCTAAAACATTAGCGATAGCCCAAACTGTTTAATATGCAAACTTATTACCCTGATTATGGAGCCAGCTGTTTTAATCAACCCAAGAGGTGAAAAATAGCGATGAAAAATGACTTGGGATATGATTAATTACAGGTTTTTTTTTTCACCAAACATAAATCAAACAGAACCCACAAGTACCCGAGTAAACTTTTATTTTTCTTACACGTTATTGTTTATTTTTTTCTTGGCTAGATCAACCAATGGCCATAAAAAGCTGCTTTAATTTCAGACTTCTAATTTTTTAAGCTTTTTTCAGTAGATTTTTATCACTTAACCAATTTTCTTCACAATTCCTTCAAAAAGACCATTTCAATGAAATTATTTTGCACCCACAGTAATTGGCTTTTTAAACAAACAACACTGTTTCAAACAAGAGATGGGATTGTGAAGAGAAATTATGATTTTTTCCACAAAATCCAATTAATTATAAAAATATCATCATCTAAAATATTATTTCGATATCACTATGAGATACTTTCCTCAGGCTGGTAAATAACCAATTATTGTGATTATATTCAAAATCGCAAACAACAATATTTAAACTTTATTGATTTAGTTGCACATCGTTTAATGCAATTGTCCTCATTCTTGATTCAGTTATTCAGTATAAGTACAGCATTCAAAGAGAGCCATCCTCATAAAACACAAACATGGCACATACATAAAGATGCTCAAAATTGAAACCTCTTTCTTCCTAACTGATCTTTTTTCCCTAATTTAAAGTAATGAAAAATTACATCAGCTGCAAAATACTCTTTCTCAAGGGTCTCAAACCTTGTTCCTAATTAATACATGATAATACATAAACCTAGTCATTAATTCTCCCATAAATGTCTGTTTGTATCCGTTTTAAACATTCCTCACGAACAAAATCCAACAGGTTTGAAGCGATGACAGAAAAGTAAAAACATTTATGTGGCTTTCACAAACGCCATTTTTAAAGTCTTTTTCCTTTCCTCCTTGGACTCCGTGTGGTGCTCCTCGTTCTTGTTTTTTTGGGGGGATGGGGTTGTTTTCTCCTCTTTCTTTTCCTCTGAAACTTCCTCAGGCACCTTCTCTGAAACATGGCTCTTCTCCGGCACCTCAGCGCTCACTGGTCCCTGAGATGCTCCGTAACACTAGAACACACACCAGAACAGACCTCTCTATCTCTCTCTTCGTAAGGGAACGGTGTGAGGGTGCGATGTGATGCAAGTGTTTGTGCAGACCTCAGAGAAGCCCAGGCCGCAGTGTCTCTGGTTCCTCCCTGATAACTTGCCGTCCATCCCCTGCTGGTACTGGTGCTCCAGCTCGGCATTTATCTTCACATCTTCTGCTCCTACACAATCAGAGACACCGAATCAACTTATCAGCATTTCTTCTTAACATCGTAGCTAAGTGATCGCTGTGTCCCTGAACACACATTTCCTTTTCAGGTTTTCTGCTGGTTACATTTTCTGTACACAAAATATTTTTTAAGTATTAGTTGGTGAGGTCGTTTATACTTCTAGCATACTATAAGTGGGGAAAGTTTTCATATTTTTGTAAATATATTTGATCTATAGCATTAACCCTAAAGCAACCCTACTCACAAATCTTTTTGAGGAGTGAATCATTATCTGTGGTGCGTGTGGATTACACTGTCAATAATCACAAGATTCTTGCATTCTACTACAGATTTCTTCCAATACAAACAATACAAAAGAATAATTCAAATGATTCATTTATTTTAGAGAACATGACTCTAAAGAGTGAATCACTGAAATGAACAAAACTACTCAGGGGACCACAGTGACACGCCCAGATGATGTAATCTTTGTGGGCTTTGTCGAACAACTCTTGGTGGTCAGAAACCAAAGCTGAAGTTTTTTCATTTATGGCCATCAATGCGAGCTTGTGCAAACATCCATTATTTGGGGCATGTTCATGCATGAAACTTCGAACCAGAAATGTGCTCAGGGGTGTGATGAGCTTAAAGCATCGAAATGGGTTTTTGAATGGGTACGATTCAAGAAGTAGGTCTAGAAAAAGGAGCACATCACAAGCCTAAAGGGGGATTCCCTGTCCCCAGTCCTTAACCCTATAAAAAAGTGCGGAGGGATCAGAACGTTTCACTGTAACACTTGGAAGGGAGTGGGACAGAATCCCGTCTGAGATGTGTGCAAACCTATTGGTTAAAAACACGAAACAACTGAACTCTACCGAGCATTCGCTTGGTTATGAAGCGGTCGAATACTTGTCTTAAAATATTACTTGTCTGTCTAAAAAAAAGAAACTTTTAAAAGGAATAACTTTTTCTAATCAAATTATCTAGATATGTATAGACTAGTCTTTTTTTATGTTCGCAAATACTGTATTACAAATCAGCTGGGAGTCAAATGCTTTTCACCTACAGTCATTATATAAGCAACATTTTTCTTTTAAATACAATTTGTGTAGTTTATATAACCCTTAACATACACGCTGATTCAAATAGAATAACACAACTTTGAAAATGGAGAACTCTGCGAAGAAGAAAAGGAGAGCAAGCACCTTTGGGTAACCAAGCATCTTAATTACCCAAGATTCCATCGTGTTTCTTTGATGAAATAAAGATGTGCAAAAGTTGTAATATTCTTTCGGAATCACCCTGTATTGTACTTACACATACTAAATTAAAAAGGGGGGTTTCACACAAGTATGGTTTGTATATACTTTTGTAAAAAATAAATATTAGTACTAAATTATGAAATATTTTATGAATATAATATTTTAGAATATAATAAAATGGAAATAGATTCTTATAATCAAGGGTATTTATTTACAAACAGAAGCAGAAATGTGAGGAAACTCATGAAAGCAGCTGTTGTGCCATTTTGTTTTTGAGAATAGACTTTCGGAGTAAGGTGTAAGCAGCTTGAAATGTGTTTGAGGCAGTATTTAAAAGTGATGAGTGTCCTGATGTTCCTGAAATACTGTGTGAGAGTTTTAGGAAAAATCTGCTACTCATGATGGTGAGGTGCAGCATATACAATGGCGTGGATGAAAGAGGATTTTAGATAAAACGGTTTTCATCTGCATAAACTGTACCGTTTTACCTTAGTTGCATCTCACATGTAACAGGATTAAGGCATTGTGTATAATTATGAAAACACCTGGACAGGACATTTAAGGTGTTTTCCTTCCCACTCCAGTGAAAGGGAAGTCACATAAGTGAAGTCTTCTGGTAGTTCTAAAACAGAGGGCTCATCCGAAACAATAGAACATTTGAACAGTCCAGCATTCGAACCCAGAATCCCTTCTCATCCTCACAAGAGACTCACCGCTTCGGAAATGAGACGTTGACTTGTGGTCCCCAATAACAAGGCGTCCGGTGTGCTCTTTCTGTAAATGTATGAACACCAATGAGGAAAGATTACTTTTGAACAGTCTAGAGACTCATCAGAATAATGTCTATAATTATACATTACACAATAAGGGACAGTAATCTTACCTTTCCAGCTCCCATCAATCTCAAAAACTTCTGCTTCCTTTCATCGGTGCCTAAATCTGCTGACTGCCATTGTGTAGATCCTGCCTGCATTATTAGAACGAGACTGATTGAACTCATTGCTATTTTACATAAATGTGTTGTTTTCAACAAACCTGATTTCTCTCACATTTTTACACGGACGTTTCATGCTTGAACAACATTGAATTTTTCACTGCCACACACACTATTCACATACATTCTTATAAATAATCCACTAAATTAATAACTACTAACTTAAGCTTAAACGTTATTAAATATATTTTTCTTTCTTGTTCTATAATATTTACAGTAATGTTAGCATACTGTTAGAATTTTAAAAGAAGAACATGCAAAAAAAACCACGAGTTTTTCATGCTAACATTGGTGTTGATCAACGTTACGTTAAAAAACATGACACAAGTAACGTTAGCATAATTCTAATGCGTAAAGATAATAACTGCCATACTTCATCATCGGGAGAGGAGGGCCGTTTGGTGCCTTTACAGGATTTGTCTGAAGAACTCATTTTAATTCTTTAGTCAATTAAGCATTTCTACCGTTTGCTTTCTTCAACGCTTCTTAGCATTACATTGCTAATGGTAGAAAATAGCACTAGCGTACAGCGTCGTAGCCAGTCCGGTGCATTAGGGGAAATGTAGTCAAACATATCAAATTAGCCCTTGAAAAGCGCTGTGAGTCAGAGGGTAGCGCATTTTAGCCTTTTTAATTAAAATAAATTATAATGTGTACAAGAAGCTATCAGATTAGGAAACAAAAAGTCCAACATATAACATGGGGGTTTACGCTGGTTATAGCTGGCTCTTAAGCTAGCCATGCTGGCAGTTTCTACGAAGAACATAAAATTCAACTTATTGTTAGCAAAAAACACTTTGGTAAAGTGTTAAATTCAGGGCCAAATGTATTTCATGCTGATTTAAATTTGTAGATAAAATTGGGCTTGTTTGTTAATTGTAGTGTTTATGTGCTAATAGGCTAAATAATTTAAATTTTGATTATTTCAAATAAGCGTTTATGATCTGCTCTGAGACTGCAACGTAGCCTCTCCTGAGACTCGAGATGTTGAATTTCTAACATTTTGCTTTTACATTTTTATTTAATGAAATATTTAATTGAAATGGTTTTTAAAGGAGATAATATTTTCTCAAAACTTTTATAAGAATATAAAGTTAAATTAATTGAGTATGTTTGCAATATATTTACTATATGATTATATTTTAACACATAATCTATGCAAATTTAGGTTACCTTAAAACAATAAAAAAGCCACATGGTTTCTCTTCTGGGTAAATGGGGGGCTGAGCTTGGCATGTTTTTTTTCTGCAGCAAAGGGTTCATATAAACAGACTTGAGGCGTTTCAGAGATCTGGATCTGCCTCTCACATCCCTTCATCTATCTTGAGACACACGTTTGCATCTTCATCTTCAGTGCAGAATTTGAACACACCATGGCTGTTGCAGGCTGCTCCCTCTGCATCAAATACACACTTTTCCTCTTAAACTTTATTTTCTGGGTGAGTATTTTTTTAACTTGTTCATTTGAGAACTGTGATTTTGTTTGTTTAGCATGCTAGTTTTCAGAGGGATGTAGACTAGATGTATTTAGACTGGTAACTGTCTCATATCTATAATGTAATATTTGCTGTGAATATCATAGTGTTTTCCAGGGTGTGGATTTGAATCAGAAAAGTATTTGAAGCAAAAGACTTTCTGGAAGCTCTTCCTAAAGCTCTGTTGACTCTGTACACAGTCAGCCAGTTGGAGCGATTAGGTGTCCTTTCCTCCACTTTTTCCCTCTCACAAGTCATTTCTCACCAAGACTATTTTTTTGATCTGTAGATCCATGGTTGTGGGGTTTTTTTTTTGCAAGTTAAAAGTATATATATGTATATATATATATATATATATATATATATATATATATATATATATATATATATATATATATATATATATATATATATATATATATATATATAAATTGCATTTTGCTTCATTTTGCTTGATAACTGTGATCAGCCTTTGTTTTTTACAAGTATGTGATGAGTGTGTTGGAACATCAAATGTGGTTGTGGTTGTCATTTTTACTGATCTATAATTATGACCTTTTAATTTTTTTTATAAAAGTAATGATCAGTGAGAAAATTAGTTTGGAAACATTCCTGCTCATTAACTGACAGAGTATCAGTAACCTATGTTTTTTTAGTTGTTAATAATTTTATATACACTTAACTTTTCTATCTATTAGGTCAGCATTTTTGTTTTTAAGTATTTTAATGGAATTGCAATTTTTAGGAAATTATTCCATTTCTTTTAAGGATTATTCCAGACTTCTTCAAGAACATTCTGTGGACAAACTAAAAGGCATGCAAAATTTACAAATGGTCTTATATTGAATAAAGTAAATACATATTTCAATTAGCCTCAAACATCTTAAACCTTTAACTGCCCCAACAATAAATAGAAAAAAAGTTCTCAATGTAATTTTTTGCAACTCATCTCACAATTTTGGAAACACGAACCTCTACCAAATGGTACAAGATTATTATTACAAATTGTGTACAAATTACAAGAATTTATACACATCATTAAAATGTATGAAAAAAATGGTCTATAATAATAATAATAATTTTATTTAAAAACCCAATTAAAGCAATGCATTAAATTACATATATTTATTGATGCATCAGCATTACATTTTTTCAGATTTTTGTTTTACATTTTACACAGGAAAATACACACTTTGTTGTTTTTAAACATATAAACAATAAAAATGTACAAAGAAAATCTCTTATATTTCTGCATTAACAACAAAACAAATTAGAAAGCAAAATATACTAACTTAATGGACTTTTAAAATCCTGTCAAGTTCATATTCCAACAGGATTCCATTATTTCATCAGAGATTTGAACATATTAAACAAACTTTGCAAGGTAGAGCAAGGTAATATTGAGAACAGTTAAAACTATTTAAACACTTGTAAGATTGTAAAGAGATTAAAATCATCCTGTTTTTTTCATTAGCGATATTTACAATTCATCAAACCAGGTTGTGTATGGCGATATTGAGAACAGAACAGCCTCATGAGAATATAATATCCATGGCATCAATCCAAAAGCTTCTCAAGATACGTATTGTTTCCTGTCATTGTGCTTCAAAAACTGTCAACACTAAAATATATCGGCCTGAGAGAAGCCACTGCTTCCTGCTCCAAGAATTGCTAAGAAATAAACAAGCAAAGGCTACAAGAGAGGACATGGATTGAGAGTTCACGACCTCCACCCTTCACTGTGTGTGAATTTGTTCAAGCACCTCAGACGGTTCTTCCCCAAACACAGGAACAAATGACCCCGTGCGACCTCCAGAGTTAGAATTCTCCCTTTCTTAATCAAACTGCAAGATTGCTGAAATGCACCGATAATTAGTTTTTTATTCCTCTCTTCTTTTAGCTGGCTGGTGGTGTGATTTTAGGTGTAGCTCTATGGCTTCGTCATGACAGCCAAACCAGCAACCTCTTAATGTTACAGTTTGAAGGAAACCAGGCACCAGGAACATTTTACATCAGTAAGTGTTCTTTACTTCCTCTCACAATGCACTCCCTAAAATTACCATTCAGTTTTCAATGAAAAAGCTGGTGATAAAACTGATAATCTGCCTCTAAATTACACACTAAATGGTAATTTATATTACACATATTATATAAAAATATATTCAAACAACCCCTGATGGAATTTTTAGCATGATCGGCTCAAGCTGCGTTTTGGAATTTTTATGTAGCTGGTTTAAACTCGGCATTGCTATAACCAGCTAAGAACAAGCTTAAATCAGCTACCCGATGTGTTCCAAAACACACCCTTGGCTCCATAATGGAAAATAAACAAAGCTCTCTGTTTATACTTTTATTAAAAATCTACATTTTCAGAGTAAAAATATATATAGTTACGTATTTTAATGGGCGTCATTGCATGAACTCTAGGATTTGATTCTCGGGTAGAGCAATTGACTCATTGTGTTTCTTTAATGCAATGAATGTCACATTACATCAAATTACTTGCTGAACACATAGAAAATGTGTTTTCTTTTTTAGGAATGTAAAATCACCAAACACATTAGTACCAACATTCCTTTATTTGGAAAAAGCAAAAATATGCCCAATTTCAGAAATGTTAATCAGATGAATCACAGACATTCTCATATTAGAAATCTAGACAGTAAATATTGAAAGCCAGGTTGCATGAGGTAATTCAAATAAAATGTCATTCTACCTTCTTTCAACTCTTAAACACAAAAAACATTAAAAAACATTTTTAATTGTTATGGCTCTGTCTAATGATTTAATTAACGGCAGAGATTTTAAATCATTAGTACCAATAAAAAATGATTTGAAATTTTGAAATCAATAGATGTTTGAAGTCACAGTATGTGATTTGAGGGTTCTAGGTTGATGTTTAATCTCCAAAAACAAAAACCTCCCAAGACCAACTGTTTCACGTTGATATGCTCTCATTGAATGCTTTGATGTTGAAGGATTACATAGCTCACATAGTGTTTTAAACTCTTCTTGAAAACACCTATTTTATTGTGCAAAATATCTATAAATATGGATATCTATGTAAAATATATGTTTGAAAATTCAAAGCTTGAGTTCAAAGTAATGGAATATCCCAGTCAATATCACTCTGGAAACGAATACTGCACTAAAGCTAGGAAGAGCTGAGCCTGGTTAGTAAACTGGTCAGTCATCATCTCCACTAGAGTTATTAAAAAACATTTTATACTTTTCAAATTTGTTCACCTTCTCTTCTGATCGCTTGTTAGCAATATTAGCTTAGCTTAGCTTAGCAAAGCAAAGATCATTGACCCGAATTTAAGAAGTTGCATTTTCAAACAAGAAAGAGGTGCAGAAAAACAGCGGTTTGATATGTAGGCTATTTTATCTTTCTAAATGTGAAAGAGCCGCTATTATGGATTTTTAGTAATCTCTGATGTGGTGTGCAACATAGGTTTAAGTTTGAGGAACACCCGGTTAAAGTCTTTATTCTGAAAGTACTTTGTGTGTCTAGTTATTGTCTTTATTAGGAAGGAGTCGATTCAGAGTCACTAAAACAAGTCTGTTTTAAAAGCGAGTCTTTTAGTTCTCTTACGTGCATCCATATTAAGTCCCTCCCATTCATAGTGGGAAACCAAACTCCTCCCCAAAGATCAAAGTAATGACTCTTCTTTGCAGATTACACAGTCAAATCAGGGTTAGCAGGGTTTAGTGAGCCTTTCGCAGAGATTAGCATGCAGGAAGTCATAAGATTATAGTTTATTCGCATCTGCTACTATTTATTATTTTTTGGAGTAACATTATAAGCAATTGAAACAATCCTTTCACTCAGGACCCTGAATGATGAATGCACTCACAACGTGCCTCGAGCTTCTCTGATGAGCTCGAATCAATTCTTTATTCTATCGCAGGCAGTTTGATTTGGACTTTAAAAGGATACTTGTTGCTTTATGTTGTGTTAATTGTTACTGTTTATTGATTGTCATTTCTTACATAATAAAACATGATCAAAACCCATGCCAGATAGACCTCAACTTCATAATCTTCGCCAGTGTTTCATGTGAAGAACAGGTTTATCACAAACGAGTCACTGAACAAATCATTTGGCAGTTGTGAAAAAGAAATGCATATTATAAGAAAATTAAAGCTTTTTTCAACCTTGGATGTGTGTCAGCCTGTTGCTGGAGACCTCCAAAATCAAATAAGGAACCTTTCAAAATGTCACAATAGGGGCGCTGTCATTCAGATATAATTTCTTAATGTAGAAAGAAAAAGAAAAAACATAAAGATTTACATTTTCAAATTTCAGGCCATTATTGGTGGTTTGCTGCTGTAAGATTGTTATCACATGCGGAACTACATTTCTTCCCTGAAATATAAGTTTAATTCTGTCATAAGAGCTATATTAGGAAAACTCCAAAGACAGTTGATAATTCTCCTAGTCTTACTTGTAATAAAGTGCAAACAGTCTAATGCAAGTCAATGATCTTTGGTAAGCTATGTTAAAAGTGCTATCTCCCCTATTGGGAGAATGCTGAATTCATCCAGTTCATCACTACTTATTAATTTTGGTGGAGATATAGAATAAGCTTATATCCAAAAGCATGGAGTGTTTCTGTGCAGGGATAGATTAGTCTGAATGTTCAATTTTATAGTTCCAGGAGGCAAAAACATATGCAAGAGTTGCTCTTTTATTGCTCAGATTGATTGCTGTCTAGATCCAGTTATCCAACCTTGTGATTTAAATAAGCCACCCAAACCTGGCATCCTAGCTTGCAGAGTTGTTCTAATTTTACCAGAACTATGAACTGTGAACAATTACGCCTTAAATAGAGGAGAATGTATTCACCAAAGATGGAAACAGGAAACTATGTCCAAGTTGAATTGCTAAATAACTTCTATGGACACATGTTTTTGAACAAACGTAGAACAGTATTATTTATTTCTATTTTTGTATTGAATAATCATTGTCATTTTCATATAAGTATGGAATTGGAGGTTTAATTCACTTCACCACGGTCTCTTTGCAGTTCCTTAAATACAGTCAAAGCTGAAAAACTGTCAGTTGCATTGGTACCAAACGGCGTTAAGGAAAATAATGGTTTTGAAAACAATATTTGCAGTAAAATAACACTTTGCAGTAAAATAATGACAAATTAAAAGCCAAAACATTTTTATATAACAGCTTTTTCAAATTTCAAATTAAAATGTTTTTTTTTTTTTTCAAAAATATAGTTGAACGCGCAACAGTTCAAAACCTGAATCAACTGGATTGATTTAAAAGATCCAGGGAAAGACATTTACCACAGGGTGTGTGCACACCCCACCCATGAGAGCTCTCAAACCCATTTACACACTAACCCAAAGCAAACACACATAGCTCATGTTGTGGTCGCTGGATGGAGTTGGCACCCGCTCATTTGAATCTCTTTCCACCAGTATAAGTACAAGGAGGAAGCAGAGCTCCGCCTGCTCTTTTAATAGCCCTAACAAGCATTTCTGATGAAAAGAGTTGGCCTCTCAGGTCTGGCCCACCCATAGGAAGATGAGAGAGATGAAGGGAACGGTAGCCACTGCTACTGAACTCATGTAATTGAGAGACCTGCTCATGTGCCCATCACACCACAAATTACCATGAACTCCCTCAAAGACGCCTAAAAATATACTCCAGCCTGATGGAGCCAGTGCATCATTACACAGTAGCAGAGTAAGGAATCCAGCGAAAAACGTCTCCCAAAATGTATGTTTTAAACCAAGAGTATTCAGTGATTTAGGATTGCTCTGTGTTTTGACCTTAACCAATGAAACCATGAGGAGAAGGTTTACGTTTGCTAAATATGCTTACATGCATTCCTGTATGCTCAAAAGTTGAAATAATTTTTATAGTGGTTTCACACAAGCTAAACTAAATTATTCTTGCATGGAACCATTTACACTTTCTCAAAGAATTGTATATAAATCACTGCAGTCAATTAAAAAAAGTAAAAATGTAAATGTAAAAAACAATCTGTAAATTTTCTTCCAAATTTCACAGTACTTTTTTATAAAAAAAAAATTCAGCTTGTAACCATAAAAAAAAAATCACATGTAAAAAAAATTTCTATTTTTATAGCTTTAACAACATTGAACTGTTTTCTGAAAAGACAGTTACCATAAGAAAATGTTGCGTCTCTCCTATTGGAGGAGAGCTGTGGTGACAACATTGCTGCACATAAAGTCAATTATTATATTGGTTTGTTTATTTGAGTTAGTGTTCAAGATTACAGTGTGTAATAATTTGAATGTGTTCTCAGTGTTGTGTCTGTTTAAATGAAGGCAGAGTGTTTCCACTTACTGTTACCATGTGTGGTGTGTGCGTAGATGCTGTGCTTTGTGTGGTATTGGGACATTGAACAGAGAGCTTCTGGTTATGTATTTATGACAATTAGCCTTCAATACCCTCATTTCTTAACACCATGTTGCTACAAATCCTGCTGCCAGTATTTTACAATCAAATTACAGAAAGTATATTTTTAGAAAACACTGCACTAATTAAAATAATTGACAGCTGGAAACCTTGCTTCAAGTATTTTACTGTTAAATGATAGAAAAGATGTATTTATAGAAAACGGTAATAAACTGTTAACAAACAGTTCACAGCTGGAAACCTTGTTGCCAGTATTTTACTGTATCCTTACAGAAAAGCTGTATTTGTAGAAAACGGTAATAAACTGTTAACAAACAGTTCACAGCTGGAAACCTTGTTGCCAGTATTTTACTGTATCCTTACAGAAAAGCTGTATTTGTAGAAAACGGTAATAAACTGTTAACAAACAGTTCACAGCTGGAGACCTTGCTGCAAGTATTTTAACAATAAATAGCAATATAATATTTTACGGTGCAATTTATAATTAGCAAAACCTTTGTGTGAGACAACAGTACCTGGCTGTAGACCATTGGTGAAAGAGTGAGGTCTTTGGTTCATTCAAGTCGAGGTTACTTATTTCCTGTTCAGGGCTGGACGACTACAGGAAACTTGTGAATATGCAGGGGTCGGAGTTCAAACTCCATCTAGATAAGGTCCCTGCGTGAAACCTTTTCTCTCACAACAGCACTCAAGTCAAGCACATTGCTCACCAATTGTTTCTTATTTGAGTTTTTTACTTCTGTACTCATGCCATCTAGTGGCCAAACTATATAGTCAAAATTACTGACTCTCTTCACCTGAACATAAAAAATAAGTTACAAAAGCCCACAGAAACTGTTACACAGCTGACAAGACTGTTATTTCTTTCACTCTCTCTCAGGTGTCTATGTTCTGATTGCGATTGGTGCTGTGATGATGTTCGTGGGCTTCCTAGGTTGTTATGGAGCTATTCAAGAATCTCAGTGCCTCTTGGGAACGGTGGGTTTCACTCTCAGCAGTCAGTCACTAACACTGTTATTATTGGGACTCTTAAGGTCCATTTCTTGCCCTGCCACACACCTTCTATTCCATTTTGGCTATTTATACGAGATCAAAAGTTGTCTCAATTCTCTTTTGAATGAAGACATAGGGGTAAGAATGCCCACCTGTTGATTCACTCAAGGTTGGAAGCTTCTCACAAATTAAGAAGTATGGAACACTCATGTTTACATTTTACTAGAGTTTTAATGATTCCAGTTGATTAATGGTCTGCAATGGTTCACTGTCAGCCTCCATTGATCGGTGTGCAACTGACTCATGGATGAGTGGCTCAACTTTGAACTTGCAAATTGATCTAATATTTATTTACTGTTCAGGGTGTGAGACACACTGTTTTGCCAAGAGGGTTTAAAATGAATTATTTAGGTGAGCAAAGCAGGCTGCTCTTCTCTGAATACAAATAGCTAGGTTCTTCGCATCATTCCAACTATCATTCATTTATGCAGTTGATGTTCATGTTTAGCGTATTGCATGCATCTGAATGAAAGCTGTACTACTAAGGTGAGAAAAACTGTATGTTAAATGTATTTTTGTTGCACATTTCAATGTCTAAAATGCTGGACAGAGTAAAAAATAAGTATATAAAAATGCAGACAAAAATATATTATCAAAAATATAACATGTAGCACAGCAGCTGGATACATCTCATCATACTTGCACATCTCATAATTGACCATTAGCAAATAAATATGTTTTAAAATGTTAGTTTTTTTTTAAGAATCTAAGGATGGAGTTTGTCGTAATTAGATAGGTATCAGTTCAGTAGAACGCTGTTTCCTAGATCAGCAGCCCCCAACCCCTGGGCCGCAGACCAGTCCCGGGCCGCACAGAAAGTATAAATTACTTTCTTTTTATTTATTTTTCGGAATCTGAATGAGGTGTTATATTAAAAAAATACCTGATTTTCTTAGTTATATCCGTCTATGTCACTTTTGATGCCGATCAAGGTGCTCTTCACGATTACGTGATGGGCTACCGCTGAAATTAAGCTCAGGAGCTCGGAAAATGGCAAAATGAGTAAAAAAAAAACGTTTTTAGAAAGTTTCTTTACCATGGAAAAAGGCCCAGTGAGGAGACAGAGGAAGAGCCTACAACTATCCTACATAAATATGAATTTATCTCGAAAGAAGATTCCCACGCACTAAGCCCACTCTGCATAAAATGCAGCAACTGGCTCTTGAATGAGGCGATAAAGCCCTCAAAACTGTTGTTAAGGAGACGCTGTACTAGCAAACAGCTAGAGTGGATTCACATTTATTGTTATGTTTAGAAAATACCACCATTTACATGCAGGACGTATTATATTATTTAGTTGTATTTATCCACCACACCTCAAAGGCCGGTCCCTGAAAATGTGGTCTGAAAATATACCGGTCCGTGGCACAAAAAAGGTTGGGGGCCGCTGTCCTAGATGACAGAAGTTGAATTCAAGTATGACGAAGATTAACCATTTAGAGCCTAAAATGAATCCTCTAAAAGACTGAGCCAGTGCAACCTTTTCAGAGCTGACGTGATGTGCTCATGCCTCTTGATTGCAGACAGCAGCCTTGCAGCTGCATTCTGCATCAGCCGGAGCCTTGACGTGTAGAAGGAACCGGGAGGCAAATTATAATGGATCACATTAATCCAGATGTGACAAAATCAAATCACTGTTTCATTTTTGTAAAGTTTTATTCACATCCACAGATCTTTTAAGGCAACATGGGGTTGGAAATCGTCATCAAATTTGTTGTAAAGCGATGATGCGACATCTGATAAAAGTTAAAGTGAAAAGATAATAGCTATAATTTGCCTCTCTTCATCTGAAAGGCTTTCTCCATTAGAGTTCAACCCTTGGGAGACTCGAGGGGGACACCTCACGCAGGGAAAGACCTTCAGGGAGAATAAACCTCACAAGAATACCATGTGATTAATATACATACAAAGACCATGTCACAAGGGAAGACTTTCATATCTAACATATTTCACAAGGGAGGAGGATGATTTCTTGGTGTTCGTAGGAGTTCAGGAATGCTAAGGTCAACGTCTTCTTCCGTCTTCACTTTTAGACATTTGGGCATTTGAGTCCAAAACAAGTTTGACTCTCTATGGAGACAGAGGCATGATCACTACTGTAAGCATAATAACGGTGATGTATTCCAGCATCCCAGAGGTCTCCCAGTCCTGAAGTGCATAGTTCCCCCGTTCAACTTACCCCTCAATGTAAGGCGAGAGGTAGGACTAGGGGAGAGAAATGCCATTAGACCATAATCTTCCTCGTTTTAAAATTTTAGTTAAAAACAATTTAGATTCAATTTCTGATTCTGAAAGTCATGTTTACATGGACATCGATGTGTAACTAAGAGCTTGGTAATGGTATTTGGTAAAATCTAAATGAAATCTTTTCATGAGAAGAATTGTTTGTTTTGATGTTTTTTCATAACACAAGTATACCATGAGTAGTAGAAATTTCAATGTTATACAAATATTTTTCTCTTTTCCTCAGTTCTTCACATGTTTAGTGATCCTCTTTGCTTGTGAGGTGGCTGCAGGATTATGGGGCTTCATCAACAGGGACACGGTAAGCCCAAACTTTACTCTTAGCTTCATTTGAAGACTTGGATTTGAAAACTGTCATTCAATATTCTGCCCACCTAGATTTCCACTGAGCTCATTAACTTCTACAACGCTGCATACATTAAAGCTGTGGATCCAGTTGAATCGTCATCCAAACAGGCCGGAGCCAAAGTACTGGAGGTCTTCCATAATACAGTGAGTTATCAAAGTAAT
The DNA here is from genome assembly GCA_900490495.1 of Danionella dracula. NCBI lineage: Eukaryota > Metazoa > Chordata > Actinopteri > Cypriniformes > Danionidae > Danionella > Danionella dracula. The sequence goes on from UELW01000178.1 coordinate 9,440,095, forward strand.
ATTTTCAATGCCTCTGTTTTTATAGATGTGCAACAACGTTACTTTGTACCTTCAATGTCTAGCTTCAGTGCTGCGGTAAAGGGGACGACTATGCCCTTTTCAAAGCTGTCGAGGCCTCACTGTGTCCCAAGATGACGTTACCAGTCGACCCACTCCTCTCTCAGGTGACTGCAAAGTTTTATTTTTCTACTCTTCAGGAATTTCATTTGACTTTGAGTTTGTTTATGTTGTGCATTTCAGAGTTGCCACCTAAAGCTGAGAGCTCTGTTCTCAGAGAAACTTCATGTTATTGGAATAGCTGCTCTTGTTATTGCTGTTATTATGGTGAGAGTGGATGCATACAACTTAAAATATTAGACTTGCACCAAGAATAAGTCTGTACTTATACTGTACCTAAACTTTAAAATAACTAAACTTTCTACATTTTTTTGTCTTTAGCTTTTTGAGATGATCTTCTCCATGGTTCTTTGCTGTGCAGTCCGCAATGCTCCTGCTTATTGATGCTCTGTATGAGCAGCAGTGATTGGATTTACCACTGAAGGTCAATTGTACAACTTCTGAGCTGCCTTTCTTATGCTCAGGCGTCTAAACCCTGTTAGTTCATCTATGTTTGTAGAGAAGATTTCTTTGTGCATGTGGCAGAAGGCACTAAGGGTTATTTTGAATGAACTGTTAAACAACAAGGGAAGACGAGACATAGACCAGGTGTAACATAATGAGCTTTTATTTGATGTTGTTTGGATATGTTTTCTTATTTTATTAAATGCTCCCTATTATCTTTTCTCAACTTTCTTACTTTTTTTTGTTGGAATGGTGAATTAAATATGTTGTTGTGCCTTGTTAGTGAAAAAAACTCTTGTTTAGATGTTTAAAGAAAGCCCATGCAAAATAGTGTTTTATGAAAGAGCTTCTCACTCATTGGATTTCTACTACCCCCAATCCCCCTGACCCCCACCCACCCAACCCAAACCGCTTATCATAATGACCTGAAAACTTCTTCAAATGTTTTCAGCTCACAATGTAATGTATTTCATTTGATTGGAATTCATATTTTTTAATAAACATGTTAATGACAGGGCTAGCAATTGAAAGTGTTGGGTTTTTAATGTGGATAAATAATCTGCAAGAGCTACATCCAAAATGATGTACTTCAGTATTTTATATCATGTGTAGGAGTTTCAAACTCAGTTCTTTGAGGACTGCAGCCCCCTCTGGGATCTTTTTTCAACTCTATTTCAAGGGACACGGCAGTAGCTTCAAATAAGCCAGGGGACCTTAATTAGTGGAATCAAGTGTGCTCAGTTAAGGTTGGAGTGAAACTGTGCTGGGCTGCAATCTTCAAGGAATTAGGTCTGAGACCCCTGTACTATAAAATAAAACTAAAGAGGACAAAACCTGTTTTGCTGTGGCTCCAAATACTATTCCACATGAACTGTGGATAGCTGCAACAACACCTGTTAGATAGGCATTCCCATGCATTAAACTGAGATTTTGTTTTTATATGCATTTCACTCATGCATTTCCCTTCCTATTGTTTTGATAATAATGTTAACATTACATAGTTATAATTTGTTTCATTTATTGTGAAGCATTTTATGAGCTTTCTCTGAAAAGTGCTATAGAAATAAACTTAGTACTACTATGATTGAGTGAGTCTTGTAATATGAAGTGTTTTTATATTTGAATATCTGGTGCTACAAACCAACAAAGTGAGAGAAAACCCTTGCCTTCAAAGTGCTCTTAAGAACCACTGTTGTTTGAAGGAAGTCTTTTAGTTGAAACTTTGTTTACTTTTTAGATCATTTGCGTTAATGATATTTATATGTATAAAAAGTGTGTAAACATGTATTGGATCCTCCATTCCTAACCAGACGCAAAGCTGTCCAATTTTCATGATGAGTAGTGTACCTAAAAATATAGTATATTTGAATGTATTTATTGTCCAAAGCATTAGATTAGAATTTCATGAGTGTATTACTAGATCCGATGAGAATCTGGTCCATCTGCAGTATTCCAAAATATAACATGTGATACCAGTTGCGTGGTATGCTTGAATTTATTGTATGAGGAAAAGAGTTGACAAAGAAAAACTGGATTACCAGAGAGTCTTAACTATGTCTACCATCTCATAATTAAACGATCCCACTTCTCAATCCCATGATGCAATGCTGAGGAAATTTGGAACAGGAAGAACAGGAAGTCTATTTTCTTCCTTCCTTCTTTGAGATCCATCTGCGCTCTCAGGTTTTGCTCAATTTTGGGCAGATGGTGGTGCTTTTCTATATCTAGCAGTAGTGTAGTTGCAGTAGTCGGTACACACTTTTTGGGAAAAGAGAAAAAACAGCCCAAGTGTCTCAGCTTTAGATGATGAATAAGATCCACCGGAATGGCCAGCAAGTGAAAGACGTCTCTCAAAACAATTAAAAAAAAGTGATGTCTACATCTATATTCCATTTAAGAAACAGAATACAAGAAAGTCCATTTATATTAATTGTTGCTTGATTTTCTATTTTTCGGAAATTTGAAAGGGTTACATTACATGTTTAAATGTTATGCAGTACATAATATAAGTATTGTATTATAAGTGTATTTATTTGACTTTATTTAAAAAGCTAAATTTTTTAGCAATTGACCAGAATTTCTTTAAATTAATTCCACATAATTTGGCATTACAGTCGGATTTTCCTCGAGGAGCTACTTTTCTTAAATGATGACATATGTGTAAAAAATACATTCTATGTGTGTAAATTTCTCCATTGCTTATTTAATAATTTAACAGGTTGTGCAATGTTTTTTTTTATTGGCATAAGTTTAATCAGGTGGAAGACTAAGGAAAGGACACAGATTAAATTTGTATGACGTGGGCAATCATGTACAGGACTTTGGAATTTCTTTTCATTTTGTTCATTTTTATAACCTACTCTCCCCGCCCCTAAATCTATTTGTTCACTAAACTCTTTAAACTATCTACAAACAATATAAATGCTATACAAACTCATCTGACACTTCCAAAAACCCCACATTTTGAGTGTTTTTTAATATTTAACAGACATTTTTGCAATATTTTGGCGATGTCGCGTGAAACTACCCACTAGTGTACTATTTCAGACGAAACACTTCGAAGAAAATATTATGAACTGTCTCTTTAAAACGATCGTTAACGTTGTTCCGGGACTTTTTGTAAGGTGACGCTCCGCCTACTCTACCACTAGTTTCGTTTCTTCAACCGGAAGACTTTTTTAATGTAAAACAACAGCTTCAAGATCATGGGAGCTTCGAATGACAAACCTCAGCAGTGTCCTCTCTGCCACAATGAGTGCCGGGATCAGTGCACGCTGTCCTGCGGGCACACTTTCTGCCAACCGTGTATCAAAGAGCTCTGGAGCGTCTGCCGCGCTGCTCCTTACTGCTGCCCCGAGTGTAACTACGAGCACCAGACGCTGCCCGAGCACGCAGAGAGAGCCTCCACGTCCGTCGCGGAAACACTACGCTCACGTACGGCCCTACACACAAACACTACACGATGAAGACAGCGTGTTGTTTTTGTCGTTGCGCATGCTTAGTTTGTCCATTAAGTAGGCCACAGCGAACACTTCAAGTGCGCTCTGTTGTGATGGTTTATGGGGTTATTTAGTAGCAACATACTTTGTGTAGAGTTCTGTGTATTTGTTTATCTGTAAATATGTATGTTTATTTAATAAGTGTTTTGATCTTTAAATGTAGGCGTGTGTTCAGAAATGGTACTGTCATAAAAATGTTGCCCTCTCAACTAGGAGGTGGGGATGGCTACCGCGAGACTGACGTTTCGACTCTGTGCCGAGAACGCGAATCTTAGACGATTCGGAATATTGATCCGAAGCTTCATTCAAAACCGTCAAGTCACGTGATTTTGACCTAAAGAAGCCTTTTCGAAACACTTGTCACGTGACTGAAGCTTTGGCGCATTTTACCAGGTTTTCGTCCTGGCGCACCTCCTGAAACCGCGTCTGATTGGTCAGAAAACCAGCATCCGATCGTTGAACCTGTTAGTAAGAAGAAACAGCATCATTACCCAGTAGAATTTATTTTTTCTTAATTATTTTGTTTTTATTTAAGTTGCTATATTTAGATAATAACATATATTTATATGTATTGACGTGTCACTGATTTATAGGCTTATTAAATTCACAATCAACACCTGATGAGGCGGTCTATTCACTTTATAAAGTTATGCTTTTTTCTATAATGCTGAAAAAATTGCATCTTTAATATAATACAAGTATGGTGTATCTTTCAAGTACTGTTTGATATTTAATAAAGTTCTTGACATTTTTAGTGAGAGATCTTGATTGATTAATATGTTTACATTTTATGACAAAATCATCTATTCACAAAGGGTAGTTAAATTTTCATCAAATCTGTTTGGAGACACGAAAATCTTTGTGTTGACACACAAAATAAAATCACACAGCGTTAAAACAAATCTATCATTTTTACTTTTGCATATACACAACCTTGTGGATGGAGATGTTTCCGCCAAGATTGTAGAGTTTCCAGAAAGTTCAGTGTTATTTCATATAATGACCGCTAGGTATTGCTGTGGGTTCAGGTGTTGGATTGTTTTGAAGCCTTCATTCAAAACGGCTTATTCGATTCATCAGCTTCGGAGTTTCACGAAGCTTCGGTTTGCCCACTACTCAGAGGTTGTCCTGCAAATACAACTATATGTAATTTAGTGTCATTTTGAGACATTTTCTTTCTTAATATTTTTACAATATTGATTCAGGAGTCTTTTGCACAGCTAATAGCTTAATGTTTAATTACAGGTATGCTAGTTGGACACATTTATAAACTATTGTTTGTGGGAGATATTTTCAGACTCTGATATTAACAGAGATCACAGGATGCTCTATACAGACCAACAAATGTGCAAATTAAAATGCACATTTATAAACTGAGTCACATATTCGATTTAAGTACAATCTTAGCATTAAAAAAAAAAAAAAATAATAAAATAAAAAAAAAAAATATATATATATATATATATATATATATATATATAAAATATTGCTACAATTATAAGTACGTGTTATAGTTTTTTGTCAAATGTTTCCTAAAAAGTTTTCTATTCAACACATTCAAACATTTAAACACATGGCTTAACTTAGTTTCAAAGATGAGACTTTGCCCAGCCTACAATGTATATATAATGTAAACAAGTGCTTAATTCAACGTCTTGTTCTTTGTTTTTAATGTGATTGTGTTTTTGTTTAGACTGGTCATCAAAAAAGCTGAAAAAACACTCAAAGAAGTTACATAAGAAAAGAAACTATATTTCTGCTTTCCCTGGTGGTGGGTTCAGATTGGGCACAGCTCCATTCAACTTCACCAGAGACTCTGATGTAATCAACATCGCTGACTCCGATGACGAAGCATCCATATCAAAGAAAAGAAGAGGTGCAGAAGTTGAGTTCCTGTCTGAAAACCAATCTTCATCGGCGATCTGGGGGATGACCTCCACGACGTCATCCCAACAAACAGGTCTCGAAGCAAATGAGATCACACCTGCTCAAGAAAACCCATTGTCAGAATTTCCCAGTACTTCCAATAGTGTGACAAGCTCACCCCGGGCAAGCCAGACTCGAGAGGTAGAGGAAGAGCCACCAATTACCTCTGAAAGCCCCAACAAATTTTCACCAGTAAATACACAACAGCGTTCACCTGGAAATCAGGAGAAAGAAAGGGATGAAGCTTCTCCTACAACCTCTGGCAGCCTGTCTCCAAAGAGCTTTGTTCCATGCCATTACTGCCCCAATTCAGATCAAAAGCTAGCAGTGAAGACCTGCCTGGTTTGTGGCGCCTCCATGTGCCCGGAGCACCTACGAGATCACATGGACAAGCCAGTGTTCCAGAACCACCAGCTGGTGAATGTCGTGGAGGACGTTTCTCTTTGGAGGTGCCAGGAGCATCAGGAGATGAACCGGATCTTCTGTCGCTCCTGTGCGGAGTGTGTATGCACTGTGTGTTCTCTGGTTGGCTTGCACAAAGGCCATGAGTGCATCAGCATAAGGCAGGCAGAGCAGCAACTCCGGGTGAGTGATGACGCTTTCAAAGTTTTCACTTAATATAGTTAACTATTACTAAGTACTGTGTGTCACAACCAACCATTGACTGTAATATATATGTGCAGCATGTGACTATGGGAGGAAAAAAGTTCATGTAATAAACATAAACAAATAAATGTAAAGAGATAGACAGAGATAAATAGGATTTCCAAATTAATCAATTAGTAAATACTGTTTAGTGGTGTTAATTTTTTTTATTCTCATGATATGTTAAGTAAGTCAAACCTGACTTAAGTTCTATTCTGAGCATTTAATTTGCTTAACACTTGGACAGAATCTTTTATGGTCTGTTCTAAATCAAGTCTTAGCTAAAATAAACCTTTAAAATAACAACAAATTCAAACTCATAATTGCAATCAATTAAACTTGTTTTATTAATCACCTTTAATAGATATTACCAAACATAAAACATATTTATAAAGTAAATGTTTGTTTGTTGGTTCTCAAAGCGTAAGTGCTTTTCTCAGCCCAAAGTTTTGGTCGTCTATATTCAGCACACTGTATGATTTCTAATGTTGGCATGAATTATGTCTTTTTTTATAGGTGTATTTCTGACAAATGCAATAAAATGCCACTAGAAGTTCTGGTCGCGATCTTTACTTTTTGACGAGCAAGTCTGACATAAAAACATGCCGTAACATCCTGTAGTGTGCGTTCCACATGATTGTTGAATCCTGCAGTGTGTTCATGTTTAAGATTTGAGGGAAGATAAATTGTAGAGTCTCAGTGTGTGCTGAAACCAGATTTTCTTATAGAGTTATAAAAGTCATGTAGTGTGCGCTCGGCTTGATGTATGAAGAGTTAATTTTTGCTTATTTCATTATTGTACATAAGCATAGCACAAGTAAAAAAAAAAAACACTCACTCTGTGGACCTCAAAATCAATGAACACGGAAAAGTTTGAAAAGTGCCCGGTGTAAAAGCCAGCCTTGTCATAAATCCTTCACCGATGATGAACCAGTTGAATGTGAAGTGCTGCTCACAAACTAAAGTGATCTTTCCAAGTTTTCGCTGAAATGCTCTCGCACTTCTGGGTCAAGCTGTGTTTGAGAGGGGCTGTTCCAGTGATTCATATGATTGACAAGTAGGTGTGGCTTGGACAGGGATAAGGAAAACTAGCCGTTTTCAGTTCACAAAAAAAGCAATAAGGAGTACTCAAACATCTGTGAACTAATTTGAATACTACTCCAGTCTTGTTTTGGATGAGTGAACAACAGTTCAAGATGCCAGGAATGTCAGAAAAGTCACATTGTCATCACATGGCACCTTTAAAATGCAGTTTAAATACATTGCTGGGTGACCTTAAGAAGCTTTGCATAGCTATTACAATACAAGTAACATTGTTAAAATAGGCATAAAGGTAAAGTTTGATAACGACTGAGAATTGCAAATTCAAATTCAAGTAATACAATGTCACATTTGTAAATTTCATACCGCACACATTTGTGCAACACTGCATACATTTGTGAGCTTTTAAACACATCTAACATCCTTTAACAGATGTTTGTGGTACTCTGATATCAGCAAAACACAGGATGCGTTCCTGATAATTATTTACAAACTTAAGATATTTGCAAATTAAGATGTCCATTTACCAATTGAGACAAAGATTCTATACAAAGATTAACCAATCTTCACATAATAGCATAAAGCATGTTGCTATAATTATAACCTCATGATATAATTTTTTCAGATGTCAACTGTTCTGTTGTTATAATTCTGTATTGAACACTTTTCAAAAAAAAGTACACTATTACCAGCCACAATGCTTATAACCAGTCTATCATGTTTAATGTTTTGAGTGACGTGTCAATAAGCTACATTGTGATTAGGCAGACTGTTGTCACCAGTAAGAAGCAAATAAATTAATGTCCTTTTTTGGAGATAATCTTTGAAATAGCATTGCTTAAAAAATATTACCATTTTAAAAATGTATCACACCTCATGTGCAAAGCCCTTTATTCTCACTTTTCAATTCAGTGGTTCATAACATACTTTTGAAGAAGAAATGGTACTCATTTTGTGTTTCTGTTTTTTAGGGCTCACTAAACGAGGAGATCCAAAAACTCCAAAGAACAGAAAAGTCAGTTGAAGAAAAACTGTCTGAGCTCAGGGACATAAAACATGGTGTCCAGGTAAACATCTTTTATATCTGTTGCAAATTTAGTATAACTTTAATACCTATCTATTAGAATCTGTTAATGCACACTTGAACACCAGTACAGTGAGTACATTCTTGTTCCTTTAGTCAGGGCTGGGGGACATAAGGACAGCTGTTCTGCAACAGTATCAAGCCATGCGGCAGGCCCTGGAGCACGAGGAGGAGCAGGCCTTACTCTGTGTGTCTCAGGAGGAGAACAGGGTGCAGGGTAGCATTGAAAATCAGCTGTCGTCCCTGCAGGGCAGCTTGAAGTCCGTACAGAACCTCTTAAACACTCTTGGGACAATGACCAGTGCTGATGGGGCATCATTGTACCAAGACCAGGCCTTCATCATGGTATGAATGTGTTATGTTTGTTTAGATTTATTTGTACTAAATATTATTGAATAATTTCAGCTTCCAGTATGCTTAAGGCAGTGTCCCTCTGGCTACTGATCTTTGTCTGTTCACCTTTTTTAAAAGGTCGCAAAAAATACAAATTTTAACATTTTCTAGTCCATGAAAAATAAAGAACAGCTGGGATAAACCTCTGAGCTCAAGACTGCATATTTGATGTTTAAACTTCCTTTTTTGAGTACCAACTAAATATCCATCCATCTTCTCCCGCTTATCCGGGGCCGGGTCGCGGGGGCAGCAGTCTAAGCAGGGATGCCCAGACTTCCCTCTCCACAGACACTTCTTCCAACTCCCCGGGAGGGATCCCGAGGCGTTCCCAGGCCAGCTGGGAGACATAGTCCCTCCAGCGCGTCCTGGGTCTTCCCCGGGGCCTCCTCCCAGTGGGACATGCCCGGAACACCTCCCCTGGGAGGCGTCCAAGAGGCATCCGGAACAGATGCCCAAGCCACCTCAGCTGACTCCTCTCGATGTGGAGGAGCAGAGGCTCTACTCCGAGCTCCCCCCGGGTGACGGAGCTTCTCACCCTATCTCTAAGGGAGCGCCCTGCCACCCGGCGGAGGAAGCTCATTTCGGCCACTTGTATCCGGGATCTTGTCCTTTCGGTCATGACCCAGAGCTCATGACCATAGGTGAGAGTAGGGACGTAGATCGACCGGTAAATCGAGAGCTTCGCCTTTCGGCTCAGCTCCCTTTTCACCACAACAGACCGATACAGCGACCGCATCACTGCAGATGCTGCACCGATCCGCCTGTCGATCTCGCGCTCCATCCTCCCCTCACTCGTGAACAGGACCCCGAGATACTTGAACTCCTCCACCTGAGGCAGGAGCACTCCACTGACCTGGAGAGGGCAGGCCACCTTTTTCTGGTCGAGAACCATGGCCTCAGACTTGGAGGTGCTGATCCTCATCCCAGCCGCTTCACACTCGGCTGCAAACCGCCCCAACGCACGCTGCAGGTCCAGGCCCGAAGAAGCCAACAGGACAACATCATCCGCAAACTGCAGCGATGAAATCCTGAGGTCCCCGAACCGGACCCTCTCTGGCCCCTGGCTACGCCTTGAGATTCTGTCCATAAAAACTATGAACAGAACTGGTGATAAAGGGCAGCCCTGCCGGAGGCCAACGCGCACTGGGAACAGGTCTGACTTTGTGCCGGCAATGCGGACCAAGCTCCTGCTCTGGTTGTACAGGGACCGGACAGCCCTTAGCAGAGTGCCCCAGACCCCATACTCCCAGAGCACCTCCCACAGGACACCACGAGGGACACGGTCGAACGCCTTCTCCAAATCCACAAAGCACATGTGGACCGGTTGGGCGAACTCCCATGACCCCTCGAGGACCCTGCAGAGGGTATAGAGTTGGTCCAGTGTTCCACGACCAGGTCGAAACCTGCATTGTTCCTCTTGCATCCGAGGTTCGACTAGCGGCCGAACTCTCCTCTCCAGTACCCTGGCATAGACTTTCCCCGGGAGGCTGAGGAGTGTGATCCCCCGGTAGTTGGAACACATCCTCCGGTCCCCCTTCTTGAAAAGAGGGACCACCACTCCGGTCTGCCATTCCAGAGGTACTGTCCCTGACCGCCACGCGATGCTGCAGAGACGTGTCAGCCAGGACAGTCCCACAGCATCTAGGCACCTGAGGTACTCAGGGCGGATCTCATCCACCCCCGGTGCCTTGCCACTGAGGAGCTTACCAACCACCTCAGTAACTTCGTCTTGGGTGATAGACGAATCCACCTCAACTACCCCAGCCTCTGCCTCCTCGACAGAGGACGTGACAGTGGGATTGAGAAGACCCTCAAAGTATTCCTTCCACCGCCCGACCACATCCCTGGTCGAGGTCAACAGCTCTCCACCTCCACTGTAAACAGTGTTGGTGGGGCACTGCTTTCCCCTTCTGAGGCGCCGGACAGTTTGCCAGAATTTCTTTGAGGACGACCGATAGTCTTCCTCCATGGCCTCCCCGAACTCCTCCCAGGTCCGAGTTTTGCCTCTAACACAGCATTGGCTGCTGCGCGCTTGGCCTGCCGGTACCGGTTGGCTGTGTCCGAAGTCCCACAAGCCAACCAGGCCTGATAGGACTCCTTTTTCAGCTTGACGGCATCCCTTACTTCCGGTGTCCACCACCGGGTTCTGGGATTGCCGCCACGACAGGCACCAGAGACCTTACGGCCACAGCTTCGCACTGCGGCATTGACAATAGAGGTGGAAAACATGGTCCACTCTGACTCCATGTCTCCAGCCTCCCCCGGTATCTGGTGGAAGCTCTCCCGGAGGTGGGAGTTAAAGCTCACTCTGACAGGGGGCTCGGCCAGACGTTCCCAACAGACCCTCAGCGTACGTTTGGGTCTGCCAGGTCTTTCCGGCCTCCTCCCCAGCCAGCGGATCCAACTCACCACCAGGTAGTGATCGGTTTATAGCTCAGCCCCTCTCTTCACCCGAGTGTCCAAAACACATGGTCGAAGGTCAGATGATACGACAACGAAGTCAATCATTGACCTTCAGCCTAAGGTGTCCTGGTGCCACGTGCACCGGTGGACACCCTTGTGCTTGAACATGGTGTTCGTTATGGACAAACCGTGACGGGCACAGAAGTCCAATAACAGAACACCACTCGGGTTCAGGTCGGGGAGGCCATTCCTCCCAATCACGCCCCTCCAGGTGACGCTGTCATCCCCCACGTGCGCATTGAAGTCCCCCAGGAGAACGATGGGGTCCCCGGTTGGAGCACTTTCCAGCACCCCTCCCAGGGACTCCAAGAAGGCCGGGTACTCTGCACTTCTGTTCGGCCCGTAGACCGTAACAACAGTGAGAGACCTGCCCCCAACCCGAAGGCGGAGGGAAGCGACCCTCTCGCTCACTGGGGAGAACTCCAACACATGGCGGCTGAGCTGGGGGGCTATGAGCAGGCCCACACTAGCATGTCGCCTTTCACCGCGGGGGACGCCAGAGTAGTGAAGAGACCAGCCCCTCTCGAGGAGCTGGGTTCCAGAGCCCAGGCTGTGCGTGGAGGTGAGCCCGACAATCTCTAGCCGGTAGCGCTCCACCTCCCGCACAAGCTCAGGCTCCTTTCCCCCTAGCGAGGTTACATTCCATGTCCCCAGAGCTAGCTTCTGTGTCCATGGATTGGGCCACCGAGGTCCCCACCTTCGGCTGCCGCCCAGATCACAAAGCACCGGCCCCTTACGGTCCCTCCTGCGGGTGGTGGGCCTACTGGAGGGCGATCCCACGTGGCCTTTTCGGGCTGGGCCCGGCCGGGTCCCATGGGAAAAGACCCGGCCACCAGACGCTCGCCTGCGAGCCCCAACCCCAGGCCTGGCTCCAGGGTGGAGCCCCGGTGATGCCAATCTGGGCGACGTCGCGGAATCTGTTCTTGTCATGCTTCAGGGCTTCTGAACCGCTCTTAGTCTGACCCGTCACCTAGGACCTGTTTGCCTTGGGAGACCCTACCAGGGGCAGCAAGCCCCCGACAACATAGCTCCTAGGATCCTTCGAGCACGCTAACCCCTCCACCACGTTAAGGTGGCGGTTCTAGGAGGGGACCAACTAAATAAAATATTTTTATTTTTTTTATTTTTTTTTACCAACTAAATAAAAAAATTGAAATGCATAAAAATAGCATCCATTTGTTCACTGCATCTTTTTTTAGCTTTTTGACTGCCAACTTCCTTGACGGGAAACGAAAAAATAGAATTGAACATGTATATTGAAACTAACTTTCAATTAAAAAAATGCATGGTGACCTTTTTTAACAATGACTTTTTTTGTTGTCAGGGTTTGGTTTTGACCCAGTTCTAATAAAAATGTGATTATACAGCTTTTTTTTTTTATACAGCAAAAGTTTGTGCAAAAACTGAAATCATAAGCCTACACATGTACAACTCGTCTGACCTGTGCCCTGGTTACTTTAGCCTCTGGTAATTTTGTAAGAAATGCTTCAGAACTGACAAGAGATTCAAAGTTTTGAATTTAGGGTTCAATACCTTAAGATTTACCTCCATCAAATAGACAGAGGATATCTCTTATTAAACTGTATAACGAAGGCTATGAGCTACAAAGCCGTTTAAATTTTTTTATGCCTTATTCTGTGTTCATTAAAACTTTCCACGCACAGAACTCAAGAAGTATTCCTTTGTTTTAACAGCACATGAGCACCAGGAGAAATGCTAAAAACATACTCGTAAGTTTATTATGATTATGAAGCACTTGGTTAAGTAAGTTAGCAAAGTAGCCAAAATGAAAAAATTCAGGTACAAACATTTTTTGGTTACCATTTATCTGTTGCTTTTATCATTTTGGCTGTTACTTAAAAAAACTGGAATTCTCATTTTTCTATGTTTGGCTGTATTTTGTAAATGGAGCTGATCAACGTTGTAAGCTATTCAGCTTTTCCTGGTCGTGTATGCGTTCCAGGAATAGCTTGATGTTCAACAAGTTTCAATGAGACTAATAAAGAATAGTTCACAATATGGTCAGAGTTTTTTGTTGATGCATAATTAAATAGTACTAATTGTTATATCTCGTAACTACCAGAACAAAACCAAAATTGCTGAAGTAATGCTCCATTTTCTGTTTATTTCAGCAACACAGCAAGATTGCAAGACAGTAAGTATATTTGTGGCATGATTCTAGTTTGACTGTTATTTATTTTTGGTAACAGACTGTTCTCTTTCAGACTGTCTGGATTTTATGATCCTTTGATAAACCTCAAAGCTCCTGAGCAGATAAATCAAGAGCGACTGGAGTGTCTAAATGAGTGGACAGAGAGGCGTCTGGAGACCGTTCTCCTAACCCTGCCTCATCGAGACCCTTTCAGGCTGCTGTGTGAGTCTCCAAAAGGCTTCATTCCATTTTTTGATGCTTCGGTTGCTAAGAAACAAAAATGGTCACAGGTCACAGTTTGACATGGGTCCAGCACTACATAATGTTCCAAAATAAAAGTACAGGATAAATACAATAATGATTTTACTGATTTAATATTACAAACAATAAATATGATCTTCCACTAAGAGGTATTGCAACTATGGCATTTAGCTTGGATTGACTAAGTCACATCAGATGAAAGACTTGCTTTATTCCTGCTCGGAGATTAAATCCTTTGCACTTTTATCTTAGTTTTTAGCACACAAAAAAACAATTTCTACATCTATGTTGATTTCCTGTTACATGCCGTGCTTCATGGAAAAAAAAAAGTTGATGACTGATGCTTCTTATTGGTTCAGCTTGTGGTTGTCTTTTTAGCTTAAGGAGACATGCGTTCACATTCACAGCAGAAGAGAAACTCACGGTAGTCAAAGCAATTGCTAAACAGAGTGGGGTCTGCTCCATAGGTCGCCACTCTGTATATCTTCCGCTCTGGCGCTGCTCTTCTAAAACAGCTTCATTTGAATTCTAAACATAGTGTAAGTTTATCACAACAGCCTATTCTATTGAACTCTGTTAAAGTTCTTCCACATCACAAAAATGCAGAAAGGAAAAAAAATCAGGAATGGAAAATAATGACTTTAAAAAACAACGCATAGTTTGATATGTTCCAGGGTATGAGTTTAATGAATGTCATTAACCCCTTTTATAATAATTAACCAGCTGTGATGTGTCTAATTTGACAAATTTGGTGGCGCTGAGTCACAAACAAAGAGTGTCATGGTGGCGCAGTGGGTTGCATCGTCGTCTAACTGCAAAAAGGTCACTGGTTCGAGCCTCGGCTGGGTCAGTTGGCATTTGTTTGTGGAGTTTACATGTTCTCCCCATGAACGCGTGGATTTTCTCAGGGTGCTCCAGTACAGTACAGGTGAATTGCATAAACACAATTGTCCATCGATTATGTGCATGAGTGTGTTTGTGTGGATGTTTCCCGGTGATTGTGGCTGGAAAGGCATTCGCTGCGTAAACTTATGCCAGAAGAGTTGGTGGTTTATTTCGCTATGGCGACCCTGAAAATTTTGTCGTAGTTTCGCCACGTGTTCTTGAGCGCAAATGAAGCTGAACTGAAAGTGGAAACATTTTGACTTTAATAAACAAAAGCTTATTTCAATATATTTAAATGTTTGAGTTTTATAACCCTCATTAACTTATTTTATAAGTACATATATAATTGGTACAAATAACAATTGATCATGAATAAATACTAACTCAATACTTACTCAATATTTGATATTTTTACAGGTTATGAATACATTTTTAAAAACTATTTATCTGAAACTGGCTTTAAATCAAGTAAAAGAAGGAATTTCCCACTCTTTAAAAAAAGAATTTATCTTGCCCTGACTATATTTAGTAATTATTTTAATTTTACACTAATATTACTTTACAATAATATTACTTGTTCTTGTTTAGAGAATGTTTGCCTTGTTTTGACAATAAAAATATTTGAAAACCTCATTCCAGAGCAATAACCTGGTTTTATTTTTACCAGAAATAAAGATTACCAGAAATAAAGCAGGACTATTAGAACTGATAACACAGGTCAAACACTTGGGATCATGCAATAAAAACAACAAAATCATAGGAACTAAAATATGCAGCAGAGTGGGGTACATTTTTAATGATGCTGTCAGTGTGATAAAAGACGGATCTTCATGAGCCTCAACTTCAGAAAGAACAATTCGTAGTGAGAGTGTTAGAACTTCCACCCACTCTACTGGCAACCTACTGAGAAATTCATGCCACTTGAACACTGAGATCTCTTGAGCATCCAGAAAAGTTAAGTTTTGACTCGCTATTGCAATGAAATCTTACCTCTGTGTCCTGAATTATCTCCTCTTCCCACTCTTTTACGTGATTAAATCTGATACTGTACATCAAGTATTTTACCTGGCCTAGTTTTCAATCGGATTAAATTTTGTTTGCTAAACATCTCACTCAATTAAAATCAGAAATGCTTATATAAAACTGTTTTTAGAGGGAAATGTACTGTTTACTTTGGAGTCCACAAATATGTTTCTAAAAAACACACACTAAAAATGGTACAGAACCTTTTTGATGTAAATAAAAGGAGTGTTTTCATGAGCTTCAAGTTTCAATAATCTTTGATGGACTAGTAGTGAGCATCACTAGGGTATGCTCCTGTAAGCCTGTAGCCAGCAATATTGATAATTTCGCATCTGATATTTCTGTTCCCAGATGGGGTAAGCCCAACTCTGGATCCCACTACCGTCCATCCAAAGCTTCTGCTCCTGAATGAGAACCGGACGGTCAAATATAGTGAGACTCAGCAGGACTACAGTGAACAAGACGCACGCTTCACTGTGTTCCCTCAGGTCCTGTGCTCTCAGGCCACACAGAGTGGCTGCTGCTACTGGGAGGTGCATGTCACTTTAGACGAGGGCCGATGGAAGGTGGGTGTCTCTGATGGTCAGATTGGCAGAAAGGGACAGAAGGACGCTTGTCGTCTTGGCTTCAACCCCAATTCCTGGTGTTTGGTTTACGAGAAGGGAAAGGTGGAGGCGCTGCATGATAAAGTGGCTTCACCGGTGAGTGCCACTGGACTTAAGAAGGTTGGGGTGCTCTTGGATTTTGACACGGGTCGTCTGACTTTTTTTAACGTGGATCGAGATGGAGAGCTCTCTTTGCTCCACTGCTTCGAGCACACGTTCTCTGAGCCGCTCTTTCCAGCGTTGGCTGTTTCGAAGACTCAGATCAGTATCTGTGATATATTCTCGAAGGACACTACAAACTAGATTTTATGAGCATTTAAGGAAGTTTTTAGTATTGATTTTCTATTTTTATGTATTTTTCTAGTTGGTTAGGATTACTTTCTTCTAGAGAAAAATCACACATTTTAAACATTTACGAGATCATAGTGTGAAAATAGTCTCTTCAAAAACCTTTCATTTAATTACTAGACCCATGCAGATTAATTTTTACGCTTTTTAAACTTTAAAGGAGTTCTAAAACTTTTTAAACTCATTTCATTCTGAATGTATGCATTTGTATGTTATACACATTTAATGGTAAATGAATGGTGTATTGTGTTATTAAATACTCTATTATTTTGTATCCAGTTGATCAAAAAAAAGAAATCCAGGATTATATTTGTTGTCGATGACTTTCACATTCCATTGAGTAATTTTAGAAGCCCCTTTAAGAAATGTTTTTGTACATGTAACATTATAAAAAACATATTGTCTTTGTATAGTTTTTTATGTAAATGTACATGTAACATTACAAAACATTATCTTTGGATTGTTTATTTTCTTGTATTCAACTTACAAAAATACTGAATAAGTTGATGAATTCAATAATTCCAACTCTGGGTGGCAGCGTTGTTTTAAATCATGAAAGCTGATATTTAAACGTTGACCTCACACTGTCTTTAAACTGTAAGGAAATTTCACTGATGTTTTGCGAAGCTTATATGCTGATATTTTGTTTCTATATTATTTTGTTGTTATCTGCTGTTCTGTTGAACAGCACAATGTACATGCCACAAGGATTTGCTCCCATAAGTAGATGAGTAACTCATGAGCTGTTTCTTGGAAAAGCTTGAGCAGTAACCAAAGCGTTTTTCTTTTTCACTTTTTGTTGTTGTTGGTGTTGTTCTGTAAATCTTGTCTTGATTTTAGCGGTGGTGAATGATTCAGTTCGTTAGGTGGCGGACAAACACAATAGCCTTTACCAAAAACACCTCATAATGCACACGTTAGCAATGCATATTTCTGAACACACAGTTGATTAAGAAAAATAATGAGCATGGAGCATCTACTGTGAAATGCAGATATGTTTTTGTAAATCCAATAAATGGCTGCAATGGTCTATTACCACTGTCATTGCATGAATAGTTAATTTGTTTACAGCGTAGATTTCATTATGAGCAGATCTGTTCTTATTTAGGCAGTGTGCTGCCTAATCCTCTGTAAGAGGGATGATTTTTACAAGTTGATGATGTCAAAGAGTATCAGATATAAATAATCCATATTGCAATCAATAAATAGTTATTGTCAGTTTTTGACATGCTTCTTCATATCATAATTCTAGATCTTAAAAAAAGGTTTTGCGTACCACCAGACATTTTAGCCCCAGTTTGATTCTTTGTAGAATTTGTGAAGATCAGCCACAGATAGCTTTCGTGTTCAGCCACTAAACCTTTTCTTTTTAACACCAGATTGCTAGCATATACTTGTTGTTTTACTAATTGTAATTTTAGCAAAAACACAAGGTAATTAAATGTGAGATTTTTTTATTTCATTTTCTTTTTCATAAAGGTAAAATGTAACACAAATTTGATAAACTTCAAAGGACTACATTGATATAAAAAAAGTTGCCTATTTCTTCTTAAATTTATTTTATCAAGAAACTATTATGCACAGCAAAATAACTAGAAATGAAAGCACAGCCAATTAAAGCTTTCCTTTAAAAAGAAAGTGATTTAATAATAGTGTTTTTATTTTAAAGTGCGCATATTTTATTGTGTAAATAGACTATTGCTGATACTGTACTACCATTTTTATTTTTAATACACTGTAAATTAAAGAAAGAATCCAACAAAAAATGGTCTTCCTGTGTGGAGTTTCATGTGGTGCTTGTGCTTGCCTTAGTTATTTTTACCAGTCCCAAAACAGGGTCTACTTTGTGTGAGAGGAAGATGGATGCTAAACCCTGTGCCTCTATTCAAGAACAAGAGGGTGATGGGTGGGTGAAATATTTTTACGGTTCATTTCAGGTCACAACCAAGCAAAAAATAAAATCGACATATAGGTCAGCCTTTATAGACAATGTGGGCAAGATGAAAAAAATTATCAGGTGATGTTTTGTACTGGAAAGATTGTCATCAAAGGGTTGCTTTTGGTTTATTGAAAAATGTATCCTTGATCAGCTAAAAATGTTTATCTGCTTGATAAATCCCAGGCAGGTTATAATGAGCTACTATTTTGCCCTCTAAAGTGGATTGTGAAAGCAGAATGGGACTATTTGCTGTTAAAGCAAAATCTGTAGATTCCCAATACCGCAACTGTATTTTGATAAATGTGGAAGCGTTTCAAGTCATATTCATCCCTGCACACTGTTGGAGACTGCTGACCTGGACAGGTAGAGGTGCAACACCATGGCAACAGGCATGCGGTCTAATCTGGGTGCATCTCTTGGGTCATTCTGCTCACAGCTTACACTTTAAGCCCTGTAGCTTGAGGAGCATCACAGCAACTCATACATTCCATATCAAATTGTAAAAATAAATTGTGTAAAGATAACAAATGGATTTCCAGATTATTTTCCTTTTTAATTTGAGAAAATGTATATATATATATATATATGCGTGTGCGGTGCGTTTTTTTCGCTCGCATGTTAAATGAGAGATTTTTTGCAGACTGTGTGCGGTGCATCTGAGCATCCCAGGTGCTTTGTGTCTTCGTGAGTACATCAATAAGTATAGTATAGGCACCGCCTCTATTTTTGACGCACTGCACGCACTGACGGGCTGCAAAAATTGTGTCAAAATGTATTTTTAATTTGGCCAAATAAAAAGGTTGTTATTTTAAACGGTTAAACAGGAGTGTATAAGCAATGTAAAAGGTTTAGGTGCTTTGGCGTTGAAAAGGAGTGAAATGGTGGGAAATACCAGGAGAACTGAGATGATGAAACCAAATCCAAGACTGCACTCCTCTGCTCTGGACTTTTTAATGTCTGTAAATATCTGTGTCAGCTGTAAAGTTGGTGGTTTAACATACTGTAGCAGTGTCTTCACAGGATCTGTTTCCATTTGCCTCCAGCTTCTAGAAGTCTCTTCCTTATGCTTGCATTACAGACATTATTTCTATGACAGCATAATCAATTCTTTAATGATTGTTTTCTTTCTTTGTTTTTTTTTTTCACTTCTCAGAAGCAAGCAACTGTACATGGTCCAGATCTTAAGTTTAAACCTTTATATTATTTTCAGGTTACTTTTTAGAAAATGGTGTGGCAGGAGAAAGTTTTTGTCAGTGTTTAGTCTGACTGTTTTTTTTTTTCCTTTATATTTTTGCATGATGAAAATCCTCACTTCTTTAATATCAGGACTGAGGAAGAGGGCAGAGAGTAATGCAACCAATACTAGCCCCTCTGATCTCTCCTGACACATTATCATGAGATTTCTCAGTTTCTAAACGTCAATGTGACGAAAAGGAAAAGCTATTATCTCACACACCTAGAGATCTTGAATAGTCAGAAGAATGGCTCAGGACTCTTATAGACTATATCTTATCTCTCCAGTGCTTTCAATGTCTTTGATTGTAAGAAGAATGTTACTGAGATCGATCTTTTTCTGTACAGACACAGAAGCGCTGACAATAATATGTTCAAGAGATGGCCAGAACTTGTACAGAGTTCTACAGTAGGATGTGAAACCTTCCCAGAGACCCTCACTGAATGAAGTCTTTCCTGATTGGGCAGGATGTCCAGGAGGCACTGGTGGAACAGGTGACAAAAGTACTTCGATGTTTTCATCCAGGATCATCCCTGATGTGTTACTGCAGCTATCATCTCTCCAAAAAAGTAAAGCAGACATTCTTGTGGGACATGTTTATTTTTATGATAATTTC
The DNA here is from genome assembly GCA_900490495.1 of Danionella dracula. Taxonomy (NCBI): domain Eukaryota; kingdom Metazoa; phylum Chordata; class Actinopteri; order Cypriniformes; family Danionidae; genus Danionella; species Danionella dracula. The sequence continues at coordinate 9,460,270 of UELW01000178.1, forward strand.
TAACTTTTCTCAGTGTAGAGTTGTCTTTGAGGACACCTGACTAGGGGTCACCTCTATGAATCTAACAACAACCACATCAGTCGTAACCTTTTCTTTTTAAGCAGATCCTGTTCTTATTTTGCAGTTTTCTCTTAAATGCAATCATACGTGCTAACATTCCATATCAAGTACTGTATGTATCTTCACAGGCATCTACATCAGTGGTGGACATCTGTCTGGCGCGGCTGGTGGACATAGGGCTATGGACTATTCAAGTACAATGTGGAACTTGTGGTCCTAAAGACGTTTTTACATCAAAAGGAGCATGCAGTACCATGCAGTACCTGACATCAAAAAGCACGATGAATCTTTAAGGAACCTTGACCTGCTTTTCTGTCTTTGTACAACCCAATGAAGTCCCCTACTGATATATTCTGTGATTTAAAACATAACAATGAAAGAAATAAAAGTTGTATTTTAGGTCATCTTCAGGAAATATTTTGCCAATTGAAATGCATATTAGGGCTTTTTTAAATCATAGGGAACTATTGGTAATAGTAGGAAGTTTTAAATGGTGACAACATTTATAACTGATAAATCTGTTCAATAAAAAAAAGTCTTTGAGCATGTACCTCATGTACAGACAGTGCCCTCGGCTGGAACATCCATAAAAGTCACAGAGTGTAATAGACTGAATTCTGTGTTCATCTGTTGCTTGCATACAGCATGACTCACTTTATTAAGAAGTTCTTCTGTGTGTATTCAAACGCAGACAAGGTTATTTTTCAAGCTGCTACCAGCTATGAGCAATTTCATAGTCTCACCTCTAAGGGATATATTGTTTCACTTCTAATTTAACTGCAGACATGCTGTACTTTTAAAGGGCTCATGCCATGGTGAGCAATTTTGTGGTTTTTATAGTGATTTATAAGAGTTGATTGAATCAAAAATCAAACCATGGACATTCCCAAAACAAATTTGCACCATTGATAATGTCAAACGAGTCTCGTTGTAACGTCACAGTCAGATATCAAAGACCCCATTTCCCTCCCCAGACATAGCAAAAGCAACACCTTCTCTCATGATATCTGGAAACCAATGCGCGTGAATCAAACAGAGTTTGATGGGCACGCACAACTTGGACTTGTGTTATTACAGTTTTTCTCAAATGCTAAAACACATTTCACAAACGTTTCCTCCATGTTCCTCAATCTCTCTTCACACAACACCCTTTTCAAAAGCTACATAAACACAACCATGTCTTCTCATTTCAAAACTCAAACTCTCACATCACACAGTAACAGCATACACGTCATGAATATCCAAGTCACTAACCAATAGGTGATTTACTGTGAAGTGGTTGCGAAGTTTGCCAAATGAAAATCTCAGCTCATTTCAAGCTTAGGATAGAAAATTAATTGAATATTGAATGTGATTTTAATGAAACAAAGAGTTTGTAAGTAAAATAATCACATCTCTCATACAATTAGACCAATGTGAACAACATATTATTGAAAGTAACACAATGTCACTGACCCTTTAAGTAATAATAATAATTAACTCCCAGCCAAGACCACATAAAGGAATGAGGAAGAGGTACATTTTTGAAATAGAAGTTAACTATGAAATCCACTTGGCAGCAAGCATGATCAAGCATGATACAAATGTGAAGTGTTTTACAGTGAATTGCTCTCAATGTTGCCACCTGTCTGTTTCTAATGTACAGCAAGTATTTAGCTGTGAAAATATATATTTTTAACCTGTAAGATTTGTGTAAGATTTATACAACAATGATGACTTTCTACTGTAAAAATCATAGTAATATATTGTTTGTAAATATTTCAAAGATTTTACAGATAATGGTTGTTTAATACATATACTCCAGTACAGATATAATTCTAATTAACTGAAAATTAACTTTATTTCATGACTACATTATTTATTAATGAAATACCCATGTGGTAGACTATATCAGTCTGATTTTCATTATCACATCATAAGCCCTAAGCATTTTTAAATCTCATGTAATGAATGATAGCAGCTCTCCGGTTTATCTTGTTGGATTCCCACTTGCGATGCGGATCTGGGTTATCTCAGTCCAGTAATCCTTTAGAGACTCTCTAAAAAGCCTCAAACCCACAAAGTGTGCATGGTTATCTCCTCAAGAGAAAAGTGAACTCATCAGTGACATTTAAATCTCCACAATGAGAATTTATTTATGAAGACTTGCATAGCTTTGGTTCACGCTTTCCTTGCTGTTGGCTTACTCTCTGCATTTTTGCATGAAATTTCAAATACACAGTGCCGTTCAGACAGCAGAGCTCAGACATTAAACACACATAAATATATTAAACACAAATATATGTGTTTAGTCTAGATTTGAGCTGCGGGCAGCATAGTAGCTGAAAGCATACTCTCTCTTTTTAGAGCGAAACCATGGTAGTTCTAACTGAGTGGAACTTAACGATTTAAGAGCCCTGTTTGGTTTGTATACAGTCAGCATTTCTGTGATGTATTTTGGTGCGGAGCTGTTAAGTGACTTATAGACAAGCAGCAGCACTTTAAAATCTATTCTGAATGCCCCTGGCAGCCAGTGCAGAGACCTGAGGACTAGGATTATGTGCAACGACTTTCTAGTTCTGATTGTTCTAGTTCTATTGAAAGTATAATTTTTATATTGAATGTACTTTACACTCAGCGACCCCCACCCAGTGGATCAGGCACCAACATGTATGTATTAATGATTTGATAACAATGTTTGCCTTCAGGAGTTCTAGGATAAGGACCCTAAAAAGGTTGATCTGAGCTATAATGATAATTATCAAGGCTGATAATGGTTAAATATATATATTATATAGATTATATTTGAATTAGCTTTTACCTTGCTTAATAAATAAATTGAATTCATTAATTTATAAACCTTTTTTACGGAAACATTTAATTTTAATTAAACATTTTTAAAGGATGTCACATTTCTCTTGATCTTTTGTTCAGCATAAAAAAACAGCAGATTTCACCTGTTGCACTGCTTCCTTTCACATAGAATTCCTTACTGTAAAGCTTTCACAATCCTTTTTATGGCAGTTCAGTCCACGAATTGAAATATCTAGTAATTGATGTCAGGGTATCCTTTGTACATCCTCCATATACTGTGTAGTTATATCTCGCCCACGGCTTGGCTGTCTAACTCAGAAGAGAGACTGACACAAATGACCACTCAAATGCAGCTCTCGCACAGCCTCGCTTCACATCCCCAGCTTTACCACGGTTTCTTCTAATCAGTGATATTTCTTTTAAACTGCCATAGCTGTGCTTTAACAGCGTCAGAAAAATCTGCTCTTTCCTTAAATGCCCTGTTGACACTCATTTCACAAAGATTTTGAACATTAAATCAATTTGTCTATATATATATATATATATATATATATATATATATATATATATATATATATATATAAAGGCAAATTATTGTATTAATGTTTAGCCTTATAATGTTTTATTTATGTGTATGTAGTATGTAGTTAAATTATCTGTGTTGTGCAAGTTACTTGCACACTGTAACATGCTAAATACTACTTAATACTGAAATTAAGTAATCCCTTACACTACGATATTAGAAATGTAATGAGTTAGTTACTTGGCTCTATTTTTCAAGTTATTTTCAAGAGATCAATATAGAGAGATAAATTAAATGATTTTTCCATCATTACGGACATACGAGGTAGCATAATGACTGTAGTCCTACTGTTTACTTGTACTAAAAACATATTACTAATTATAATACTGAAATAAAAAATGAATGGTTCCAGAATATAATTGGCTCCAACATTCAATATTGGACTGACACATTTGTTAGGATTTTGTATAGAATGTTATCTGGTTTTCCCTTTTGTTGTGTTTCTGTAGTCATGCTCGTCTGATCACCATTCCTAAATTATCTTCCTCTATTTAAGGCTTTCCCTCACCACTTCCTGTGGAGTGTTGAATGTAATTCCTATCTGCCTTCATTCTGTACCTCTTCAAGTCTGTGAAATCACAGTTAACTTAATATTTAATTAGCTGTTTGTGGAATTCTGAAGGATAGGCTCTGCCTATGGACTCCTGTTCCACAGTGGATTCACTTTTTCTTTATCTGCAGCTACCCTGTGCAGGTGAGCCTGCAGCAAGTTGAAGTTCTTGTCTGTGCAAAATTACAGAAGCGGGCTGATTTAGTTTTCTTCTAAGCTTATGCTTATGGTTTTCTTTGAATTTAAGAACTTTGGATAAAATGAAATGATGGGTGACAAAATCAACTTTTTATGGCTTTGTCTTCTCTATTTTATTACTCATTTTGCATTACTCAGCATTTAACTAGTTACTCATTACAGAAAATATGTTGAATATGAATATGTTACTCACAGCACTGTACATTAGTTACTCCATATTGCAATTAACTTTAAATATGTCCATGGGACTGAGTGCTCCCAGCTCTCTGCTGTCTTCGCTGGCCCCAGAATTTGGCCTCTTTCATTCCAGATTTCATCCCAGTTCTCTCCCCTGTCCAGCTCCGAGCCTCTGAGAGGTTGTGAGACCCAGCTCAAAAGACCAATCTGTTGGGGGAAAAAATACTTATAAACAGAAAACGCATAAAGCAAAGGATAACTTAATTCCTACATAGTGAACTATTGTTTTAGAACTTTAATAATTCAAGGTGATACAGAGATTATAGAGACCGATGCTGATTATTCTGAAGATTATTAAATCCACCAGAGGGGGAAGAGCATTCTCATATTGAGCCTCAAAGTTCTTGAAAAAAACTCCTGGATGTTGTCCGGAGCTCAGCTACGCTCACAGAGTTCAAAACTAGGTTAAAAACATCTGTTTAGTCTAGCATTCGAATAATTGGGTCCTGATATTTGTCCAGCGGATGTCTGAGCACTATAAAAAAAGTGGTTCAATGTGCCTGTTATGCTTCGGAAAGGAGAACCCAAGCGCAGAGTAGATTGTTGAGTCTTTATTCAAAAGGAAAACTAAAACTGCTACTCAACAGAGTAGGGAAGGCTCAGACCCCAAAATCAAACGGGAGTGTAGGCTGTAGCTGGAGATGCAGCTCCGGTTGTCAACTGCCGCTCTCAGGCACCGGCACGATTGGTAAGTCCTCTCCTCACCGACGCGACTAGACAAGGGTACTTTCTGGACGACACAAGAAACATTCGGATCAGGGTAGGTGACACTCTGAACAGCCACTTAGCGAAACCACTGGATAGAGTATAATTCGCAACCTGGCAATGACACAGCACAGGTTAAATAGAAGGGCTGATCAGAGCACAAGCAGCCGCACGTGAAACGAGTGAGGGTGATCACAGACAGGTGACGAGAGGAAGAAAACACAATAGACGCACAAAACTATCACAGTGCCTATCTAGTCTATCTCCATTGTTTATCACTCATCCTGCAGCTGATGCTGATCAGGATGAGTCAGGATGATCACCTGTTTGTCGTCTGTGCTACATTGTTCTAACCACTGTTTGTTTGTTTTTGTTTATTGTTTTTTTCCAGGTGCTGACGGGCGAGCTGTTCTTCAATGATCTTAAGTTCAAATAGTTTTTATGCTGGAGAGGTGATTAGCGCCTGCCTCAGTCAGTGAGGCTCCCAGGGGCCTCACAGAAGGAACTCCTATTTACTCTACCTGATCCTCACTAGGACTTTGTGAAGCTGCTTTGAAAGCATCTACTAAAAAAAACGCTATTTAAAAACATATTGATTGATTTATTGATTGACTGGTTGGTTGATTGATTGACTGAGATGCATTCTGCATTGGAGAGAAAACGATAGCTTTTACAGGGAAGAGTAAGAGAGTTGTATCATATATAAAGCATAATAAAGAGTTTGCTTAGCCAAAACAAGTATAGCACATTCATCAGAGCAATATATTAAAGTCATATAAACAAGTCTACTTATCCTGTAAAATCAATTTAATGGTGCAGTGTGAGGAAATCAAAAATCAAAATATTTATGCTAAAACTTTAGTTTGTTTCACTACATCACAATTGAATAATTAATATATCACATATAAAATATTTTTTTTAAATATCTACCTGCTCTATTAGGTCTTTTGAGACATTTTGATTACTATGGAAATGTTTCTAAATGAAATGTGTCAAAAGAGTATAGTCAATAATGTCTTTGGATGGGGTGGTTTGAACAATTTTTGTATACAATTAATAGGAACCAATTTTAAAATTTTTAACTCACTAAAACAGCTCCTGCTGAGTGAGATGTGTGTTTTAGCACCTTCCGATTCAGACTGAATATGATTTCATCAAATGTTTTAGAAAAATTGCATACTGCACCTTTAAATGTGATGAAATCATTTAATTATCATGAAGATTTATCTTGATCACAAGCACATGTTCACCACCCATTCAACACATAATCTGCAAAACTAAAATGTTCTCCATCCCTGTTGTTTTCGCAGATTAATTTTTTTATTAATTTTGAATGATTAATTTTGAATTTTGAAGAAAACCTCAGCCTGAAAGCGAAATTTTCCCTATAGCGTCTATCCCTTCACACGGAAAGTTAGCTCTTCCTCCTTTGTGCTCTTCCTTCCTCCCACATACTGCAGTGTTTTTCAGAGCCTGAAGACATGGTTAGGTATGCCTGTGCCCCGGCTTTTGTGTGAGGCATCGCCACAGTCGATGATTTCCATCTTTCCACCGTTTCTCATTAGAGCTCTTCTATTTCACCACCTGACAGACTGGAGCACAACGGCCAGATGTAATTTGTCACCAGAGATCTCACTACTGCCAAATTAAATTGCACTCTAATTCAAAAGGTTAGCTCACATTTACGCTAAAGATTAGCAGCAACATTTTCATTTAGGACAATGGATAACAATTTTTGGATAGTATATACATATTGGCTCTTAAAGGTATCTCAACAGGTATTACTGAGCAATCTTGGGTTCCAATTTTATGCCAGAATTAAGTGCAGAATACAAGCAAATACTAAACTGTTCAGGATGTCCCTCTGCATATTGCTGATTTAGTAAACACCACATTGCACTGTATTTATTTATTTATTTGTATCTGTATATACTTTACATTTCACATTCCACTACCTCATAGCCTTATTATTTATCATAGCCAAACGTCCATACACTTTACTGTCTATATAGTATTTATCTGCACTTTTGAACATTGCTACTATTTGCTTTCTGGTATATGCTGTAACTGGATTTCGTTGCTGTGTATCTGTACTATCTATTTGTCCATCTGTCTGTCTGTCTGTCTGTCCATCTGTCTGTCTGTCTGTCTATCTATCTATATATCTATTTATTTGTCTATCTATCTATCTATCTATCTATCTATCTATCTATCTATCTATCTATCTATCTATCTATCTATCTATCTATCTATCTATCTATCAATCTATCTATCTATCTATCTATCTATCTATTCAGAATTCACAAACTAAGGAAATATGATCAAGAGATTTGATGAAAAAAAGATGATTTGCTGTACAAATTGATGAACTAAGGTATAATTGTTTCCAAATTACACAGGTATCTACCTACCTACCTACCTACCCACCCACTTACCCACCTACCTACCTACCCACCCACCTACACACCCACCTACCTACCCAGCCACCCACCCATCCATCCACCCTCCTACCTACCCACCTTTCTATCTACCTACCTACCAACCTACCTACCTACCCAGCCACCCATCCATCCATGCACCCACCCACCTACCTACCTATCTACCCACCTACCTACCTACCCACCCACTTACCCACCTACCTACCTACCCACCCACCTACCTACCCAGCCACCCATCCATCCACCCACCTACCTACCCACCTTTCTATCTACCTACCTACCCAGCCACCCATGCACCCACCACCTACCTACCCACCCACCCACCTACCCACCTACCTACCTACCCACCCACCTACCTACCCAGCCACCCATCCATCCACCCACCTACCTCCCATCTTTCTATCTACCTACCTACCTACCCAGTCACCCATCCATCCATGCACCCACCCACCTACCTACCTACCTACCCACCTACCTACCTACCTACCCACCTACCTACCTACCTACCTATCCCCCTACCTAAACCCATACCACCCACCCACCCACTTACCTATCCATTCAGTCATATGGCCTTCTTGAATAAACTAATCAAGAAGGCCATATGATTACAAAAAGAGTTTTGATGAAGAAAGATGCTGTGCTGCAGAAATTGATGATCTGATATGTAATTGTTTCAAAATAAAACAGACACTAGAGCTTTGCTCAATTCTGAAAGACACAACTCAGAGGACTAATCCTTTAGAAAGTTTACTCTCCAAAGTCCTTGGGATCTTCAAAGGGATGAAGCGAATCACAGGGACAAAATGGCATCATAGATTCAAGAGAACTTGAGGCCCGGAAAAGTTGCACTAGTCAAAACCCTTCAATTTATGTGAGCCTTTGAAGTGACCTTTGAAGCCTTTTTATCAGCCTGTAAGCAGGAAAAGTAAGTTAACATATGTAAAATCAGTGAACACACACCAAACAGGGAGCTGAGATTCCTCAGATCAAATAAATTAGATCTACCCCGGGTTAATTCCACACAGGGTAAATACTCTTTTAGTTACCCTGCGGCCCACAGATGGAACCAGCTTCCAGAAGAGATCAAGGGTGCCAATACTTTAGTCACGTTTTAATTCAGACTAAAGACTCACCTTTTTAGTTGTGCTTTTGTCAACTGAGCACCAACGTCCAAACAACAATTTTTTTCTTCACTTCACATCTTAATCTATGTCTTAATTGTCAGTATTTAATCAGTATGGTTTCGTTTGACTTGATTAATGCTTGATTTATTTTACTTTGTTTCCAATGTAAAGCACTTTGAATTACCCTGTGTACAAAATGTGCTATACAAATAAACTTGCCTTGCCTAAAAAAATGTTTGATTCATTTGTCATCTATGTATGCTCATTAGGTTACATTTCTTCAAACTAGCTCTATTAACTTGCTTACACTGTAAAATAACACAATTGACCAACAGCTAAGGCGGCAAAACAAACAAACATTTAAGGAAAAAAATTTATTTACCTAATAATTCTGTTGATTTACTGGTTTATTCATATAAAAAAAATGAAACCCAATGCAGAAAAGTCATGTACAATTTTTACATTGTACCTAGAAAAGCATAGGACACAAAACAACTGTCTGTTAAAACAACTTTTTAAGTAAAAATATGTCATCATAATTGCACACAAAACATGTACATGACTTAAAATATCGTTTTTTTATCGTTTTAAAATGGTATTTAAAAATTTGGTCTTCACAGATAGTAGGTGTTAAATAATTGTATCTTGTGGTGGTGAAAGTTTTCTCTCACTCAGCTCACCTTCACCCAATCATCTTTTTGGCCCTCAAAACATTTTAATATGTGTGATATTAATGACATAACCTTGATAGATGTGATGATTTAAATAAATATCAGTTCATTGACCTATGTGTACATATGTGATGAAAACATTATAATAATTTACAAAGTTACTGAAAATGTTCAAATTACTGGCAGCTATATTAATTTAGCAATACAATTGACGTGCATCACAAGATGAAGTGAGGGCTTAGACCATAATTTGTAGATGTGGTACTTTGCCGTTTCCCTCTTGAGATGGTCAACTAGCCACAATGATAAAATACTTGGTAATCTTTATTTAACTTCATTTTCCCCTTAGTTATTTAGATATCACTTTATTTTTTGTTTAAAAATTAAACCAACAAAGATTGGGTATATTACATTTGTTTTCACAATACATAAATTCTACTTGTAGTGCCCACATTTCTTTTTATACTGTCACACATTTAAGTTATACATATATTATTTGGCTAATATCAAATTGCTATTTGAGTTAGCGAGATCGTGGGTGCTGCTCATTGACTGTGATATATACACATTATCATTTTGTTTTCAGTTAGCAGGTCAATTTAATGCATCAGACAGATTTATTTTTTTAAAGTTGACTTCTTTTATGTGCCCATTGCAAATGTGATATTTTGTTTTGTTCATTTCGAGATCATTTATTTTGGTAAAATAAAACTATATTTTCTTTGGAATTCCACTGTGTCCTCTTGCCTGCACAATTGCTCCCTTACACCTCTGTTCAAAAGAGAATAGGAACTCAATTGTCTCATGTCAATAGGGAAAACAAACAGGAAAGGATGAGTTTTTGGGGGAAAGCAATAGAAATTGAACAACTATTGTCAGTTTCTTGTCTCTCCTCCAAGTCAAACATATTACAATATTTGATCTATATTATCTTCATGTGTTTGTGAATGTACCTGCATTCATTTACTTCATCCCTTATAGCATGTTTGTATTATTATTATATTCAACACAGTTACACTTGAAGCCACCTCAATTGGCAATTCTGTAATATGGAACATGGTATCTGGAACAATGCAGCATGAAGTGTCTCTGCATGTACGCTATAGGTGCACAACATTTGTCTCATGTATCTATGATTGAATCCATGTTGTCTCTGCATACGTGCCACAATTGAATTCCTTGCATGTGAAAGATTCAATAGAGCACCTGCCTCTAGCCCTCTCGAGTGCTGAGAGTATAAAAACGTCAAAATAGCTTTTTTAATTGAAGGAAAAAATCCTTATAGTTATTTGAATGGCCTTCATTTTATTTCTGATCTTTTGTTATAGTACTTTTTCCACAGAGGTTTGCATCACTCCATATCTCCAATTTTACTTAAGACTTAGAAATGCAAGAATTTCGTCTAGAAGCAGCGTTGGTCAGCATTGACTAAGATACACTGGCTTAAATGCTTGTTCGGTGTTCTTTGTCTTTAGACTCCTACCCATATCTTTGTATTTTTAAGAGAAGAAGGGTAAAATATAAAATAGCTAATCTGGTTCTCCCTCCTCTTCCATTTGAGATTGATTGTGTGAAGCCCAGGTGTGGATCACTATACATTTGTTCCGCTGGCCTCAGGCTGTGTCTATGGCTGTCAGCCCAGATCCACCTCTCCTCACCCAGGGAAACATCAGACATGGTGGTCCTTTCACTAAAGTAGGCTTAGGATGAAGACTTATCCTATTTAAATTGACTTATTGTAAATAACTCACATTAGAAAGTATTAATGTGATGGAACAGATCAAATGGAAATTCTCAGCTAACTTAATCTTCTATTTAAAATGATAGAGAGCTGCTCACTTTTAAAAACATGCGCACTCACCATATAGTGATAGAATACAGTTTTTTTTCTCACAGCTTTCTGCTGTAAAACCTGTCATTAGCTTTTCTTGTTTCCTAATGTTACCTTACAAGTGAACAAGCAGCCATTCATTTTCTAATGCAGTTATTAATATCTCTTGTTTGAATAAATGTAGTCAAATATTTACACATGATGAAAACTGTATTAAGTATTTATACGCTTGCAGTATGTCCATGTGACTAAGAGAATGTGCACTGGAACTGTGGTTGCACCAAATCCTTTACACCCAGAGCTGCACTTCCATTTAAATCCATGAAAATAGAATAGGCAGACAAATCTTAAAAAATGGGTTTAGAAGTAATTAAAAAAATTTACTAACGATGCATTTGAGAATGATAAAAAAGCTTACTCTCACAAGACTCAATCTAAAGCAGATCCATAGCTTAAAGGAAATTCAAACACCATGATGACATTGAAACAAGTGAGAGTGATTCAGCCTCACTGAACATTCTGTTCTGTGGTCCACGAGTTCTATCAGACATCTCAGAACTTGACGTACAAGACATTTCTGTCTGACACGCGTTGCATTCAATGTCCCTGACTGCTCTCTCACACTGTCAACCTTTTGAAGGTTGAAGGTAAAAGGATTTTTCAACAGTAATAAAAATGTTGGGTGTTAAAGCTCCTTGTAAAAAAGAAAAAAACTGAGCTGGATAGATTTGTGACCTGGGTATTACGATGTTAACAAGATGAAAGAAAGGTCCTGACAAAGCGACAGTGCCAGACTGTTTTACCAATTACACTAATGGAGTTCTTATCTGTGTTCAAGATTGACATACTGGAAAGTGCACCAACTGCCTTCAACACTCACTTCAAAATGCATCAATCAAAACATTAATGCTCATGTAAAATACAAAATCATGCTTTTAATCAATTTTTTTTTGCAGTGGAGTACAATAAACCGGTTATTTTTTGTGAGTACTGTTGATGTTTAGATGATGGATGCTTTTAGACATGTCTGAAAAGTTAAGGTCTTGCAAGCAATTCTTTAGTTCATGTTGAAGGAAATAACTTAACCAGACTGTATTCTTTTCCAGTAATTCTTTCTTTTAATCAAATACATAATCTATCCATACAGTCAATCAATCAATCAACTCTCCATCCAGTCAGCCATTAATATTTCAATATATCCATCTCCCTACACCTATACATCAAAACCATCCATCTATCTAATTATCTACACATCCATCAAACGAACCAATTAATCCTCCATCCAACCATCTGTCCATTACATCAATCTATCCATCCATCTATTAATCTTTCCATCCGTCAAACCAAACAACCAACCAATCGGTCATCCTTCCATCTGTTCATCCATCCATACAACAGTTCATCTATCAGTCTATCCACCCAACACAATATTATTCTAACCATCCATCTATCAAACCAACTATCTGTCCATCCTTCCATTTATCCATCCATCAATCCATCCATCCATCTATCATTCCATACCTGAAGGAATGCTGAAGGAATAGCTATAAGAGGCTGCTCTTCTTATGAAATGCATAGGATTTTATGATCTGTTGATTTATTGTAGGTTGAAAGGCTTATATTGTGCCATTTGATATAAACCAATCAGTTTAATTAACCTTCAGAGCTTGTCAACCTTTTCAGGTTGAACTAATGTGCTGAATGTCATCTATTTGCACTACTGTAAGCAATTCAAATAGTTTTTCTTAGTACAGAAGAAAAACTCTTTGAAGCCTAACTGGAATAATAGAACAAAAGAGTTTTAAAAATAATTTTACAGGCATGTGTACAACGTCAGACATATTTCAACAAAAATATTAATATTAGATAATGTTAAGATGTTTCTGTTTGTTATTTCAGACCTATAATATTTTAATAATACTGTATTTTAGGAATTATGTATGCTTGGAAAAAAATGTAAGACAATTTTGTGGCTTTATAACCAGATTATTGTTAAAGTCAACAAGTTCATCAATATACACATCGGCCAATATAATTTTTTTTCACCTACAGGCAACTTGAGTAAATGCAGTCAGTTTTATACACGTTAGTGAGTCTAAAGAGTAAGTCACATTCCTAGCTAAAAGGTTGTGTGGTTATGAGAAACGTTTAGGCTAAGGGCATAGTAAAACATGGTAGAACATGGTAAGGTGCAAATCATATCTGGTCTTCTCATAGCCTTCTGAAGAAATATTGAACCTCTCTAGATTAGAACTTCACCTTTTCGTCCTTCAGTGCCACCGTATACTGAAAATATCTGAGACATTAACTCCATAATGATCATCAAACAGTGCTCCAGTGCAGAAAATATTAGTGCTGTTAGTGGGTTAGAGATCCCTTCAGGTAGTATTTGCTGAGACAATACAAAAGCAGGGTGCAAATTCTGAAAAGTAGATTTTGCACAGGGAGGCCCTTTTAAAGAAATAATTGCAATAAAGGCATCTAGCCCCGAAATTTGCAGCCAACCTGAAGAAACTTTTAACATTAAGATGTTATTTTTGTGGTTTTCAAATGTCAACAAAGGCCTTCTTTGCAAAGTGCACCTTTCAGAAAAAAACTTCATGAACAAAAATCAAAATGAATAGAGCCTCTAGCGGATATAATGTCATTACATGTGTTAGATGATGAGGACCTATTGCACCCACTTAACCAAACAAAAGGGATTATTATCCTCCAGTCTAAAATAAGCTTCAGGCAGAAAGAAAAGGGTCAGTTTAACAATGCATGAAGGCCTGAAAGAGGTCAAGGTAATGCAAAATAATAGCCAGTGCGATCCTTTTTTTATCATGATTACAGATGATGTTTACAGCTTTGCGCAGTGGGGGTTCTCTGTTGGAATATGTTGAATAAGTTTGTGAGTCATAGGTTTAATGAAGAATTCAAAGCTCATTTTAGGTTGTCAATGTGAAGAAACACATGGCTACTAATGACTGTCCTCAAATCAATGCTGTTCCTAAAGGTAGAGAAGGAAAACGATCAATGTACCACCTTGACGTGTTCTGCTAGATCTAACAGACACCCCTGAGCAGAGATCTATTGGTAATCCATATCAATGTGTGTGGCTGACAGAATTAAACCACATGACGAAGGAAGACTTGAGTGTTTGCTGTCATGTTGTCCTTGTTTGTAATGTTGATTTGTGATGTTTTTCATTTGTTTCATTCAAGTGCAAGAGATTATATTCAGTTGCTTATCAGCACAGTGTGAAAAACACTCATCTCCAGGCTCATTTCCACAGAGAATAACTGTAGATATGTTTGAGATTGCACTGGGAATAGAATTTTATGAGACCATGCATGCTAGAAAAATCAGGCCAGATTTCATCTGTGCTGAGCTCTTGTAAAGAAAAAATGTCAGGATAATGTGATCAGTTATGAGGGGAATATATATATTTTTTATAGCTTGAGTCTGATATTTGTAAATCTTATTTAGTGAGACTGAATGATTTTGAAAATGTAATAAATTATGTTGCATTTTTTCAGAGGCAAATCTTATCTCTCTTATCTCATTACATGTGCCAGGAGTAAAATGAAGTTAAAAATTAAGTTGGTACATTAAAGGCGGTTCCACTAGTGGAATTTATATATATATATATATTTTTACTCAATCGCATCATAATATAAAGCATTTTATATTTACAAAGTAACCAGAAAGATCTGATCCTCTTTTTGCAGCTGCTTACCAAGACATTAAAGTTTCAGACTTGACAGAAATATATTATTTTTCCCATTATGAGGTGAAGGAGTTAGCATTTGATCCATTCAATTCTATCCACAATTTTGATTCTTTAAAATATTTAATAACTGATTATAAAAAGATCATGTGGATGCCTCATTGGGAACTGTGGGAAAGAATAGAACATTGAGCAATTTGGGGTGTTTTTGTGTCCTCTCCTGATGTTGAAATATTAACGTTATGTTGCAAAGACTGCACCAATTGCATCCTACTCTCTACTTAAATGTGAGGGTTGGTTTCTCAGGAGATTACTTTTATATACAACAATGCATGTCACCTGTGGAAGACATTCATATCACAAAGTCATCATCAGGAAACAAGCATCAACGTTTGTTCTGATGGGTGAAAATAGCACATAAACATTTTAGAAAGTTACGTTCTCAGTTGCAAAAGGCTATTTCAATTAACAGTGAGAGGTACATTCATAATAAAGGAACAAGACAACAACATTTTATAGTGTGTTGCAGTGTTGTCTGCCAGTGGCTATCGTTATACAGCTGTGTGCTTGTTTTGTGCCAGTAGCTAACATTACAAACCACAAGCTATATTTCAGCATGAGCCACTTGACTAAACCTGCAAACAGTAGACTACTGGATTATTATGTAAACAAATAGTTAATTACTTTTACAAATCAATCACTATGTACACACAGATCCTTGAGATGTGGATAATATATTTTTTAATAAAACATGTTTTCTGACAGCCAGTGATGAAGAATTACAAGCTCTTGAGACTACTGATGACATTAGTAGACCCTCTTAAGACCTCCCTCTAATGGTTGTTGGCCAAGTAGTTAATGTTAATTAGCCAGGCAGTGCATTCGAGCGATGAGGCCTAAATATCATCACACACCTCTCTGAATTTTTGTTGTGAAATTTTGTGGGAGAGCCTGCCTCAATCAAAAACAATGAGCGGCAACAACAATCACACATCTGGCCGAACTATCTGTGAAAATGCAAGACTTGGATGAATGTTGGCTTGGTTTTTCGCAAGAAGAACGACCAATGAAAGCAGAGCTTTAATGATGTAAAAGAGCAGCTGGGGTACCCTTGATACACACTCCCACGTTGATCTCATGACAGGAAACCAAAAAGAA
Organism: Danionella dracula; assembly: GCA_900490495.1. Lineage (NCBI taxonomy): Eukaryota > Metazoa > Chordata > Actinopteri > Cypriniformes > Danionidae > Danionella > Danionella dracula. Next base: position 9,476,330 of record UELW01000178.1, read on the forward strand.
CAACAACGTGATGAAGAGACAATGAAGACATTGCAAAAAAGAAGAATATGAACTTTCAGAAGCTCATCTTGTTGGTTTCTGATCATCAAGAGTATTCGAAAAAGCCCTCAAAGATGATAAAATAGCTGGGCGTGTCACTGTTGTCTCCTGTGTAGTGATGGTAAGTTCAGCTCATTTTGGTGTTTCGTTCTTTTGACACTTGTTCACTTAAAAGAATGATTCATTTGAATGATCCACCCAGCTATTATTAATGTTATTAATATGTTTTAAACGATCAGCCCATTCCAGCTATTGACTGTATATAACATGGTCTGTGATATCACCCAAAAGTTTCTGGCAAAGTTAAAAGCTTTACTACAAATCTGAATCAACAAATCTAATGGAGCCAGTGGTGGAAACATGTTTTTGCACCTCCAAAGTTGGTCAGTTTTAACATTGGAGTGAATGAGAATCTGCTCACTTCTGGAGTCAGCCTCAAGAGGCCGGTCGAGGAAATGTAGTTCAGTTGCTTCCTGTTAAGCATCAGGCAGGCGGTTGCTGCTTGGTAAGAAACCATTCTTAACATCAAGAAACATCGTATGTTTGTGTCCATCTCCGAAATAGGTGACAATTAAAGTTTAAGCTCCAACTGAGTCCTCGGTTAGGCAGTTTATCACATTGAATAGGTAGAGTGAAATCACGACCAATCAGAAACAGACCACAAACTAAGACATGTAAAAGGCGTATACTACAAATATGGAGGCCACAGTAGAAGGGTCGGTGTTGACGTCTCGATAGCTGTACAAATAAACATTTTATGAAAAGGTTTTAACCTCATGAGTCTGGTCTTTGTAAAAATGATGCACTGTTCTATGAACACCTTACAGAAGAACTGACAGCGTCTTTGACTGATTGAGTCGCAGGTGTTAGTTACATTCATTAAGTGTTTTTTGTGTGCAATAATTAAACAAATTACATACAAAAGCTTTTGTAAATTTGGGACTTTTGCTCAGCCAGTGGCAGTGTGCTGTGTTTAAGCTGAGCAGCGGTGGAAGGCGCCATTAATTCGCAACGAGCTGCCAGGACACCACGTGTCCACGAGTCCGCGCTGTTTTACGGTAGACCCGCGCTCCTGTGTTCTGCGTGTGGTATTTTACGGTAATGTCAAGGCTCTTTATCTGACAGACTTTGCTGTTGCTGTTTGCGAGCCTGGAGAGCGATGGAAACTGAATTTAATAGAATAAGTGGACTGTAGACGAAAAGCAGCGCATCAGAGACACAGGCAGCACAGGAGGCTTTGTCAACAAACGTGAACACGGTAAGGACACGCTTCTTGAAGACGGAATATATTTACGCGCTCATCACGCCTTTGCAGCTCAAATAGTTTTACACTGAAGCACCGCTTACTTTGTTTTGAATGAATGCGAGGCTACCGAAGAGAGCCACACAGACGATACGCGGCGTGATTTGAGTAAGGAAAAGTGTATTTTCTTACCATTGGAACTTTATCTCAGGTTCCACGAGCTAAAACCACTGTGGTCATTGCTGTGGTGAATTAAGTAACGTTAACGGTATCGTTATACATGAAGTATTGACAGAGAGGCGAACCCAGAGTATTTGATCGCAAGCACGTCATTTACTGCGCTATATTCCTTTAAAATCTAAATGGACAATTCTATGATTTTTTTTACGAGGCACTTTTTTAGATTGGAATTAATTGTGTTACGTTAACCAGATTCAATAAGTTTCCTGAATCTCATCCCTGTGATCTTTTTCTTTTAGAGCTATATAGGGGATTTTTCTGACATATTGTGACGAGCGGCTAGTCGAGGTCGCGGCTAAACTAGCTAACTGTGCAGCTACGCTATGCTGAGCACCTAATGCCGGCGGAGATCCCTGTGTCCCATACACCGCACGACCCCAGGGTATCCCAGAGTTCTTAAAAGAACTGTTGTTTAGCGCTTAAAAGGGCTATGTAGAAATCACTCCAGAGTCGTGGATCTGCAGCAAAGCTGTTTATTAGCACACTTCTATCATTCACATTACACATTAACTCCGCGGCCACCTGTAGCCACACCTATCACACACACTGTCTCGTGGATGGTTAGTCCGACAATGTAAATCAAATCACATACATACACAACAAACACATACCCTAACATCACATACATATTCAAATAATAAAGTCATTAAACATAAACACATAACATTGGAGCATTTGCTTTTTAAACTTTAATATAAGCGCCTCCCATGATGCTCCGCGGCAACGACGTATTGCAGGGTCGTCACACTGCCCCCTTCTCAAGAGGGTAAGTGCCCTCACACCCTCAAAACCCCCTTAACAGTCACCGCAAAACAGTATTAATCTTGCACAACAGCCTAGAATATAACACGAGAAATAGAACTCACATCTGAAGGCGATGTGATGGAACTCAAAACTCCAGTTCAAAATTGTTCAAATGTTCTGGCCGACGGCGCTCACGCCTTGGCCGGGTGCCAGATTCACCTGTGGGGCTACGGCGAGGACTGTGCCTTTGGCTGTCCACATCAGTCCTAAAATGCACAGAGTCCGGATCACTCGCCGTTTCGATCAGTCCCAGGTGCTGAGCGCGCGGATGATAAGGAGCTATACGGTCCTGGTGGAGCACAACACATCGGCCCCGTCCAGGCAGCTTCACCTGGAACACAACGTCCGACACCTTCTCCAAGATCTGCCCGGGTCCTTGCCAATGGTGGGTCAGTTTTGGAGAAAGTCCCCTCTTTCGCTGTGGACAATAAATCCATACGCGGTCTCCCGCCGAAAACGTAGGCCCTCGCGCCCGAGTGTCATACGCACGCTTTTGGCGCGCACCCGCGTCTGTCAGGGTCTCTCGCGCCAAATGGTGTACAGTGTCCAAGCGTTGGCACAACCGTCGAAAATAGTCCAGCTCCAGGCCCCCAGGTATCTCGGCCTCAGGTGGTGCCCCAAACACTAAGTCCACCGGCGTCCGGAGCTCACGCCCAAACATAAGCGCGGCAGGAGTGCACTGGCTCGATTCTTGTACGGCAGTCCGATATGCCCACAAAACGATCGGTAAATGGGTATCCCAGTCCCGCTGGTGCTGGCTCGTTAGAATAGCCAGCTGTGTGGCAAGTGTTCGGTTGAACCGTTCGACCAACCCGTCGCTCTGGGGATGTAAAGGGGTGGTACGGGTCTTCTTCACTCCTAGACGTCGACAAACCTCGGCAAACACTCTGCTTTCAAAATTTCGTCCCTGGTCACTGTGCAGTTCACTGGGCACTCCAAAGCGCGCAAACATGTCTTCCACCAAACGTTTAGCGGTTGTCTCTGCGCTTTGATCGGGCACCGCATACGCCTCTGGCCACTTCGTGAAGTAATCCATAGCGACCAGGACGTACCGGTTGCCTGCCTCGGTCTCCGGGAAAGGGCCAAGGATGTCCACCCCCACTCGCTCCATAGGGGCCCCTACGAGGTACTGCTGTAGGGGGGCTTGTGATCGCTGTGTTGGCCCTTTTTGTGCTGTGCAGGTGTCGCAGCAATGGACATGTAGCTCCGCATCCTGGCGGCACCCCGGCCAGTAAAAACGTTGCCGGAGCCGCTTGATGGTCTTTGTGTTGCCGAAGTGGCCAGCTCCAACTGCGCCATGGACCCAATGCAGCACCTCCGGCCGGAGGCTGCGTGGCACCAACAGCTGAAGACGATCCACTCCTCCGTTTGGTGCTCGCCACCTTCGAAAGAGGATGCCGTTGTGCAGCTCAATATTACCCCACTGTGCATGCAGGATTTTCAGCTCAGGTCCCCGTGAGGAGATTGCCGGCCACTCCGGACGCTCGCCAGACGCCAGCCAACTCTGCACCTCTGTCAGCGTTGCGTCTGCTGCCTGCTGTTGCTGAATCCGCTCGCTACTGAAAAGTTCTCCGCTGTTGTCGCCATCTGTAGCGGTCACAGCCGCAGCAGAAAACCCTAGCTCCCGTGCCTCTTGTCGCTCGCAATGCGCGCAGCTCTCCGTTAAACATGGCCGTCGCGACAACGCATCTGCATTCGCATGTAACCGGCCCGCTCGGTGACAAACTTCCATGTCGTACTCTTGGAGGATCTCGATCCACCGAGCCACCTGCCCCTCGGGTTGCCGAAAATTTAAAAGCCACGTAAGGCTCGCATGATCCGTGCGCAGCGTAAATTTAGTTCCGAGTATGTACGGCCGGAAGTGTCGCAGCGCCAGTACAACGGCAAGCAGCTCGCGCCGCGTTACACAGTAGTTCCTCTCTGCTCGACTGAGTCTACTACTGTAGTATGCTACTACACGCTCCCCGTCGTCCGTACGCTGTGAAAGTATGGCCCCTACCCCCACGTTACTCGCATCCGTGTCTACCACAAAAGGCCGGTTAGGGTCCGGATAAGCCAACACGGGTGCGTTGACGAGCGCGTGTTTAAGTCGGGCGAAAGCTTCCTCACAATCCTCAGGCCACGCAAAGCGTTTCCCCTTTTCCGTGAGCCGATGTAATGGGCTAGCCAGCGTCGCGAAGCCCCGAACGAACCGCCGATAATATGACGCCAACCCAAGAAAGCTCCGCAACTCGGAAGTGTTCGTGGGCTGAGGCCAATCGCTGACAGCCGTGATCTTCCCTGGGTCAGTTGAGACCCCATCCTCACTGACGACGTGACCGAGGAATTGTGTATGGCGCGCAAGTAGGTTGCATTTTGCCGGGTTCAGGCGCAGTCCTGCACTACGGATGGCGGCCATAACATCGCCCAAGTTCCGTAGCGCTTGCTCGTAGGTGGAAGCGTGTACCAAAAGATCGTCGAGGTACACCACGCAGCGTGAGCGGGGTATATCTTTCAATACTCGCTCCATTAAACGCTCGAACGTGGCCGGCGCGTTGCATAAACCGAAAGGCATAACGTTAAATTGCCACAGGCCGTGGCCGATCGTAAACGCAGTTTTCGCCTTCGCCTCGGGTGCTAGCGCAACCTGCCAGTACCCGCTGCGGAGATCCAGGGAGCTGAACCAACTCGATCCTGCGACGTGGTCAAGCGCATCATCAATTCGGGGGAGGGGGTAGGAGTCCTTACGAGTCACGGCATTCAGCCGCCTGTAATCCACGCAAGGGCGCCACCCCCCTTGCTTCTTACGCACCATGACTACGGGCGCCGCCCACGGACTTTCTGACGGCTCAATAATACCACACGCCGCCATCTCACGGATCAGCTCCTCCGCCGCTTGTCGCTTAGCAATAGGCAGCCGGTGTGGTCTCAAGCGAATCGGCGTGGCTGATCCCGTATCGATGTGGTGCTCTACCAGATCCGTACGGGAACAGTCACGTTCGTTAGCGGCGAAAATGTCGTTGTACTCAGCGAGCAGTCCATTCAATAGAGCCCGCTGTGACTCCGTTAAGTGGGCGCTGCTACGCTGAGCCAGCTCGCTCACCGCTGCGGCAGTCTCCGACGACGGTCTGCTGGGCGTCTCCTCTACCGGAACGATTATGGTCGGTGTCGGTGGTCTACAGTTGGGGGCACGGGAGGCTAAGGCTCCTTTATGCGGCTGGCTGTAGGTGGCAGCGGTTCCTCTTCGCTGCCGGCCGACTTGCAGGGGCACCTCTCGGCCGTTAAATTGTAGGCTGGACCCCGGCACGTTGACAACGGCACCCCAGCTCTTGAGGAGGTCCAGTCCCAGGATGCACTCATCTCTGATGTCGGCTAGCCAAAACTCATGCGCCATCTCCAAGTGTCCGACATGAATAGGGAGGACCTTCCTTCCTGGCATCACTGTCTTGGTGCCAGTTACTGTCATCAACTCGGTGTTAGTGGGGGTCCAGTCGCTTGGTAACGCCCTCAACGTACCCGGCAGCAGTCCCCGCCTTATGAGGCAGATGGTCGAACCAGTGTCCACTAATGCTCTGCAACGATGGCCGTTAATTACACATTCCATGTACAGACCGCTATTATGACCACACCGCCCCACAGTAGGGTTCTCCAAGGGGGAGGGGAAATAGGGGCAGGGCGGGATTCCCCTCACTGTCTCGCCCTGTCGTCGTTTCCCGCCGGTGGAGAAACCCGGTTTCTGGGGCTCGGGGCTGGGCACTCTCTCGCTCGATGCCCAGGCTCCCCGCATCGATGACAGCGCTCCTCTCTGGCGGGCCTCGCTTGACTCGCCTCCTCTGGCGTCTCTCTTTCTGCTGCTCGGGTGTGCTGTCTTTGCGGCAAGGGGCGTGGTATAGTGGGACTGGCTCGGAAGACCTCCTCTGCTCCCTCTGCCAGCTGTAAGGCTTGTTGTAAAGTGGCCGGCGCTGCCAGCCGGACGTGCTGTCGCAGCCTCTCTGGTGCCAGCCCCCTGACAAAGGCATGCAGGGCCAACTCCTCGCGAATCTCTGCGGGAAAGGTAGGGAAACCCCGGCGAACGCAGCTACGGATCTCTGCCGCGAAGGTCCCCAAACTCTCCCCAATCAGTCGTCTTCTCTCAGCCAGTTCATCCCGGCTGCTCTCCGCTGAAACTTTCTGGCCAAACCGGCATTGCAGTGCAGCTTCGAGAGCGTTAATGTTACTCCTCTCCTCTGGTGCCAAATCCAACAGAACTTGTAGAGCGGGACCCTCTAGTGCAAGAGCCACTTTGATCGCCGTCTCTCCATCACTCCACCCTTCGTGGTGTGCCGCCAGCTGCACCTGCGCTAGATAGGGCTCGAGTGCCGTTACTCCACTGTAGTGCGGGAGCTTGATGCTTGCGCTGCTTCGTTGGATCGACGGTGTCGCCTCCGCTTCCCGCCGACCACGGAGTGTTGATGCCGCTCGACGCTCGCTTGCGCCATCAGGTGCAGCCCCTCCTCGCCGCCGCTTCAGCTCATGGAGCGAATCGTCCGCTTCTCTCAGCGCGCGTTCAATCTCCGCCAGGCTCAGCTCCAATCTGTCTCCTAGACAGCTCATCATCCCACTTCTGACACCAGTGTGACGAGCGGCTAGTCGAGGTCGCGGCTAAACTAGCTAACTGTGCAGCTACGCTATGCTGAGCACCTAATGCCGGCGGAGATCCCTGTGTCCCATACACCGCACGACCCCAGGGTATCCCAGAGTTCTTAAAAGAACTGTTGTTTAGCGCTTAAAAGGGCTATGTAGAAATCACTCCAGAGTCGTGGATCTGCAGCAAAGCTGTTTATTAGCACACTTCTATCATTCACATTACACATTAACTCCGCGGCCACCTGTAGCCACACCTATCACACACACTGTCTCGTGGATGGTTAGTCCGACAATGTAAATCAAATCACATACATACACAACAAACACATACCCTAACATCACATACATATTCAAATAATAAAGTCATTAAACATAAACACATAACATTGGAGCATTTGCTTTTTAAACTTTAATATAAGCGCCTCCCATGATGCTCCGCGGCAACGACGTATTGCAGGGTCGTCACAATATAAACAAGTTAGATTATTGAAATTACATTATTTAATATATTTGGGTTCGAATTTTTTTACGTAGGCTAACAGAAATGAATGTGAATATAATATAAAAATATGTATGATATATTGATTGCCTGTTGGTCTGCACGCTTCTGTGCATTTCATGTGAATAGTGAATATTTTCATAAGTAGCAGTGAACTGTAACACACAGGCTCTCTATCCCTTGGAGAAAGCCACAGTGATCTAACAGGATGTATTTTTAACTTGTCTACCATCTGTTGGGTTTGGGGAAGTGTGTAGATTATGATGATTGAATGTAAATGCAATGTATTTGTATCTGAATATATTTTAGCATGTTCTTATTTAGTTTGACATTTGTAAACATGTTTATTTTCATCAGCTGAGTTTTTTTTAAATTGTTCTCAAATGTTGAACTTAACAGGAGTAGGATTTGAAACTGGTATATTGCAATACACATGTCGAAGCAATTTTATGATTGTTTTTGATAAAGACTAAACAATAAGCAAACATTGAAGGCTTAACAAGGTTTACGTTTTTTAAATAACATATGCTATTAAATGTTAGAATGATATATATGAGGTCTATAAAAATCAAAGTTAATATTTCTGAAAGGTTTTGTAAAAAAAATTGCCTCAAAATAACCCCTTCCGGTAATGACTTCATTCTCCCTGCCCTTCTCTAAACGTCGGCGTGTTGAGCTGTCTGTCGTGTGTTTGTAAGACAAATTAAGCATGCAAGAGTGATATATTAATAATAATAATACAATTGCAATATATATTTTTCTTCAAGGAATGGGCAGCAGCATGATGTCATCTAAGAGTTTTGAACAGTATCAGTGCCAAAAAGTCTCAAACATTATTAGAATTAAGATTATGAAATAATTTAGGTATTTATTGTACCTGAAAGCTATCATTTCAAAATAATACACTTGCTTGTTCTGGAATTGAATCACATTGACTTGGTACAGATCCAAGTTTCAGTCTCAACTTCCATGCAAACCCTGCTTTGTACTGACCACTGTTCAAAAACAGTCTGGGGCAAAGTGGATTAAGTAAACAAACATCGATCTGCAGGTACATTTCCTCTATAAATAAAAGTTAGCTACTCAGTCCTTAAAGGTTTCTGTGATGGTAAATGAACACCGTTGTCTACTTCTGTAGATACCAAAACAGTATAGACCTTTGAATCCAGGGATATTCATGAGCAAAACGGAGATCTATTGTGTGTATAACCGAACACAGAGGGGCGAAGTTTATGGTAATTACCTGCATGGCCTCACAGTATTTGATGTAATAATTTACGGTGCGTTTTACACAGGCTCATACTCAGAGGATTAAAATAAAACTCTTTAATGGATTTTTATTGTTTTAGGGTGGAGTTGCACAGACATCAATGAGCCACAATTCTGTTCAAACAGCTGGAAGCTTTTGATTTTCATCTGTGGTCACCTCTTAAAGCAGTAGTCAACTATATATTATAATGTGTTTAAAAGTGTAACAACACAGTTTATTCAAGTAAAACTCTAGAAAATGTTCCTGTCAGATTCTCTAGAAAAGACACTAATGACACTAACACAGACCTTTTATTTCCATCTCTGGTATATGAATAATCTCTGTTCCTCTCAGCTGCCATATTAGTCTATAATTTAACTCTGACCATAATTATTACATTTTCCTTCTCTAAAGTCTCCTTTCCTTTAGAATTAGAATCATTAGCTTTTTTTTTTGTTTGCCTCCACTTGTTCAGTCAGTGTGACACGAAGGGGATCTAAATTGGTTGAAAAAAATTATCTTCTTGGTTTACATTTACACTTATGTATTTAACAGACGCTTTTATCCAAAGCAACTTACACTAGGGGGAGTTGTAATATGCAATTTATTACAAAGTCAAAGTATAAACCCATTTAGCTCACAAAAGAGGTTATATAAGCTGAATTATCGAACATAGAAAGAAGGAAATAAAACAGATGAAAAACAAGATTTTTTTTGTTTAAGATTGCAAGTGCCCCCGAAGAGAAGAGTTTTTGTTTACTTTTTGAAAGTTGTAAGCTTTGGTGCTATCCTGATAGGCTTGTTCCACCAGCCAGGGGCTGCGAGAGAGAAAGTTCAGTTGAGAAATTGAATTCCCCCTGCCTGTGTTTCTGCCTTTTGTTGGGACCAAATAAACTAGAGGTTTAACCCTCGACTAAAAATATGGAAGATGCGTCACCACTTCTTCACGTTTAAAGTGAAAATGAAAGGGAATGGGATAATATGATTTGCAGAATGAGACTGCATATGCTTAGAAGTGGAAAAGTGGCACAGTGATGGAGTTGGACATTTTAAACCAGAGGGTCCATTCTGCTGTTGTGGCTTTGGGGTCCACTTCACCCACATTGCCCTGAATGGATGTGCGTGACTCGTGGTTGGTAGGAGGCCGTAGAAGCGAAAGTTGACTGTCAAACAAAATTGATTAGAAATAGATTAACATCTCCGGGGGACTTGGCTAGAAATAAAGGGCAACATTTTCACATCAAGATTTTCAATACCAATAATTAACAAATGTTTGAAAAAAATCTGTCTCAAACCCCATTTATTAAAAAAAAGAACCCCAAAAGTCTATTGCACAAATTTAGTAAAATTGTCTGTTTTTTATAGTGGCCAGCAATGCTAAACATTATTTCTATTATTGTATTCTTTTTTGTTTTTGTTCAGCTTTATAAACCTCTGAAGTTTTCAGATATTTTCATTTCATTCACTAGTGGTCTGAGAGTAATCATTTTAGTAAACGACTATCAAGTAAGATGGCTGGAAGGAAATGTAGTCCGACTGTTTAATGTCTAAATTTGCTGGCCTACACTCTTGAGAGCATTGCGAAGCCGATCTCAACAACAAACTTTACTAAGTTGATTTCCCAAGAAAATTGATTCAATTTAAGATCTGAGTTAACCAAGAAAAGCTAATTACCTTTTTTGAGCTATTGCCTGGTGTATTTGGGGTAATTAGGATAAAGGATTCATTGTAATTGCACTATTTTCATGAATTTCATTCTGCGGACAGGTGTGGGTGGGAATTGTTTAGTTAAAGGAAGTGGAAACAAACACAATCCAGTTCCTTCCAAATCTGTTACCATGGAAACATGGAGATCTGGGGTTATGTATTTTATATGAAGTGAACACTTTGATGGTTGTCGGTTTGAGATTATGTGTCTGAAAGTACACAATGTTTTAAAAACCTGATCCCCTCTGTTGAAAACTGTTATGTAGGAAAGAATGTCTGCAGAAACATGTCTCTCATATGAAGTATATGAGTGGGAACTGCAGTCTGTGTTTGATTATGGCCAGCTATATGAAAACTGCTCTAGTAAAGATGACATTTGGGAGTGCTGTGAAGTGACCTGCGTAAACGGGCATCTTCCATCAGTTCTGCAGCTCTCTTTCATGGAGTGAGCCTGTAACACTTGTTACATTGATGATGTATTTTAGAAATAAATCAATGACTGTTAAGAATGTGATGATTTAAGGTCTCTACAAGTGGCAATCAATTGTGCAGCAAGTTCTCGAGACCACAGCTCACTGGGTAAGATATGCAAGCAGATTGTGACCTGTTTTTCTGCCATCTTCTGTCAATGGCTTGATTTAACAAACACAGGGGTGTGAAAGTTTTTGAAGGCACCATATTTCCAGATTCCCTGTGACCAAACACTGCAATTGCAGCCGCTTGTGAGCTCTTGATGATGGATAGTTTAACAGAAAATGCATCTGTGGAAAGAGAAGATTTATTACTACTGATGATGGTGGAGTTTGGGAAAATTATTATTACAGCCGTTTTCATATTTCATTTCAACACATCATGTTTAGAAATAGATTGAGAATAAGAAGAGGTTTGGCAAGAGTGAAGTGAAATTATTGTTCACTAAAATAAATGCAAGAAGATAATATTCATCCTATCTGTTTATAGTTGTCTGACTAAAAACTTGGTGACTCTGTAATTCATTTTATCAAGAGTAACTGAACATGGCAAAAGTTGTCATACATCTGTTAATATACATAATATAATAATAATAATAATAATAATAATAAACTTCATTAGATTTGTTAGGAGGCATCACGGTGGCGCAGTGGGTAGCACGGTCGTCTCACAGCAAGAAGGTCGCTGGTTCTAGGCTCGGCTGGGTCAAGTGGCATTTCTGTGTGGAGTTTGCATGTTCTCCCCGTGATCGTGTGGGTTTTCTCCGGTTTCCCCACAAGTCCAAAGACATGCGGTATAAGTGAATTGAGTAAGAACGATTGCCCATAGTGTTCAAGAGTGAATGTGTGTGTGAATGTTTCCCAGCGATGGGTTGCGGCTGGAAGGGCATCCGCTGCGTAAAACATATGCCAGAGAGTTGGCGGTTCATTCCGCTGTGGCGACCCGAAAGGGAATAAAGCTGACATGAAGATGAATGAATGAATGATTTGTTAGGGCCTTTCAGTGCTCTCAAGGACACCTTACAGGACAAAAGATGCATACAAACAGTTATTCAATTAAAAAAATCCTATAGACATCTAAGACACTTCAGGCAGATAAAAGTATAAATACTTTTAAAATCAACTACCTAAAGCACTCCTAAAAAGAGGAGTTTTCAGCCTCAATTTTAAAATCTCCAAGCTTGTACGCGAACGTACTACTTCAGGGAGTTTAAAAACCTAACTTAGAACTTACTTCGAACTTGGTGGCATTTTTAGTCCCCAATTGATATTTTGTGATAAGTTATGCATATGTTTGTCTGTTTTTAGCTGAAAAGTGTTGTGATTTTTAAATGGATCTGTGAATTATTCTTATCATTGTTGTGGATGTTATAGGTTTTAATGTTGTTGTTGCAAATTCAAAAACAACTTTTCCACCGTATCAATGTATTGTTTGACTTGGAAGCATTGTTAATGCATGATATAACTCTCTTAATGATTTTGACACACAAAGACTCTGCTTTAGTTGATAAAACACTGTCATGTGCTCATAACCTTCTGCTGTTACCTCCAGTTTTTGAATTGAGTTAAATGTTTATTTTCCTGATATTAGAGCAGATAAACCCAACCACCCTTTCATTGTGGTTCATATCAGTATATTACTGAAACAAGCACTGTTGCGAGGACAAGAAACACTTTTGTTAAAAACAAAAATAATAATAATAGAGCTCTTTGATGTTTTCAGATTGTGACTGCAAATCATTTAAACAATTATTACTTTTTATATAATTAATTGTTAGTAAGTGTTCTGGTTTGTGAAAAAGTAAAAACACCATTTTAAATTATGTATTTCTTTTACTAATTAGAAGGTCAGATTCATCTGAATTGAAGCTGCAGGCAATTCTGTCTCTGGAGAATTTTCTCACTTTTGGTTAAGAAGCTCTGATAGAAAAGGGTAGAAGCTACTATTTGTTTTGTATTGTCGTACTGTTTAGAAGGTACTGATTGTTTTATATTGCCATTATAATGACCAAGTTTGTAGAGCTTGACTTTATCATCCCAGACCTATGCAACATCACTATTTGGACAGCAATTTATCTTTGCAATAAACTTATTTGTAAACTTGCTAATTATGCTAATTTGTGATGGGGCTCAAGCTTCTTTCCTAAATGTTACAAAAATGCTGAACTTTAGCCTCTTTATATTTCTAAAAGTGGCAGTAACTCTGAGCAAATCAGTGTAGATGTTATATAGTGCTTGGCCCATCAGAGTGAGGCTCCAGTTTAGCTTCTACTTTAATTTCCTCCAGCAAGCAATTTATGTCAGCAAGCCAACGCTGTGGCACAGAATGAACAGATGTCCTTCCCTGGATTTCTCACAGATTTGATTACGATGCCCTCTAGAGCTTCCATTCTTTCTAAGCTCAAAACAATTCATTCTATTTGACCAAATATTTGTCACAATAGTTAATGCAAAATATTGTATATGCATATTTTGCAGGACCAAGCATCTGTCGAGAAGCATCTAAGCTATTTGAACGCGTGTTTGTCCTTATCAGGTTACAGAGGGTGCTGTTTGGGACTCGATTCATTATGTGCATTGAATAGAAGTGTTTGACCTCTTCACAAACAGCTTGTGTTTGGCAGGTTTATTCACTTCTCTGAGCTAAATGAAAACCACATAAACCAAGGGTTGAATGAAGATCTTTTGATGTTTTTTTTAAAAATTCTGGTCAAGTTAATTTAGACGCGCTTATAATACAGCAGTGTCCAGGAGCTTGTTTCTCATAATTGTCTTCGAGGACTCAATGGGGCTTTAGTTCTCTGGGATGTTTTTTAATGTGTAATACATTGATTACTTCTTTTAAGTACATGGTGGCTCTATGCTTACATCAGAAGTGTTTTCTGTTCTTTCCTCAGTGGAATGCGGCTTTCATAATTCCTCTTGAATTGAAAAGTCTACGGCAGTTTATAATCCATGCATGGAATGGAAATGTGTTATTTGACTCCTTAGGATTAGTTGTAAGGAGACCAGCAGTCAAACAATAGCATTCCATAGCCTGATGGAATATATTTTTTACCTTCTTGTTCTTCTGCATTATTAAACAAGCAAGAAAAGTTACTGCATGCAAGTGTGTGCTCTAAACTTAGCTCTTGAGATGATTTTCTTGGTTAAATTTCAGATATGATGTAGCAGAGAATATTTAGCATGTCTTTTCTGTTGAACGTTTAACCTTTTGTAGCTCAGTTTAATTAGCAAAATATTTTTGTTTAGGTAGTTACCTTTGGAATGTAATGGCCTTTTCAGGTTCAAAATTTGGTCTAAAATTTAAATTCTGTTTAATAAAAGTTGCATATCCGATTTGGATCTTGACATTTTTCAACTTCTTGCTCATGGTCAAAGAGTTCAAATGTGGTTTTGCTGTTTTTGTATAAATGCAAACTCAGCAGCAGGTCAGTGTATTTGTGCATTTCTGAAAACCCCTGTCAAATTAATGTTTTTTAGAACCATGCAAACCCCAAACATAAGTTTTTAGCCTACCTGGAGCCTGTCAATAATTTTTAGGAGGCATCTGATGGCCATTTAAATTGAGTGTTAGGATTGTATCATTATGTGGATAGCATAAATAGGGATTGATATGTTAAAATATGAGCAAGCACTTTCCACACCTTTAGCTATGTTTGGCTTCTGATAAACATTTCCGCCTGTGGTACAGGAGACATAAGAAAATATATCCTAAGAAAAATTATATTTTAATACCCTTAAACTGTATGGTATTTCAAAGACAATTTCCCTGTATATTCATATGCATATCATAGAAAATGTTAAACTAGGTGAATATTTTACTATTACTGGGAAAATTTTTACTACGGTAAAAGCATGCCTTTTTAGCTGTCAAACCTGGAGAAGTGTAGATGTTTGATTGTGACATTATAAAATGTTCTAAATCTCTCCAGTACTGAAATTGTCTTCTATTAAGTACTAATAAAGTTGTCTTTGATCAGACATTTACATCAACACACAAGAGCGCCTTGAAAAGCACTTACATCGATGTTTACTTGTGTTAACTTGGGTGATGTAGCTTCCTCCTCTTCAAATTTTCGTCTCAATTCATTTTTTAAAAAACCCTAATAAAAAATGAAGTTAAAGTGACCAGTTGGTTATATATGGAGTTACCCTCCATACCCGGAATATATGCTCTGCATTTAACACCTCCCAGTGTACACACACTTTAGTGAACAAACACACCATGAACACACACCCGGAGCAGTGGCCATCCACGCTAAACATTAGTTAAATACCTTTGAATTGATAAAGGGGTGCATAGCCTACCAAAAATCTGCAGACAATAAGAGCAACTCTAAATCTAGATTTAGCCAAGAATGATAATTTTATGTTAAATATGATTGAATATGCCTGGTTTATCAGTTACAATGTGTTGACTATACAAGACAGTAGCTGATTGAATGTTGTAAGAATTAAAATCAATTCTATGCAGGACAAAGCAGTCGCCAATTTTCTCTTTTTAAGCCTTAGATTAGTTGTAAAGCTTATCTGGAGTGATAAATACTCTGTTGAAACTTCTTGTCTTGAGGAATAAAAGGGTTTTGTACTGTAAGGCATGCTAATGAAAGTGCAGATTACATTCAGACACTTGCTGTATGAAGGAAGCATTAATGGTAACTTTCAAGCCTTAGGCAAAGCAGACATCTGCGTCAAAACTGTGTCTCCCTGAAACACTAAGGCTTTGTGGCTGGAAAGAATATTTAACCAGAATGCAACATTGTATGTTATGTGCACTTGGTGTCTTGTTTCATTGATGGCGTGAACACAAATCTCTTTCACATTTGTATCAGTGGTGTTCTTTGATGAATTTGGGATGTCAGCGGTCGAGAGAGGCCGTTTTTTTTCTTTTACTGCTATTCATACAAACTGCTTTATCTAGTTTCTATTTAATTTTTTATTGAATAATCATTGCAAAATTTTCTATATTAGCAATTTTTTGGCAGCATGTCAAGCACACTTTATTGGTAAACAAGTTTAAATAAATATAAATCAAATGCTCTTTTGTTACTTAAATTTGATCACACAGCAACAGTGAAAATACTGTGATTAAACAAAAAATACTTGTGAATTTTGTGTTGGAAAATAAATATAAAGTTAAATTAAAAACAATAGCAGAACTACTAAAAGTTAAAGGAAATCCTTGTGGGTAAAAAAATCTGGGTCATTAAGGCCTTCATCAAACATGTTTTAAACATGTATTAAGGCCTACATGCATCAAAATAGAGATTTGCAAGAGAGTTCGGATGGCTTCTCTGCAGCCTTCATTTCGCAAGATAGTGTTTAATGTTTCTGCAGTGACACTCCTCACCCCTTGGATGGCGCTCATATGTATTGATTTTTCATTCAAGAAAAGGTTGAATATGATTTGTTAGTAATAACTTTTTTCTGGGAGTGAATTGTTTTTTTCCGGTGCATGCAGATTACACTGTTAATAATCAGAAGATGCAGGTGAGCAAGTTTATTTACCCAGATTTTTGGTAACTTCCCATCATTAAACCACTAATGAACAACAACAACCATACGCTGGCTGTTTTACAATATTTAACCGTCAATAGTTGGTCAACAAAGCCCACACCCATCAACAAGATGAGCTTTTTTTGCGATCTCTTCCTTGGCTCTTCATCATGTGTTTGAATTAGTTTTTTTTCTTTTAACAATATTTTACTAAAGATACTGCCAAAAAAGACAGAGTTTAAATTTATTGCCCAATGGAGTAATTTACGCACTACCAGTATGTTACTAATAAAGATCAAATTGGCATGTTCATAGTTTTTCACACTGATTTAACAAATTAAAACAAACAAAAAATTGTATTTGTGATTCTAAAAATGCTGTAAAATATGAGATTAGTAATTGTACTGTACAATCGGATTCCTAATCAGTGTTCATGATTTCTAAGTGTGCCAGAACAACTGTAGATAAACTGATGTTTAAGTCTGCTGCTTATTATGAGTGGCTGATGCTGCATGTGCTGTAGTGCTGTGTGTGGCCGAGACTGCATGTTTTCAGCAAGGCCCCATTAGGTTGTTTAAAGCTTTGGTTTGGAATGGTACTCTACCTTGATCTCTGTCTTGGTGGCTATTTAAGAGTCTGTATTTTTTGTCTGTCCTCCTGAACAGAATATAGGGTTGTGAATTCCTGCTCTTGTAATTATTATACAAACCTCAAGCTTTGCACTTGGTGTGACTCAATTCAGTGCCCTTCATTCACTCTGTTTAGTATTTTGGTTTCTGGTATTTTGAGAGAGGGCTGGAACTGGTACAGAGAGTTTTTGTGTGTATTTATTTTCTTTTTTTTATATTTATTTTAAGGCAAACAGTAAGTGCTGTTAGTGCACATCTTGGTTCTTTCAGGAGTAGTCAGTAATATGTTTTTTAATTTTTTTTCTCTACTATTACATGCTGTGAAAAATATTCCAAAAGTTATAAGTTTTATGTCTAGTATTTTTTTATTAATATGAATAGTATTCATGTTTTAAAAGAAAAAAGAGAATATTGCAAGAGATGCCGTTTCCTTACATTTCTAACCTTTGTCCCATTATTCTCATTGAAGCGTATCCAACTAATTCTGTAGGAAAATATCTTTAGACAAATACAAATATACCAACAATCTAGCCACCTGCTGACTGTTCCCTGGAAACATATAATCCAGTTGCATACTGTAAGAACCTGATGACCGTGATGGCTGTATTGTAAAATCAGGTCTCCTGTGTGACTTATGTGGTTCTAAGAGGGCTGTTTAACCACTTCTAGGCCCAAGAGCAGAAGAGATAAAAACAGAGTCAACAAAATATGAATACAAACAAAAATCCTTTACTAGAGTTCAGCAAAAATACAACAAAATGTTGACAGAATTTCAGTCAACTAAATGCGAAATATAGTAACAAATAATGCATAAAAATACTGATACAAAAAAAAAAAAACAGATCACAGTCCAAAAATAGTGCAAATAAACTTACCTGGAACTGCGATTCTCCACCATGTGCAGTGATTCTTGACTGAACAACTACAACTGAAAAAAAAACACAAAAAGTCATGTGATGAAAGTAGTTGTGCCACGTCATTACACTTTTTTTTGTGTATACTAATTTGGGTTGCTACAAAGTGTGGATAGTGACATCCAGGCTTATTGTGGATGTCCTGGAGCTACAGAACTTTTACTGCTACCTGATGTTGTGGAGGGTTGGATATTACCCATACACCAAAATTTAAAATAAATAACTAGATTTTTTAACTAGATTTTCTTTAAGAAGAAGTGGCGTTCTCTCATAAGATGAAGCCAGACATTCATGCAGTGCAAGAAAGTGAAGATTGATAAAAAGCTGGAGTCACAGAAGTTTTAAATCCCATTTTCAACCTGACAAAAAACTTCATTCACACACATTTTTCCTTCCCATCGAAAACTCTTTGCTGCAGATCTTCCAATGCCTGTGGCCTAAAAACCTTCTTGTTGAGTATGAATGGCCATTAGAAAGCTCTTGAGCGTCAGATGGTGCGCTGCTGATGTTCAACTTCCCCTCAGGAAAACTACTTCTTATGAGTTTTCTTTGACAAATCAGAGTACTGCTATTGCTGCGAGCAAAGATCATTTCCGCCAATAGAATTTCACTGTAAAAGAGATCACTTTTGTTTGAGCAGCAGTGACTTACTGCCAATTTCTTTGCTTCACTGGAAATACAGTAAATGGTTTCAAGGATACAAGCTTAAATGCACAAGAAGAAATCCCCATTATGAAGCTGAAGCCGTAGAAAATTCTATGCACTCTGAATCTGTCTTTTTAAAATCGTCATGATTCACTCGACTGAATCAGTTTGATGCAGTTTCAGAATACTTTTTTTTGTTGAGACTATGCCAACATGAATCCTTTGAGGTGATTACTTAGACAACTGTGAAAACACTTGTTTTCACCTTGGTGAGTGACATTATTATGTGTGTGAGCAAGATGAAGTGTGAAGGGGATTGATGCTGCAATAGAATCTGAAGTGGTGATGGTTTTCTCTTTTGGTATGAAACTAGAGCTGTAGAGCTTGAAATGTTGGTGTTATCAAGAGAGCTATTGCTTCTGTGTGCATGAGTCATGATGTCGTTCACCTACTTTTCTGCCAGTTTAAATACAGGTATTTGATTCTAAAATATGCCTGAGAGTAGATTACACTATTATCGATATTAACCAATGCAGACCAGACGATACTCTTACTGATTTACATCACAATATAAATAACTAATTTAATAACCACTCATGAAAACTTAAAGGGAACATACTTCGCACTTTTTAAAGGATGTGAAATAAATTTTTTATAATCGTTCAGAACATGCCTTTCATTTTTCAATCCTAGTTTTTTCTTTACAGTTTTTAAACTCACACAATTTGAAAAATCGACATGTTATATACATGGAGTTCATGTGTTTATGAATTTAACCCACTTTAAAATTGAGTGATTTTGAGTAAATTAATGAGTGTTTAAACTGTCCATTTAGGTCCAAACGTCATCCAAAGGATTTTTCTTCTAGTAGACAGAAACAAAATTCTGAAAAAGAATGGTTGAAAATACACAGAGTTCAGTTGATTGAAGCCCTTACTGTACATCCAACTCAGTTTTGTACTGGGATATAAAGCAGTGTCATAGGTCGAGACAGCTTTATGGTGGTTGGATTGCAACAGCTAAACCTTCTCTGGATGGAAAGCTGAAAATGCGACCTTTTCATGGTAGTGATTGATAAATAATTTTTTGGGTGGGCGTTCAAGTCATTGTTAGACATAATAGAAGGGTTGTGAAATTGTGGATTAGGAATTGCTGGATCCTGGAATTAATTACAGGTCGGCAGCGTGTACATGAAGGCACTAGGATATCAGTGCAGCATGCAAATGATGATCATTTAACAACACATACACAGTGCACTCCATCACTGGTTTTTATTAAAAACTGCTAATTTGTATCTTATTTACCCTAAATATAACTTTAATTGCAGATGTAATAAAATATAATTCTTTCTAATATTTCAATTGGCTGATTCTACTCCTTTTAACAGAAATGACAGAATTGGTTTATTTTTGGTTTTATGTTCCCACTATATCTTGTTTTGGCTTGGAACAAATTGCACTCCATGTGGGTCTTGTCTAGGCAGCTTGACTTTATAAAAGCTAAAACGAGAACATACAGTTCCTTTCAAAGAGCAAAGGGCTCGTTGAATTTTGTGTGCAAACCCTCACTCCCACTTATTTTTTTCATTGCATAAAAACCAAGTCTCACCTCTCTTTCCATTGTGAACATTCAAAGTTTTTTTGGAAGGACATGCAATGCTTTATTAATGTAAACCTTGATATAATATATTCTTTAATGTTTTTGATGTTATGCTTTATTTTGTTTCTTCTGATTTAAAAAATAAAATCTTGTTTATTGTTCATTTATTGAAAACGAACATTTAATGTATGCTGATCCCCTAAAATATGTAAAAAAACAACAAGGCAACGAGAACTCTTGAACATCTTGAATAACAAAACACAATCTACGGACGAACTGTTAATATTTGCATTTTGTTGATTTTAGTGTATGTATGTTATGAAATTTCATTTAGATAAAAAAAAGGTTCTTTAACAGCCTTTCGATTATTTACTTTTGCTGTGCTGTGATTTATTCCAGCAGTATTCCATGTTTTATGCCATCAGGACTTTTGCAGAATTTTCATTATTGGAACTTTTCAGATATTTGTACCTGCATCAATCAATCAAAGTAGTGTTGGGGAGGGAACAATGAACAACAACAATGGTGAACAAGTTTATCATAGCAGATTTCTCTTATGGAAGAAGTGAGTAAAGTGACAATTTAAGTACCCACCCTGACTTTTTTGGTGAATTGTTATTTGCATTGATGGTGGCAAAAATTTTCACAAATGTAGTCTATGGGCTTATGTGCTTACTGTTGTGCATCTCTCCTCATTTAGGTAATTGTAGCATTATAGGTAATTTATTTGAATGGGGATTAAAAGTCTTTGTCAAATGTATATTTCAGTTAACTTTTTACAAAATTATTTGAAAATACTTAATTCATTCTCTAGTGAGATGCTTATAGAATGATGAAAAGGATTATATAGGGTTGCTGCTGCCTGTAGCACGACATGATTTACGAATGAAATCAATTCATTGCAGAGTCTTCATTCATTTCAATTTTCATGTTGGTAGCATTATTATTCTGACACACAGTTTTCAATCATAGAAACTGTATTAAACTCACTCAAACACACACAGAGAAGACACGTAAATCATTACTCCAATCATTAAATTTATAAAATGAAGACTGAAGTTATAATGAATCATTCAATTTGTGTAAAAATAAAAAAAGCCCCAGCACAGGACTGAGTCTACAAAATATTTGATTTCTTTGTTTTTTTTTAAATTTTTTTAAATCAAATACTTTTTCTTTGTGTTCCTTACAGAACATCACATTAGCATTTCAGGATTGACTTTGAATCGATGTATATAGCAAGAAATACAAAAATAGTCCAATTGTACAAACAAATATTTTAATTTAAATATTTTAATTTAATTTTTATTTCGGAATTGAATGCACAAAAATTTCACCCCACAATCCTCCACTGTTTGCTGCCATTCATTCTCAGTAGAGACTTTAGTAACAGTGTTCATGTATCAAGGGAGGCCGGTAGATTCTGGAGAGTTGTTCATTCCTTTGAACAAGATACTCGAGCCTGCATTGATCCCATGCTAGCTGTTCTGAAAGCCACTTTAGATTAAAGTGTGATTCCCTCAATGACAAACATCTTTAAGCGGGGAGTATTTCTTGGCTCATCAGCCAATGGTCTTCGGCATCCTGCTGGCATTGTTTAATGTTTACTTTTAACAGGAAATTTCATTGGTCAAAAGATTATGGCATATCCTTGAGTGGACAAGATGTTTGAGTGGCTTTTTCTTCACACTTTCATCACAAGAACTGTGTCTCAATGAGCTGTTGGCAAGCGGCTTCCACTCAGGGCACCAACCTCCCAGCAACATCTTGAGTGTCTGTCTGTCTTTCTCTCTCTTTCGCTCTCTTCTTCATTTGTCTGCAATTGAATTCCCGTCCAAACACACACTCCCCAGGCAAAAAAAAGAGCTAGTTTCCATTCCTGATTATGTACAAGATAACCTTTCTGTCTCATTATACCAGTAAAGGAGTTTGTTGCTAAAACTATAAAAGTGTACACCAATCCTTTCTATGGGTTCTAGAACTAGAAGTAGTTATCAAATCCTACCGCTGCTCAAAAATCAGTGCAAAGAGTTTAAATTACACTGTTTTGCATTCCAGCCCTAGTAGATGATCGTTAGTAATTGTACATACTTCAGACTTGAGATAGGCTTTTGGCTTGATTTTTGCAAAATAAAACCTAGGTGGAAGACAAGCCCAGAAGTGTTCTGAAAATACTGGATTCTGCGTTTTCTCGATAATTGATTCAAACTAAAGGTTTTCTAACACTGATAAGTTTCTATATGTTGAATGTCTGTATGTAACTTTAGGGGACTGTAGGGTTATTTTTCCTGCTTACAGTCAAAACTGACTTCTATACAAAAGTCCAATTAAGAGTGCTGTTGTGCATTTGCATACACAACAATGAAATGTACTTTTAATAAATGCCAACCCCTCAAAAGACCAATTAGTATGTTGGATTAATTATTTATGATATTCTGCCTTGTGACAAATGCAAGCCCTGGCTCTTTGTTAATGATCAGTGCATTTCTAGTGTGTTGTTATTAATAGCTGCATTATTTCACATTGAAGTAATTATCTATAATTACTAATAAAGATTTGAATCGATCATATTGTTTAAAGGCATATGAGTTGCTTTTGAAGAGTTCTTTGGTCAGTATTGGTATGATATTACTCTTTTTTGCTGTATGAAAATTGATAATATCTGAGAAAAATGGCACATTAGCTGAAGCACAGTGCAGAGTGAATCTCTTGTCTTGATTACTATTGATGTTGAAAACGAGAATTTATGTTCAAATTTCAGCTTCAGTATGTTTTTGCATAGTGCTATGTGCTTTATTTAAACTGAGATTTTTTGATCAGAGTTAATAATTGTAATACATATTTAACTGTTTCTTCTTCTGAAACACTTGTAGACTGATAGTAAGAGGCTGCATTTGTTAGCACGTCCACCTCCTGTGTGTTTGGCTCTGCTTGATCTGCATTGATTTGGTTTTTTGTCACTGTACAAAGATAGGTCTCTGCAGACAGCTGAGGCACAATAAGTTCCTCTGGGAGTGAGAAATGAATCCATGCACAACAGAGAGTTGAGAGCATGTGTTAAATATTACACAGATGGTGCTGAGACTTTGTAATCATCGCAAGATAAGTCTTTGATTCAAGATCTTTTCTACTGTTACTTTCTGAAGCTTTTTTGTTCGATACACACTAATTGATTAATAAACCTGAATATGTAATAGTGGAAATTTTAAATTAGTTTTTTCAATTCAAAATGAGCCTGTCATTGATGGACACACCCTCTGGCTTCCTGTTTTCTGATATTTTACCGTTTGTTTAGTCTATTTTCTGCTCTGCTCAAAAAACCCTTTTTTACTATATTAACATTTTACACATTTTAACATGATGTAATGGCAATATTATGAGTCTCCTAGATTCTGTTCAAAATACATTTACATTTATGCATTTTTACTTTTTCTTTTGGACACAAAGTCTACCTCTGGTTGCTCACAATATAAATTGTATTAGCTGATCAAATAAAACAGATGATTTTTGTATTAAAATAATTTTTTTTTTAAAGATTTAATATGTACACATCAGATGGAATATGGGTGTGTGTCTGCTGAGTACTGTTTTGACAGTTTGGGTCATGTAAAATGAAGCACATTCTTTATTCGTGTGAAAGTAAAACACTAAACTATTATTTTCTAGTTCATTGTCTGACATTTTCCTTCTAACTAAACAATAATCTGTGCTCCAATCTTTCTGTTCCAAGCTCTGGGAAGAACATCTATTGGAGACTAAATATCATTGCACCCTCCTTTCTTTTTTTGAGTACATTAAGTAAAGATTTCAGCCTTTACAAAGTTTGAAAATAGTTCTTCCAAGTATCACACTCTACTGATACAGTGTCAGAGACCTTATAGAAGTTATTGACTTTACACATTTATAGAAAGGAGTTCTATGTTGGAATGGGATTGCAAGACTGGTTTGAAATTTAAGACTTAAGAGGTTTTAAAACACCAACATCCCTACAATCAGTTGGGTCATCATCTGAGGCATAATGTATTGTGAAACAAAGTAAAGATGTTTAATAATTACCCTTTTCATATATGGAATGTTGAATGTAACAGATTTGAAAATGATCTATACTGTACTGCGTATTGTACTTAAAAAGTTAAACTTTTAAACTCTAAACAAATTTTGCTCTGAGTTTATCCAATTGTTGTGTTTTTAAATAAATTTTGGACAAAAGGATGTTTCTGCTTTATAGTTAAAATATTCCCTTATTCTGGTGAACCTTTAGAAATTAAAATATTCATGTAATGCTGTACCAACGTTTAATGTTCTCAATCAACTTTAAAAAATGGGTTACTGTTTTTGGTTCATCTAAGATCTTTCTGTGAAATTCAATCAAAATGGCCCAAAGAGACATGCTACGAGTCATGTCCGTATAAACTGTAAATGTCATCTGGTCTCAGTGGAGCACTTGTGCTTGGATTTAACGGATGTTAAAGGGAAAAATGGAAAAACTAAGCCCACATGGAATACAGTGGTTATTTAAGATTAAAGTATGATTCTCTGGATTATTTATTTTATGGTATTCATCTGACTTTGTGCATGTACAAAAAGTATTTGTAGCAGGTCTTTCAATGAAAACACTAAAATAGAATGCCAAACAGGTTTTTTACATTGAATATCTGTGAGAATATAGGTTATGTTTACTGCTGAGATCTACTGAGGCAGCCGGGCTCTCAGCTGGATGCATCAACAACAATGTTCCTCTTTTTTGGCATGTCAATCACAGTAAGCTCTAGTGACAGACCATGAAATGGTGTAAATAGACAAGTGCGGGAAAGCTCCTCATGTAAAATCTGATAGAAAAACCAATTGCCAAAGCCTTATGCAGCAAATAGTCTGACGTCCTGGTACAAGATACGAGAGAGCACTCTTCAGTTCGTCACTTTTCAAACTTATACTGGAGCGTCTTTTCTGTAAAAAATGTTTTTTTTCTTAACCTGTTCTGTCCTTCTTCAAAGCAAACCCATGAGAAGGGAGGTGCTTCGTATGAGTTGGTCAGTTTTGCTTATTCCAGGGAAATGAAGATATGATAAAGTGACTATTCCTCTGGATAGAAGCTATTAATTAATTGTATGGATTATTTATTTATTTCGCATTCATCACAATAATTGCATTAATTAATCATATAAAAATGTTTATATTCTGTAAAATGTTTAGCAGCACAAAGATGCACCACTTCAATATTCAAATTAAATAATCATTTAAATACATCTTTCAGAGTAAATTTACATATCAAAAGAAAAGTTAAAAAAAGTTGAACATTACATTGAAAAGCATTGACTTGGCTAAATTTAACTTTAAAGCTGTAATTCAAATTTCCAAATATGATTGTAATTGAAAGACTTCTGGAGAATAGATCTCTTAGATCAGAGGTTCTTAAACTTTTTGACCTCAGGGCCCAATTTTTCCACTTCAAAGAGATCTGGGTCCCATTCAAATATACCACTTTCATTTCAAATGACTGATGTCTTAATTTAATAGGTATGCCATCATTAAATAAAGAATCTTCACTTTAACTTCCGTCACGTTAAATGGATCACATTAAATGGATCACAAGATATACTGTGTAGGGCTCGCAATTTTTTTTTCGTGTAGATTTTTGTAAAAACAAAACACGAATCAAAAACATTTCAAAACAAATGACAACAACCATATAAAACAGTCAAATTTCAACCAACTCAAATATTTGGTCCTAACTGAACAGAAACTATGGGGTATAATTGAGTCACGAGGATAAATAACTACTACAAATAAATGTAAAGAGATGCACAAAAATAAATCTGATTCACAAACAAATAAACATACATTTATAATTTAAAACACAATCCTCAAATATGTTTTCAAGAGTCACAGGTACAAGTTCCTTTAGATTTATTTGTGGATCTGTTTTCTACATTTGTGAATCTCTTCAGCCATCTACAACAAATAGTGTATGAGAATTCGGTTTCCGTGAGAAATGTCTCGGGACTGTTCCATTTCAAACTAAACTCTTTTTATTGCTGGAAAACTAATGAATGCTTTCAGAAAGGTAAATGTTGTTGCAGCGACAACGTTAACATTTATTACAGCAGTTTAAAGTTTTGAGAATGTTTAGAATGAGTGCATTTATGTTTTTATTTAAGTTCATTCGGTTTTGATTCTTGTGGTTTGTATTTGTGCCCAGTCTTTGTGTTTTTACTACATTTCAGTAATAAAATAAAAATAAACATATGTTTAGCTCATTTCTCTTTGCTGTTACTGGTATATTCGTGGGGCAAAGTGTTGGGTGCTCTATCTATTTGTAAGGAAGATATTATTTTATAATTTGTTGTATTATTTGATTTAACAGTTGTCATCTTGCATGCATGTTAGATGTGAAATAAGAAGTACTGTTTAAAATATTGTAAATAAACAATTTGGTTCCGTGGCCATTGCCACAGGTGCAAAAATGAGTTTTTTTTTGTCCCACTACCTTACTTTACCTTAAGAATAAGGATGGCAGTTTTATAATAATGGTCTGTCAACAGGTTATAAATGAATCTCTATTCACATAGGGTTGGAATTTTCTCTGGTGTTTTTTAATGTTTACAGGCGTCCTCAATGACCGTAATCCCATGAGAATGTACCATTTTCGTTTTTTGAAGTTACCAAAAGTCCTCATTAGTTAGCTGTATTTGACCAAACTCAGAAGTTCTGAGGCAATATTATTATAATATTGTTCAAATCAACATATGAGCGTTTTTCTTGCCTTTTTTGCTTATTGTTTCTCTTTCACAATTCTTAAGTAGGAAAAGCAGTGAACATAAGTTGTTTTTTGGGGTTTTGACCTCAAGCTATCAGTCAAGCTTTTCTTTGAATACTACTAGTGACTAGCTGTAATGACAGTTGCCGGTCATTTTCCAATCAAATGTTTAAATGGGATGTTTGCCCCATTGAAGATTTAAATCTTCATTCGATATGGTGTTATGGGCAAAACAAAGCTTTTTAAATGTGATCTCACCTTACAATGCTTTAGGAGACCAAGCATTTACATGAAGTACATCTTTTACTAACTGTTAGCATTTATATTCTTGGCAGAGTTGGCCTTTAAAAAGAGATGGATCAGTAAATCTGTGACATGTTGTTTATAACAGCTAGTTAAGATTTCACATAATTGGAGCAGATGTAATTCTGTGAAGCTGTAGCAACAACAAATAGAAGCAAAATTGACAGGTGGAAAATGTTTCTCTCAAACCTGTCTATTATGAGAGTTGGAGATGAGAGATGTGAGGGGTCAGGTGTGCTGTGTTCGTGATGTAGGTCTGAACAGTTACAGCACTGCATTTGTTGTGCAAGATTTTACTTCTTGTTACCTCTTTCTTCGACAAAACATCAACCTTCAAGAATGCTTTAGGTGTTTTAATATGCAGTATAATAATTACTTGATAGAAAATGGCTATACATGATGTAATAGTTCCTTATAGATAAGATTCGGAGCCTTTCGCTGAATTTGAACTGTGTGTATACTGACTTTCTGCTGCTTACAAAAGAATATTCTGACTTAAAAAATGTCATACCTTCTGTGGTGTACCTTGATGTGAAATCAGTGGATGCTAAATGTACTTTCATTATAACTACATGTAACAGTCTCATGAGAAAAATAATTCATGGCCCTGATTGCAGCTGAAACTTGTATAAGCAGCAACAATGTCACATCATTTGATTCTTGATTAAATTTTAGCTACTGAGAAAAAAATTTATTACTTGGGGCTCCTCAGCAGTACTCAAGATGATTAGAAAAGTGTTTGTTTTTAAACCAGCATTTTAAAACCAGGCTTTCCTCCGTCACATTTTGCATAGATTACAAATCTGTATGGTGTAAAGTGCAACTATACACAGACAATACTCCCATTTCCGAAAAATACATTCATCTTTTGGTAAGCCAAAAAGACCCTTGGCCCGTGGCATCCAAATACACATGTTTTCATTGTTTATCTGATGCGATTTACATCAGTTAGAAGTCTATAGAAATCTAGAAATCTAACTACAGTTAGACTTCCAGGTCAGTCAGCGTGTGCGTTCTTCATTAAGAAACATTAGTGGTTCGTCTGATTGGTTAGGGGGTGGTGCTTTGGCCAATGGGTTTGGTTACGGCTTCCATGAATCATTCTGAATAAGTCTTGAGGAATTTTTTTATGAGGGAGCAACACTAAAACATGCAAGAAATGTTTGAAAAACAGTGTTTACATGATATGCCACAAGTTATTAAATTAAAAATTCTTATCTTTGTAATCTGTAATTTTTAGGCAACCTTCTTAAGTCAATGGGTAAACCTTATTTGGAACTTTATTCTTCTGCTCACTAAATGAATTTGAATTTATTTAATGGTGTTTTGTAATTTGTTAACAAGTTTAATGGTTAATAATTACTTGCAGAAGACCTTGCTTTGACTGCTGTATGTTTGCATCTGCATACAGGCAATGAGAATAAAGCTGGAACTTCTTAATTCACAAGATGGCGAAAGACAAATCAAAATGTTTTATTTTTATAGAAATATTAACTAGATTAAATGGAAGTTCAAATATTTTAACTATAGATGGATCCCAACGATGGTAAAAGAAATACATTTTGTCACACCAGAAGTTAATGCAGGCTTAAGCAGATCGCTAGCTTATATCCCCAATCTTTCTGTCAGCCTATGTAATGCTTTTTTAGATAAGTTTTTTTAGGATAATAAAATAAACATTTAAATGATTTTTTACATGATATGTGTAGCATCCCTTATATTCAGAAATCCTTTCTTCCTGTTGAACTTTTTTCATTCTGTCTCATGTTGACGTCTAAAATGTTATGGCCTTTGTAATTGACCAGCTATTTGCTTAAATTCTGTACATAGCGGGTCTTAAAATGTCATCACAATGACCTTTAACAACTCAGAAGCTTGGGATAAAAGATCTTAAGCTTTTATCAAGGCATGATTTGACCTCTTCAAGGGTAACAATGGGGTGAGTTGTCAGGTTGAACAGAACCGCGTCATAGAATATATGTCTTCAATAATGAAGGAAGGTGCCAAATGCCCAATCTGTGATGTTGCTAGGCAACTGCATCAGCATCTCTCCAGCAGCCTTGTGTCAAGAAAAGCTTGCAAATGGCATCGCCTGGCTCATGGATGTGATTTGTAGCACATTGATTGAAGCTTGGGCCTTTGCTTGCTAAATTTCGTCATTCAGGAAGTTATGATTCACTGCCATTACCATTTGAACTCAGTTGGCAGCATTTGAGTGACTATTGTTGAGGATTTGCTGTTGCCTCGAGGCTCTATTCACCTCATGCATGGTTCACATGAGCAAGGGTCACATTTCTGTCAGACTTGCATGGTTCAGAAGAGTGTGGTTTACATTTCCGGTGGCCTTATACATGCATGTTATGATTTAAGATATGAGAGACCAGCCGGGTGGAGGTCTTGCTGTGTGATCATTATTTTGTAATGAAAAGGATGAGATCAAACCATGAACTGCTCAGCAGAGTCGCTGCTGATGGCTACAGAAAAAATGCACTCATTAATTCAGAATTAAAGCCCTAGACGCTGAAATATGTTTTTATACTTGCAAACCAATCTTCCCTTGAGTATTCAACATCATGTTTTTCATCTAACCTCTTTAGAAGTTTTATTTGGTTTAACATTATTAAATTATCGTTTGTAGAGAAAACAAGCATTGCATACATTTTAAAATGTCGCCATGTAACGTCCCCCATTTTCACCTTAGAAAATCCTGTTAACTTTTTTTTAACCAACTGCAGGTGGGGGTAAATTTTTCTGGTAACATTTTTTAGATGGTGATTTTCATAGAACAATATTATACATTGACAATTAAAATGGATAAATATTTATATAAAACAGTGTATTTTAGTAACTGAAAAAAAGATCGTATTCCAAAAGTGTGGCTTTATTAAGTTTCAAACCACATTATACTTGGCAAACCATTTATTGCAAGCAATGTTTAATGGTTTAATGTTCATGTTTAATGAAGGAATGGTGAAGAAGGAGTTAAGTTTTCGAACGTGTTGTGCATAATGTTGTCAAAACGACTTCTGTCAAGTGATGTTTTAGTGTGTCCCAAATTGTGCACACTCATCCATCTTGCACACTAAAAATAATGTTTGTTTTCTTCAGAAAATTAGTGTCTAATTTAAGGGTGCAGTTCAAGTATTCCTTTTGGTATGTGTCGCAAGTCTTATTATGGCTCAAAACAACAACAGAGTTTCAGTTAGAAATATTGCAGCCTTATAGCTTAGCTGTTGGTGTACATTTAAAGCTTATTAAATCCAGTATTCTAAGTTGTATATGCAAAAACAAATATGTTATTGTGGCGGGGCTAAAGTAATTCTGGCCAAACATTTCTAAATTAAAATGAAATACTTTATTTTGTCATTTTATCATGTGCTGGTCAAAGTAAAATAAATCTACATTCTTCTGCTGCTGATTGCAAAAATGTTTATTCCTCCTTTCTGTTTTGCTATTGCAGCTTCGTGAACTCCTAGAGGCTCAGAAGTTCTAGAGCATCAGAGGTCTTTCATTTTCTTTTTTGTCAACCAAAACAAACGCCAAAACTGCCTCCCCATTCCTGAGGGAGCCTGTGCTGTCTGTCTAGTTTCAAGAGAGCAGGTGATTTCCACATGTGCACACGCACCTGCCCTGATGGGCACAAGCTCTCCTGTTTATATAGGATCAGGTTTCTGCAAGAAGAGCAAAACAAGCTGCAGCTCTAGCTCACATTCAGACGTCTTTTTCCAGGAAGTCTGTACTGGAAACATGTGCGTTTAACATATTCACCATCCAAATAACAGGAAATTGACCTTATGCCTAGAAGATTCAATAATCTGCTGAAAAACTTCCTGTGAAATGCTGGAGAATGTTTTTGATTATTCTCTTATGGAAAAAATATTAATTTCAATTAATAGGTTTGTAAAAAATACAGTAAAGCTTTTAGAAGTCAAATCAAATCAGGTTTTATTGAAAGCCATCATCAGCCAGCCAAGTAGAAACACCCGTGGCTGTCTGTTCCCCTGTCGGGGGAGAATCCTTGTGTTCTACTTCCCTCCCACCTTCAAACAAGACCCTGGTGCTATGGCAACATATGCAAATTACTTGTGATCAATCCAATCAGCTTATATTAAGTGTCTTAAAGAGGTGTTGTTAATCCCAGGGGGTTGTGAAAATTATGAGTTCTCATCCAAACATTCTCAAGCCATGTCCACACGTGCCCAGTTATTGTGTTTTATTTACTGTTGCTTTTTTTAACGTGGTTACACGTCCACATCCGCTTACATCAGTTACATTGTGTATCCGGAGCAGAGTTTCACCTTAACCGTGTTAAATTGAAAATTGAAAAAAAAAAATTTTTTTTTGGAAGTGCTACTGATTCGTTTACTTGTAAACAGCGTAACCACATTCATTTTTTTTACAGGGAAAGTTTAGAGGAGTTATAGGAGCTTTTTTTACTGATGCAGCACCTGATGCAAGACCTGTCATCTGTTAAAGCTTGACTGTCAGTGTTTTGGTTTCTGTTAAGTTTCTTGTTTTTAGCAGTTTTTTTAATGATGTGGAACTCACTTTCAGTATTTTTAATGTTCCATCAGCTCCTTATGTATCAAAAGTACTTTGACTGAAATCTTTACCAACCTCTTTAACAAGTTTAAACTAGGTATTAAACTAATGTTGTGAGCAAGCAAATATATAAGGAGAATACTCACAGAAGTCATGCAAATTGTATTGTTGGCAGATTAAAGTGTATGCAAATTGTTTGGGTGTGCTATCGTCTGAGCAGTTATTGGACGAGTTCTCTGATTAGTCTAATATTTAGGAGCCTTCAGTTGCTGCTGAGGATTTTAGCTTTAAAGGCTATCAATGTTAGAAAGTCAGTTAGTTTCTGAGCTTTACTTTACTTCAGATCCTTCAGGTCGTCGTAATATAAGAATATTATGATTTGTCCAAAATCTGTATTATTAAGTGTGTTATTAAAACAAAAATCAAATTGTTTCCCATGAGCAGCCAGTTGCCTAACTAGAGTTCAGTGGTTTGTCACCATATCTTGTCCTTGAGGATTGTACTTGTACTTGAGGAACGATATTGAATCAGAAGTAAAAGCAGCTACTTCCTCCTTAGTGCTCAGGATTGCTTACGTGTGCCCATAGGAACAGTGCATGAATCACATGTGAGAAATCTGATCCTGCCCTCACACTCCTCTTGTTGGTGCCCTACAGACTATTGGAATGGCTGCTAAACCTCATCCGCCTCTAATGAAGAAACACAGTCAGACCGATCTGGTGAGCCGGCTCAAGACGCGCAAAATCCTAGGAGTCGGTGGAGAGGATGATGATGGAGAGGTGCACAGGTCAAAGGTAAGTTATTGTATCATACATTATTGATTAATTGTATTGTTTTATATTAATGCATGTTAATGTCTGTGTTGGTGCAAACATTTCACATCTATTATTTTAACTGTTGAATGACCTAATCTAAAATACTCTATTGTTATCTTCTCAGTGCTGCATGTAGCTGCGTACTGAAAAGCAAACTGTGATAAATTGCTTTGTCTATTTTAATATGCGCTAGGTTTAGTTTTTTGTAGAGAAAAATACTCTTTTGTCAATTGCTAAATTCTTTTTTTTTAGAAAACAAAAACACACTCTGAAAATGAATTGTTTACAAAAATACCAAGTAAATAATGTCATTCATTAAAACAATCTTCCCATCTCCCCATTTAAATATTCAAACTTACTTATTTAACCTTTAATTAAAATTCAGATTGGATTAAGATTGTTGTTTAGTTGCTATTCACACTAAAAGAGCTTTTTCTATTTTTACATTAGAGCTTCACTAAGTTCACAAGTATCCAGGCACCTCTTGAGGATATGAAATATGTGGGCCTTAAGTACTTTAATGCCATGTATAGTATATTTATAGAGCACTTGCTTGAACTCAGGATTGGAAGCTGAGGAGGAAACTCCAAGGAAAGGTTGAGTCTCGTTGGGTGCATTTTGGCATAAAAGCTTTCTGCTTTGAGATTTCTCATTTGGCACTTCATTCCAAATAAAAACTTCATCATTGCACATCTCTGTTTATGAATAGTGGGATTAAGAGTTATGTGATTTAAAAGTTTCAGGTGGGTGCTGTCTTGTAAACCTGGTTTTTGGTTTTTAAATGATTCATTTAGTTTGAACTAATGATATGATTTCCTGACTGACTCCACCTCCTGCTGTATTACCTGTTTTAAGCACAAATTTATTAAAAATAAACTTTCAATATTTTTTTTCTCTTTGTTTAAAAAAGGAGTCTCAAACTTAATTCCTGGAGGGTCACAGCTCTGCAGTTTCATTCCAAACTAAACACAACTGTCTCCATGAATTAATCTCCTTGTTGTTTGCTTGAAGCTATTTGTGTGTTTTGAAACAGAGTTGGAACAAAAATTAGCTGGATTTGACACCCCAAGTTTATACTGATCTGCTCAACTACTAATACGTAATAATAATAATAATAATAATAATAATGTCCCTATTTGTTTGTTCCCATTTCTATCTACTGATAGTTCACACTTCTACATAGATATTATCATAAAACTAGCAACGTGTGAGCCATGTTTGTTTTGGATTGACTTAAATGCAACTATTTTTTTACTTTTTTTTATATTGTTTAATATAAACATAAACCCTAACCCACACACTGGATGTGGTACAAAAAGATGGGATGTCATTACTAAACTTAAAATAGAAATCAGAACATCACAAATGTTGCATATGTACCTGTTTTAAGTTTTTGCTGTTGTTTGGCTTTCATGTGAGGATGAACATGAACACACATTTTCAAGTGATTTTAATTAATCGAGTAATTTTTTTGTCCATTTAGAACAAGTTCAATTGAATTGAGCTGTTTTGCAACCAAGCATAATTTATGCCGTTTCATCCTGCTTTACCCCAGTTTGACGCGGCCACCAATAAGGATGGACAGATGCATGAGTTGTCTCAGCAATGGGTTAATATTGTGAATTACATGAATACAACAATTTGACAACTTTAAAAATCTTTTGAGGACAACAAATCATATTGAACTTCATGGAACTGTTATGTAGAAGATCTCGTCAGATCATCCAACCATCTCTAATTCTGTTTCACTGTTTTGTAATCTTATTGTATTACATCTACTTTCCTCATAAAGGAATCTTTGTGAAGAAATAGGATCACTATACTGCTGTCATCATAAAAAAACTGCAGGAATCAGACCTGCCACCAAGATTAATAGCACATCATGTAAAAAAGCCACAATAAGTACGACACCATATTTTTGCTCAAACTGAATTTACTACAAATTTTTCAAAAGCCACTGCTTTAACGTAAATGGTACAACTGTTCTTGGGGTACACTATGAAAGGAGAATATTTCTCAAGCTATGGGCATATGGAGAATAATTTGCAGTAGAAAACTGCTCATATGTGCCTCAAACTAGCTCTAAACTAAATATTATTCAAATACAAGGATTTGTGACCTAACTTATAACTGTTTCAGCTACAGCTAACTGAACAACATTTGCAACGATATAACTTGCAATGGTATTTGATGCAGACTTGCAAGAAAGGATGTTGGAAAATGAAGAAAGAGCTCTTCGTTAACTCATACCTAAAAAAAGGTGACATAAACACAGAGGAATAGCACCCTGGGAGGTGGAGACTTGAAAAATATAAACTGAATGAAGGTCTCTATTTAGAGTTGTAAGGGCTGTGCTCTAATACTTGGGAACTGATCTCTAGTTATTTTTACTGAGGAAATTATAACCAAGCTATTCAGTGGTGTCTCTGGGTTTCTCCATGATTTAAAAAGACTGGACTTTTGTGTTGAATTAATACTCCAATGCAGAGCTTGAATGAAAGGATCAGTGTTAAGGCTGGGGTAATCGCTGCTTGTTATTTAAATGGGCTTGATGTTGAATTCATGAATCACTTTTTTGCCTTTTGTGGTTCATTCACGATGAAAGGCTAAAACTTGCAAACCTTTTATATGAATGAGTGACAACAATTAACACTTAACAAACTGACACAATTAACACGTTTGAAGTGATGGTGATACGTCTTTCAAAACTCCCTTTCCATACTAAAATCTAGGAGTTTTTTTTTATGTAGGCCAACACAGATGAAGATGATGTAGTCTTCTTTTCAACCTTTAGTGTTCTTAATTTGAACAATCAAGCAATGTAATTTAAAAACTATTGCTTTGAAAAATCATGGCTATTACTGGTTTTATCTATAGTTATCCTCTATATGAAAGTTATCCTCTTTTGTAGAAGTACTTTTACCTTGTGTTTCTTTATATGAAAGTGGTCATGAACTGAGAAACTAAAAAACAGCTCGTGTAACAATACAGAACTAAGTATTGATGGCTATTTCTATTGATAAAACTATACCAGTTCATCACCAGCTTAATAACTAGATAAAATTGGTTTTAAAGCTTTTTTTAAACAATATATCTGCACAAATTAACACCAATGAAAAGAACAAAATATCCTAATCCAGTTCATGACACTTTTAATATCAGAAGACATTGTTGATACTTTTGTGAATGCCGAAGTCATTATTATCAAGACAGAATTTCAGTGGAATGCGCCCCTTTGTTTTCTCTGCATTGCAGACTTGTGTTTTGCCTGTTTTTGATGAAAGATGAAGGAGCAGGCGGATGCACAGAGCGGATTACTCTCTCCAAACAGCAATGTTTATTTCTTCTTCCTTCCTTCCCCCTGCCTATGCCACAGTGTTCGGTGCTGCTATTAGTCCTGTTAAATGTGCTTCACGCTCATGATTCAGGTCTGTTCCTGTGAAAAGCTTCTATGCTAGAATGACTGCAGATACGATTGTAGCAGCCAGAGGCCAGAGCCACATTCAAACAGATGCACATCAGAACACATGTAAAATCACAGGATTTAGGGCTGGTGAAGCGCTGTTTGTCTTTGTGCATGCCGTTTAATCTAAATTGCCCCTTGAGCAGAATTTTGCGAGCACAGGGGTTTTAATGGCTCAGGAAAGAAGCAGACCTCTCCATTTCCTTATGCTGTGTTTAGGATTCTCAAAAGGGCAATTTTTGTATTCATATTGTTTTATTCAGGGTTTTTAAAATGGCTCCCATGAGATCAGTCTCATTGCTATCCCTGGCTTTTATCTTCTCCCTTCAGACACTGACCTCTGGTAGCCTCTATTCATTAGCTCGGCGCTTGCTCAGAATTTTTAGAATTTTTAGAGTTTTGAACAAATATCAGCACAGGTGTTCTCTTTTGAACCCTTGAATCCTTATCTTTGACATGTTAATAAGAATGTTTTTTGTTGGATCGTGCTGAGCTTAGGTTGGCTACTTGTTGTTTTCAGTATGTTCTCATCATATCTTTGAGGGATAAGTGGCTTCATCTTCAATCTAGATGCTTCAACTCTTGGTCAGTTTTAACTTTAATTAGATGTGTTAGCAAATGAATCACAGCATGCAAATGAAATGGATGTGATTAAATTGAGCAGAATAAGAGTGTGAAGAAACAGATGGCTATTCTACAATTTTCCATCTCTTTAGAATAATTCAATACATGCATACATTAATACTGCCTACTTCTCCAGCTTCTGGAACTAAAGAAGTGCTCAAGATTATTCATAATCAGAGCACGCCAGTACTGCTTTGATCATTGCTCTTTTGCAGAGTTATTTCCTCTGGGTTGTTTCTGGCCTGTCATTAAAAGCTGTGTGGTGTAGGTTTGTACCTTACAGTTTACAGACTGAAAGGTATGGACTAATGTGACTCTGTATTTTGAGGTGTTTTTTTTTTTTTTCAAATAATGCCACTACAATCAAATTATCAGCAGAATCTGTTGAGGCATTTTTTGATCCTGATGATTTACTTTCATACAGAGTTTTTCTGGAGATTATGCAAATGACTGCATACAAACACAGGTCATTTATACATTGTGTAACTCAATGTATTAATGACTAACTTTAACATGAGCGTACAAAAGACAAAAGCAGTACAGTGATAACTCAAGATACGAAATTCATTCATTCCGGGTAGTGGTGTTCATATCCTGAATTTTTTGTATGTTGAAAGTTATAAAGCCTAATTCGTTCCAAGCCACACAGAAACAAGACAAAAATGTTAAAATAACTTTGAAAGCCAGAGAAAAATTAACTATAATTCTTCCATCCTTAAAAGTACACATTATACATCTTAATAAATAATAATAAAACTATAAAACAGAATAAAATAAATGAAAAATAATAACATTTACCTTTCTGGTGAGCCGGTGTGACGAACTGGTGGAGGAGCTGATAAGGGAGGAGAACGGATGGTAGTGGAGGAGAGGCATGACAATAAAAGTACGCTTGCCAAAAAAGCAACACCAATATATTCACAAATTTAGGACACCAGCACGAGACTGAAAGTGTGTGTAAAGAGAGGGAGAGCTTTTCTGGGAAGACATCATGGGGCGTAAGGTGACCAATTGGAGAGCAGGATACTTTGCAGCATTAGGGCTGGAACTGACCAATAGGCCAATAGAACATTTGGTGGCGTGTTGATTGTGGTCACCTGATGCCCAGTGTTGTCTTCTAGCTGTATTTCAACTGTCTAATATGCATTTCTCATGCGAGTTTTTCATATATTTAAGTTTTTCCGTATAAAAACAAAATATTCTTTGCCTGGCTATTCGTATCTTGAATTTTCCATGACGTGAAGTATTTTTATCTCGAGGTACCACTGTATTTGGCAATAATGAAATAAAATAAATAAATAAAAGACTGAAATGTAATAAAAGAGTAACTAATGTAATAAAAGAGCAACTAATTAGCCTTTATAATCGATTTACATCATGCACTCAGACTTTACTCCAGTTGGTGAAGCAACCAAAAGGTTCCATCTCTGAAGACGAGCCTTTGTTTCACTTCCTCAGCAAAACATGACACACACAGCACAGCAGAACACGCGCCTCTGTTCAAATATGTACTTTAAGCCCAAACCAGACCAAATTTGTCAGTTCACGATGAGCAAAGATGTCACCTCTAACACAAATATCCACAAAAGATGAATATTGTGAATGAAATATTTTAACTTCCACTGCATTGGCATCAGTCACCAAAATAATCACTCCACTCTCTCCACATGGATTCAGGATTGCTTCTTCACATTGACTTAACATGTAAATCACTTACAATTCACCCGACTTTTGTTCTTTGAGGGAACACACAGTTCTGACTACTTTAATGCCCTACTCGAGATTAACTCTTCTCCAAAGACACTAATCATTCCAACTTATATTATTTAAAGCATACCAACTTATATTATTTAAAATTATTTCCATAAACTATCTCTATACAATCAATGCCATATCTTCTATGTTTTTGTGTTGATTGCTGAATAACTCTCTGGATATTTTTGACAAGTCTTGTCATGTATAGAGGATTTTCTTTTTGTTCTTTCAACACTTCACTATCTCATCCATTAAATAAGTCTGCCCTCTGAAAGATATTGCGCTATTGTGTTGTCATTTCATAAACCTGAACAATAGCTGTGCTGAAAGGCATCGATGTGACAGACACAGAGAACAAATATCTATTATTTGTCCTGTTTACTTTGGCTTCTGGTGGAGTTGTCCCTGATGATTCTGGCAGCTTTTCCCCTTGTTTCTGGAATTTGCAGTGCTCAAACATAATGTATTTTCCAGTCATTAGCACATCCCAGGATTCAGCTCAGCAGCTGTATCTCTCTGGCAGGATCTTCAGGGATCACCATGTGCATTCTTTCTTTATCTGTGCATGGTAATTTTCTCACCTCTCTGGCTCCCTTCTGTCTGCTGCAGTCATTTTCTAGTTCTTATCTTCCAATTGTGCTCCCATTCTGTCTCATTTCACTGCCTTTTTATGGAAACCAACACAGATGCTGTGAAGATGGTGTAGTCTGCTCCGTGAGGTTTGGAATTTTATTTCATATGCTGAGGACAAACTGAGAATGAAAAATGTCTTTTTCATATCCTTGACAGACTTTTTGTGATGTTATCATCCTGTAAAGCTAGGGATGAAACTGAAATGAAAAGTTGTTTACTTTTATGTCCAACTTCAGTTTCTTTTCAATTTTCTACTCATTACATATACTTCTTATGAAAACTAATATGAAAGGCCATTTTTAAACTTGATTTTAATCTCACGGACCTCAATGAACCAGTTGGGGAATCAATCACTTTTCACAATGCTTTGATTTTATTATACTTTGTTCTGGCTTTATTCCGTCCGAAAGGAATTGCAATAGGACAAGGCACTAGAACCATAGTAAAGCAAAGTGTAAGTGCTATTGTGTTGTTTATTTGTTTGTTTGTTTTTGCTTTTTTATGATCTCCTTTAGCTTCCATGCAGGTAGTTACCAAACTTCCTTGACCCCTTTTTTCCATTTACATTGTCTAATATTCAAAAGATTTCTTGGTACACATAACAATACAATATAATCTACCACACATGAATTGCATTAAAATATAAGTAAAAATTGTGCCACATTGTGATTTTGAAACTTTCATTATTTTATTTTGGAGGTCTCCAAAAACAGGTTGTTACGCATGCAAGTTTGAAAAACACTGTCATTGCTTCACAATACGCATTTAATTTGACCATGTTTTGACTCTGAAAACGATCTGCTCATTCAAAACCTCATTCAAAACTTTTCACGACTCTTTCTTCTGTGATTAGTATTTGACCACAAGTTTGCTGCGATTAGATATGGCATGAAGGCAACCGACTGGCTAACATTGCAGTAGCTGAATCATGCACATATGTAATTCATGAAATTTGTCATAAAATGTTAACATTACTATGATGTTACCTCACTGGTATGAGTCTGCGTCTGAGGAGGAAGAAGAAACTCCAAACCAAACGTGAATCAAACACGACTGCAGCATCTTTGTCTTTCATAACTCTCCAGCAATTAGGCGTGTGCTACATGAATACTAACCAGACCTGTGATTAACATATTTAGGTGTCAGTGTGGAAACGGTATTAAAATGCCAAATGAAGTTGAAAATCTTTGCTGCAAAGACGTCTTGTAGAAGAGAGTGCAGTTTTATAATTTTCTTACAAGTACATTTATCAATCACCATAGATGTTATTCATAGTTTTGATGTTGTCCCATAATTGTTTGGTCTTCTTTGTATATTTATGCTTGTATAGATATTAGTTGTACATGAAAAACTCAATGATGGGGAAAAAAAGAACAATTACAAAAAGAACAGTCATCATTCTATGTGTGACAGTTTTTTTTTGAGATTTGGTTGAGTATCACAATTATTTGTTGATATTATAAGGACATGTGTGAATCAAGTATTCTGAACCTTTATATCGATATCAGCTGAAAATACGAGTGCCCAAATCTGTCTTTTTTTCCCTGCAGGAAATTTTTAACAAAGTTTGATTTCTGCTTCATTATCATTCTGATCATTTTGTGATATACAGTGTTGTTCACTTTCAGGGGATAACAAGTTTGATAAAAAATACACAGCTGTGGGAACTGGTTCACTGGCTGCTTGCTATGTTTAAACGAAAAACAACCTGCGAATTTGCATGCAGATGCAAATCAAAACTACTTTTAATCATAGCGGTAAATTATGACCAATTTGATGAAAATGCAACAACAACATTTTATTAACTTTAACAGTGTTACACAGTTGCAAGATGCCAGACAAACTGGAACATATGAATACCTTTTTCAAATCATTTGAATATGATATGATGTAAGTTGTATGGATGCTTAAACTGGTGCTGATGTTGTTTTAAATGCAATGCAACAAGTTCGGGAATTTGAGCACACAAGTATTTATCTCTCCATAGATAAATTATATGAAAACTTCACATGCTGTTCCCATGATTTTCACCATGCTGATTCTAACTTTCTTTTAAATTGTCACATTATTTTAACAAAAAATATAGACTGACTCAATAGTTGGGTAAGTTTGTTATAACATTTTATATTACTATAACTCAACCTTTTTTAAACTATAAATATGTCTTTTAAACCCCTTAATAACCCTAGATGATGCATTGAAGGTCTGTTGGGCATCATGAAGCAAAGGCAAGCTCATATCCTTAAAAAGTTGCCAGTCCACTGCCAATTTAAGACAAGTTATTTAAGTTCCTGAATGAATGAATGAATAGGATAGCTTTACAGAATTTTATTGATTACAGAGCATTTGTTGTGATTAAAATAAAACCATTGGATGGATTTGTATTGTTCTAAGGGAGATTTGCACAGACATCAATGAGTCATATTTCTGTCCAAACAGCTGGAAAGTTTTGATTTTCATCTGAGGACACCTTTAAAGAACTTGCGTTCATGATCATGGGTAGCTCAGCTCAACGGTTTGTGTGAGAACACTGTTTTCTGGACTCTGAAAAGTAATGTGTGCTCTTTGTAAGCCTGCATTCGAGCACTGAGAGAAACTTCAAACTTTACTCTGAAAGATCCTTGTTCCAACATGCTACTGGCAACCATCTTCAACTTGAAATTTAATCTATTAGTGGAAAGGTATTGAATGACTGCCATTAACCTGAAATGTGTGAATCTGAGGAAATCATTCAAGCCTCCACGGGGGCGAGTTCATTTGCCAATTTAGCCTCAAATTAGATACCATGCTAAATATAGGGTGTTTTCAATCCACCTAGCTACCAGAGGCCACCAGACAACAACGATGGCAAAAGCTTGCTTTTTCATTAAACAAAGACGTTTTTATGATTCAAAGCATAACTGTGGAGAGCTAACATTTGCTTTAATTCATTCAGAATAATGAATATTAAAAGTTATTGAATGAAGTTTAGAAGATCGTCTTCATATGACATGACTTCAAGTGTAAAGTTATGTATTTATTCTCGCACCTCAGCTCTTGTC
Source organism: Danionella dracula (assembly GCA_900490495.1). Classification (NCBI taxonomy): domain Eukaryota; kingdom Metazoa; phylum Chordata; class Actinopteri; order Cypriniformes; family Danionidae; genus Danionella; species Danionella dracula. Next base: position 9,518,405 of record UELW01000178.1, read on the forward strand.
ATGCTCCTGTTCTCTTTCAGATCAGTCAGATGCTGGGGAACGAGATCAAGTTTGCCGTCCGAGAGCCTGTGGGACTGAGGTAAGTGAATGTTCCTGTGATGATCTGTCACTGCTTAGAGGAGTTTTCTCTTCCATTCCAATTTAACCAGTAGAACTCAATAAATGACATTTCTGTCGAAGTTATTTCTAGCATTATGATTCCAAATACTAAATTGCATAATCTTTCCTAACATAACCCTGAATTTAATTCACTGACCTTCAGAAATCTGATATGAATGCTACACTATTCTCTAAGCAATGTTTGCTGTATATCCCATAATCAACTGTATGCAATAAATCTGTTTTATCCGTTTGTGGTCAAAATAATTAATGAATGTTAATTTGTCTTATCCATATGACAAATGTTTAAAAAGAGACATTTGAGATTCACATGTTTGTTAATTAGCAAGTTACATAATACCAATGTCTACCCCACAGTCAAAAGTCAGTTTTAAAAGTGAATTTTAAAATGGGATTTAAAAACAGTGTGACTTCTTCGATAGAAAGTTCCACAGTGTCGGTGCAAAGACAGAAAAAGCCCGGTTTCCAAGAGTTTTAGTGCACTTGTGTGGTACAGCCAGAAGCGTTGACTGAGTGGAGCGGAGCATATGATTTGGTGTTAATGCAGTTGAAAGCGACGTGAAGTGTGCATGGAGTGCTTTGTATGGGAGGGCTACATTTTTTAAATCAACAGAGAAACGGACCAGGAGCCAGTGCACTGATTTAAGAACAGTGTTCACATTTTTTCCATAATAAGCTATAATATTATATTAGCTGTTGATATGTAACCAATGTATTTGATTTAAAAAACGTCAGGATGGTCAACTTAAAAAAAAGTGATTTGATTGTTCTCTGACCAACATAATAAACAAAGCAATCGATGGGTTGCATTTGTATTGAAGTTAAATAGAGTTGGATATGTTTTGACAGTACAACAGCCAGAATTGAAAAAAATGTCTGATACAGATATTAATAATACAACATGTTGATTTTTTTTTAAAGACTCTTGATTTCTTTACAGAGAGCAGATAATATTTGTACTTGTTAGTATTATTATTAAGCAGTTTGGCATTGGTTTGTTCTGATTATGGTTGTTGAAGTGAACATTTTTCATGTTGTATGTTGTATTTGTCTTAAAATCCTTCAAGCGGAATAAGAATTTAAAAAGTGTCTTTTTTCAGGGGTTAAATACCTATCCTCTGATAAATCTATAAAAATAATACCATACAACAAAACTTGACTAACAATGTATTATGGTAATAATCAGCAAGTTATTGCAGTTTTAAGCAGCAATGTAAAGTCTTTGTAATTAACCAGATCTAACTTTACATAATTTTTTTTTTTTACATTTTCTCAGGCTGTTTTAGTGTTTGAATATAAATAAAGCTGTATTTCCCAGGTTTCCTCAAACTTTTAAACAACTCAATACATTGCTAATCAGCTGAAATATTTTTCTCTATTTAAATAAATTGGTTCATTGATCATTTATTCATCTTTTTTCAAGGTTATGGATTCTCTTCTCGGCTGCGGTTTTCACAACAATGGCAGTGATGGTGAGTTCCATATTTCATGCTCCATAGGTTCTCAAGACATCATACTTGTGTATTTTTAATGAAAGTTCTTCCTGTTTGTGGTTCCTAGGCTCTAGCTTTCCCTAACCAGCTATATGAGGTTGTTTTTGATAAAGAACAAACATCCACCAGCGTCTCCATACGTCTTTATGGAGGAGCCATTCTTAGTAAGTCCCTTCCATTGCTGCCTTTACTTTTTAAAGGTGTGTGCTAACCTAACGATCTTTCGCAGTCTTGGGTCAAGAATTTCAAATGGTTGGCTCATTTGTTGATGGCCCATAAATGGCCTCATCTGCGTCTTTGGCCTCCTTTTGCTGAGGGCCTCCAGGATGTGTTTTTGTGTTTGTTAAGTGAGCAAATGGCCAGTGGGATGTGAAGAACAGCGAGGAAGAAATTTACCCCATGGGACGTGACGTTCTGCTCATTCATGTAATTGCACATTAAACTGGACTCTTTCTGGCCCACCGCTGACAACACATTTGCACAAATTACTGTTCCACTTATTACACTCTCTACTTGCTCTCATTTCATTTCTTGCTCTTAGAATAAAAATAGATGAACAGTGATTTTATTATTCCTTATTTAATCCTACTGAGACCTGATGCATCAATGTGGCATATATACAAAAATATTGATTTAATTTTTTAGCTTTTACGCTCGGATTTACCAATGATGAAAAGATTGAGGATTCTTGCTTTTTGCGTTTCTGAGCTCTTGTCTGCCTTACGCACTGCCCACTTAGTTTACAGTCCTTTAGCGACTCCTGCAGGACATGAAATGAACAACGGCTACACCATGTTGTATTAAAAACTGCCATTTTATGCTGTTATTTTTTTTATTTCTGAAATGTGTGTGTGTGTGTGTTTTCCTTTGACTATTTTTCCCTAAATTTAATAATATTGCTTATTATTTACTGAAAATCTGAATGCATGTCTCACTTGTCTCTCAGTCTCTTTCACCAGATGAAAGTTTTTGAAGAGATACATTTTCTTGCAAATATAATGTACAATAAAAAGAAAAAACTTTTTCATTGATCATTTTTTTTGTTGAAACTCTCCACTAAAAACAATTACAATAAGCTACCCAAAACTCATTACGAAAACTTTATGAATGTTGTTCAAAAGTATTGTATTTTATTGCTGTTAACAAAAGTTTAAAGATGTTCATGAAGGACAGCAAATTTTTGCCATTGATGTTTATGATCCAGAACTCAGCAGCTCGTCTTATCCTCAAGGAACCGAAGCAATATTCCTCTCCTCTTCATCACTCTTCACTGGCTCCCCATCGCAGCTCATGTTAAATTAAAATCATTGATGCTAGCTTACAGAATCATCTACAGATCGGCCCTTGTTTACCTCCACGAGCTCATGCACTCTTACATGCCCTCCAGAATCCTGTGTTCAGAGAAGGAACAGTGACTCTGTGCTCCGTCCCACAAAGGCAGAAAATCTCTCAGCAGAACCTTCTCTCTCACTGTTTCTGGCTGGTGGAACAAACTCTCTGATTCAGTCAGGAGAGCAGCAACACTAACAGCTTTCAAAAAGCAATTGAAAACTCTTCTCTTCAGGGAACATGTACTGACAAAAAAAAATCCCTTTTCTCTTTATTTTCTTCCTGCTATGATTGATTAATCACAACTTCTAGTACCAGTGACCTGAATTAGACTTTGACTGTGTAACAAATTGCATATTGTCTCTCCCCTACTGCAAGTTCATTCATTCATTCATGTCGGCTTTCTTCCCTTTCGGGGTCGCCACAGCGGAATGAACCGCCAACTCTCTGGCATATGTTTTACGCAGCGGATGCCCTTCCAGCCGCAACCTACTGCAAGTTACTTTGGACAAAAGAATCTGCTTAATGCATACATGTAATAAAAATATGTAAATAAAGCAAATATTTTTTTCTATATTATATCTATATATTAATATTAATACCAGTTAGCTTAGTCTATTGAAATGGTAACATTTAAACTTAACTGATATAGCCTTTAAGGCACTGAATGGCTTGGCTCCGGCCTACCTGAGCAGTCTCCTATCATGATATATTCCATCTCGCTCTCTTCGATCACAAGAAGAAGGACTATTGATTATTCTGAAGATTAGTAAATCCACCAGAGGAGGAAGAGCGTTCTCATATAGAGCCCCGAAGCTCTGCAACAAACTCCCGGATGTTGTCCGGAGCTCAGCTATGCTCAAAGAGTTCAAAACTAAATTAAAAACATATCTGTTTAATCTAGCATTTGAATAATTGGCTCTTGGGATTTGTCTAAACAGATCTGGTGTCTGAGCACTATAAACATACAAACTTGAAAAAACAATGTGGTTCTTTGTACCCATTGAACCTATCCCTGTTCTTTATCACAAATTCTGCAGCTGATGTGATTTACTTGTTTGTTGTCTGTGTTACATTATTCTAACCACTGTTTGCTTGTTTCTGTTTTGTTTTGTTTATTGTTTTTTTTAGATCTTAAGTTCAAATGTTTTTTATGCTGGTGAGGTGACTAGCATCTGTCTCGGTCAGCGAGGCTCCCAGGGGCCTCACAGAGGGAATTCCTATTTACTCTACCTGGTCCTCACGAGGACTTTGTGAAGCTGCTTTGAAAGCAACTGCTAAAAAAACGCTATGTAATAACATATTGGTTGATAACTGCAAGCAGCAGTTTAGGGATCAAAGCAGTGTGGTACTGGGCCTTCTCACATTTATTGCAAACTCACTCACAGGCGTCTTAACACCAGGTCTGTGGTCTGAAACCAAATTCAATCTCATATGGGTTTAATTTCAAGATTTTCTCCTTCACATTTTACATTTTTAACACCATCCTAAATACCTTCTTTTTTGCAAACGTAAAGTTTTAAGACTCTGAGGTTGACTTACGTATTGGGACAATAGATGCAAATGTCTGGCTTACAGATATCTTCAATTTTGTTTCTATATGTGGGTATGGCTAGGGCCCTTCACTTGAACCCACCCAACTCAATCTTCTGACAAATTCAGGGATTTTTTTCAGAGATTATGTCTATATACACACACTCTAAGTTGCACAAACTTTTCTGTTTTCAGGACATGAATATTTATGAATGTTATTCTGTATTGTGTTTGTTAGGCCTCTCTCTGATCATGTGGAATGGTCTGTACACGGCAGAGAAGGTCGTCATCCAATGGACCTTATTGAGTGAGGCCTGCTACTTTGCCATCCAGTTTTTAGGTTTGTATCTTTTGAGGTTTTTAACTCGAGTTCTTTAGTGATTTCTGCATTGGCGGCAATGCCCTCTAGTGGATGTTCTTTGTCGACAGACTCTAGCTTTCTTTACCATGTATGACCAGATGTAACCTAAGTTGTTGTGTTTTATGAGTTTGAGTTTTTTTTTTAATTACACTGTCCTTGCACTAACTTGCTTACTCTATCCTTACACTAACTTGATAAATTACAAATGCATATGAACTATATTAGTTTTTCTATTCACTCTCCTTGCTTTATTAATTACTTACAAAATTTAATTTTCCAACATAAATGAATCATTAACAGTCACCTGATTTTCTCTGCATGATTTCTATAACTGTTTTGTTAATAGTAGAGCAGTGTCTTGTGCTGTTTCCTCTCAACTCGGTAGTCGTCAGTTCAAAACCAACCAGTGGTTTGACTCCTTGAGTTGAGGTTGCATGTTCTGTGTTCTTATTTTTTCTCTACCCACACTCCAAAAAATACGCTTCAGGTTAGTGGAGGACTCTGGTCCTCTACATTATATGTATTCTGGTTTGGCTGACTCTAAGGATACGTGTTGGGGAATATGATCTCTCTAGTGTGTACTTAAAGTGAACTTCACTAGGCACCAGTAGAAACAGCTGACCCTAACCAGCAAAATCAAGTAGAAGTAGACTTGTGAAACCCTAGAACTGTAGGTGATACATGTTTGATTCAATTATTTGTGAAAACTCCTCTATTTTTTGTTCATTATTTTTGTTGATATATTTCTAGTAGGATGTTGAGTGTTGCCTCTGATTGAACTGCTTTTTTCATATATTTATACCAAAATCAGAAATCAAAAAACTTGTTTTATGCTGCAGACACTTTTTAACATGTTTTTAAGTCTTGTGTGGTAGACATTTCAAGAAAACAAATCTTCAACACACTGTATGTTATCGAAAACATTTATTAACTTTTATCTACTGGTCTTTTTTGGTCCTATTTATAGCTTTTTTTGATAGATTTGTAGATAGTAAACTGTGTCTTCCCTAATGCTGGGTAATTTTTCAATTGTCTGATTCAGCTCCTGCTTAAACAGCACATCAGGGATTAAAAGTTTAAGGCTCACAATTTATGTTCACTCAATCTACAAACCGATGCTCGGATGCGACCCGGCTCCTCACACTGTACGTCGTCCAAACCAATGACTGAACGGTCCAAACACAACACTTGACTGTACCACAAAACATCTGGAAGTGGAAAATGCTCGTCGCTCATTCGAGAAAGCTAATCAAAAACAAACAAGCTGCCTTGGCAATTTGTGCAATTCTCTGTGAAGAAACTATTAAAAAGAAAAAGAAAAAATGTGCTTGGACAAGGAAATTGTTGAGAAGATGTGTTTGCGCATGTGCAGGATTAGATGCTGCGTTAAATTGGCTCGTAGCACTGTTTCAACAATGAGATGTCCTTACAACGAGCGAGCAGGTTGTCAAAGCGGTTGCATTTTCTTGCAATCAAACAATGGTGGGTTTAGAGCTTATGAGGTGTTACTCCCTGCTCATCAAATCAACACAGGTACACTGCACGAACCATGACATGATTCAGCAGATACTTGACAATACGCGCGACTGAAGCCTGCTTAAGTTGACAGGCTGTGGTAGGAGGGTACAGGTGACATGTAAACACACAAAATACTCACTGTTGAGTAAACAACATTAGTTAGTTAAATACAAGAGCAAACAATGTTTGATAACAAAGTTATCAAAAAAATAATAATTTCAGGTGAATTATAGCAAAAATATTTACTTTGAAGTCTTAGAGGTAGGATCGTCATGGTGGCACAGTGGGTTGCACAATCATTTCACAGCAGGAAGGTCACTGGTTCGAGACTTGGCTGGGCTGTGGAGTTTGCATGTAGGTTGCATGTTCTCCCGGTGTTCATGTGGGTTTACTCACGGTTCTCCAGTTTACCTGACAAGTCCAGACATCCAGTACAGGTTAAATGTCCGTTGTGTATGAGTGTAAGTGAGTTTGTGGATGTTTCTTCGTGAAGGGTTGCAGCTGGAAGGGCAAGATATGCTGCGTAACAGATATGATGGGTGAGGTGGCGGTTCATTCTGCTTTTGTGACAGCCACAATTAAAAGGACTAAGCCAACAAGAAGATGGGAATTGGGGATGCTTTGAATGCAATGGTAGGGGAAACATTGGCTTTATTACTATTTAGTAATACTATTTTTCTACATTGAAAATTTCTTTTGAAGAATGCTCTTCATATAAAAGGAGCTGCAGCCGTACAGAAATCAGATCCAAGAAAAGGTCTAAAAATGAGAGGTTAAATGACTAAAAACAAAATAATGGCGAGATTGTTCAATTACATTTTTGCTTTCGTCTGGAACAGCATTTGCATACAGAAAAAACCTGCACACTTAGTTAGTCACTTGTTGCTATACATATATTTCACAGATTAAGCCACGTAGATGTTTTTTATACTTTTTAGCCACGTAGCTTGATGGCTCAGTATTTGTTTGCTTTAATTGACAGAGTTAATTGTTACAGAGAGTCAGCTAAGGGTCTATCTTGAATCAAAGCATTATTAATACATAAAATAAAACATACTGTTAAGTCATGTAATTGCCAAATCCCACACCAACTCAATAGACCTTCCAATAAAACCAAAATCAATATGCACTAGAGGTCATAGCAGTCTTTGATTCAAATGGATTTAATGTTCTATTATTCAGATTGATGGAATGTTTTTAAACATTATAAATGTTCTTCACTGTGTGTTCCAGTGACCTCTGTTACTCTGGTGGAACTGGGCACTCTACCAAACGCTGCAATCCTCCTCCTCCTCAGTCGTGTCTTGTTCCTCACTGTCACCCTCTCCTATTATTACCATCTGGGACGGCGACCCAAGAAGATCTGAGAATATACAGAGAAGCTTTGAAGAGTGACCTGCACAAACATCAATTGGACCAGTCAGAGGGCCTTTTGTTTCCATTCAGCTTGTACAGAAAACATGGGACTTTCACATTTTGTTGACTAAATTGTGTACTTTTATTTCAGTGTTGCCCTTGTGTAAAGTGTTGGCGGTCCTTAACTCTTGTAGAATGATGGCTTAATAGTCGTAGCTATTGAATTGTAAGTCACGTGGGTGGGTAGAAGATGCTAAGGTGTGTGTTGTGTTCAGGTTTTTCAGTATTAGAGCAGTTTGAGAGTATCTGGTGCATCACTGGATGTCGAGTGCTTGACTTACAGCAAGTGACTTACTTCGTATCCTGCAAAACTTTGAAAGGCTTGAACATGCTGTTTTTAAAATTACTTTATTCCTAAGTTTAGTCTACTTTGATTATTATATTACTTGTGAAAAACGGTTTCCTCTCTGGAATTCTACAGTACATGGTTGTGTAGCACAAGAGCATGTTTTATGTTATTTACAGTTCACTGTAGCAGTTATCTCTAATAATGCCTTAACCCGCAAACGTTCCTGTCAGCACACTGCCAGCTGTTTGTGTTATTCTAAAGTTGTCTATTCCGTCTGTGTAGCAGTTTCAAGATGTTTTTTATTGGCAACTTGTGCTCATTTTGAGGGACTTTGATATTTCTTGATTCACTTGCATGTTTGTTATTTTCCTGTTGGAAATGAGACAAGCCATTTAGTATTTCTTTTCAGCTCTGATTAACTTTGATGGCTTACATCAGAGTGACCATTCCAACTCTTTATCTTATATTTGGGATGAGTTTGGAAGGAAAGAAACCAATTTTAAATGTGGCGATGATCCTCTTGTTGGTAGTTTTCAGATGGTAGAGGAAAAACCTGTCTATTTGCATACAGTATGTGGATAAGTGTGGGTTTCTTTTTTGTCTGGCTTTTGTATTAATAGAGTGAATTCAAGGTTACACTTTCTTTGCCAATGCTCTCATGTTGGCCCAAATTCAAATTATTGTTGTTTAAGTTGAACATAACAGAAAGTTGTTACAAGTATTTGAGCAGTTTCTGTATATGTGTATTTAATTCGCAGTCCAGTTTCAAAATCCATTGAATCTATTCCTTATGAGTGAAGCCATTTTAGCACAAAAGTGAACTTTGAAGTAATGAACTGGTTTTGAAGTTTGAACTGGGAAGTAATAAAAGAAGCTTGAGTTCTGTGATTGAGTAGTTCAAACTGAGAATTCTGGTTTCATCTTATGCGTTACCATTCCTTGAGAAGACTCGCTGAATTGGATCTAGACCCAACAGTTTGAATGGTTATTGGTCAGATTTCATTGTCTTAAGCTTTTAGTTTGAAATCGTCATTCTTAAATAATGAGCTGTTTTCATGGGGCGTCGATGTACACGAGAAGATGTTTAGGTTTGTTGAGGCTTGAGGTTCCAGCTCATTAAAGCGAGTCTTTCTTGTTGATACATGTGAAGTTCTAAAATTAGATTTGTTGCGAGAAGGCAGGGGTGTTGTGTTCCGTTCTTTTGATTTCTTTTCAAGGCAAGCTCCTACCTGATTGCCTAATGAGAATTGGGTTGCCATGCATTTAGAAATAAATGTCTCTTTAGCTGCTATGGCTTACTGCATCAAACAGTTGCAAACAAGCCTTTGAAGGGATCTCCATTTGCTTTTAATTGTTTGCGTAAATATTTCAGACAGATGTTATTGTTATGGATCTACATTATCTTTTTGAAATAAATAAACTGTACATTTATCACAACCGTCTCTCGAAATGTTTTTTTTCAGTAGTTGTCAAGATAAAACCTTTCTTCTAACCAAGATGTTTACTATATTATAAAATTACAAAAACATTTTTTTTACCCAGCATGAGCTTCCAATTGTAATTTTAACTTTGTTGTGATTTTTTTATCAAAAATATAAAAATTTGAAAGGTATTTGTGTAATTTCTACCACAATACTGGCATTTCCCCTGTAAATGTTTCGGTGAACTATTGTTTACGTGACATCAGAGCACATTCAGTACATGGAAGGAAATAACTGCTTCTTCTCCAACATATAAAGAAAAATCAGCAGAAATTTCACTTGATCAGTAAATAAAGTTAGAGTATAAAATTTCCTAACATGCTGTACATTAAAAACAATTGGGAATCTTAAAATGTCAGGTTGATATATATTGTTTTAAATGGACGAAATGCAAACTATTATTTTAAAGCTAATCAGTAAAGCAATAATTGTTTTCACTTATTTTTTTTAAAATTGATCATTACCACCACAATCATTACAGCTGTTTTGAGATGTGATGGAAAATTACAGCTTTTTATTTCAAGTCAGTAAAAATGTAAAATATTGAAAATAGTTGCCTTGTTACTCCAAACCGTTAGATGGCGCCGCCCCGAAAGATTTGGGTCCTGCTCCTGCGGTTCCTAGCAGTGCAGCCCCCGGCGGTGCATGCAGCTGAATGTAGTCGTTCTAGTGTGGTACTGTTGTGGGAAGTAAAGGGTTAACTTGAGTAAGCGCTCTGCTGCTGCTCGATCTGGTTGGTTTTGTTCTTAACTCACTCAATCGCACGACACCAAGTTCACTTCACTTCCAGCGTCTCAACGAATATTTGCGACTTGACTAAAAGGTAAGTTAATGTTGAATGGTTTTTACTTCATGCCAAACTCTGACGCTGAGGGTTGTGAAATGTTTGACTTTACAACAAAACTTCTTAGTTCTGTGTCTGTCTTTGGTAAAAACGTTGGCGTTTGGCCATTTAATGTCGTTGTCTTGTAAGTAAACAAAGTTAGGCTTAGTCTGTCTTTGTTGGATGCTTTTAAACGCGACTTAAGTTAACTCTCTTGACTAAACAGCAGGATCTTATTGGTTTGAAAGGTCTTCAGAAACTCAAAAAACAGCAAGGAAAACACCAATTGAGTTTGGTTCTGGAATCTTTGAGATAAAGGTAAATCATGTTTCAGTAAATGAAAATGAACATCATTATAAATCCATCAATGTAAAATGTTACTCTTTTAAGTTTAGTTTTGGTTCCTTTTTGTAGTTCGTAGCCTAGTTGTAAGGCGTCATAACAGGTTATGGTGTGTGTAATAATTTTGTCATGAACTTAACACAGTCAACCAGTTTTCATGATTGGTTAAAACCCCTTTTGAGTTTTCCACCATTTCATGTGGTATGAACATTTCACAGTTCTTTCTGAAATATTATCAAACTAAAACTTTGTCTTTAAATACAGAAGTACTTGGGTGTACAACAAGGCTGTGTTGTGTGCCTTAAGTGCAACTAGCCACTGGTTTAAACCCTCAAATATGTAAACTTGAGCCAAGAAACTTACTTTAGGTATCCAAACATTAAGAAAACGTTGAATTATGATATTTGCATCACTTTCACTCGAATATTTATAATCCAGGAAAAAAATCCCAGATATATAATAATCATCTGGGTAAGCTGCTTCAGGCGGTTGGGTTTGGAGTTTTGTTGCTATTTCTCACTGCTTGACATAGAATTGAATCTGAAAAAGGGGTTAATAAACACATTGTGGGAATTGGGTGCATGGGTCTTCCCTTCTGTCAGAAGGGTGACATCTGTTTATGATGAACGCACATATGTGGAATTGGGTCAGAATTGACTTTGAGCCCTGCTGTGGATGCTTCATCTCTGCCATTAAAGGTTGAGGTTGATGGCAGACCTACCATTGTGCTCTTGCACTGGAACAAACCCAAAGAAAGAGAGCAAGGGTACAGCTGTTGCTCTTCTTTTCCCTGACTGTATTGTTGTAAACTCCTCCAGCCAGCTAAAATGTGGTTGAAAATGCCAGCATGTGTTTGAGGTCTGCACTGCCATGGCAAACCCACAGCAGAAGCATAACAGGCGCTTGTAGGTGATCTGACTTTCTTAAAGTTTTTTTTTTTCTTCATAAAGAAAATGTACTATAAGTTAACGGTTCCTTTTTATAAACAAGTAAAAAAAGCAAAATATTTCACAGAAAAACTGCGGTTTTAAATTAAACAGGATGTTTGCACAGTCTGACGCACTCTGGGATGCCTGATGTCTCATGACTGAAAGAAAAGCATTAATGGTTATGTGCACATTAACAAGCAAATGGTTTAACATAAAATCTACTTGGTTTGTTACAAAATACAACTAAAAAGCCTCCCATTTTTTGGTTAGGTTGGTGAGCTAACCAGCTTTTCATGGGTGACTGATCATCAGTGTGGGGAATCGTTACAGGAGGCCCAATGCAGAAGTTCCTCTACCAATAAAAGGAGCTCCCTTTTTTCAAAACCAACACGTTCTCCTCAGTTATTATCTCACAAAATAGTAATGAATCCTTATATCCAATTTAAAGGCCCTTAAGGCCCCTACAAACTTATGCATTTTCTGTAAGCAGGGGCTGTTTGCACTGAATCTTTCATTGTAAGTACAAGAGTGCTAATGTGACCTTACACACCAACCAGAAAGCAAGCAGTATGTCAATGTGTCAGTTTTCAAGAAATGCAGAAAGTAATTTCTTTTTCATATAGTGTATCAACCTGCTATGATTGGTTCCCTTGTTCATGTGACTGAAGTTGCCTTGCTCAGCAATTGATGGCGCTAACGACAAATGCTCATTTGAGATGACAACCTGAGAAAACAAAGACAAGTTTGGTCATGTCCATGTTTGAGTGGAGCGATCAACCAGAATAGCTCAATTTGCGTAACCCCTTGCATAACCCCCTACTTTCCTGAATTTGTAATTCCTTGACTGACCTCTTGAGGCTGGTATCAGAAGTACGCACATTTCAATTGATCTATGTTAAAAAATATCATTTGTACACATCTAATGCTTGGTCACAAGAGGCTTTTTAAAAATTATTTTGATGTTTTTAAATGTTGGTTTTAATTTTGATGTTCATAACATTGAATTGAATTGTTTTATTATTATTTTCTTTAGATTGTATTCAAATATAAAGTTTTGCATAATTAAGAACTGTGCTACTCGAGTGAGAGCATCTTATCAAGCATAGAGGTTTTGTTCTTGTCATTTCTGATGAGCCAAATAATGTCTTTTGCAGTTTTTTTTAAAACTCTTTTAGAGTAATGCTTAGTCAAGGAGAAAGTCCCTGATTTACCCAAACCCAGAGCCTCATTTGCTTTTTGCTAAAACATATGGGTGACGTCACACACACTACGTCCATGTTAAGTACAGTCTATGGTCTGCATCTGCTAGTGAATAAATGGATCAGCAATCCATTTATGTTAAAGCAATGTTTATTAAAGTAAACAGAAAAAAAGCTATTTTCTGGTATTCTCACTTGGTGCAAGGAATGAAGCCTTTCTCTAAAGATGAACTCAAAGAAATTATGCTTGTTGTTTTGTTTTGGCTACGTTTAGGAATGAATCATATCTGGGACAGTTTGTGTTTTTCATTAATTTCTCTGTCCAATTGTGCACCATCTACTGTCAGAGAGAGAAGCACACCTCCTTCAAATCTCAATGTTTTTATAGCTAACACACGAAGGAAATACTTAGGTGTTTAAAGACCTTTAACCATAGCCAGTAAGTTCAGCAGAGAAACATCCCTCTTTAATTTCTTATTAGTAGAAGTTGTCTCTAAATGGTTAAAATAAACTAGAGTGTAGTGCTTAGTCATTGTGTTTGGGGTGATGCTTTTTTTAACCAACACTTCTTTTATCTTAGATTGATTTACAATAAAGGTGGAATAAAAATAAAGTTAAATAAAACATAATAGCAAAAAAGTTGAGCTGCTGAAAGTGGTTTAAGAAGCATGTTCATTCTAAAAGTTTAATGAAAAGTCACAGCTCTTTAAACTTAAAAGAGGGTTTTAACTCAGGTCTTTGTGTGAGCAATAAAAGTGTGGTTGACAGTCAGCCCTTTACACACAAGGAAATCCCATCAGACCGAGGTTGTGTTTGATGCTCTGATCTCTTGCATGATTTTCATGAATGTCTAACAAAGGAAAAGCTGTGTCACGGAATATTTGAAAGGACCACAGCACAAAAAGCAATGTAGAGACATTTAACTGACATTTTATAATACTGTCATAATAGGCAATAAACACAGTGACGCACACACAGTATGGAAAGAGTCCGCGTCGCCATAGTCGATAATAGTTTGCTTCTGGGATTGTAAATCTTTTGATGTGGCTGCTGAACACTGAAGACCCTACTTTTTTTAAACCCATCACTTGACCTTCCTCTCAGTGGAGGAGTAAAAGAAAAGATGCATGCACAACAGGGGCGAGAGAGGCTTGCCATAGGAAAGCCTTTAGTATATCAAAGATGGTGGCTGGGGCAAAATCATAGGGTTGTTTAAAAATAGTGTCTTATGTGACCCAGAGGGGTGTATTATATTTTGCTTTGGTTTGTAATTTGGATCTATAGGAACAGCCTTAATTACTGTGAAACTCAAGCAGTCTTAATTGGTAATGCTTGAACTGTCTTCAAAAGGGGGATTATTTCAACTCTAGATTGGGAGGAAGGAACTTCAAATGAGATGTGTTGGTTGGACCCTTGCCTTTTGCCCAGAATAGCACAAGATCATTTATCTTTAATGCCTTTAAATTGAAAAGTGTTAATATAGGCTTTAACAGCTTTATTGCAGGAAGATCTTTTACTTGTTTCAAAGGGGTTACAAACATGACATTTGTGGATATATAATTGTATGGCTCTTACACACTGTCAGAAAAAAAAACACGGTTAAACGAGATGTTTCTGTCAAATGGTTTTTATGTTGAGTTGGTAAATACGCTTGTGTGAGTCTGCTGCATTAAAATTCTAGGAGGATAACACCCCAGCACAGTTTAAATCTTCATGCAACACACCTAATCAAGCTCCTCTAGGGCTATGTTTAGGCTGTAGCCCAAAGTGACCCATATTCAAAAAAAATTTTGCCCATGTGCCCTTTATATGATATTTTCAGGACAGTCTGAACTGCTCAATTCCATTTATTTTATTTTATTTTTTTTTCAAATCTGACCAGCCAGGTCACATTTCTCCAACTTTTACGCCATCTTATGCTGACAGACATCGCATTTCTGGGTATGGATGGGAAGTTTCACATCAGTCATGACTGAAAAAGCAGTCAATTAAAGGAAAGTAAAGTAATAGAACTGATAAATATCTTCTCTTCGATATGATTTAATTGATTTGATAATGAACCTAAATAAAGCCACACGATCACCTTGAATCACATTCCTGTCCATGTTTTCTTTCGTTTACATCAAATTTTTTACGTGCATGTGCCTCACTGTGAGCATTTTTGGGTTCATACACTGAACAGATACAAGTCACATGTTGTGTGCATTGCGAATGAGCAAAAAAAATCGGATTTCATTAAAAAAAAGTTGTAATTTATCATTGCTCAAAACCTGCTGTCTTATCGTAACCTTTGCTAGTCCGAAGCTACTGTTGTGTCTTGAAACAGGATATGGAGTAAAAACAGTAGGGGCTTTGGTCCTCCAGACATTGAGAGCCTGGGTGTAGGTAGTCTATAGGTCCCAGCAGCTCTTCAGTATAGAGGAGTCGAATTTCTTTTTATTATTATGTTATACAATTTTTTAACATAAAAAAATAATTGTCATTTTACAGAAAGGCCATTTTAAATTTAAGAAAAAATGGAAAAAGACCTGACAATTTTCTACCAGTACTTGATGGCTGCACGTTTAGAAGAAAACTTGAATTTGCTATGGCTAATTCCTTCACTGATCTTTAATTTATTTTTTTGAACCAACTGCATAGCATATGCAAGGGACATACAATGGTTAGGCGGTCGTTATTTAATTATTTAATTTTAAAAGCATGACATGAATCCACCAGATGCACAGCTCTTCAACTGGTGATGAAATCTGTATTATTTAAGAGATCCGGGAGAATTTAGCCAATAGCTGAACACTGTTTTGATCGTATTGTGAGAGACATTTTAGCATAACACTTTAGCATAACATTACAGGACTGTCTATAAAGTGCTCACATGCAACAAACACGTTAGCGTTGATCGTTCACATTTTTTTAATATTGTACCTTATGCATGATTTTTAAATCCACTGTGAAAATATGAAACATGCTTTAACACAAAGCGTTATTCTGTAAACAGCAATGTCCATTTACTCCGATCTGACCCTTACCTTTTCCAGAGTAGGCTCCACTTATACTTGCTGGAGTTGCTGCAATAATGGATTTTTCCATTTCAGTGTGCATGGATGTCCATCTGAGCTACTTTTTTTAAATAACCAAGTCAAAAAACGATGGTCTCCAAAAGCTTACCCAAACCCCCACAAATTCGGCTAATGTTTGTTACTATGGTTACTAATGCTACACAAGGATATATAGAGGGAAAAAAACAACCTGGACTATCGTGTGCAGTTATTTAGACTTTTTGAGCACCTGCCAGTCAGTCAAAATTGAGTGTTAAGACCTACCAGGGTATAATTATATTTATTTAAATATTTAACCTGTCTCTCAAAGGTTGTGGAGATTTTTAAGAAGAACATACAAGACCATTTATTTGACCTTGGAAGAGTAGTATTTTGAAAAACAGAAATTCATTGCTTTTGAAACCAAGACCCCTAACCATGAAAGAACTGGGTTATTGACGGATGTAGCTCTGGTTCAAAAATAGCAGCTATAACATAATACTCATGACAACTGACAATGCAATAGTAAAAAAAAAATTTTCACAAATATTTTTAAAAATTGCAGCCTCGAACCTTATCTTTTTTTTTTGTTAAACAGTACTGTAAACTTGGTTGCTACTCCATTTTTAATTCTTAGTTTTCTTCTTTTAACCATACATTTCGATTCATATCAGTGATGGACAATTTTTCTGTCACAATTGGAGAATACATATGACACTAATATTCATACTACTAAAAAGTATAATGGCATGATTCTCTGATTCCATTCATATATTCTACATAATTTATAAATCATTTATAAAATATCCCTCAGCTGAAAGTTGGAAAAGCTGTTGCAACATGTTTGTTGGATGCAAGTTGTTTAATAACCTTAGATTCCTTTTGAAGGCAACTACATTTCCTCATACTCAGCGAAACATGCTATTCATAATTCCACTATTAATAAATTCCATGTATTTTTAATGATGAAACGGCTGATGATCAAAGATAAACACAATTCCTTTTTAATACAGTAGTTTTTATTCTAACTGTTGGCTGGCTCTGTTATTGTTTCTCAAATCTGGCTTTTGTAAATTAATAATATTTTAATTAAATTAGAGTGTTAAATAGCTGATAAAAAAGATTACTATTCTGCACAGAAAAGCTGTGGATGTATCCCTAGTGTACTTCTAAGAGATGATTCCAAGTAAACTTGGCTTTGTGTCTTCATGAAGCAAAAAAAATCAAATAACCAGTGATTTATACGTATACCCTCACCACAACATTGTGTGTGTCCAAAACTACTATGATTGGAAGAAAAAATATGTGAACATTCTACCTTTCTAATACAGTCTGGTAGGGTGGATAAGGAGATTGACTTGTGATCAGAAGGTTGCTGGTTCGATCCCCAGATCCTCAAAGTTGAAGGTGGTGAGTGATGAAACACTTGCTCTCCCATCTTCAACAACCACAGCTGTGGTGCCCTTGAGCAAGGCATTAGTTTCCTGATTTTGTCCGGGCGCCGCAGCCAAGGCTGCCCACTGCTCCAGGTGTGTGTTCACAGTGTGTTTTTTCACTGCTGTGTGTGTACACTGGGATGGGTTAAATGCAGAGCAAAAAAATCCAGGTAAATCTGAACATTTAAAATTCAGATTTTAAATGTGAAGTTACTCACCATTCTAAATTTCATTGTTAAATTTCTTGAGAACAGTTGACAGCACCATAAATAATTTAAATTTCATGCGAGAGAGATTTCACTGCTAATCACTGTTGATAATTAATATGTTCAGATTCTTGAACTATAATTGTTGAGAGTCGGTTTTAATGATGTTTCATTTCTCTCACAGAGCAGCAGTCATGGGGAAAGGATGTGTTGCTGCCACCAAGTACTTCCTGTTCTTGTTCAACCTCCTCTTCTTTGTAAGTTCACTCACTCCTCCACCTTTACTGTATGTTTCTGTGGGAGGGGAGTTTTGGCCTGCAGCAAAGCTCATTAGCTCTGGATTTCTCTGTAATTCATACTATTGCTTGATTATTTTCCTCATCTCTCTACCTCATATGCTACCTGTTTTATTGATTGTAAACTTCTCTTGTTCATTTTACATGTAGAGTTGATGAACTATAAATATATGACATGCATGCATTCAAACCAATAGTTCTAGTGTCAGTATGCAGCTTTATTAAGATTAAATTCAAGCATAAAACGTATGCCCTTACTGTTATATAATGGTATGAGAATTGCTTTTATTGCTTAGGCATTAGAATTAGATTTAATATAATTTTAACAGTTTTAAAAAAGGCAAGGAATTAAGGCTTTAGTTTGACATGAGGCCACAGGATATAACAGCTCTCTCTGTCACAGCTCTAGTATGATGTTTATTTAAAGTCTTCTGCTTTTCATTTGAGGGTTTTTTTATTGAGTAAAAAAGGAAATTTTATTTCAAAATCACATTTTACAGCATAACGATATTCTAAGTAACAGCCACAACTGCAAGCATAAATTCAAGCAAGACAGATATGACAAATAAATATTTTAAAACCCTTTGTAAATAAAGTGTCCAGTCTCAATTTAAAAATCACCACACTAGGGGCTACATGAATGTCTGATGACAGATCATTCCAAAGCCGAGGGGCAGATACAGCAAACGCTCTGTCACCACTCGACTTGCTTGGAACGAGAGACCACTGGAGTGGCATTATCAGTAGACCTTAAACCTAAACAGTAGTCCTTGATTGGACAGTAAATGGGAGTATGGAGATGTACCCAAGGGCTTGACCAGTCATGGCAGGATACACAAAAACATTTTTATAAGTGACTTAAAGTGCAGTGTGCAGAGAGGCCAACATTAGAGTGATGTGCCAACATCATCATAATGTTATAAAAGCATGAAAGACTTTTTAAATATCGACAAAAGACAAAATAGGCTTCAGTCTGGCAAAAATGCATAGTTGGCAAAACAGTTTTTGTGTACTGCATTTTTTGCTTTGCCTTTATAGTTTTAAGTCTAAACTGACCAATCTTCTAGAAACTGATTTACTGGGGCATTTCAAAATCTAACATTTTGATTTATGACTTTACTGATCAAATGTGAACTGTGTATGTGCAGTGAAACTGAAACAGACAAACTGCAAAATTAATCACCATTGTGTTGTATTGACCAAAACAATATTGTTTGGTGTTGGCCTTAATGGATTAAAGTTCTTTTTGGTGTTAAGAAGATATTACTAAATGGTTCTAAAATATAGCACGACACCTGTTTTGAAAACCTTTCAGAAATTTTATGCACACTCTGGCTTCTTTCTCTCCCCATTTTAAAGGAGAAAAGAAGGTTCCCTTTAGTAGTTGCTTCTACTAATAAAGTGAACTTTGTGGTTTTAGTGTTTAAATCAGCACACTATTTTCAGTCAGTGACGACTGGAAATCTTGGCAGCCAAGAAAAGCTTGTTACATAATGATGGAAACCAGATGCCAGATTAGCAGCAAAAGCTTGCACTGGAGGTTTTGAAAATAGATTTCCATAAAAAAAAAATTGAGTAGTTGAGTGAAATTTAGATGTGTGACATTCTTGCAGTTTTTAGATGTAATAACGTATATGAGTAATAAAGTAAATGAGTCACAGGGTATATATCTGAAAATGTTATGTCAAACTTTTGTAATAATTTCACCGAAATAATCAAAAGACAATTTTAAAAGAAAATTTGATACGTTACATTAAAAGAACTGCTACAAATAATTATCTGGAGACTAGTTAATGGATTAAAACCAGTAAAACATTAACTGTGGGAGAGATTTTATATATATATATAAATATATATATATATATATATATATATATATATATATATATATATATATATATTCATTCATTCATCTTCATGTCGGTGTTTTACGCAGCGGATGCCCTTCCAGCCGCAACCCATCGCTGGGAATATATACATACATATATATATATATATATATATATATATATATATATATATATATATATATATATATATATATATATATATATATATATATATATATATATATATATACTTTATAACAAAACTGTTGTGTGAAGATACTGGTTTGTTTTCTTTGTGATCCTTGAGCTTAAGGGTCAAAAGCTAATCAAAAGTGTGTGCGTACGGGTGTGTGTGTGTGTGTGTTTTCTTTTGAACCTGCTTTTTACTGGAGAGCTGGTGTTTTACTGCTTCCCTCTTTGCTGTAGTGTAGAGGAGAAACCACTATTGTACAAAGCACAGACGCCAGGCTTGAACAGCCTCGATTACCCCCTGACAAGAGGAAATGAAAGTCTCTGATCCAGTTCATTTAGATGAATCCTCAGACTCTAGCTCTTTAACAGCTTCTAGAGTAATGTTGCCCAAGGTTTCCTCTCAGAGGGCCAAACAGAATTATATTAGTGAGCTGGGAGCCAAACGTAACCTACAGAACCTACATAGACCTTTAAAAAGACAGCAGATTAACTAGTTCTGAACTAAAGGATATTTGCATGGAGTAGCTTAAGGAAAATCCTTTCAAAATGACTCGTATGTTTTCAACATATTTTACAAAGACGTATCGAATCAGAAAGTAATGTTATTCAAAGGTTTATAGAATTAACTCAAACACCCTGTTGGTACAGTTTTTACACACCGTAGCTTGATTAATAAACTTGATAAATAAAATTGATTATTGTCACAAGTCTACAGTTGTGGTTATATGCAAATAACGAGCAGACACTGCTGATGGTAAAGTTGCGAAAAATACAAATCTGTTGCTGTAAAGTTGTCGTACTAACCTACATTTTTGCAAGATGAAATAACTACTCAAATATATAAAATTAAAATGAATCAAGGCCAAATTCAAAGGAAAAGCAAGCAAGCAGGAAACACAAGGTGCAAGGCAAGTAAGGGATGGACAGTTGCTCACGACTGAGCTCTGTCCAAAGTCTTTATGAGGCTCTTTGAGCGAGATGGGAGAGATGGCAACTCGTTTAGCTGGGAGTACACTTTTTAATCAATCAATTAAAATGGTTTAATATATAGTGCTTTTTAGCAGTTGTTTCAAAGCAGCTTCACAAAGGCCTAATGTGGATTACGTTGAGTTAAATAGGAATTTCTATTAGATAATTCTATGGGTTAGAAATAGAACTACCATATAATGCTACCTTAGGAATTGAGTTCCATCTCAGATCAGATGTATAATTATCCCAGTGCTGTCAATAAGGGAACGTTAAATAGTATGAAAAGAGTGTTTAATTAAACTGACCATTAATCACTAATAAAAAGCCTGTATTAAACCAACTTTATGGCAAAATAAAGTGAAAATGTACTATATATTATTATCTATATTATTGTTATTATTAGGTTATATTTAATCAGAAATATTAATATGGTGTTTAAATTTAGAATCATATGAAGATGGCTATATACTATGAAAGAGATGTATAAAATGTGAGAGGTTTCACTCAAAACAGGTTTGAGGGTGCCATCACACTTTAGCACATACTGTACAAACATTCACAAGCTTATATGGGTTCATAATAAGAAGAGGTAACTCAAAACGAGATAATGTTTCATTGTTCTTATTTTTCATATTTTCTCTTTCTTTTGTGCTGTAGATTTTTGGAGCTGTGATTCTGGGCTTCGGACTCTGGGTCAGGCTGGATAGTCAGAGTTTCATCATGGTTTTACGTAAGTAGAAAAGAACCTCATTTCTGCTGTTTGTAATCATGTTCTTGAAAGTTATATCAGACTTGTTTTTAAAGCTGCCATTGGTCAGTAAAGAAGATAATGAAACGCATTTGAAACCCTTTATGGGTTAGATGAAAATGACAATAATTCAGAAGTATCTTTAAATGTACGTTTCTAATTGTGTAAAGCAACACTGGATTTGGCCTAGTGTCGGCTTTATCAGTTCATAGATCCTTCAAAATTTAATATGCATGGTTGTTGGGTTTTCTTCAGTAAGTTTAATTCCTTAAAGCCTGATGTTTTTTTTTGTATCTTTTAGTATTTTAGTTAAAGCGAGAGAGCATTGTTTTTTTCAGACACTTTTCTGCCTACACTCATCCATCCATCCGTCTATTATCTTGTCGGCTTTTTCCCTTTCGGGGTCGCCACAGCGGAATGATCAGCCAACTATTCTGGCATATGTTTTACGTAGCGGATGGCCTTTTAGCCGCAACCAATCGCTGGGAAACATTCACACACACTCGTTCACATTCATACTCTATGGACAATTGTTTTTTCTCAATTGATTTATATCACATGTCTTTGGGCTTGTGGGGGAAACCGGACCGGGCTACCAGGCGCTTGCCTGCGAACCCCTACCACAGGCTCGCCTCTGAGGTGGGGGCAATGGCACCACCATACAGGGCGACACAGCATGTCTTAGCGCTGTTTACTTCATGTTTTTTTTGTTTCTGATATGTTCAGTATTGTTTATTGGTGTTTTAACTTCTGTTTGTCAGATTATCAATCACTTTATGGTTTTACAGTAAAAATTTACCACAGAAGTTAATAAAAAAAAAGTACTTAAATAAGATTTACTGCATTGTAATGTATATATTCACCTATGTCTAAAGCTATCACCAATCCCTTTTACCAAGATGACAAAGGTTTAGAGAAATCACCTGTTCAGAATAATCTTGGGAAGATTTCTTTCATGCTAGTCACATCCTCATGTTTTCCACTGTATCTTCTCGCCTCATGTTTGTGTCCTTCAATGTCTCCAGATATCACAAGGCTATAGTCTGTTATCATGAACATTGTTTTTCTATTTTAATCTGTTCCTCTGAATATAGCCAGAATATCTTTAGGATATCCTCACACTTGGAGACCATCAACTCTGACCTTGCTTTTTGCTGACACAAGGGCCAGTTAGCTGCTGGTTTTCTGTGATGGTTGCAATCACACTGTGCTGCACAAGGAGTATATTTGTTGACTCTGTGAGGCTGTGGTTAAGGGCCCTGTTGAGCATGAAATTCAACGGAAGGTGTGCTCTCTGATTCTAGCTGTTTTTCCCTCCCTTCCTCCCAAGCTGTTTTTATAAACTTCCACAAGTCCAATGAATACAAAAGGGAGTCTTGGGAATTTGCTCATTATCCAGGTTGTTGTGATCTTATCCCTTTTGTTTTCTTTTAAAACGGTTGTTTCATTTGTGGATTGGAGTCATGAACACCCAAAACATGTCTCAGCATGAGATGGTGTTTGGTATCTCAAAGGCTAGGTCTTTAGGAGTCCTAACATGTAAATATTAAAGGGCCTCCCTACTCAAAATTGTGTTTTTTATCTTGTGTACTTTTTTTTATCTTAGTTTAATTGTATAATATGTCATTTAAGGTAGGCGTAAGTGATTTTTGTACAATCTACTTTTAAATAATACAACTTCTGAATCAAAATTCTGAAATGTCACAAAATTGGATGCAGACATATACGAATATAGTCACACCCACCTGTCACATAACTTTATTGATTGTTGTTGATTAACTTTATGCACCATGTTAGATTATTATATGTTAATGTAAAACAAAAAACATAACACATCTGTTTAACTTTTTTCAATATATAAAGTTATAAAACATAATATGAAATAAATACAAAAAAATTCTACAAACAAATTAAGTCCTAACGTAAAATAATCCAAAGACATCTAAAACTATGAAACTGAATATTTGAATGTAGTTTAATGCGCTAATCCCTGTTTGTGTAAGAACAGATCATAAACTCAAAAAAGCACGACAGATTTCTTATAAAAGGAAGCTAATAGTTGTGTGTCTTTTAAAGAGTGTAATTTTCTTTCCTATATTGCTTGGTACACTTCACAATATCAAAAATAATACAAAACACTGACGAGAACAGAACACTGAAAATACCTTCTAGAAAAAAATGTAAAAAGCAAGGAATGAAGAGATACGTTTTGAGCTTCGTTGTGTTTATATAGAGAGACTTGGAACAGTTGCACTCAAATAAATCTGATTTCACATTACACTAAACACAGGTGATAACTTCTGGCTGTTTTCACAACACATCCTGCCATTTTAATTCCTAAACCCTCTGGAGAAACCAATACTGGGTATTAACAAGGTTTCCTGTGGGTCTTAAAAAGTCTAATATTTAAAAGCCCAAATTTTAAGCCTTAAGTCTCAAAATGACTGTTCTATGTCTTAAATAAGTTTTCATATGTCTAATTTTTCTGATGTCCATGTAAAACTCATCTGATTTGTGTTTTTGGTTGTTGCAAGGAGTTGCCAGAGATTGATAAAATGCTCCTAAAACAAAAAATAATGCTAAAGTGATTTTAAGGGTTGCCAGATATTAACATAAGACTCATAAATGGTGAAAATGTAAATAAAAAAAAGAGATTATTAAGACAACATGCATAAATGACCAGAAACATAAAAGTTATTGTTGGGGTTGAACAGAGTTTGAAAAAATGCTCATTTATCTTTCGACTTTGAAAAATGTTTCATGTTTGTAAGAGTTTGAGAAAGCCTTTGTAAATGCTCAAAAACATGAAAGTGATGGTTAGGCTTTCAAATAATGTATTCAAAGCATAAGTTTAATTATGCAAAACCGTCTAAAGGGTCGTTTAAAAAGTTTTTCTTTATGAATGGGTAAGCCTGCAGAAATCCTGATAACAGATATACCGTCATTTCGTTATCTATTTTACAGAAAAGTTTTTTTACTTTTATGGTGGTACTTCCCCAAAAAAGAGTCTACTGTAGCCTATTGAGAACAGGAAGTAAACCACTATGTGTTCTGGTTTGATTAAACCATGTTCAGCTACATTACCTATTATTTTACTATACTGGCGTCCTGCTGGTGAGATGATTTGTTTTGGAAATGCAATGTGCATTTATTTATAGAGCTTATTTGTTTGCTTATTTACTTACTATAATTAAACATAATTATTTATACTCCTTTGCATCTTTTTATGGAATATTTTACTGAGTATCTCGTAGCACGAAAGAGGTTGGTGGCTGATTGTATAACACTCTTGCTTTCGGAATGTCTTTTACAGTGAAAAACCCTGGTTGAGTCTTTGAGACTTTATTTCTGCAGATGTACAGCAATGGGCTGTGTTTGCACTAATATCTTGAGAACATCACAGCAACACTGAGCAAACTCTGAGGCTGAGGTTGTGGAAACTTGCTGTCAACTCAGACAGATGTTCTTTACTTGATGGGAAGCAGATGTTTAAATATGTAACACAGAACCATCGCTGGAGTTTAGAGGCAGTCTGTTTTTCATTTAATGTTTTCAGTTTATGAACCAAAAGGGATGTCTGAAAACATGTGAGGATGCTTTTATTTTTAGGGTCTTGCAAGGACCTCTTAAATGACCTCTTAATGTTCGTTTAAAAGACTAGCATGAATTTTTTTCAATTATTTTCTACATTCTTTCAAATTAAATGGTGATTATATAAAGAGGTCATGAATTGAATGGTTTGCTTTGTGATGTTCTAAGAACCACTTATTACAGTAATTACAAATAATATTTATAACCAATTTAATTACAGTTACAAAACTGAGGGAACATAAGTATTGTCAAACTACACCAGTGAACTAACGTGCTGTGTGTTCTGGGCCAGTGAGAAAATAAACTAAACTAGAATTTAGGCAACAGGCATTAGATTATTAGACATTCTCGGTTATATCTCTTTCTTCAAAGCACTGAATGAGTGTTTGCCAGCCTGGATGTTTTTATGTGTTTCTGCTTGTAATGTGTTTCTAGTTGAGTCACACACTTTTATTGAGTCACACACTTTTATGAAGGACATTGTCAAGTACTGTATCAATAATGGTAATGGAATTTTTTTTTAATTGTGAAAATACATTATAAAAATAAATTGAACATTTGCAATGTTATTCCAGAGAATTATTTAGTGTACAGAACCAGCAGTTAACCTTTTGGTGTAAGACCTGGAGTCATGTCTGACGCATCATTCTTTTCTCAGTCTCTGATCCATCAAAACAAGCAGCCATGATTTCATCTCTGCTTTGTATGCATAACTCTAACATCTGCATTACTTCCATGCTGTAAAACTGGTTATACTGAAAGTAAAGCTGGAATGCTTTTGCTGGCTTATGTCAATTCAGAGTGTGCTCAAGGTGCAAATGAAACCTGCAAAAGGCATTTCTTTGTGTTGATATAAACATATTTTGTGGTTTGTTTCTACGTAGCATTAAAGCTCTCTGCATCTACAGGATACATTTACAGCTGCTCAATTCATTGGTGTTAAGTAAAATAATATACAGTTTTCTAAGCATGCACAGTGTTACTCGTTTCTGTCTTTTAATTTTTTTATTTGTATTTATTATATTTTGTATTTGTATATTTTAATACGTGTATTAATAATGCATCGGTCAGACAGAGTTAGACAGACCTTAAGTGCATTAGCACTCCTAATCCTGAAAAAATGAACTGTACTTATATAGAGGTGTTATCAATTACATCACCTGTGGTGGTCGGACCATGCAAATTCATGCCAGATATCACACGTTTAGCACATAAACTCTTGGGTAACTTGTGCCACCTGCTAGCTTTTTACTGCTTGCAGTATCAATAACCTTTAGGATAAAGAGCTGGTTGAAGATGGATTAAGACCCAAATATTTATTTAAACAAATGTTTAGTTATGTCACTCAATTGCCATAATAACCACACACTCACAATACATGAAGTAAATACCGACAGAAAAGCTCAAATCCACTACTGAGTGCTTTAAACACACGGAAAGAAATCAGAAAAGGGGCCATAAGAAACCGAATACTAAGAAGGACAAGGCAGGTGTAAAAGCTTATTAAAACAAACAAATCGAAAATCCAGCACAGTCAATTAATTCTAGACACATTGATCCATCATGTAATCCTATTAAGGCTACGTTCAGACTGTAGCCCAAGTGACCCAAATTTTTGCCCATATAAGCATGAATATGAACAGTTCAATTCCGATTTTTTTTTTGTAAAGTCTGACCCATGTTTCTTTCATGCGTGGTCTTGAATTTGATACATATCAGATTTTTTTGCAATGCGATCTCAGTCTTAACAGCTAGGTCCCATTTTTCTGGGTTTTGCATCATTGAGCCATTCTCACAGATACGAGTCACTGGAGAAGATGTTCTTGTTCTGAAATAGTTTCTGGAAAAGCTCAAAGATGCATTTTAAGCTTAATGATGTCAAGGTTGTTATCCGAGCAATTATAACTCCTCTTCCGGGAGTATACTGTAATTTGTGTTGTTTAATACTTATAAAGTTGACTCTAATCAGATATTTGGCAACATTTCAGTGTTTATGTTTGTGAGCAGTGCATTCTGGGGGACGTAGTTTCCATTTCTGTGCATGCGTGTCATATTGGAGCTTCATTTTGTTCTCACACAGAAGACGAATAACAGGCGCATGTTACATTTTTATGAACAAACTCACAAAAAATAATGTCTAATTTCACCAAAAAAGACCAAGTGACACAACAGTGGGGCCGACGAAGGGAGAGTACAGTGAAATACTACCATTGTACTTTACCTTTCAGAAGACACAAACAAAAATGAGCAGAGAACAAGCCTGCCTGGGCTCTCCCACCAACAACAGAGATTAATTCAGATTAAAGCCATCAAAAAACTGTCAATATATCGCAGTCTTTATAGACTATTCATAAAAAAAATTGCACATTTACAGGAACATGGTTAAAACCTTGAGATTCCTTAGTCTTGTTCATTTTGCCTAGTTCTGTAGTTCTTAATTAAATTTTAAAAGAGTAAAGTACCAACTCTGGAAGATGCCAAAGGGAGGTGAAAGTAATCAAGCATGATTGTTTATTGGGTTTATGGTATATTTTACTTCTCTGTTGTGTTTTGGTGGAAAGTTATTGCACTCAGGATGAAAAAAAACTATCGTCAAAGAAAACGGAATTTAAATACTTCTACTTAATTAAATACTAGTGTTCATCAATATATGTTTGGTGGTGAAATCAATAATAAGAGTCAGTTATTCTCACTCAAGCTCTTTTTCTAAGAAGGTAACAACATTTAGCCACAGAGCTGCAGGGTAAAATTACAGTTGAGAAACACTATACCACTTTCATTTTCACCACCACCACAACCAGCAGCAGCTTACTGTAACCTTACTGTTTCATTTTCTGACTCACTCCACCCACATCTATGTGGTGAATTAAAAATGTTTTATACTGTTTTAAATGTATTGGTTAATCACACTAATGACGGTTGAAATATTGTACATTACCACTTCTAAATATCTGTAGATCTGTCATGAAAAGGTTTTGAAGTTGGTTGCAATAGAGAGCGCCTAACGTTTCATTATTTGTGATCAAAACAGACGAATCATCTTCAACCCTGAAAGTTGGCGCCTACATCTTGATTGGGATCGGCTCTCTCTCCATGCTCATGGGCTTCCTGGGCTGCATTGGTGCCATTTATGAGATTCGCTGCCTGCTCGGACTGGTAAGTCTGAAATGCTGTAATGAATATTAGCAGTTGTAATATTCAAATATAGGCTTCAGGCAAAATCTAGCCTATGCTAAGTAGCCTTTGTAGGCATGTATTGATAGTCAACCAGTTGTACAGACCATAAAAATTGTATTATAATTCAACAGAAATTGTATATATATATATATATATATATATATATATATATATATATATATATATATATATATATATATATATATATATATATATATATATATATATATATATATATATATATATATACAGACCCAGCTCCCCAACCCATAATAAATAAATAGATTTTGTTCTGAAGTTGCTTTGAGCACTTTATCCTTTTGATTAAAGTCAATTTCCTGGATGCTCGTCATTAAAAGAGAAGAAGCTGGTTTTCGATACCCCCTGAGGTTTATGCTGCTGGATTTACTTAGCACTAGAAACAGAGATAAGCCAGTAGATTTAGATGTCACTGAGAGAATTGGGGGCCATATTACTATGGGTGGAGCTTAACGGTGGAGCAGGGCTCTTTGTTTAACTGACCTATTTAGTAAATACCACTGATCCTTTCTTTTTATTGTTTTCATATAAGCAAAGCACACATTCGTTTTGGTTCATCCAAATATTGAGTTAAAGAAGCTGTACACTACCTCTGGGATTTGTTGTTGACAGTTTAAATCCACAAAACAAAATGCTTGTAGTGCCTCTTGAGAATTTTTTTCAGCTCCAGCTGGTTGGTACAAGTTTATTTTGGTGCTTGCCCCTTTTGGACCAGCTGAACCCTGTTGAAGCATTTTTGAAAAGTTCAGACGGCACCTTTAATGAATTTTCTGTTCTGAAAGAAGTGGTTAAATAAGTCTGTAAAATTAAAAATGTGAGAATTTGGTACATATTTAATGAAGGCATTTCCTTTTTTCAGTACTTCACTTGTCTCCTCCTCATCCTCATCGGGCAGGTGACAGCCGCTGTGCTCATCTACATGCAGCGAGACTTGGTACGTTATTTTCAGAAGAGAAAACAGAAATTGTTTTTTTTTTTTCAAATACGTTTCTGTGGTTTAAGCAAGCTTAAAAATGATTAATACAAATAATATTTATATATATATATATATATATATATATATATATATATATATATATATATATATATATATATATATATATATATATATATATATATATATATATATATATATATATATATATATATATATATATATATATAGCCTAGTAAAAAGAGATGCTGGTAAGAGAGAGAAGTCCCTTCTACTTCACAATCCCATAGTGTTGAAGGGCTGCTGTTTGAGACATCATGCTTAGCACAGACATGCCTAGAGATTTAAAGCAAACACCCACTGGGAAAAACTCTCCCAAGTCAGTCTTTAAATAAACCTGTTTGAGCAGATCTTTTTGTGTCCGAGGAGACTGGTCAACAATTACCCACTTGCTACTTTTGTTTTTTAAAATGCATGTAAGGGAAACGAGTCCTTAACAAAATGTGATGGTAGTAGTAATAGAAAGCATACCATATAATTGTGATTTTTGTCCCCTGTTGCAATGTTGGAAGGTTCATACTTGGCATTTGAAGTCTCCAGCAACAGGTGAAAATAATTATAAAGAAATGAATTATTTTTTATGTGCATTTGAATTTACCTATTTTCCCAACATCTCCCAAATGATTGGTGGAGCAACTCTGTGTTCAAATCCCCATTTGATTCTAGTCTCTTACTGTAGCATTACATTATCTACCAATCACCAAAGATTAATGAAACACTATCCACAGATCAGGACACAGCTGTATTCTTCTGTCTTATGTCACAGCTCTTCCTTCAGTTTCCAATGATTAGCACAAGTCTTCCGATAGATAAGCACTCAAAATCATAACAGCGGCTTGTTTGACCACAGATGAGAGAGAATGGCTCACTTTAAAGCATCTTTACAACATGATTTGGACGGAATCTACAGGTTGAAGTTTTTGTTTCCCGGGGTACACCGGATGTACTATACGTCACTACAGACGTATTTGTTAATTTTTACATAAAAATTTCTATAACTTATACAGTATTTATTAATTTAACAAGCATCTCTATTTTATAACGTCAACAATACAATGCAGAATTAATGCTTGGAAACATTACTACAAATGGGATTCGAACCTCATCAGAAGACCACCAACTAAAAGAGAAAACTAATCCATTATCGCTCCTGTTTAATGACAAGACTATCCCAGAATACAACGCGAGTATGTTATTCAAAGTATGAATACTTATAAACATGAACATATGAACATAGTACCTAAATTTAAACATTTTAAATAGATATATACAGGTTTTTATAGTCACACAGATACACAAAGCATATTTAAAACATTAAAAGAAACATTTTAAAAAATCCATGATAGAGGTCCTTTAATCCACAAAATCACATTCCAGTTCAAATGGTTAAAACCATTGTTCAAAATGATGTCCAAGGTAATTATATATTATTTTTATTTTAGTGTACTCATGTAGATGTTTGAATTTATTCATATTTTTCCATTTTACAGTACTTCATACATTTAAGTTTTAAATGTGTATATGTTGCTGAGTTAATGGTCATTAATTGCTTGTGTTGAGGTCTTGAAGTCGAGTTTAGTTCGATACGTAGTAGCGTCACCCATGCATGTACCTTCTTTTTACAAAGAGACATAAGCTTCTCAGCTTTGTTGCGTGAGTAGATTCTAGACTTCCAGATCAGCACATGTAACCTTCCTGGAACATTTCAGTCTGTGTTTGGACTTGTTTACTTCTCCCCAAGCCTTGATTACTGAGCATGCATAAGTTGTAGAATAGTTTCCATCGATAAAACTGATAAACATATTTTCTTTGCCTCTTTTGATAATATTAATATTACTTACTTAATACTGTGACTATTTGTACAGACCATTTATTGTTTTATATATTTCATTAGTTTAATTTGGGACTGATGATTTCACAAGCTGTTTTTCTTTGGGATTAATTCAACTATTAAATTGTAGCTTGCGGTACTGGACAAACCTTACTTACATGCTTCATTGTGTTTGTTATTAAGCTGAAACAGGAGATGTCCACTATTGTGAACCAAATAATGGTGAACTATACCAGCTCAAACAGGTCGTCTGAGCAGGCCTGGGATTACATTCAGAGAACGGTGAGTCATTTGCTTATTTCCTTGAGGCAGTCTGTCATTCTCTTGCTCTAATATCTGTTCAAATGTTGAGTTTCAACGTTAAATTCTGTGCAATTTCAAGCCAATTGTTTCTCTTGCAGATGAAGTGTTGCGGTTGGAGTGGACACACCGACTGGAATGAGAATTTGGTGATAAAGAGTAAAAATGCAAGTTCTGCAAATTTCTACTCCTGTTCCTGTCGAAATGAGTCCATGAGTGGTTCCGACATTCAAGAGTCAGGATTGTGCCAGGCTTTGTACACTGAACTGCCCGTCTTCACTCAGGTGAGTACCCTTTGATTGATTGACTTTCTTTTGATGTACCATGTGATAGAGGTGTCTTTAACCAGCGTTAAGCCACATTCTCATCAGAAAGTTGTTTTTTATGATGGTGTTTTATGGTTTTTATGGATATCAAGAAAGTCTTTCAAGAATCTTTACATCCACTTCATGTTCACCTTGTTTGTGTGTATGCTCTGGTTTTTGTTTTTTTGTTTGTTCTTCGTATCTCTTTGATCTGGGATTTAACTCAGTTTGACTTAATTGTGCAGCGTGTTCTGTTGTTGTCTGCTGTATAATTTTATAATTATATACTTAATTTTATTTGTTTCATGCTGTTTAATTCATTAATTTTACTAATATTGTTTCAATATGTATTAGATATGTTCTAATTTAGGATTTTACTGTGAAGCACATCTAAACTCCAGTGTTAAAGTGCTGTACAAATAAAGTTGACTTTACTCACACTCTAAATTGTTTACACTTTCAACCTGTAAAATATGCTTGCTAATGACTAAAACCAATTTATTCAGAAGTCCATCTGTCCATCGCAATAAAATTACAATGAGCACCAGTTGTAGCCAAACACTTGCAGCAAAGTTTAGTTGTTGTTTTTTTTAACCCAGTCAAAGGCAAGCAATATAGGTTTCATCACTGCTGAATCTTTTTTAAAAAAGTAGTTCCAACAAACCATTGGACCACTGCAATCCATATTTCGCTTGGTGCCAGAGTTATCGAGTAGCATGGAGCACGGCAGGGATTTTCGGCACCGATTCGGTCATTTACCGTGCAAAATCTTCTTATAATTGCACCTCTAAAAACATTGAAAGTAACAAAATCAACAAAAATTAAGTTATGTATTTGAATGTTTTAGATCTATAGTAAAGCTCCATACAATTGATAAAATTGCAGGAAATCTCTTCCTACCAGAACATTTAACTGTGATCTCTCTGAACTTAGCATATATTAACAATGTAAGTATCTACAATATGAAGTAAAATCATGGCTACTTTTTTAAATAAGCAAGAATAAAAATGGTCATCAAATGCAAAGCTGCATCA
This sequence comes from Danionella dracula, assembly GCA_900490495.1. Classification (NCBI taxonomy): domain Eukaryota; kingdom Metazoa; phylum Chordata; class Actinopteri; order Cypriniformes; family Danionidae; genus Danionella; species Danionella dracula. The sequence continues at coordinate 9,551,220 of UELW01000178.1, forward strand.
TAACAACTTAAGTTTTTTTTAAATGAATGCTGTTCAAATACAGTGTTCTTAAACAAATTGACAGTAAACTTTTTCTTTGCTCTAGCTTTGCTTTGGCTTGTTTTGTTTTTATTTTCCTCTCCATGTTATGTTTGGAAAGCTTCTTCTGTTCGGGATCGTTTCTTAACCCTGATTCTTTTCCCTCCTTCATTTTTCCACTCTTCATTCTGGTTCTTTCTCTCCTCTCTGTGTATCCAGGGTTGTATATCAAGCCTGGAGGACTGGCTTCTAAGGAACTGTGGAGTTATTCTGGGAGTGTGTGTTGGAATAGCCGTGATTGAGGTAAAAAAGAAAAGAGTATGCCAATTTGGTGTGCGTTTTATCAGTCTTTTCTCATCTTTCCACAAATAATAAAAATGTGTGTTGAGAATAACCTCTTGATTTCGAGGAGCTATGCTTGTATGTGTGTTGGGCTTACTCTCCATTCTGCTTACTTCAGCTTTTAGGGATGATCCTGTCCATGTGCCTCTGCAAGAGTGTCCAGCAGGAGGATTACACCAAAGTCCCCAAATACTGAGAACAGCCCCCCCCAGTGTTGGACCAGCTCCTCCACAGCAACACAGCAACTGGAGCACAGCAGATCAGACTCCAAAACACACATTCTGACATCACGCTTTACAGCAAGTTTGTCTTTTTTTACTGGGTCAGTCTTTCTGTTGTTGGTGTAAAAAATATCCATTTACTTTTGAGTCAGTCAGTGATTGATGGCGGAAAAAAAAACATGCTTCAAAGATGTTTGTTTAGATGTATAGTTCCCGTTTCTGTTTGTGTCTTGGTATTTTATATATTTCTACTTTAACTTGTCAAAGTGTCATCCTGTTAACTTGTCCATTGGAACAACCACAAAAGCATGATGATTTTTTAATAATTTAATCTCCGAAACTTATGGAACTATAACACTGGAAAGCAATGTTTTATTATAGATTAACAGTTCAAAATATATGTAAAATATTTAATTTGTAAACCATTGGAGCCCGTTATTTTTTTTGTTTGTTTTTCTTGTTGCCACTAGAGGGTGCACTGATTATGTTCAAGTGGGAAAATTAGAGGCCAACAAACCTTAATAAACATCAGTTTGAGACATTATTTTGTTTGAATATAGGTTCATTATAAGAACAGTAAAGAATTGTTCATGGATAACACAATAACACATTAATCCCCACATAAACTTAGACACTAAGGGATTTTTTTATTTAGCTTTCGACAACTTGATTAACTGCGATTTTTTTTTTGTTTTGTTTTTGTTATTAATTAAACATGGTAGAAATGTAAAATACTATGACAACATTAGAAATGGAAATGACATTCAAACAAACATCTAAAGGTACTTTAACCCTTTTTATAATTTTATTTCACATTCCATTCCTTATTTGTTGTATGAGAACTGTTACATGTCAATTTTTATAACATTTTGCTTGATGCACAATCTGATTTTGCCAAGTTGTTGTCCTGAGATCATAATGTCCACTCGGGAACATTTCCACCAGCTTTTCATAAAACGTAAGCTTCTATGATCAAATAAAAGCTTAAAATCTCACCTTAACCAAAAGCTGCTGGTTGAACATGTTTTCTTTTTAATGATTAGCTAAAACTACAACATGCAAAGTAAGCACAGTGACCTGTTTGTTTCACATGATAATGTTTTACAATGCTAACTACATTAACATGTGTGCTAAGATAAAGTTGTTTTGGCTGTGATGAAAACATCCTTTTTTTTTATCAAAAAAAATTCACTAAAACTTAGTTAATTTATTACACCTAGGCCTTCATTCCAAATGGTAACAATCACAATTAATTTAGTTTTACTATTTAAAAAAGGTCAAATAATAATAATTAACATGAACTTGAAATATGCGCCCTTGGTGACCTTTTTTTTCGCAGAGCCGTTTCAATGAAGTTTTAAGTGAACTGGTTTAAATCACGGACTGTAATTGACTGATGGAAATGGGTCCGTGTGTGTGTTGCATTTAATTGATTAATTCTGATCAAAAATTAAAACTTTGGCTCAATGTTCTTGTTTTATGTGTAAAATTTCCTGTACTTTTGCTCTATATGCAATCCAAAAACAGAAAATGTATTTATTCATATTACGTGTAGCAGTCAAAATCTCATGATAATGAAAAATCGGTAAATTTTCCACAAGTAACTTGTGTTTGCAGTGTTGTTAAATGTTCATGAAACATTGAAGATAGCGCTCATACTTTAAATTAAGTAGAACGGTTCTCTAGTTTCAGCTCCACTCGGGTAATATCCGCTGTTTAAGCGCTCCAGAAATATTAAGCATTCCGAATGAGTTATATAGTTTATTATCATTTTGGATAAATCAAACTTGGATTATTTGTATAGTATTGATTTGGTAGAGAGCTGCGCTGTCAATTTCGAGCTCACTACCAACAGCTTGTCGTTCAGTGACATGCTGGAAGAGAATCTAATATCATACTCGTCTAACTTAAAGCACATTTACTCTGTTAAGATATTGATTGAAATGTGTGGATCCCTTGAGCGTGTAGTCACTGCAGATTGTTTCCATTTGGGACGTTCAACATCATAACTTGAAATAATAAATATGAAAATGACAAAAGCTGATTATTTAGAAAATTGGCCAACAAATATTTCTAATAAACATATATTGTGGTATTTTCAATATAGAGTCAAGTCAAATGAAGGCAATGTGGACAGACCGAAATGTTGCCTTGGATCTGTTGTGGAAAATTATGTTCTCAGGCCATAAATGAGAGGCAAAATCAGGACGTGTTTTCTTTGATGGCTGACTCTGAGCACTTTAGTTAATAGATACGTATGCTTTCAATATTTTTATAAAACTGAGTGGGGGGGAAACAACTTTTTTTTACATTTTATATTTGTCATCGCTTTGTATGATACACTTTGGTTGTGTTTAAATCTATTGTATTCTTACTTTAGACATTGGCAACTACATGCTAGTAAAAGCAGCACTTAGTCACTCAGTGGGGAGACAGGTGCATTGTGGGTAAAAATGACTGTGCTGGGTGAAACAGCTGTTCACATATGTTCAATGCACACAGCATATAGACATCCTGATGATGAGCTCCAGTCATTGGCCCAATTCAGCTCGACGCTGGTCTAAAAATGTCTAAATCTTTGTTTTTCTTCTCTAGAATGTTTTTGTGGTTTAGTATTTCCTCTTCATCAAAGCATTGGAAGAGCTCAAAGTTGGTAACCTTCAATAAACTTGTCTACTTCACCATTCTATTAGAAGATACTCAAAGTAGTTGTGAAACAAGGATGAGTTTTAGATGAAAACACAAAATACAGGCAAAGCTGTCAGTGTTTTAAAGTCTGTAGCTATTTTTTTTAGTGCTGAGTCTGTAAAAATAATAACCCTTGTCCAGACTCGCATGCTAGCATTTATTTGAGATCCTCGTTTCCTAACATTGAGTGAATTAAAGGGAATATCCTTGAACATCCTAAAGTTGAGCTTTTATAGCTGTTCAAAGAGAGAATTTTAAGGTTTCATTACATACCAACCTTGTTTAAAATACAATAAATAATTCTCAGCTTGTATTAGATTGGTTTTTAGAAAAAAAAGTTTGTATAGAAATTTGACTGTTGTCTTAGTTGGAGAACTGTCTTTGATTTATGTTCAAACTCATTTTGAAGGGATTTCTGATGGCTAGATCGCCTTCATCCAGATCATGTGATGGCACAACCCTGCTGCTGTGTTTTTAATACTTCTATATAGGGATGGGCGATAATTCCCTAATGATAACTGTCATGAAATTTTATTTAATGAAATATAATTTAATAGAGAAGTCAACAAAGAGCTCAAAAACTGTAAAGGGCACGAGTCTGTCATATGTAGAATAAACAACCTATTCCTCCTCTGGGACTGAAAACATATCAATCCCTGTAAACAGTTATGCCTGTAAAGACTTCCTCGTGTTGATTTGTTAACAAGTTAATCTGCTGGAAGAGCAAGACCGGTATCCTGCAGCTCTTTCTTCTGATTGGTTTAACTCGTTGCCAGACATCTCTCTTAGGTGATGGAGAAACTAGCGAATAGCCCCATTATTTAAATATACATCTAAATGTTTATTTAAAGACCAAACATTCTATTCTAAACATTCTCTTGAGCTCAGATACTGTTCTTTCACATCATGAAGATCCAGGAAACAAAACATCAGGAGAATATCGACAGGTATTGCTTAGAAAGAGAGTAATGTTCAGCTGTAAGTAGAAAAAGATTAATGTAATAAGTTCAATAAGTTTATATCTATCATTCTGAATGTGAAACTTAACAGCAATCAGTACATCTCAGTGACTGAATAAGCAATTGTATACTCTATGTTTGACATTTGTGCATTTTACAGGCTTTTTAAAAAAAAATGAAAATGGTCTGCAAATCTAAATTAAAAAGGAGCAAATACCTCTCAAGACGAAAAAATAATTGGCACTGATGATGTGTATTTTAATATCGTAGTTTTGGAGTATATGATAATGAAACCGATCATTTAAAAATGTTTAAACAGTAGGCCAATAAGTAGTTCAAAACCACAGTTAATACTCTGATTCGTTCAACTTTCGCTTCAGAACAAACTTCTCTTTTGTTTGTAACAATGTGATAATGCTATTGTTATGAAAAATGCTATACGCTCCTTAGACCGAGCCTATTCTTTTATGTTCTCAGTAGTAAGCATTTGTTTTTGGTCTATATATTTTGACTCATTTAAGCTTAATAGTGGACTTTACAATGGTATCTCATGTGTTCGTGTAGGGTAAGGGGAACTTTGTTTTCATGCTGAAAAATCTGAAAATATTTTTTTCGTTGGTTCTCAGGGGGATACTTTATACTTTTTAACCATATAGACCAGCCCTGTTTTTACACAAACACTTCGATTTCTGACCAGTAACAATTTTAATTTTCTCTCCCGACTGCAATCTTTTAGCGATGGTTATTGGGAGAATCAAATGAATGATTTCAAGATGCTTTAAGATGTTGTGGGAAATGTATTTAGCAATCATGGTTGTTTTCACATTTGAAAATGTACCAAATTGTTGGTTAATTGTCTTTCTGTTATATGATGAAGATGAAATGCTCTTTTCTTGGTTTCAAATGTAGGATTTTCTAAGTCATGTTATTTTAGTGAGTTTTACCAGCTTGAGTAGTGTAAACTTGTCTATTCTGTAGCTGGATTAAAATATAACTTTCACTGAATTTTCTTTGCCTTGTGGTTTATTATTGGACGGGACTTTTTTAAAGAGCAATGTAATCTCTACTATTAAAAGATGAACCAGACCTCTTCCTTCAGCCAATGAAAACCTTTTCCACACAGAGATGCCCTTTGATGGATTCAGGATCTTCATACAGTGGAGAATTCTGATTGAAAAGCTTTAACAAACTTCTAAAGGACTTGTGAAAGTACCACCTCCACTGTTTTGAGGGTGTTGAGCTCAAGGTTATTTAGACCGCACCAGACAGCCAGCTGCTCCACTTCCTCTCTGTAAACAGACTCCTCACCATCCTGGATGAGACCAATGATGGTGGTGTCGTCTGTAAACTTGAGGAGCTTTACAGTGGAGTTTTGCCAGGTCCAGTCATTGGTGTAGAGTAGGGGTTTCCAAACCTGGTCCTGGAGGGCCGGTGCCATGCACATTTTTGGTTCAATCATCATGCAACACACCTTTGGCACTAATTAGGGTCCTCTGATTGGCTAAAGCTAGAGTAGTATGCATACTATAGCAGGGTTGCAACTCAAATGTGCAGGGCTGTGGGCCTCGAAGCCCAGGTTTGGGGAATCCAGGCATAGAGGGTCGCCACAGCGGAATGAACCACCAACTCTTCTGGCAGATGTTTTATGCAGCGGATGCCCTTCCACCTGCAACCCATTACTGGGAAACTTCTAAATATATATATATATATATATATATATATATATATATATATATATATATATATATATATATATATATTTTTTTTTTTTTTTTTTTTTTTTTCCTTTTTTTTCTTTTTTTTATCAATATCACTGTATCACTATCAGAGAACATGTATCACAATGTAAACAAGGAAAAATTGAGCTTGCTCAAAACTAGTGACATAAAATGTTTGAGTAATGAGGGTTTTCATTTTAACTATGCATATCAATAGTTTTTTTTTTAAGTTGATTAAACTTATAATAATAGACTTGTTTTAATTGTAAATACAGACTAGCCTGACTTGTTTTCTTTGATAGCATTAAAATAGTTGAATTTCATAAATTGTAATAGTAGCTATCCAAACTTTTATTGTAATGAAAGTTTACTTCTAACAGAATAAGTGAGGCACTGCCAGGTAGAAATAATCAGATGGCAACCTTATAAATGCTGATGAATCTAGAGAATCTGAAAGAAGCGATAGAAACAAATTTACCACTTTTGTATCAGGCTTATATTCTCTAAATAAACCTTTGATTAAAATGAAGTGAAAGTGAGCTTGTTTCTGTTTTTTAGTAAATGTTAATGGGGTAACAGCCAGATGTTTTCCCCTTGAAAATCAGATGTACTATTCCAAGAGAAATCACACACAGTAGGGCACAGTTGTTTCGATTGTAAAAAGCCTTATATAGATGTCATTTTGGTATAAAACGTGGAAAAACAATGTTTGGCAATGAATGTCATTTTCATATAGGTTTAAAGACATGGAAAGAAATAGGAAAGGCTAATGTAATCCTCTCATTTCCAGTTTGGATTTTCCCAGCACCTCTCAAGCTGTAACTAAACTGTTAGGGCTGTAGCTATCCAATATTTTATCGGGTATTCTACTAAAAATGTTATCAATTAACAAAGTAATCAGAAAAAAAAACACATGTGACTTTATGCACCACCTTTCGGACCTGTTCGCCCATAGACTTACAAATGTAGAAGGCACTGAAACTTTGTTCATTATTATTACCATTACTACATAAAAAACATATGAAATTAATTTTAAATGAAGCGGAACCATTTGTGTAGGTTACCAATAACCTGCCTTTGTAAAAGTTAGAGTCAAGGTGTCCTAGAAAATACGTTTATAAAGTGGAATGTGCTGTTCTGGAGCACAAGTTAAAGGAGAAACCCGTGTGGAACAACAGTGTATTACCTTTAACTTTCGTTTCAGAACAGCAATTTCCACTTTATAATTGTAGTTTGTCCTGTTCATGTCATAGTCTTTTACCAACAGTCCTCACTCTTCCTATAGTAACGCTGTAATACGAATGCTAAGAAAGTCATATTTCACAACAATCTTTTCAATGTAACGGTTCAGGAGAATGCCAATTTGAAGCTCCTGGGTTCCTTTTAATGTGAAAATATAGAAAAAAAGGAGACTTTAACAATCAATTTATGCACTGCGTTTTCTGAATGACGCAGCCACAGTCATCTATCTTCAGGATATTTTGACTCTCGGTTTCAGTCCAGCAGAGCTCCATAAATGGCGGTCGGTGTAAAAATAACCATAATAACTGTACAGTTAAAACGCTCGCTACAAGACTCCAAGTTGAGCAAACCTGTGAACTATTAGTGAAGTGTGATCATCTAATAATTGTAACCAAACCTTGCGGAAGGATACATACATGCATACCATCATCGTTAACATGTCAGCCAATCAGAATCCAGGGTTCAGAAAGACCACTGGATTAAAGGAAGGAGGCGGAGGATTTTGCCTTGATCATTTTTTGTAATCGAGGTATTCCAGTAACTTCATGAATCGTTCCAACCCTATACACTATACTCAAACTCTTAATTATTTAATGTTGTGGTGATGTATCAAATATAAGATATTGTAAATTATATCAATGACTTTTGGTAGAGGCTGTATTTTCAGGGACAAAACCAGATGTTGGGGCCTGACAGCAGTTCGGTGTCCACACTGATCATGATTAGGGTCTCTTTTTGAGGTGCATCAGGAGGATTTGGACTAAGTATGATAGGTGGAACCGATTATCATTTTGAAGTTCTCTGGAACAAGTTTTCTTCTCTCTTTTTGTATCCTGAAACCAACACAAAAATGTACATGTGTCTAAATGTATTTCTTTTAAAACAGATCTAAGCCCACGGGTTTAGCTTTATGAAAGGACAACGTTCAATACTTTGACCTAAAGGAACTCACAGGTGATTCCCTCGAGCCTCCAATCTGCGGGTTATTATAGAGGCATTGGTGAAGGGGTCCTCGATACTCTACTGGTCAGGACCGGTTGGTGCTTTAATCTCCACCCAGTCTTTCAATTCTCCATTCTAAGTCAGTTGATCAACTGATTGGCTGGAATTCATCGTGGGCTGAACTGTTACCAAATTCATCTTAGTCTTCTTTAGAAGCTCACTTTTTGAGAATATGAAATTGTGCTGCAGAGACGCTGTGATCTGAAGAACAGGAGAAGGACAGATGCATCTTAACCACAAGCGTTGAAAGTAATGTATAATTACAAAGCTGTTGTTTCCAGTAACCATGTTACATATATTCAAGTGAGGTAAAGCACTATTCTCATTGGATGTTTCTTTTAGCTGCCAAAAGACTTGCAGACTAAAAAAAAAAACAGTGGTTAGGCTATAGAGGGTTTCGTGCCCAATCAACTACAGCAGGGAACAGTTGTGTCTGGAGAGGTTTATTTTCCTTATATAGGTTTTATCATTAGTGTTTAAAATGGGATATTTTAAGCTATGACAGCAAGGGAAAAGCAAACTAAGTCAGCTAGGGAAAAACATTTCAAACAAAAATACTAATAAATGAGAAATTGAAGTTGCTAAAATAGCATTTACATTCACCTTTAGAAGTGCCTGTTTCAGCTTTGCAAAGTCAGTTGAGAGTATATTCTCCTTTGTTTCTATTGCATTAGCGCCATCTGCTGGACTGAGAGGCGATCTCACTTCCTATAATTCCTCTGTTGAAGCTCATGTTTGCCTCTTGGATTGTAAAACCTGGGACTAGAGGAGTTTTCATCAGATAAAACATCCTTAAGTGCTGGTCTATGACAAATGTGTGATACCAGAAAGGCCAGAAGCTAAGAATTTAGTGGTTGAGATTGTCAGTGTCACCATTTTTGATTGACATACTGCTGACTGAACTGAACTGGCATGTACAGGTCATTTCACCCCTCCATTTAATATTGATAAACCAGCCTATGTTTAATATCTAAACTAAAGCTAAGACCACATTAGCTATGTCCCAATTCAAGTTCTGCATCCTTCCGAGCGCACAGCCTACACTCTTAAAAATGGCGGTTGAGCATGGGGTCATTTTCTTGGGTTGTTTTTTCAGAGTTTGGCATCTTTAACCCACTCGCAGGGTTATTTTTAACCCAACCTCTGGGTTGGGTTTCAAAAACCATCAAAGGAAGGGTCCTGTAATCACATGTCTTTCATCAGTTACTACAGTCCGTGAGTTTATAACCGTTTTGACTAAGCCATTAAGCTTACATTCATTCTATTTTTTTCTGACTGTGGTGTAAGAAAATTGTGGCGCACTAGCTTCCAGTATGAAACGAGGTTTGATCCTCTTAATACCCAAGCCAGGTAAAGACTCTCAGAAAAGCAATCACCTTAGGCCAATTACCCTCCTTAATTCTGATTATAAAATTTTGCCTCACATTTTCCCTAATAGATTAAAAAAAGGAACTAGACCAAATCATAAGTAGCTCTGTCAGATTTTATGAAGGGTATATCCATAGATAACAACATTGGGTTAGTTTTATATATATTCGGTTATTGTGAATAGATTGAAGACGAAGGTTACATTTTATTTTTGGATTTTAGAAAAGCATTTGACATAATTGAACATCATTTTATATTTGATTCTCTCGGTAAGATTGGCTTTGGAGATAAATTCATATCTTGCATTAAAATTCTATATAAAGACATTTTTAGTTCTAATTCACTGCCACACGGGACAGTGTGGGACAGTACTCCAAGATTTAACATCTCTCGAGAAACTAGGCAAGGCTGTCCCATCTCCCTTTCCTATTCATCTTGGCTGTAGAGAAGCTCACCATTTCAAATTCAAATTTTATTTGTCACATCCATATACATACATGATATGACATGCAGTGAAACTTTTTTATGACTGCAGCAAAAAAGTATAAATAGTATGTAAAAGAGAAAAGTAAGAGAAATATTTACATTAACATATATATAAAGATAGAATACAAAATAAGATTAGGTAGAATAGAATAAAATAAAATATAAACTAAAAAATAAGACATAAAAAATAAGATATGACAGTAAAAAATGGAATATGAGAGTATGTACAGAGTATACAGCAATGTCAGTGTTAAAGTGTCAAAGTGTCTATGTGCTGTGAAGTGTATGAAACATTTTGATTAATAAGGCCGATAGCTTTGAGAAACTTAAGGCGTTTGAGAAAGAAATTTCAATTAGCCAACTGGCGGACGACACATCTCTTTCTGATAGATAAGAATCAAATTAGTGAAGCTGTTAAAACAATCGAGCTTTTCTCAACTGCACCTCAACATAAATAAATGTGAGATTTTCAGCATTCATAATAGGAATAATAATACTTTAGATTCTATATGCAATATCCCTGTAAAGAAGTGTCACCAAAAGATAAAACTCATAACATTCAGGAAAACTTTGCAAACAAATTTCTAAAAGCCAAATTGATGCTTAACAGTTGGTTACAACTCTATTTTTGGAAGAATTTTTCTGACTAAAATGGATTTTCTTTCGAGATTTGTCTATTCAGTCTCACCCTCAGCCATCCCTCTTCAGTTACTTAAGGAATATAACAAAACTATCTTTAACTTTATTTTGAAAAACAAAACACTACGTTAACAAAAACGACATGGTTCGCAGTTATGAAGAAGGAGGTTTGAATGTTATTTATTTGGAATTGATGAATAGTGTCCTAAAAATTCAATGGCTACGATTCTTCCTTAATGACACAAATAGTTTAGATTTTACAATTGCATCCTCAATATTTGATCAAGTAGGAGGCATTGAATATTTTATTAGATGTGATTATGAAATTTCCAAACTTCCTCTCAAGAGATCTTCTTTTCATCAGCAGGTTTTAATGTGCAGCAAACTAGCTTTCCCTCACTACTTCAGTCCTCACAAAACTTGCATTTGGAATAATATTTTTATTTTACATCACAAGAAGTCTCTTTTCTCTAAAAATTGGTTTGAGCACAATATTATCTCTTTGATGGATATGACTGTTTGATATTATGATGACTTTTGTTTGAAATTTCATCCTAAAAGTCATCCTAAAAAAATGTCACTGTTACAAATGCTATTCCCAAAAGCTTGTTAGTAACTCTGAAAGAAGTCCTCTCTCACTCCTCTGTGCCCTTTTCCCTTCCATCCCTGTTGTTGGATTCCTTCTCAATCAGAGACAGAAAATGCACAAACTGGATCATAAGAAAGGTTGTTATTCAAAAACTACGTTCTTATAGAACCAGACGACACTTTGTCTTTCAAGACTTTGATTCTACACAACTAAAAGGGATACGAGTAAACTATATTTCCTTTCCAACCCCTCCTAAAGTGAAATAACTGAATTTTAAAATGATGAATGGCATATATCCATCAAAAGTGTTTCTAAGATTGAAATTTAATTTTGAGGATAACATTTGTCAATTCTGCAAGTCTGATATTGAAACTACTGAACATGTCTTCTTCAGTTGTACCTGCTGAAGTCATTTTTGGACTCTAATGCATAACACACTTTCATTGATAAATATTGACATTGAATGCAGTACCTTTAAACACATTCAATTTGGAGTGCTGAGAAAAGACTGAATTCAACACTTATTTGTGAACAATCTTATCCTATTTGCTAAATTCTTTCTACAACTTTCTGAAAGACTTCTGTGATTTGTGGTAACCCCCTGCAAAACTGGTGCCTGAATTGTATTTATCTTCTCTCTTTCTTTCTTTCTTTCTTACATTTACATGTTTGCACTACTCTATTATACTGTATTTTACATTATACACTGTAATATTGTTATTTTGGTATTGCTTTTGTTATGTAATACCTGATATTTCAATTAAAAAAAAAAAGAAAAAGAGCTGCAGCGTCACAGCAATACGAACTTTGGCGCTCTTTAACACTTTATATGCTCTCGATTCCTAGCCTTTAGCTCTCGGTTTTTGTTTTAGTGCTCTCGATTCCTGATCCTGTGCTCGATTTATTATTGGGAGCTAGGTGGCGCCATAGTAGCGGCCTTAAGATGCACCGCTGAGTGCCAGCCAGGTCTGTGAAGTGTACCTGTGGCTGGAGCTGCTGGATAAACGCTGGAGCATCATAAGAAATAAATGTATGTTTCATCACTACACGGGCTAATGGACATCACTGACATTATGAATTAATTCGTGTTGCGCTGCTGTAACGAACCTTTATTGGATGAAAAATCGAATCGAATGAAGCTCATAATGGGCGGAGCCGGTGCTCGAGATCGCTTCCTCAGAGGCGGGACATGATCTTAGGGAAGGCGTCTGATTGGCCGAAAGTTGACAAAAAAATATGGCCGTTATGGTGGCGCAGTGGGTAGCACGGTCCTCTCACAGCAAAAAGGACGCTGGTTCGAGCCTCGTGTGTGGAGTTTGCATTTTCTCCCCGTGATCACGTGGGTTTACCCCGGGTGATCCGGTTTCCTCACAAGTCCAATTGACCTGGTGCATTACTACCACCAGCTGGATCTGTAGTTTGGACTACGAAATGAACGAAGGAAAAGTTTTTTTTTTTTGGTAATATTAACACATTCTTTAAATAACCATTTTATGTTTTATTTTTATGTCTCTTAGGAATTTTAAGATGTCTGCGTAAGCTCTTTCATTTCTTAATATAAATATATATATATATTTAATAAATATATATTTTAATTGATCTATTTCTTTACTCAGCCGGTGTCTTTCCTTTGTATATGCTTTGCATTGTATTAAAACATGCTCTATTGTTTCATTTTGGTTACAATTTTCACATTTCCCTGTTGGGCAATTTTCTATTTTGTACCGCGTGTAGTTTAATGCATCTTGTTATTGTTTAAAGCATATCATTATCTTGTTATTGTTCTTTCAGCTATCTTTTTAAAATAATTTTCCTTGCTGTTTTTCTGAATTTTTTCTTAGTGTCTTCCTGTCTTTTACTTTCTTTACTGCTTGTTTTACAACTGCAACAGCTTCCTCATATTCCCATCAATACATCATCTCATCAAAATGTGAGCAGGTTTCCAAACAAAAGTGACTGTTATTTCGTTCTTTTCCAATTTCGTTATTTCTTCTTCAGTCTCATTTACAATTTATTGTCTTGTATTTGATTTCCTTGAATCTAAGCTTGTAAGTGATACTCAACTATCGGAAAAAATTATGGCTTGTTTAATATTATTTTCCTTTGTCTATGTTATAGTTATTTTTATTGCTGTCAGTTCTGCAGCGAAGACTCTGAGGTGATCAGTTAATCTTTTTTGTTTATTATGATTTGATTTCCTGGTATGAGCACAGCAGCTCCTGTTCTACCTGTAGCTTGATCTTTACAGCCATTTAATAGATTTGAACTTTACTTTGATAGTTGTCCTTTATAAACTTGTTTACCGTAGCTATTTGTTGTGTCATTGACCAGTTTTATCAGTCCTATTAGATTTAATTTTGCTATTGCTTGGCTAACTTTCCAGGGAGTTGTTTCTTTTCCTTGCATTGTTTTACTAAAGATACATTTATCAATTTCCATTTTTTTCTGCAGTAATATTTCCTACCCATCTTATTTTATACAAATTAATTTTCTCATGTACCCAGTAATAAGTCATAGTGTTCATTTTTCTGAGTCTAACTGGGAGTTCTGCTGGCTTTATCTGAATGGCTGCTGTGATGACATGATTGCACCACATTTTATTCTGAGGACTTTTATTTGTTGAGTTTCAAATTTTCTTTGGTGTGTTTCAGCTGCTGAAATGCAAGTAAATAGTCTGTACTCTAGTTGTGGTCTCAAAATACTTTGATAATATACTTTGAAATTCTGGTGCATTTTTACTTCCTCTCCAGTCTCCTTCTACCTTTCATCTAATATTACGCCTAAAAATTGTATTTATTTGGCTTGCTCTAATAGCTTTAGGTTTATAATTTTATGTCTTTTGGCAAAGCCTTTTACTTGTGTTTTTGTTTCTGATCACATAAATCCTCACTCATTTGTCAAATTATCAATGATTGTTTATTGGATTTTGTATTTTTAATTTTTATTTATCATGGTGTTAAAAGTGTCGGGCTACAGACTCTTTCTTGTGGTGTTCCATTTTCTACCTCATATATTTTTTTATAGCTCTTCCTCTACTTTTACTCAAATTGTTCTGTTTTGTTTTGTAAAAAAAATATTCTGTCGATGTTATTCTTTTACCTTGTAATTCTATTTGCTTTCGTTTTATTAATAGTCCCTCTTTCCATATTGTATACTTTTTCTATATCAAAGAATATCACTTCTACTACTTCTCTGGTTGTTTGAGGTTTTCTTATCTCTGACTAAGTATGCTATACAGCCTCTTGTACTTCTTCCTTTTCTAAAAAAACTTTTCCATATGCTAATCTTCTATTTCTCTCGATACAATTACAGTCAGTTTTTTATTATTTTTTCAACCACTTTTCCTGAATCGATTGGCCTGTAACTTTTTGATTATTAGAATTTTTTTCCCCATTTTTTGTAATGGAATGTTTCCAGGCTTTTGGCATTTTGCCTGTATTCCAATTTATTTTTTGCATGCTGCCCAATGCACATGCTTACTCTTAAAGGCAACCGCACATAAAACTATCTTTGATGTTTTCTTCATGGGGAGATTTTGAACCTATGGCCATGAGCTCTGGGTCATGACCAAAAAATAAGATCTGAGATTCAAGTGACCGAAATGAGCTTCCTCTGCAGGTGGATGGGGTGCTCTCTTAGAGAGGGTGAGGAGCTCTGTCACTCGGGAAGACCTAGGAATGGAGTCGCTGCTCCTCCACATCGAGAGGAGCCAGTTGAAGTGGCTCAGTACTTGGAAGGTGTTTAGACATGTCCTGCCTGGGGAAGACCCAGGACTTGATGGAGAGATTATGTCTGATTGGCCTAGGAGCGTCTTGATATCCCCGCGGTAGAGCTGAAGGAAGTGCCCTCGGTGGACATTCATATGTTTAACAAAACTGCATGTAAAGCATACATTTTATAGGCTTGACTACTGAAGTAAAACAATTAGCTACAATGTGTTTTGGTAATGGATTTTTGTTATTAGTGTTTTGTTAATGAAAAACAGACCAAATTAATCATTGTAAACCAGTGCCTAAGTAATCATCGAACATGCAACTGTACATCTTGTAAATACACACGGTGTATCTCCTTGGCGTAACTGCTAAGGTCTTTTTGGCCTCAGTCCAGCTCTGCATGGAGACAGCATGCATGACGTTTTGTATGAACATTAAAGCAGGCTAAAAATGTGCATAGAGTGTTCATGAAGCCTGGCTTTCAGAGAGTTCATGAAGTTCAAAACTATTAATCTAAATAAAAAACAGGGTAGCTCCAAAGTTGGGCAGTGACGTTTGAGACTTTTCGATGCTCCCTGGTGCCATCAAACAGCAAGGAGCGCTAATACATTTCTATTTTAAAAAACATTTAGATTTCTTGGAAGACTGAACCATCTTGTTTCCACAACAAGAGTGGACTTAAATTTAAGTTGAAAAAGGATTTATTACCTCAAGGAAGTTATTTTGTATGTTTTTACGAAACTTGTGTTTATTTTCTTTATAGTAAAGCCAGCCCATTCATTCATTCTTTGCATAGTCTGGTCTTTATTTGACATTGCACCCATCTCCTAATCTTAATCTAGAGACTCTGGTGCATGTTAGAACGTTTGTTTATTAGGGTTTTTTCCCAGACATAATAACTAAGACAGGTGTTACACTTGCCTGCCACCCTCGGTTTCCAAGTGCCACTCTGGAATCTTTTGTTTCTGCCACAACACAAAGCGTCCTATGCTGATTAATTAAAGTTCTCTGTGAACTTTTTTTGTGTAAATAAAATTTATCATTTCATCTGCTCTTGACTGTGTTTTACTTTTAAATCTACTTGTGTTCTTAATCATAACAGATTATTTCTGATAACAGATATCGTCATGGGGGTATTTTTATGTAGTCATGCACAGTTTAAATTGGTTTCAGAATCAGGGATAAAAGCTTCCCAACCAAACTATTTGAGGTAAAGAATGTTTTTTATCAATAAATATCCTTGAAAAGAGTTCATTTGGAGGCTCTGTTTTAACTTCCCATGAACAGTCATAATACGAGCGAGCTTTCGATGTCACAAGTTGTTTTTACAGACTTACAATTCTTGAGTTGTCTATCTGGAGAAGAAATGGGATGGATGCGCTCTGCTAACAGAAGAGTGCCACATAGACTCGAAATCTCTGCATTGAAAAAATCCAAATCACTCTGATGAGATCCAACAGAGCAGCTGAGATCTGGTTCATTTTCCTGCTTTTCTGTCAAATATTTCCCTCTGTAGTCTGAATAAACCATGATAAAAACACTGTAACAAGCTCAGAGATGCCTTATAAGCACATGCTCTTAAGGAAATAATTATATTTTTAAAAGCACATTTCCGAGCACAAAATAAAACATAGTAACATAAAGAGTTGCATTTTTAACTGTAGTCTGTAAAGTACAATATAAATATATGTTCACTGAAAAAATTAATGAGTAGAATTACCTTGCACATTTTTAAGTAACCATCTGTACATGACATAAAAATTTAGTAGCCAGCTTTACATTTTTTTACATAAAACCATCTGCAACACATCAATTATATCTACATAGGACGCCACACAGTACTTTGGATTGTAAGACGCCATTTCTTTGCCCAAACACAGAATCAAAGGTGGTTTTGCATGCTGCTGCTCTCTGCTGGATAAACAGGGCGAGAACAAAGAAATACACACGAACGCGCTAACCGCATAGTAATATTTAAAATTTGGATAAAAGCAATAAAACCTTTAAATCTGACTCCATTAAAATTAATAATTTATGGTCATGTTATTTTCTCCTTCTCTTGTTATATTAGTTTCTTCAGTAAATTATATTACTTTAGGAGGACATAATTTTTTCTTAAAATGTGCCTCTTATCATTATTTGCTCATATCTTAAGGTTCTGAATTCTGTCGCTTTCCAAAGGTCTCAATTTTTCATAAGCCTTCGACGATCAAGAGCCGTCTCAGAAGTGTATTATAATCATTCAAGGGATTCACAAATATGCAGTCGCTTCTTGGGACTTCTCATTCCGGAGTTGAGTTCCCAACGGGCAAGAGCCGAGCAAATAGGAATTATGAAAACTTAGGAGTTGCAGTATAATTCAAACAGAGAATTCGTTGATCAGACGCGCTCTTACTAATCAGAATATCTGAATATAACAAAAGCCTTCTTCACTAATTTGAACTTTTAGCTCCAGGTAACTGCATCCGAATACAAACAATGAACAATACAACTATCTGTGCGATGTCACTCCAGGGAACAGAGATGATACATCAGAAGTAATGATAAATAATGATTTCCAGACAAACTTCAAAACAAATTATTATGTCAATTTACTAACCAGGCAAATCATAATCAAATCCAACTCCAGTTAAAATGCAATTATCAAATACATTCAGTTCAGAACAGTTTAAAGTACAAATCAATCATAAGAAGAATGAGTTTCCAACTAAATGTTTTCTGATTAACCCAATAACAAGGAGAAAACGTAATCATTATTTACCTGATGTCAGGATGAGTAAGTTGGACCCAGAAGCAAAGGTGATCTTGAAGTACTTGAGTCTTTATTGAAAAGCAACCAAGGTATCAAACAGAAAAAACCGGCACGAGGGCCAAAACAAATCAAACAAAAGAAGCTAGACTAACGAGAACAGAAAGGGCTCCCACCGGGATCCAGCACTCTTGTAGGAGAATCCAGAACTTAAAAATAATCTGAAAAAAAGAGCAGACAAGCTCAAGACTAGGCAGGGCACACTAATATATCTTCCACAGACAGAGTAGACTGGTACAACAGCGTGACAAATAAAATAACTCGCACAGAGAAGAAGCTGACAGTGCTTTAAATAGCAGCAGGAGTAGATGAGGAACAGGTGAGTCCAATCAGACAGGACCAGAGCACAAGAGCATAATTGGGAACACCTGATCTAAATGAGCTGAGCTGAGAGAGCGAGAGATTACAGGGAGAGAAAGAAAAAGAACAGAAAACATAACATGGAAAAATGACAATCCTGACATTGCCCCCCCCTTAATGAGCGCCCCCAGGCGCTACACGGTGAGAACCATGACCTGAGCGGTAGAAGTCCTCAATCAAGGAGCGGTCCAGCACATCACGAGAGGGTATCCAGCATCTCTCCTCAGGACCGTAACCCTCCCAATCAACTAGATATTGATGCCCCCTACCTCTTTTACGCACATCAAGAAGACGCCTGACCCTATAAATAGGTGAGCCCTCTACAATGGGAGGAGGGGGGCTAGAGGGAGCTAGAACAGAATAGGTGGCGGGCTTGATGCGAGAAACGTGGAATACTGGGTGGATGCGTGCAAGGTGACTAGGCAGCCTTAACCGGACTGCCACCGGGCTAATGATCTTACTGATAGGGTAAGGACCAATAAAACGAGGGGCCAGCTTGCGAGCGGGAAACTTGAGCGGCAGGTTATCGGTTGACAACCATACTTTTTGACCACAGATATACTTTGGGGCTGGCCTACGACGCCGATTGGCAGTCCTGCGCATATTTTCTCTGGTTCTCAACAGCGTAGTTTTGACCTGTCTCCAAGTTCGTTTGGCACGACGGATGAAAGAACTAACGGAAGGGACCATGACCTCCATCTCTTGACTTGGAAATAATGGGGGCTGATACCCTAAGCAGCCTTCGAAAGGAGAAAAGCCAGTAGATGAGGATGTCAACGAGTTATGAGCATATTCGGCCCAGGGCAGACGTTCACACCATGTAGATGGGTTCTGGTGGGCAAGACAGCGGAGTAGGCGCCCAAGGTCCTGATTCGCTCTCTCTGCCTGGCCATTGGTTTCGGGATGATAACCAGATGACAAACTGGCTGTGGAACCTATTAATTTACAAAACTCTCGCCAAAATTGTGAAGTGAACTGGGAACCTCGATCAGTCACAATATCACTAGGCAAGCCATGCAATTTAAAAACATGTTCGACCACAGTCTGGGCAGTTTCGGATGCAGACGGTAGTTTCTTGAGCGGAATAAAATGTGCGGCTTTGGAGAAGCGGTCAACCACAGTTAAAATAACCGTATTACCTTTGGACTCAGGGAGACCAATAATAAAATCCATAGCAATATGTGACCATGGACGTGCCGGGATGGCCAGTGGTTTAAGAAGGCCGGCTGGTGACTCATTACTGGCTTTGCAACTGGCACAGACTGCACAGGATCTAACATATCGCTTAACGTCTGCTGCCATTTCAGGCCACCAAAACCGTTGACGCAGTACTGCCAGGGTGCGACGGACCCCAGGGTGAGCATAGAACTTAGCTTCATGCCCCCAGCGAACTACAGACTCACGAACAGATGGAACGACAAATAATCGATTACTGGGACACAGAGCGGGAGGAGTGGTGTTACCAAGGGCCTGCATTACTGTATGCTCGACACCCCAATTCAAGGCCCCCACCACTTTCTCTTTGGGCAAAATAGGAATGGGAAGGGTGTCTTCACCCTCAGGGGCAAATATTCGAGACAATGTGTCCGGTTTCATGTTGCGTGAACCGGGTCGGTAAGAGATGGTGAAATTAAAACGTTCGAAAAACAGCAGCCACCGGGCCTGGCGCGAGTTGAGCCGCTTGGCAGAACGAATATACTCTAGATTGCGGTGGTCTGTCCAAACTAGGAATGTATGGCTCGCCCCTTCTAGCCAATGACGCCACTCCTCCAGAGCCAGACGGATTGCCAAGAGTTCCCGATTACCAACATCATAATTACGTTCCGCCGGTGACAACCGATGAGAAAAAAAAGCACACGGATGGATCTTGTCATCCAGAGGGGAACGTTGGGACAGGACAGCACCCACTCCCGTCTCAGATGCATCAACTTCAACAATAAATTGTCTGCTGGGATCGGGAGTGACCAAAATGGGAGCTGTAGTGAAACGTTCCTTCAAGGAATCGAAAGCCTCTTGTGCAGAGTCAGTCCAGATAAAGTTCTGCTTGTTCGATGTAAGAGCATTCAGGGGACCAGCAACTTGACCGAAACCCCGAATGAACCGGCGATAAAAATTAGCGAACCCCAAAAACCGCAGCAAGGCTGTGCGTGACTCTGGTATGGGCCAGTTCAGGACAGCCTGGACCTTCGACTGATCCATGGAGACTCCTTCTGAAGAAACAATGTACCCAAGAAAACTAACAGATGGGACATGGAACTGACACTTCTCAGCCTTAACAAACAACTTATTTTCGAGGAGGCGCTGGAGAACCCTACGAACATGGCGAATATGGGACTCTTCATCTGGTGAAAAAATAAGAATATCATCCAAGTAAACAAAAACAAACTCATTTAACATGTCTCGCAGGACGTCATTAATTAAAGCTTGAAAAATTGCAGGGGCATTGGCAAGGCCGAATGGTAAAACCCTATATTCAAAGTGCCCCAGGGGAGTGTTAAAGGCAGTTAACCACTCGTGTCCCTCCCGGATGCGCACAAGATGATATGCGTTGCGTAAGTCAAGTTTAGTGAATACCTTGGCACCCTGAAGAATTTCAAAAGCGGAGGACATAAGGGGTAGAGGGTAACGGTTCTTTACAGTCACTGTGTTAAGTCCACGATAATCTATGCAAGGACGGAGCGAGCCATCCTTCTTTTCAACAAAAAAAAACCCTGCACCTGCCGGAGAGGTGGATGGAACAATGGTGCCGGCAGCCAGGGACTCCGACAGGTAAGTCTTAAGTGCTTCTCTTTCAGGTGCAGTCAGAGAGTAGAGGCGGCCCCGCGGAGGGGAGGTCCCAGGTAGGAGTTCAATGGAGCAATCATATGGCCGATGAGGGGGTAGAGATATGGCTCGTGATTTGCTGAACACCGCCCCCAGATCATGGTACTCCACCGGGACGCCCACCAAGTCAACAGAATCATCCTGAAACACAGAAGCAGACGAACCGCCAGAACCCGCAGAAACTAGACAAGATTTGTAACAATCAATCTTCCAAGAAGTAATCATGTTGCTAGCCCAATCTATTTGTGGCTGGTGTTTTGTCAGCCAGGGATGACCCAAAACAACAGGTACAGAAAGTGACTTGAACACAAGGAAAGATAAAGTTTCAGTGTGATTCCCAGAAGTAGTGAGGCTCACCGGTAATGTCTGCTTGCTGATTCGAGCCAGAGGTCGGCCATCCAGAGCAACAACCGTCGGAGCCTCCACACAGGAAGAGAGGGGAATGTGGTTGGCCACTACAAAGCTCTCATCAATGAAACAAGCTTCAGCTCCAGAGTCGATGAGGGCCTCACAAACGACAGATCTGGTACCCAGTTGGAGACTAGCAGAAATGGTGGTGCGAGATGGAGAGCCAGGGGACAAGGAAATAGAGCTCGACAGGAGTCCCCTTATTGCCGCCGAGCTGTTCCTTTTAAAGGACAGGACTGGGCGAAATGACCCTCACCGGCACAATACAAACAAAGGCGGGATGAAATGCGTCTTGTCCGCTCCTCAGCCGAGATGCGGAATGCTCCCATCTGCATGGGCTCAGATCCTGGAGCTTCACAGCCTGCCACCACTGAGGAGTGTGAGTCTTTCGAGCGAGGTGGCTGGGTCCCTCTCACCTGGCGACGCCGAGCATGTCTCTTCTCGATGCGAATGGACAGATCTATCAATTCATCGAGTCCAACCGGAAGATCAGAGGAGAGAAGCTCCTCCCTTATATTGAGGGAGAGGCCATCGAGGAAGTGGGAGAAAAGTGCCTCCCCATTCCAGCCACTGGTAGCGGCAAGCGTGCGGAACTCTATGGAGTAATCAACCACAGAGCTAGAACCTTGACGTAGAGCTGCCAGTTGCCTAGAAGCCTCCCGGCCAAAAACAGAACGGTCAAAAGTCTTGCACATCTCTTCTCGGAAAGAAGAGTATGAGCGGCAGCATGGGGCATCCGCCTCCCAAACCGCAGTTCCCCAGCTCCGTGCTTTCCCGGCTAGCAGTGAAATTACGAAGGCGACCCGGGATCTTTCAGTGGCATATGTTTGAGGCTGGAGAGAGAAAACTATCTCACATTGGGTGAGGAAGGCTCGGCATTGAGTGGGCTCCCCTGCATAGCTGGGAGGGTTATTTACCCTTGGTTCCACAGGATGGAAAGAAGTACCTCCTCTCGAGCGTTCAGCACTGAGATTATGCAGCTGCCTGGACAGATCCGAGACCTGAGCGGAGAGGGACTCAACTTGAAGCCGTGAAGCCAGGAGCTCCTCTGAGTGACGTCCGAGCAGCGCCCCCTGGTGCTCAACTGCTGAGTGGATGTGGGATTCCTTCGCTGGGTCCATATTTCTTTCGGCGAGTTATTCTGTCAGGATGAGTAAGTTGGACCCAGAAGCAAAGGTGATCTTGAAGTACTTGAGTCTTTATTGAAAAGCAACCAAGGTATCAAACAGAAAAAACCGGCACGAGGGCCAAAACAAATCAAACAAAAGAAGCTAGACTAACGAGAACAGAAAGGGCTCCCACCGGGATCCAGCACTCTTGTAGGAGAATCCAGAACTTAAAAATAATCTGAAAAAAAGAGCAGACAAGCTCAAGACTAGGCAGGGCACACTAATATATCTTCCACAGACAGAGTAGACTGGTACAACAGCGTGACAAATAAAATAACTCGCACAGAGAAGAAGCTGACAGTGCTTTAAATAGCAGCAGGAGTAGATGAGGAACAGGTGAGTCCAATCAGACAGGACCAGAGCACAAGAGCATAATTGGGAACACCTGATCTAAATGAGCTGAGCTGAGAGAGCGAGAGATTACAGGGAGAGAAAGAAAAAGAACAGAAAACATAACATGGAAAAATGACAATCCTGACACCTGATCATGACCTGGTGCGGAAGCTCTAATTGCAGAAACTCCTCGAGCTTAGGGACAAGTCCCTTTAAATACCCGAGATATCAATGTCAAATTACATCATTACACTGATTGGTTCTTTGACGTTGGAAGGCTGTATTTCTGTGAAAACCCCTTACGTCAAGAAATGCTCTTGTGTATGATTGGTTCTCTGAGATAAAATGGTGGAAGGCCAGACAATGTGGTGCGAAGCAAACACTAGAGGGTTTGGTTAATTAAATAAACTGATATGTAGATTCAATACATCACTCGGCACCAAGACCCAGTCTCATGGCTCCACGTCTGGTCATTATAATGTTTGAGTCATTATAATGCTGTGAGATCACTTTCGGTTCTGTTCCAAAAGAACAGCTCGATTATTTAGTTTGCATAATCATGTCAGAGGCATCTCAGCTCAAGCTGTGCCCTCTGCCCAATATGCATCTGAAGAGGGTGGCCGTCTCTGTTGGTTCCTGTGTTCAAAGCAAATGGCCAGGCCTTCTCAAGAGGGTCATTGAAAGGCATAATTCAATTCCTTACAGGATATTTATAAAGGTAGATGAGTGCTCTGGCTTTTGACTTTTACTGTATTCCGTGTTCCTGAAGTTATTAAAATAGCAATTTGGCATTTTAAGTATTTTAAGGCTTATAAATAGCTTTTATTAACTTAAGTCCTTGATTGTATTCTGCAATAATTGTATTTTTATTTTTGTCTTGTAGTAAATATAACAAATTATAGAGTATACCAATAATAAAGTTTTAATAAAGGTCCTTTTTTGCCAGAGTGCATTTCCAAAGACAATATCAGAAAATAAATCAGATAATGTGTGTAAAAAGCCACATTCAGGCCCACCGACTTGCTCTGTGATTGACCTTTAGGTACAGAACATATTTTTAAAGGCTGTTCTCTCAACCCTCTATTCTCAATCAGATATTGATTTTGATCAATATGATTTTACCCGGACCATCCCATGCAGAAGAGCAAAGACATACAAGTTGACAGAGCAAAATAAGATCTATAACTCTGAAATAATGGGCTGAAATTCTTAAACGTTTTAGCAGTTAAATCTATACATTCCCTGATAGATGCTTCAGCTGGGTCAAATCATGGTGAACATAGGAGGCGGAACGGTTGATGATAATAATAGCATTTCAGCAAAATCCCTTTGTTTTAAAACAAGTCTCTGGTTTAATGCATTTGCTTCATTTATTTTGAACTGCAGGGGGAGGGTTAAGGGGGAGCTGGAGAAGGTAGTAGAACAGCAGTTCGGTCACTGATGATGAGGATCATGATGAGGATCCATCGCTGAGTTTTAAGTTCTGCTAACAGGTTTTCTTATCCGCTTCTGCGTCCTGAAACCGACATGAAAATTTGCAAATGTGTTTTTTTGACAGATCAGAGCTGCAGGTTTAGCTTCAAGAAAGGAAAAAGCTCAATACCTTGAACCAGTCGTCCTGAAGGATCTGGTCTAACCGAATCCGCTGCTCAGGATCACGTTGCAGGAGACGGCTGAGCAGACGACAGCATTCTGAATGAAAAGAATCAAAAATATGTTTCCTCAGAAACTGTCTTTGTGGATCTTCTATCTGAAAAAGGACTTCAGTGATGGTGAGCTCACCTTCTGTTATGCCAGCGTTGGACCAGGTGTTTGCATTCAGGGCATACAGTTCTTCTTGGTTTGGATAAAATTCCAACACCAAGGCAAACAACAAAACCCCGATAGACCAGACAGTGGCTGGCTTACCATGGAATTTTCCCTCCGACTTGTATTCTGGCGGGCAGTACTCATCAGTCCCTGAGAAACAGAAGAGTTTTGGTAAGACCTTCGTTCCTGAAAGTTGAAGGCTGTCCGGTAGGAAAGTGGACTGAGACCTGAGGCTTACCTATAAACTCTAAATAGGGCTCTTCCTGCAGAAGATCTCCGCATCCAAAGTCTATAAGCTTAACCTCCGAAGTGTTGCGGTTGTACAAGACATTTTCTAATTTGATGTCTCCGTGTAGAACACCACGTTGGCAGCATGTGAGAGCAGCTTTGACGGTCTGCTTCAGGATGACTTTCGCTAACTCTTCATCAATCTTGCCACCGAAGCGCTCGGTGAGGCTGAAGAGGTCCTCAGAGGGTGAAGGCAGCTCAAGGACCATAATGTACTCCTCATTGTTAACTTGCCAGTCCATGAGGTCAATAATCTCAGGAGCTTTCTCTCCTTTGTTTGCAAGAATCAGAAGAACTAATTCAATGGGAAGGAACACGTGATCGCCAGGCTAGAAAAAAAAACATGTGCTGTTAGTATTTCGAACGGAAATACTTCTAAAATAACCGACTTTAACAATAGTATACTACTTTTGGAACAATAATTCAAAGGTTTGCGTCATGTAGAAATGGAAGAAAATAAAAAAATGGAACACTTACAATCTTGAGATAAACATCATTCATTGTCCTAGTCACGTACTTCACCGCAACCTGAAGAAACAGAAAACAAGGAAATGTGTAAAGCTTCAAGCCTTTAAACTAAAAATATCTTCCCAAGCCGAGCTGTCCTACGTGTTTGCAAAGCAGAGTGAGAAACTGAGCTTGAAAAATCACTAAGCTACGCGGTTTACTAACAAGATATTTAGAGAAAAATAAAACCTTCAGTCCGTCTTTCAAACGATGTCCTTCATAAACTGCTCCAAAGCTTCCTTCCCCAAGCTTAGCTCCAATGGCGTAATCCCCCGAGTTGAAGACTGTCAAAAGATCAAGATAGAAGATTAAACATCACATAACATAACATTTCATGATAAAAGAATTCATTAACTAATTTGCACTATCATTAAAAACATTTCCAAAATCCCAGAAACTGTATTTACACTGTCACGTGATTAAACAGTCACGTGAGATGCTTTTCTTTTTGTATTTGTGACTCTGATAAGATTTAGTCAGTTGCTGCAGTCCCCACATTCACATCTTTATTACAGCAACTAATTCATTTAATCTAAATGTTACTTCGTTTGATTTGTTGCTGGCTGTTATGTTACGTGTACGCTATATTGTTTATTTGTGTGAACGTACCTTGAACAAATCTCGTCTCTTCCTCTTTGTTCTCTAGAAACTCTTGTGGCTTCTCAATCTCAGAGGAGATGCTGTGATCTGAAGAACAGAAGAACAGGCATTTATTAACCCCAGGTGTTAAGAGCGATGCAAAAAAGAAAGACTGCAGTTCCTAATCAGGGTAGATTTGTTTGTATCTAAGTGTAAGGTAAGAAAATCTCTGTGGTAAATACAATAATTACACCGTTGTTCCACCGTTGTTCCTAAATCTCATGGTGAACGTACCTTGAACGAATCTCTTCTCTTCCTCTTCGTTCTCTAGAAACTCTTGTGGCTTCTCAATCTCAGAAGAGATGCTGTGATCTGAAGAACAGAACAGGCATTTATTAACCCCAGGTGTTAAGAGCGATGCAAAAAATAAAGACTGCAGTTCCTAATCAGGGTACATTTGTCTGTATCTAAGTGTAAGGTAAAAAACTCTCTGTGGTAAATACAATAATTACAATGTTGTTCCTTCCTCTGGATATCAGACCACAGAATGTGAAATTGTGCAATGACAGAGAACGTACCTTGAACGAAACTTTTCTCTTCCTCTTCGTTCTCTAGAAACTCTTGTGTCTTCTCAATCTCAGAGGAGATGCTGTGATCTGAAAAACAGATGGATGAAAGGTATATATTAACCACAGGTGTTTAGAGTAATTCTGTACAGATCATTTACTACAGCAATCACATTACATTTATCTGTATCTAAATAAAGTAAGTAATTTCTATGATAAATTCAGCAATCAGACTCTTGTTCCTGAACCTGGATATCAGATCACAGAATGTGAAAGTGTGTGATTCCAGTGAACGTACCTTGAACAAATCTCGTCTCTTCCTCTTTGTTCTCTAGAAACTCTTGTGTCTTCTCAATCTCAGAGGAGATGCTGTGATCTGAAGAACAGAAGAACAGGCATTTATTAACCCCAGGTGTTAAGAGCGATGCAAAAAAGAAAGACTGCAGTTCCTAATCAGGGTAGATTTGTTTGTATCTAAGTGTAAGGTAAGAAAATCTCAGTGGTAAATACAATAATTACACCCTTGTTCCTTCCTTTGGATATCAGACCACAGAATGTGAAATTGTGCAATGACAGAAAACGTACCTTGAACGAAACTCGTCTCTTCCTCTTCGTTCTCAAGAGACTCTCGTGTCTCGTGAATCTCAGCATAAATGATGCTGTGATCTGAAGAATAGAAGGACAAGCACATCTTCACCACAGGAGTTGAGAGGAATGCATTACAAATTAATTCCTGTAATCAGGTTACATTTATCTGAATTTAAGAAAGGTAAATATTCTGATGGTAAATCTCATGGTGAACGTACCTTGAACGAATCTCTTCTCTTCCTCTTCGTTCTCTAGAAACTCTTGTGTCTTCTCAATCTCAGAGGAGATGCTGTGATCTGAAGAACAGAAGAACAGGCATTTATTAACCCCAGGGGTTAAGAGCGATGCAAAAAAGAAAGACTGCAGTTCCTAATCAGGGTACATTTGTCTGTATCTAAGTGTAAGGTAAGAAAATCTCTGTGGTAAATACAATAATTACACCGTTGTTCCACTGTTGTTCCTAAATCTTATGGTGAACGTACCTTGAACGAATCTCTTCTCTTCCTCTTCGTTCTCTAGAAACTGTTGTGTCTTCTCAATCTCAGAGGAGATGCTGTGATCTGAAGAACAGAAGGAGGAAAGGTGTATATTAACTAAAGATGTTTAGAGTAATGCAAAAAAAGCCATTCGTTCCTGTAATCACATTACATTATCTGTATTTAAGTAAAGTTATTTGTTGCTGGTCATTGAAAATTAGTTCTGAAATATGTTTTCACACAAAAATGAGTCTGACTTTGGTTCAATAAATAGTGTTTTAGTAGTTCTTAGAGAACCATACAAGGGTTAATTAGCCGAGGCTGTTTCAGACCAGAAGGAGTCTGGTGGGGTAATTTGGGAATATTGGCTATATTATGCATTTTAGAGGACTAGTCATCAACACCGTTGATCATTCTAATATTATTTGGGTTAAAAGATTTCCAATAAAGTTTCATTACTTTCTTAATTAAATGTACATTTTTCAAACAACTCAAATGTTTGTGGTTGTGTGAACAATTTTACTTGCGAGTGATTAGAAAATACATGAAATAAACTTGGTAATTAAATGAATTAATAACCTATTTTAACTAAAAAGTTACATAAATGTCAATAAAACTATCGCGGCGTGTAACAAACTGGTTTAAAGCAGTCAAAGCTTTTTTATGCAAGTGTCTGCTGCCGTTGCCTAGCAACAGTAATAATAAAATCAATGCTACAACTAAACTCTAAAAACACGGATGATTAAGCTTGGTCTTACGCAAAGCACCAAAAATAAGCAACATAAATGTAAACTCTCTAAGGTGTCGTGAGTTTGATCCTCTTTTATTTCGTGATGTAAAGCTCTCCGTCGACGATCATTCCGTGAGAGCAGGGACGCCCCCTTTCGACCGTGGCCAAAACCTAACCGAACTCTTAATTGTTACTCTTATTAAACCACAATTAGGCGAAAAACCAAGTCATTTCCACCAGAGTAACAGTTATCTTGAGTAGAAGTTACCTTCTTCAACTTTTAGATTTCGACTGGAGGGATGTCGCTTAAACAGTGTCTTCTTTTTGAAGAACTTTTTCCCTTTTGCTTCTCTACAGGAACTCACGGGGTGATTGGGAGGTGGGGGTGTACAGGTGGAGGTGTACACACTCCCCGAATCAACGTCTTTCTGCGAAGTGGCCCAACAAGATGCTAGCTGCCCCATTGTCGCACAGGTTTGAGCACGCCGAAGAAAATGAGCGATTTCGCTCAAACTGCTGCCATGGAAACCAGCGCCGATATCTCATTGGTCAGTTTCATAACGCAGAGGAGCTCACGTCAGTCTTTAGAGTATTTCTTGCACAAAAATAAACAAACAAATACATAAACATATATAGTTATGTATAATAATCAATATAAACATATTTATTGAACACATATATTTATTTATATTTTTTTTATATTGTTTTTCTTGTGCAAGAAATAGTGTAAAGACTGACGAGAAGACAAACATATCACAGTATAATATAAAAATATACTATATAACTAACTATGGTTCTATATTAATTTTATAATCATAAAATACTTTATATCAACCTCTATAGTTTGACATAAATAGTGTAACATATTGTGCCATGTTATTAGCATAAATGACTATCTAAAGAAACAATAATGTCATTATGTAACATCACTGAATTCAAATAAGAATATACAGTTTCTAAATTTATTTTTTCTCACCTTGAGGGCCTTTTCCTGGAAGTCTTGTTTAATGCGGTTGTTTACCCTGACTTTTGTAATGTAATGCTTTTGTAGACACTGAGATATTACAAGGTTATCACTTTTAATTTTCATGTGTACAAGTGTAACAGGTACAGAAAAACCCCAAAATTGGGGTTCTAGAGAGTACCTGTAGTTCATTAATTTATGCATGTGCCTTGCCCTGTAAATGCTGTTTTGTTCACAGACCTCCCATGTGATCGTATGGTACTAACAGTCAGTTTCATATAACTACAAAGATAAATTATTATTTTTTTTTTACCTGTCCTGTCCTACTTCAAAGCAGCCCCATGAGAAGGGAGGTGCTTCGTATGAGTTGGTCAGTTTTGCTCTTTCCAGAGAATTGAAGATATTATATATTGAGTATTCCTCTGGATAGAAGCTTTTAATTTATTTGATTGATTCTTTATTTATTTTGCATTCATCACAATAATTACATTAATCAATCATATAAACATACATCAGGACAGGACGGTGTTAATAAAAAAAGGGGAAAGAGGAGAGAAGTAATTGAGGGCGAAAGAGAGGTAGAGAAGTTTTGGAGGGGGAAAGAGAAGGTGAGAGGTAATTGTGGGGGAAGGAGTTAAGATTGAGTTGAAAATAAGAATAAGTAAAATAAATAATATTAGATACCTACCTTAGTACATCCAAGTAGTTCACATCTTTCTACATATATGCATACAACTATAAATACACATAGATACATATATATATATACATACATTGACATTGAGTGTTTGAGTGTTACATGACAGGTGACCTAAACCTCAAGCATCTAGCAGCGACCAAACACCCCAGGTGTCGTGACTAACCTTTTATGTCCCAAGTGAAATCTGCCTCAGGCCAAGTCTTATATATGGTCAGGAACTACCCGGATATCCAGCCCACCCCCCACAGAACGACAAGTTTTGGGGCCTGGGATCCGGAGCCGGACCCGCCCCAAAGTCGGCAACCTCAGAGAGCAATGTCCAGGGCCCCGGTGGGCCCGCTGCAGCAGGAGGACGACCACCCCAAAGCTAGGCGGGCATGCAGCCCCCAACAGTGCGGGCAGAGACTGGGAGGCCCCACCCACAAGCACTGCCATGCCCACATCCCCCCGCGGTAGGCCCCCAGTCCCGGGCACCTCCGTGGACCCGCCAGGAAAAAGGGAGGACGGCCAAGGGACCAGAAGGGGGCGGGTAGGGACACCACTCCAGACGCGGCAGGACCACCCCCCGGCCACACCCCGACCCCATGCACACATCAACCAGAAGTCCCCCAACACACACTCACCCCTACCAGCAGCCCTCCAACCCTAACCCCACACACACCCCTACTATTAACAACCCCCCCCCCCCCCCACTAAATCAACCCCATCCAGTCATCCAATCATCCATCCATCCATCTACCCACTCATTCAGTCTTCTTCTAACACACACATTTTTATGCATAACAACTATACCGAGTATTGAACATGGTCACATTTATTTGATATATGAATTGAGTTTGTCATTTAGATCGTGCTACCTCACTCAGATTTTCCATCTCATATTGCGCAGGTTTCCACCTTACAGAGCCTATTGGCTTGTTTTCCATTGAGTTATTGTAACTTTCTGTTACATGGAATAGTTTTGATTGAAAATACTGCTTTAGATTTGGAACTGACCATTAATCGACAATGCAACAATACAAATATGAAAAATTTGTTCAGAATTTGTTACAGAACTACATTTACAAACACTGTGAAACCTGATAAGTTCACAGTACTTAAAAGTTTTGTGAAAACTGATTACCTAAGAATACTTAAGTATTCTTAAAATTGCAATTACAATAAACTTAAATTTTTTTCTTTCATTTGTAATAAATTTTAGGTACAGTCTAATTTAAAATTTCTTGAGGCCGTTCTTCATACACTCTCCATAAGTTTTCCAGAGGCCGTAGTGTAGAAGAAGGACAAAAAGAGCTGCTACTGGTACTCATGGTATGTTTGCCAGATGCACAAATCAATACATATTTTCTCTTCTGTCGTAAAAGTCAAGGATTGGAGGGCCAAGAGCTCTGTAGTACCACCACGTTTGGAGACTGATCCTGGCCCATCAATGCAAAGGAGCATCATTACATCTATATTTCACTCAACCTGGGCCACCTTGAAGTTCAGCAATGCAAAGACACATTGAATATAATTCACCCCAGTGTGGCCTTAGCTAAACAACAGACAAGGGACAGGTGCATGAGATTGTCTTATTTTTGGTGGAGTCAGGGGATAAAAGTTCATAATACAGGTAAATTGGGTCAAAGTGCAAATGTGTAAATGGGAGTGAGCCTTTATGCCACTCAGTGGAAGATGAATCATTAAAATGCTAATTTTCATTTTACGATGGCCTTATTTTGTTTATAACCACATAAACATGCTCAATTATAAACAAAAACTCACAAACAGTAAATCTTTAAAAAAAAAAGTTTGCACATTTAAATAGAAACGGAGACAATAAAACCAGGACACCAATTATGCTTTAGAGACCTTTCAAGAGACCCGTGCGCCTTAGATCCTCAATGAGTGATAGTGAAGGCTCTTTGCTTTAGCTGGATCTCCACTGTTCTGAGTCCGGATTTAAAGTAGCTGACGATGCTGAAAATTTTTCAACCATTGTTCATGTTTCCCTAAAGTAGATGAAATAATTTGTAGAATAAGGAGTTTTCCCTCACATTTGGACCTCTGAGGATTACATGAAAATGCAGAGCTCCTTTATCACTGTTCTAGCACATGACAGCTTCTGTGGTGAATAGTAACAAACCCTATTATCATTACTTCGGCATATACCACAACATTATCACTGGTGACTAATGTGTAGTGCGCTCATGTGCACTTGACTTCATCACTCAGCAAAATCTGACAGGAGTTATATGTTGCTCATCAATTGTTAAACCTTTTGTCTTCTTTTTAAGAAACTATTCTGTTCTCTGGCTGTCTTATTTCATTGTTGATGGACCTTAGAAGAAGCAGAGAATGAAATAAACACTTTATTTCCCCATCTAATAAATATTGAAGGTTGAATCTTAATATTTCTTAAACAATTATAAAAAATAATTAATGAAGGTTAAAACAAATTATCTGATTTTTTTTGCAGCATCAAGGGTGTAAGTATGTTTTTTTCAGCTCCAAACTTGATTTTAGGTACTACAGTTCAGTCACTTTGTTTGACATAGGGAGCAGGAGGTTGCCGCACAAGTAAAATGTGCCAAAAAATTGCAACAAAACTACAAAATGTGATTATTTTCTAGCAGGGCAGCAAAGTTATCAGTTTCTTGTTAGCAGAAGCAGCATGAGCTTTAGCTAAAAGGTTACATTTAAAAGTTATTTAAAAATTGCATCATTGCATATATTATAACCTCATTGGCTTGTGACTACTTAATTTTGTTCAGCATACGTTTTGCATGCAAAGTTATTTGGTCAGATTTTTCTTCTTATGCTAAGCAGATGTCATCTCTCTCTGTTTATTCACAGTGTGCTCATTTGCTGTATAATGTATGCTCACTGGATGCTCCCTCTCGGCAGTTTTGCTATCATTATTTCACAATACAATCTAGCCATAGTAACAACATTTTCAATCCAGAGCCTTGAGAATAATCTGATTGCCCATCAGCTCTTAGTTATCTTTCTAGACATGACAAGATGCTGTGAAATAATGGTGATTAGTTGAGCTCAATTTTTTAAAGTGCTGCATAGTAAAATCAACCATCTTGCTCTAGGAAAATTTTTTTTTTAACTATATAAAAACATATTCCGTCTAAATTATATGTTTATATTTGTATGTTACTCAAGTGATATTTTTGCTCTGCTGTGGACGTTGGTGCCTGTTAACACTAGTGTTTCACTTCTCTTGTTGTCTTTCTCTGCTGGCAGTAGAGAAATCTCTGTGACTAATTTCAGAAACCTTTCCAATGCAGACCTTAAGGGATAACTTGGTAAAGATCCAAGAAATAGTTTTGTTTCTAGGGTTGTCTTTCACATGAGGCACCTCATCTTTAATGCAAATTGTCTGATGTTTTGTTGCATAAACTGGTGAAAAAGTGTTCCCTTTTTAAAAACATAACACCCTGATTATTGCCACACCTGCTTAAAATCACATAACTATGACCTTTTCTATAAAGTGGAGTAAATCTAAAGGTTCAGAAAAGCTAGTCGAAGAAATTCTAAAACAAACGAGAAAAAGTTTCAGTGAGATAAGTCTGTAAAAGGTTTCACAACATTTATAAAGTCTTGGTTCTACAGAGAACCTGAGTGAGTGTCATCTTCAATTAAAGAAAGTGTTACATTTACATTCATGCATTTAGCAGACACTTTTGTCCAAAGCAACTTACAGAAGGGGAGAGACAATATGCAATTTGTTACACAGTGTTTTTATCAGTGAAGTTATTTCACCTGATCAATCAACCATAGCAGGAAGAAAATAAAGAGAAAAAGAGGAAAAAGGATGTTTTTGTCAAAGTCCGTGTTCCCTGAACAGAAGCGTTTTCAGTTGCTTTTTGAAAGCTGTTAGTGTTGCTGCTCTCCTGACTGAATCACAGAGTTTGTTCCACCAGCGAGGGACAGTGAGAGAGAAGGTTCTGCTAAGAGATGTTCTGTCTTTTTGGGATGGAACCATGCGTCGCTGTTCCTTCTCTGAACACAGGATTCTGGAGGGCATGTAGGAGTGTATGCACTTGTGGAGATCAACAGGGGCCGACCCGGAGATGGTTTTGTAAGCCAGCATCAGTGATTTGAATTTAACACGAGCTGGGATGGAGAGCCAGTGAAGAGTGATGAAGAGGTGAGGAACATGAGCTCGCTTCGGTTCCTTGTTACTTCTCCTTTAAAGGAGTGGTAAGAAACAGTAGTTCAAAAGCTAAAAAAAAAAAAAAACTCATCCATGAGGTTGCAAAGAACCTCTTGTCTTTTGTATGGCAAAAATGGTCTCCAGGATGTTTGGGAAAATATTTTGTGGGTCATGGGACAAAGTTTCACTTGTTGCACAGATATTCCATCACGTTTGGCATAAAAGTAACACACCATTTCAGAAAAAGCACATCAAGCCAACTGTCAGACTTTCCACCTGGTTTGTTTAATGCTTATTTGTCTAGTCTATTCATTTCTTGTGTGTTTTTTTGTGTGTAAATCATCATCCACTCACTTCTTGTACTTAACCTGCAATACAATCGATGCAAAGTGGTGGTGGTATTGTACTGATAAAGGGCTGTGGAATCATAAATTCTGTTATAATCACAAGAATATTTGGCCATCTGAAGCAGATAATGATACAAAAACATTTAAATGGAGATTTTAATTAAATTAGCAATTGTTCATGAGTCTACAATAATTTTTTTAAATGTGACTGGTGTGCCTTCTAAATAAGCCAGTTCACTAATGTCATTCAATCCCCTTCTTTTTCTTTCTTTCTTTCTTTCTTTCATCTTGCCCTCAGGCATGCTTTTGGTAG
Organism: Danionella dracula; assembly: GCA_900490495.1. Lineage (NCBI taxonomy): Eukaryota > Metazoa > Chordata > Actinopteri > Cypriniformes > Danionidae > Danionella > Danionella dracula. The sequence continues at coordinate 9,586,121 of UELW01000178.1, forward strand.
CAATTAGCTAAACTGTCCATTTTTTAATTTCATAATTGTACTTGCAATAGCTGAATGAAATGTCTTTATTAATCATGTGCGTGAATCATATGTGAGCCATACACTTGAATATGGAAGACATTTTTTCCACATAGACAAGTAATTCAGAGGGAAGGAATTAGAGGCCACATACCAACTAATGGGAAAAACATAGAAGTTGATCAGTAAAGCAGTTTTCATTTCACCTTTTCAACCAAAATAATACGACAAAACAAATGCAAGGCTGTATGTACACATTGGCAGACACAGACACACACACACAACCAAAGCACAGGGAATTGCTAGTTGAATTGTTTGCCAGTAATGCAGAGATTAAGTGCAAAGCAATAACTTAATTTTTTTTTTATTTTATTGGAATGAGCGGGAGAACCTATAGTCATGGGCACATGAAAACAGAGGCCTGTACCATGAATATGGCTGATCAAACGCAGTACTACCAGATTGGTTTCGACTTGACTAAACCTAACCATTTCAAACAGGCTCATTTGCTTTAATAGATCTTTTTGTTGGAGGTGTATAATCAACCCTATTTTCATGTGCTCATTTGATCAAATTCAGATATTTTTTTTGCAATTTTCTTCTCATTCAACTCCTGAATACTATTGTTTAAAGGAGAGAAATTGTAAAACATACTTCTTGATTTGAAATTGAATCATAGATTCATCTTTCAACAACAGTTTACTTGTGAGTTCTGTATTCGATTGCCCCTCATTCACAAACAGTCTGGACTGAAATGTTTATTTGTTAATGAAAATTACTGGTTAGACATTCAAAAGTGTTTCCTAAAATATTACTCTCCGAATAGGGCAATCACCTCTTCAATCACATACAGTACTATATGTACAGGATGAACAGATTTCTAATATTTTCATCAATAGCAAAAGTTGGTGCGTTTGCAGAAAACCTTAGAGTATCATATAGCATTGGTTTATCTTTTTGGCTGGATATTAATTTGGCAGTTAACAAGCATATATCTACATATTTTAGTGCAAAAAGTCATGCAAAAATGGCAAACCTCAAATGAAATGACCGATGGCGTTTTAATGCACCACGGCAAACAAATCTTATTGGGGGAGGAAACCACACTCATGTAACTTTAGAGCTTTATTTCTGTTTATTGCACTCTGATATGACACCATTCGCATGCAGATATATGCCCGAACACCATTGCAATAGATTTTGCTTCTTTTTAATGCATTAATTGCAAATAATATGATAACCATTACCTTGGGTTTCTTTTGTTTTGACACAGGTCCCTGTTTTTGTTTGTTTTGGCCATTTTTTTTGGAGTGAATGCTTTGCATAATTTCACAATTATTGGGATGTTTGTTTGTCATTGTACTAAACACTGAATTAAAAAGTACTGACAATTGTTAAGCACTCAATCTGCTACTGTGAGCCAATCAGCAACCTCCCGGTTTCCTTCCAAACGCAACATGATAGTTGACTGCTTGATCACTTGAGACTGGGTCCTGAAAATAGCAAAACTCCATTTGCAGCCATATTCACTCAGCTGAACAAAACAAGTTCATTTCCTGAAAATAAGATGCTTTTATGTCGACAGTAGATTAATCCTATAATCTATATGTCTCTTAGGAATTGAATTTCACCAACCTGACAAGAAATGAGAATAACAAAAATTAATGTTTTCAATATTCATGTTGTGGAAATCCTGGCTCACCACAAGTGCCTCTTTCCGCGAACAATTTTTTGCACTCTTCTCCTCTTCTCTGTTACGCCCTGTCTAAGTTAGAAGCAACAATAAAAGTCAAAGATTACTTTTAAAGGAGTTAAAACAAATAAGGGTTATAAAACAATGGTTCAGTTGAATGAAAGAGTCAATCAAATACCTCAGGAGACCGGGGGGAAACTTCAAAGAACCTCTAAATAAACCTCTAAATAAACCTCCTTCCCAAAACAAGTGTACAATTCCTAATGCTCCTTAACAAAATCTATTATATATACAATTTTCATAACCAAGCTTCATAACCACGTTTCATAACCATAACGTAGCTCCATACTTACCAATTTTTGTACAAGCAACTTCACAACAAACAAGGGCAATCCAAAACAGGCAGCAGACTGTAAACCATGTTAGCCAGAGTACAAAATTCCAAACAGACAATAACAGACAGGCAAGTAAGCATAAGCTGTTAGTATGGCAGTGTAACAGAGTTTTTATGGTGAAGACTGAGGGGCAGGACAACCTGAGGACCAATGAGAGAGTGACAAATCCTCTGATGTAAGGGGGATGTGGCAGGAACAGGAAGTGATGTCATCTAATGGGGGAAAGCCCACTGCCCTACAACAGAAAGAACACTATAAAGGGTCGTAACGTCTCCTACTCTTCTAGTTTTGGCAGTCTGTAGTATTTCAAATGTTTTGTACAGCCTGACTGCTTAACACAGCAAAAAACAATACTGTAATTGACCATTTTATTGCTGAAAAGTGGTGAATACCATTCTGGTGAATAGCATTCTGTTCTCTCCAACATGGCCAACTCTTGGTTTGATGACAAACCGTAAAAAACACTCCATTGATGAAGTCACACTCACTGACTTGACTGACCATACAGAATAAATTTAATGGAATTTGTGTAATAGACATTACTGCTTTTGTTAAAAACGAGAAGAGTTTGGCTTTGTGCCAGAAAGGTCTCTTGGCAAAAAAAAAGGTATTAGTGTCACTGCACACAACACATCAACAGTTTACTTAGATCCAAGTTTAAAAAAATGCTGAAAGTAGTTTGTGACGTACCTATCCAGAAGAGAATTTCATAAATTAATTATTTAAACTTGATTGGGATGTACTGTAACATTTGACTGTAGACGTAGATTGCATCTTCCCTGGACTGGTCCAAGCCCCCCCCACCCCCCCCCCCCCGCCTTTTTTTTTTGTATCTCATTGGATTTTTTACCCTTAAGACGACGGTACTTTCCATTTCCTTTTACACGTAAAATTTTTCTATGTCTCAAAAGATGATCCCAGACAAAGGTTGTGCAATCGATATCAAGTCCAACACCCGCATGCAAAACAGCCACTTTCCTGGCGAGATTTAATCAAGCCTCTTAATAAAAGGAATTTAAAATTTATGCATTAGTGCTGGCACAGTTTAAATGAAGATGAGGGATGACAGCGGGTGGGAGGAAGCTCAACGCGGGGCTTCTGGAGAGACTTCTGGAGGCTGATTAGAGAAGCCCTGATAGATAATGATATTCATTGGCACTAAAACGAAGCTCTTGGTGCTCTACGTCTCTGCTTGTCCCACATCTGACTCTCTAGACTCTTCTTGAACTGGCTGAAATATTTTGCACAAAGCAGGCTTTCATGGGGGGATTTCTTCTTCAGATCCTAGAGCTGATTTTGTGTTGTGAAACTGTATGTGTATCTTTAGTGATCCTCCCTTTGTAGCGAAAAATAGACCTGCGAGGTGTCATGGGATTTAATTTTGCACCAGCTGTGGTGTGCTGAATAGTTGATGATGAATGGAGCACCACTGTTGGGTTTCTTTGTGTGTTTTGTGAGTGTAGACGTGTTCCCTCCTAGAAGATCCTCATTAGAGGAATCAAACACACGGGATCTCTGATCACAAGAGAACTTAGTGACAGACAAGTACTTTTTAAACATTTTTTTGTGTGAAAGAAATCTTTTTTTGCTTTGTACTTTCATTTGGGTGAAATGTTGCAATTTTCACATTTAAAAACAATAATGATAAATAAAATCACATATCTTGGCGGTTTTCACATGTGTGTCATTGGAGGTGCGTGACATTCCAGTTTTGGCTTTTACATCAGTGAGTGTGTGTGTGTTTTCAATGCTCTTATAAACCAATGCTTTAGAATAATAACATCTTCATATGTCATGTATGAAAGTTCCTGAAATGAAATTCACAGCTTCAATTCCTCTGGTTTCTTCAGTTCCACTCACATACTTGCTGGCTGAAGGAATTTTCAGGCTTCACTTGGAAACAGAATAATGACTCCACTGATGCCAGAATCATGCAAGGGCATTGGTTTAACACCAAAGGCTTCTGTATTACATTTCATCAGCTTTCAATTATATTTAGCTAGCAGATGTCATCATTTCATATTCAATTGTGGTTTTAAAAGCATATATATATATATATATATATATATATATATATATATATATATATATATATATATATATATATATATATATATGTATATATATATATATATATATATATATATATATATATATATATATATATATATATATATATATATATATATAAAACAAATAACCATTAGAATAAATTTCAGTGTTTGCCACAATGAGGTATTTTCATTGTTTCATATAAAAACGTTTGAATTGCATATCAATTGATCTAAGTCTAAAGGGGAAGAAAAGTTCATGCAGTGTTTTATTTTTCAGTTTTATTTTTATCTGTGTATGTAAATTTGTCTGTCTTCAAACACGAGGTATACAATTTTATGTTCCCTCTGTACAAAACAAAGTTTGTTTAAAGAAAATCCCATGTGTTTTACTGAATAATTCATGTCAGAAAAGAGTATATTTCATTTGATGGAAAACAGTGAATAACAGACAAAATATGATTTCCATGGGAATGGATGCAGGGTCTGAATGGGTTAAGTACTACTGCAGTTGTACTCACTTTTATAGCCAAAGATTTAGACATTATTGGCTCTGTGTTGGTTTATTTTATTTTCCTGAAAATTTTACAAGCTACTGCACATTCACTATTTACCTCAATTTGTTTTACATTTTCACATGAATACACTCACATTATTATTTTAAAAGAAATGTGAGTATGTGTAGTAATGTGAGGTGTACTGACTTCCCTGAGATACACAAGGCCAATAATTTAGTGCAGTGGGTGGCTTTCCTGTGTCCTAGTTAGGTCATCAGATCAGAGTGGCTTGGGTTTTTTTAATATACAACTGTTATTACTCAGTTATTACAGCGATCATAAACTTACTGTAAATGAGTAGAATATATAAATGCTTCTCATTTACAGTAAGTTTAAAATGAATACACTGTGGATGTGAGAGAGAATTGCTCATAAATTCCACTGCTTCTGTTATTGAACTTTTTGTATATTTATATCTAGGTTGTATGCATATTTAAGAGATCTTTACATTTTAATTAGGAAACCGTAATGGATGTAGAGCGCAATGCTTGAGTATATCTGGCAGCATGATGCATTTCTTAGGCAGCAGTCGATATGTCTTCCCTATGGATGTGATTAAGAAAACATTCTGCTTTCTGCTATGAAACCCTTGAGACACAGGTGAGCTTGAAGAAGACATATGTGACCGTTTTCTTTAATTCTTAATTCTTCAGAAGCCATTGCCCATTAATTGAAATGTCAGCCTTTTATTGCTGTGGTGGTTCCTTTATGGCTCCGGCTGCCACTGTGACAGAGAATGTTTCATTGAGTATCCTCCTCCTGAATCTCCCACATCAGCTGTCGTTCGCTCTCCTTCTCTGTTACGCATGCTGCTGAGAAACTTTTCTGAAGAGAAGAGAGAAGATGTGACAGCGAGCAGACAACATGAGCTCCCACACGGGCCCATCTGTCCCAGTGCCTCATCATTGTGAGGAATGATGTCCAAAATAAACCAAACTGATTGTGGCACTCTGACAGGAACAGACACTAGTGAGTGCACTAAGGTAAATGAGGAGACCGACTGTCTGACAGCTGCTGTCCAACTCGACCTTGTTTGTGGATTCTGTGAGGTATGGAAATGTTCAACCTTTTCTTCAACTCTGTCGCTCATTAAAGATGAAGCCTGTTTACTTCATGTATCGTATTGTAAATGTATAAAATGGTAAACTCAAAATGGCTGTATAATAAAATAAATCAGTCTTCCAATGAAATAGCTATTTGTTATTACATCAGATATTCTTACTATCACATCATTCTAATAGAAAATCGTGACCATCTCCACCTACTTGTGATTGAAGTACACTGCATGCAGTAGGTTCAATCAGATAGAAATTCGGATTGAAATATTAAAAGAAAAAATAGGTTTGGTTTAAGGGTTAACATTAACCCAGCACCAACTGCACACTTTATTGGATTTTCCACTACACTCTATAATGAGGGCTGTCATAAAAAAAAAGTTCTAATTCATTATACCCAGGAAGCCAAAATCTTTTTGGATTACCAAACTTCCTTTCCACACCCAACCTTAATACTGCTCTACACAAGATCTGTCTTATTCTTAATCAGAATGACCATGACAGCTCTTCCACTCACCTTCAGCAAGAAAAATCTAACAGTGTGGTTCTGGACATTCCATCTAGTGCCCGGCTTACCCCGTTAAAGTCATCACACCAGCTTTATTCTCCAACAAGACCACTTTTTCAACTGCAACAGCCTTGAATTTATGTCTACCACCGGGCACTTTACTCCTTTGTCTCTGCTGTCACCCGTTCTTAGCCTCGCTCCACTGGGCTCTCTCGCCCCTCTGACTGTGCTCCAGGTAGTTATCACATTGCTGATAATCCAGGCTTTAATTCCACAGGCTAACTCTCATCTCTCTAGCCCTGCCTTTTGGAGACCTCCTTCTTCTCCTAGTTATTGCTCACCACAGCTCACAGTAGTTTTCCAAAGCTTCAACTTCACTTCACCCCACTGTTTCTTTAGTTTCACCTCCACTTGTTCATCAGTGGGGAATCCACGGGATAAGCTTTCTCAGCGGCTTCTTCTTGTTTCTATGACCCCTCTTTTACTATATAGTCTTTTGGTTGCTCAAGCTGATCTCTAATGATGGTTGACGTATCCATTAAAATCGGATGACAACTGCAACTACTAAGGGATGTATGAAAATAACTGTGATAATGAATAACATGAAATCATCCAAAGTGTCTTATAGTCTCACTTGAAATTTACATCCTGACCAAATATAAACAATTATAAATAAAGAAATGTACGGTATAGTTGTTATACTTTAATAACTTATATTCAAATGAAAGTGCATTTTAGGCTAAATTGGCTATCTAGCTTTAATAGTACCTGCAAGCACTAGTCACCAATGGCGATATTGAATCTTGATCTGTAAAAAGGTTTCAAGTGGATTTTCTGTATTCTCAGAATCCTTTAGAAGAGCTAACTGACAAACTGAGTGGCTGAAGTGACTCCAATTGGAGTTGACAGAAAATCAAACAGATTTCATTTGCATCCGAGCGAGTGTAAATCAATCATAGCATGATTTTATGCTCTCTGAAGTAACACACACACACACCAGTAGGCCCAATCTCACGCATGCACTGTCCCGTGTGAAGCTCATGCTAGCGGACTATAAAAGCATGTGAGGAATGATGACAGGGTGCACACTTTTAATAGGCCCCACTCCTGTCTGTGTTTTTGTTACTCATCTGGTTTCTATTTAAGAGAGGCTGTCTGACAGGAAAGGGAGAGAAAACTAATGGAAGAAAGTGAAAAGAGGACCGATAAGGTAAAAAGAAATGAGAAACGGTGATAAAGGAGAACAGAAATAAACAGCAAGGAAATATCTGCAGGAGAGTGATTGCTGAGAGCATTTAAGTAATGCTGCTTTTGTGGCAGAAAATCTGCTGATAAAGATATGAAACCAATGACTGCAGTAAAACTTCAAAGATTTTTTATGATGAGTTTACAATGATGAATAGGACAATGAAAGCTGATGCTTTGATTATTGATTATGCCAGGGTTGGTTACTAGTGGTTCTATAAATCAGAATTAGTGCTCAGGTGAATAGAGTATAAACATATTTGTCAAATAAAGTATCTAGAAATTCTTTACAGTTAATCCAGAATGCTGCAGCACAATAATAAGTGACCATATTGCACTAGTTGTAGCATTGATTTTCAGACTTTACTTTTTATAAGTTTTATGAGTTTATAGTTTTTATAAGACTGGCCCCAAAATACCTTGAGGAACTCATTCAGATTTATTAGCCAGCATATATGATAATGTGCTAAAGTAAAGGAATAATCATATCTGTAAAACCATAGTCTGCTGTTGTTGTATTGGATTATTAGGTATTCCAACAATTTTCTTCACTTACAGCCATTTTCAAACTTTAAAGTTCATTCAGCTCTCTAAAGTATAGAGAGCTAAACAAGTTGATGCTACAGTATTTATTTTTCTTCTTCTGTAGTTTTCACTACACTTCAAAGTGGTAACCCCTCTCTAAACAAGGCTTTAGGAGGGCGCCCACCCAGTCTGTGCAGGAATATTTTTGGGTCTAGGTAATACTTGGATTCTTTCCTCAGACAGCTCGCCTGGTACGCTTCCCTCTAAGTTTGCCATTATTTTCAAATACAAACTCCCGACCCCCCAATATATTTATAAAATCAACTTGTGTGCACTTTTGTATTAAAGTTTTTTTAACACACCACAGAATCTTATAACCAACTATTTGCAACTTTTATTAAAAATGCCCATGGACAGTACACTTTTTCTTGAGAAATAGAATTTAGAGAAGTTAACATTTTCGTTTGAATATTTTAAGCTCTCTTGGAGTTGAGCAGTGTCCTAGTTGAATTTTGGAGTGCCCCATGGGCCTGTTTATGGCCCAAATAAGCAAGCTATCAACACACATGCCAGCCTGACTTTTCAATAGTAGCTGCTTTTGTCAACTGATGTTATTCTTATAAGTCCTGCCAAACCATGGTTCCATGTAGTTTCAGCTAGCAAAAATCTTCACCATACAGTTATGCACATAAACAAAGTCTAGTAAAGTATATAAAACATTTGGTTTGCCTGTTAAAACCCTATCAAGTTTCCGAATTCCATCATGTGTCCCCTAAAGCACATCATTTGTTTCAAAACAATGAATTCAAAATGGATTACACAGTTTACATTAAACTTCGTTGTTAAACATTTATTTCAGACTTCTGTAAAAAAAATCCACTTTAAATGTTTTGTTTACATTGACATAACATTTTGATCTTTTTTGAAAAATATTTACATTTTCACACAGTGTGTGTGCAAGTGTTTGTTGTGATTAACTAATTAATAACAGATTATGAAAAAAAGATCACTTAGAAATGTCTATTTTGAGTATTTTATTTTAAGTATTACTAACCTTAAAATGTATGGTTGGAGACGTTGTAGTTTTTCAGTTCATGGCATTTTTGAGAGAACTTTATTTACAGTAAAAGTAACGTAATGCAATTCTGTAATGTAGTTCTGTATATGGGATGGGATTCCTGGGAGAACTGTAGGGAGTTCATCTTATAAAAATGCCAGTTGTAGTTGCAAGAAATGTACAGTGCAAAAATACAGTTTTTTTTTTGCAAATATGTTATACAATATGTTTTTCAGTTTATGGTAAAATGACCCATAACATTTTAATTTTAAAAAAGAAGTTACCCCTATATGAAACGGATTCTTTCAATAGTTGCAGGTGTCACGGACTCTTGATTTTTTATATTTAGAAGGAGCCACAGAAGATTCTTGATATATCGTGTCCAGTTTTGGTAAGAGCACTGTTGCCAAGCCAACCGATTTAGTGGGTCAGGCTTAATTGGTGACCTAGACGGGTAAGTCAACCGGGTGAGTGAGTGATGCCAGTGTGTGGGTGGGTCTTGTGAGAGAGTAAAAGAGAGATAAAAAAGTAAACTTTGCCCTGTGCTTAAATGTGTGTTACCACCAATGGATCTTCACAGCAGGACATCTGGAGATGAAAAAATGCACTCTGGAAGCGGCTTCTGCGTGAATTTATCAGCTTTTCCACTGCACTCTGTGTAGGAGGTGCTACGTTTCATAATGAATCAAACCAAGGCTTTGTCTTTGTTCAGATTGTGTAACCCTTTCAAAATCTAAATCTCTTAATCTTTTGTTTATATCATTTTTGGAAGTTGTGTGAAATGAGCAGGATGTGTGGGGGTTTCCTCCACTTTTCTGTAATGTGAAATTCCTATCCTTTTAATTTAATATGATGTTAGCTCTTTAAGCATCATGCAGAGTGTGAATGGTAGAAAGAGGCCAGATTTTATCTTTTAAAGCTGCTCATTATTGCGCTTTCAGTGTCTGATGCCCATTTCCACTTTTGCGTCGCTCAGCAGGAAGTGTCTGGAAGAGACAGGAAAAACACATTTTCATTAGCAGTGAGATGTGTACTAGAAAGAGAGTATACCTGAAAATGTCAAAGGGGTCGAGAACTGAAAAAGGTAGCTGTCAGTACATATGTTTTCTTCTATTTTTGAGCTCCGAGTTTAATGCTGTACTTTTTGTGTTTAAAAAGGGTGTTTAAAATAAACTGGCATAATATCTTTAATAATATTCATATTTAGTTATAATTAATCGATATGCTGTCTGTGTTTAGAAGAAATTTTAGCAACGTTTTTTGAATAGACATTTATTTCAATAAAATTAATTCTAACCCAAATGAAACAAAAAAAAGTGTTATTTTAGGAATGATGTTTGTGATTTTGTGTTTTACTAATACACTGTCAGTTGTTAAAACTTTATTTTAGTGATAATATGCTAATGACACCATCGATTTTAAACACAATTGAGGAGTGGCTGAAGTTATGAATATGCCAAAGGTCACATCTGAAGGAACCCTAATGAACTGGAACATCATTCTCTGTTAGCATGTTAATCATTAGCTTTCTCACTAACTGGATTAAATTCATGCACTTGCATAATTCTCATAATTTTTGTTGCATTTCCCAGAGAAGCCTGAAAATTCATCTAAATCTAAATCCAAATTCTTATAAACAGCTTTTTGTTCCACCTTAAACTACACAATGTTTTCACATTTGTTGTTCCTTATTCCCACCTAGTCTTGCATTGCATGTGTTTGGCAGCTTTCTTTGACTAAGACCTGGCCAGGGCGCTTTTTGACTGACATATTAAACGAAAGAATCCCATTTCTCTTAGCATAGCTGTCATGTTTCTATGCTTAGAAATGTTGCTACAAAAACTAGGCAACAAGTTATTGAATTAAAAAAAAATTCAAGGAAGGGGGGAATGTACAGAACATGCAAATGCACGCACATGCACGCACACGCATGCACGCACACACACACACACACACGCACGCATGCGCACACACCCACACACACACGCACACAGTAATCCTCAAAGCTTGTCATTTGGTATCATGTCTTCTAATTCACTCTCTTTCAATAGCTTGTTTTCGTTCTTACTCATGAGAAATGTCTAAAGCATATTTTTTGGCTAAAAACACCAGTGCTGGAAGCCTTATCTAAGTATGCAATTTTTCTCTGTGTGCACAGCATATGTGAGCTTTCAAAATCCTTTCATCTCTACATCTCTGAGAAAAAGTACTTTTAAAATCATGAACAGGTTTCAAAAATCACCAACTACAGCCCAATAGTTTTATAACTACAATTCAATTGCATCATCTAATCTCAATTACAAAAACTGAGCATAAATGTGCTTCTACTGTTCCTCATCCAAAACCAAAGCTCCAAATGTAAACCGTCCCGAAATTGTCATTTTCAAATGATAAATCTCACTACAGTAGCCATTAAACTCTGCTATATACTTATTCAAGTATGCCTTATGTAGATGAAACATGCCATGTTTGAAAAATAAAATGCATGCTCCTGTATTTAGTTTGTAAACTTTTGTGAACTGGCAATAAAATATCTCCGTCACCTGAGTCAGACATTTCCCCTTAAATTTAGAATGCTGCTTAGAAAATCTACTTAACTTTGGGAAAGAAGGATACAATAAAGTGGTTAAAAAACAGCAATCTCCAACTGATTAAAAAACATTAAAAAATGGTCAAAAAGCAATAGAATTTTTCAAGCATTGACTGAATTTTTTTTCTTTTTTAAATACACAAGACTAGCTACAACTAGATTCAAAATAGCATTGCCATTTTTTGAGATTCCATGCTTTCTCAGTTTTCCCATCATTTGTCTGTAATTTAGTTGGCAACTGTTACAACTTACAAGTGACAGGTTTTTGCAGTTGACAGATGAGGCAAAAATCAAATCTTGCTTGCATGGAAATTTGGTCTCTTTTGTTATTGAAAGGCAGTGCATCTATACCCATACAACCCTGCTCTAAATGTGAACTCAGTTGTCATGGTGACAAAGACACAGTAACATGTGCACCTCTCTTACAGATACAGCATTGCTGCGAGCTTGAGTTTAAGTATGGAAAGTATGGCTATAAATATTAATATGATTTTCCATTAAGATAACATTTTATTGTAATCTGCTCTTCAAGTATATCAGTGTATATGGATGCATGAATGTACCATGGGAGCATGTTCTGAAGAGATTGCTGTCGTTTTTACATTTAACCGGTCTTCCAGAAACACCCACTCAAATGGATAAGGCATTGTCACTCAATCCGCGGGTGATTTTCTGAGCGTTGAGTCACTAGTACGCAATTCAGAGCACAGAATTACACTGAAACCTCTTTAGACTTTCTTTTCTTGGTTCTTTTTCTGTTAAACACTGAGTGCCAAACAATGCCCTAATGTTTCAAGATATAAGTAAAATATCAAGTGTTTGCATATATATTATAATAAGTCCCTTGTTTTCTATTTGCTAAGACTTTGTACTTGTTCTCAGGTCAGCCCTGCTGTGATTTTAAGCCCTTGATAATTCAAGAGGTTGATATTCTTGCTGCAGAAGCATATTGATTATCTCTCTTTCAATTGACATTTTAAAAAGGTGAGAAAACAGGTTTTTTAATAATAATAGTAAATAATAAATGAAAGACAGACGACAAAATGTGCTTCCTTTGTCAAACACACATGCATGTACGCTCACACACATGGGGTGGAAATATGGTGCAGTGGTGGAGTTGGTTGTCTTGTAACTGGAAGGTTGGCGGTTTGATCCCCGGCAGGTCCATTCTGCCAATGTGCCCCTGGGCAAGCCGCTTCACCCACATTGCCCTGTGTAGATGTTTGAGACTGGTCAGGAGGCCGTAGGCATGGATTGGCAGCCACGTCCTGCCAAACTGCCCCAGGGCAACTACTACAAGGAATTCAGATCACTAGAAATTATGAGCAGCTTGGTTGATAACAAAATCATTAAACAAAACCTATTAAAAGGCCATGAAACACTCAAGGTTAACATTATGAGATTCTGTGAGATCTCCATCGGTGTTAAACAAAATATATACAATGGTCTATTTGATAAGTTTAATTGTGAGATTTTTTCTTCTCTTTTTTGGCTACCTGGCTGAAGTCAACTTCTGAAGCTGTGATGTATTACTCTACATCTGTTTGTCCATGGCGCGTAGGTACCTCATAACTATTCATGAGCCTGTGCTCTCTTATCCTATGAGAAGAAGAGGTGTATCCATTATTGATGACTCTTGACACATCCAGGCTAGTTCTAAGAGTGTGGAGTAGTTTGAAGATCAATATGGGTCACTTGTGTTTGTTCCCATGTTCCAAAAGTTCAGGTACTGAACTGATACTCGATTAGATAGTCTGGCAGTACTATGATTGGTGTAAATAGTTTGATTCACCTTCTGTGAAATCATGCTTTCTGTGTTCAGTCCCTATATCAGCAGATTATTTATTTATCCATGATTGTCTGAGGCACCAAACATATAGGACATCCAGAGTTATCTAACTAAACAGAGTTGAATTGACTTCTGCGAGGATTTCTGCGCTTCAGCTGTGCACGCTTCTGCTTGATTGGCCCCAGGTGATGCTGTTGCTATGCATCTAATTGCCAGGATCTAAGCATAGATGCTCAAGCAACCATCTATCACATTTAACTGTAAATAAAGACAGAGGTGATTAGCCTATAGATTTGTGCATGTGTTTGATAAATGTAGGCTATGGTTGTGTAACAAATAAAAAAGTCCAATCCCAGAAAGCTTGGGGCCAAGAAACTGCAAAAAATGTCTGCAGACAAATTTAATTGAATTCAAAATCTATGACGAATTGATTAAAATAGAAATGCTTTGTAAGCAAATAGATTTTGCTCTAACATAACAGCTCAATGGTTGCCTTTTGAAGGAGATGAGACACACAATCCATGCCCTACTTTTCCACCATTAGGACCGAAGGAGTCCATGTGAACTGAAGACTGGAAGTACAGTATATAGAGACTTAAGACATGCTTGGCTTGTCACAGAGGCTGGAGCACAATGTGGACGTACGAAAACTGAAAGTAGGGGGAGGGTGACTGAATGTATGAGTGTTCAGCCTGCCTTCACACTGCCCCTCAATTTCCTTGTAATTGTCATTGTCTGTCACTGGACAGAATGAAGTCTATTGCTTGTCCATGTAAAAAGGCTTTGTCAGCAGCTCCAGAAAAAGATTTGAGAGAAAAAGTTGTGTTGCTGAGCTTTTAGCAAAAGTTTCTCAAAACACTAAGGTGTTATATTTGCTGTGTAGTTAATAGTTGCTGTCTATGTCAGACTGAAAATAAAAAAAAAAAAAAGTGGTGCGTGATATTAAAATTCCCATTATGAAGCCCAAGTATTGTACTGAGCTTCTTAAATACATTTAAATGAATTCAAAAATAATATAAAATATTTAATCTACTCAAAGCTAATTGGTTCAAAGAACATGTAGTTAATAAACAATCAATTTTGTTCTGTTTTGCCCTAAACAAACAATATGATTTCCTATGTGGACATCATATATGTGCCATATTTGCATGTAACATCTAAAATTTAATTTTTACTTATTTTTTTACACTTTATGGTTGTATCGTCCCCACAATTCATGCTTTAAAATAAAAAAAGATTTTTAAAATATTTTTTAAAGTTTCAATACAGGCAAATCAAATCATCTAGGCTTCAAAATACATATGTAAAACAATTTTTTCTTATGTTCTTATGTTTCTACTGTTAATGATCCTAAGAAATTAACACCAACAAATTCCAAGTATTTCCAAGAAACTTAGGTAATATATATATGGAAACTTCAACATCAAACATGCCTCACTTTATATCCGAAACTGACTGCAGACATCAGTGAGTGGTCATTTCAATGTTGCTTGTTGACACAGCTATTAGTAATGATGAAGAGGGTAAGATACTGTGTCCAGGAGTTTATTGCCAAGCATTTGAAGATCTGACTGAGATTGCTTCAATTTGGAGCTGGGATCCGAGGATGGGAACACAAACCTCGAGGACTAGGAGACATTGGAGGAAACACAGAACAGGGAAACAGTA
Organism: Danionella dracula; assembly: GCA_900490495.1. Classification (NCBI taxonomy): domain Eukaryota; kingdom Metazoa; phylum Chordata; class Actinopteri; order Cypriniformes; family Danionidae; genus Danionella; species Danionella dracula. The sequence continues at coordinate 9,601,272 of UELW01000178.1, forward strand.
ACTCAGGAGACAACTAGGAACAGCTAGAAAGACCCCCAAAAGACATCACCTAGACACTTTTAACATTTTTAATGCCACATTTTTTGCTATGCAGTTTTCCAATCAAGAACCCACAACCTCTTTCCATGGTATTTAAGTTCTTCTCACCCAGTCATTTTTGACTATTTTTTATTTGTACTGAGTACTTAGCAGACTCAACCTGTGATTTCAAGAAGTAGTCCTCACTTACCTCAAATTCAGGAAATCACTGACCCGTCTTCTCATAGTCTAGTTATACTCATGTGTTTTTGGATGTCCCCTCGTCCTATTCCATGGTCCATCTCACTTAATTCAATTTAAATATTATTAGTTTTGCTTGGCTCAGGTCCCTCTATGAGTTTCAATACATGACTGGAACAGTCAAGGATCACAGTTTGGGTTATGACTGGCCCAAGCCTAAGCTAAATTACCTTTACATTTAATGTCTGACCAATGTTTTTAGTCAAACTATCAAACTACCTTTGCCAGACTTGGATAAAGACTGTATGCCCCGGACAACCAAATCTGGTCCTGGATATCTGGAGCCCTGCACATTTTAGTTACAACCCTTCTGTAGCATGCATACTAGCTTCAGACATTCCAATGCTGCAGTCATACAATGAAAAACCTTCCTTCCCCTTTAATGGGATCGCATTCAACAGTGTGAAATCAACAAAAGATAAGCTGAATTCAACTTTGACCTGCGATACCACATCACGTTATGCGACTACAAAGCACTGCATTGAAGACGTGAGAGAACGAGTTTACCGAAATATCGTTAATGCTAAATGTATTTTTTAGGGCTGCAGTGTTAATGGGAAGTACTTTACAGTTAAACCTCTTGCTATTTGGATGATTAGAGATCAGTATTTTTATTTTTAACCTGCTGCCTGGTGGGGTGGGCCTTGCTGCCCCACACCCATGCAGTGGCCAATGGAGCTCTCAAAAGTTAGTCTGACCGCTGCACAAGAGGACCTTAATCAGTCCAACTGGTGTGTTTTATGATGATTGAACTAAAACTGTGCAGAGCTCCAGACCTCCAGGAACAGATTTGGTGATCCCTGTACATGCCATAGACATTCGTATGTTAGCTGGTTGGTACACCTATGTTGCATTCAGTTTGATACATCTAATCAAAATAAACAAAGTAAGAATCTCATTGTTCTCTTTTCAGAATCTGTCAATAAACAGGTTTAAAAAATCCTGTTGTATGTCTTCCTGAGATGGGTGGCAGAGTTATTTATAAATTATATCTTTTACAAGTAAACATTAGAAAAATTCTAATGTGCGTTACATTTAGGTTGTATTACAATTTAGAACAAAACAAAAGCAAACAATCAAAAAAACGTTTGCTCCCTAAATCTTCATCTACTGAACTTTCCAGGATGGTCCTAGGAAACGCATTCCCTCTCACATCAGGTTCAACAATGTTAAACCAAGCATCAAATCAGCGTCCATTCGCATGCAAGGTGCAGTTTGATGAGCTGCAAAATTTTGCTTTGCAGTGTGGTGAAAAATACAACACAATGACATTCAACTCAGAGCACCACAAACAGACTTCTGTTCTCATTTTAAGACATCTAACAGTAGACATAATATTTATTGCATGACAAAGAATGCTTTTATTAACCTTGCACAAAAACCCTTTATATTTACATGTATGTATTAAGCAGATGCTTTAATCCAAAGTGACTTTCAATTACGGTAAAGACAATTGGCAAATTATTAGAAACAAACTTTCAAACAAATGTAGGTAACAAACGAGTTTGTCTCAGCTGATCATCTGTAGTAAATCAGAAAGAAGGATATATTTTTTATGCTGGCTTGAGAAAGCAACATACTGTAAATGTTGGGAAAGCTCAATGGAGAATGTAGTAAGCTAAGCTAATAGTTACTCTTCATTAAATGCAGCTTCACCACAGAAATAAACCAAGCTCTGCTACAGAAACATGTTGAAAATAGTTCACTACATCTAAGCTATTTTTTATTTTGAACAATATTCAAATCAATGCTTTCTCTGTAACGAAAAAAAAATCACATAGGCAGACTTAAATGTCAATCGAATTCTGTAGAGTAAAATTATGTTCTTAAGTGATTTTTTGGGCACAATTAGGGTGTTATTCAAATTTATGTTAAAGCAACTCCAAGTCACAGAGGATGCACATATCCAGCAGCATTTAGTACTATACATTTATTTAATCAAGCAAAAAAATTACTGCCAATATAAATTAATAATTCATAATTTTTTTAGCTGTACATGGCCACTTGAGTATTCTGAGTACTCTGTATTATTGTTAGCTGTTGACAAGTAGCTGATGTTTGGACACTGTACTGAATTGTGATTGTATTGGGATTCAGTGTGTGTTCTCAAATTTGTGTTTGATGACTTCGAAGTTGACAGCGTCTTTGGGTTAAAGAGTACGCATCTGAAGATATATTTTTACTCTGTCGTCTCAGTTAATAACATCGAGATTCGGCCATGGTGACTCAACATTGTGTTCACTCCTAACCATTTTCACATCAAGTGATGTTAATTGACTTGGTGGCGCTAACTCACCAAAAAGCTCTGTGCCAACCGGGGGAAGAAATCTTTATTAATTTAGGAATAGTTGATCTAGGATCAGTGATCTGTAGTAGTGATGGGAAGTTCGGTTCTTTTCAAAGATTCAACTCTTTCACTCAGAGCCTTCTATTTTCTGTAGTTCCGGTAACCCAATTTCGGAAGAAGTGATCATATAATTAGCTAACTTCAACAGATGTTTCAATCCTCCTCCGCTCCTTCAGACAAAAACGCCAACAACTTATTTCCATTTCGATGATTTAAAAAGCAAACTTCTTCCTCCACCCCTATCTCCACTCTCCCAAAAGGATCTTTCGGGCTAGGGTCATTTCTATGCCCCGTGGTCCTTCCATGGAGAGCTAGGCCAGTACGCTTAACCTATTCTCGCCAAATTTTGCTTTGCATTCCATGTCTAATTCTATGTAAGCGATCTTTTGAAATCCCAATTTATCAATTGTAAATGTTTTGTGTATTGGTATTTAACACCACCACAGCAAACAAATCAACTAACCTAAGTCTGAGGCTGACTCCAAAAGGGAGCAAGTTCTCATTCACTCTAATGTTAAAACTGGCCAACTTTGGAGATGGAAAAAATAAATAAATACAAAAAAGAAATTCCACCCCTGGCTCCATTAGGTTTGTTGATTCAGATCACTAGTTCTGATATTAATGAACATTTTAAATTAAAAAAGTATCAATGTAGATAGAAAAATATCAGCTTTTTAAATCTCTATAAAAACAAACATACCACAACATCTTTCTTTGATCCAAGATGTTCTGGTTTTGCTATTTTGTCCTGTTATTTTTTTGGCTAACTTTATTCGCTACACACAAGAAGAACTGCTACTCTTTGGGTAGCACTCCCAACCTGCCTGTTTTCACGCTGTTCAGAGCGGGCCATGACTTGAACACAATGGGAAAAACTCGGGGAGGAGGCACATGCTTCTACATCAATGTGAAGTGATGTACAGATAACTGTGATGAAGAAGATCTGCTGTCCTGATCTGGAAGTGCTTTTTATTAACTGTAAGCCTTTCTACTCACCCCGTGAGTTTTCCTCTTATGTTCTTGTTAGTGTTTACATCCCCCTGCAGGTGTGTGTGAGCGAATCACTGCAACAGCTAGCTGACGAGATCACTAACACGGAGCAGCAGCACCCGGACTCTGTCTTTGTTATTCTTGGGGACTTCAACAAAGTTCATTTGAGAAAAAAAACTGACAAATTTCAACCAGCATATCAAGTGCCCCACTAGAGAGGGGAATATTCTGAACCATTGTGACAGCACGTTAAGGAAGACATATCACACTTTCTCCAAAGCTGCCTTGAGATTTTCTGATCACTGTCTGATACATCTCATCCCATCTTACTGGCCAAACACTGCAAAAAATTATCTCTTGGAACAAGAAAAAAAAACCTCAAATGAAGTTAAACCCTTCCTATATCAATAAAAAAATCTGCCAATTGCGTAAGCAAAATTTTCTTAAAACTACCTAAAATGTCTTGCTGAATAGACAAAAACTCTCAAAACAAGTCTTTCCAAGCTGTGAAACTGCACTGAAACTAGAATATTCCGGGTGGGGATGCTTATTCTGATCTGATTTCTGATTTCAATCCAGCTGTAGACATTTACGATAAATTCATTTTTTAAGCTAACTTTTGATTAAATTTAAAACAAACATTTCCTGCTGTTTATAATGAAACTATGAAAGATTGGACTGAGGCAAAGAACACTAACATGTGTTCCTGACTGCAGCAACATTGTCTGTTTTCAAATATGATCAAACTCATTAGCACTACTCCTGATAATGTTCTCATAGGATTAGCCGCATGGTGATTTCAAATGAAGCCCCGCCCCTAAGGTTCGGCTCTCCCCAATGAGAGTTGGCTCTTCTCATTCCTGACAAAGAATCTGCTCTTAAGCTTGCATCACTAGTCCATAGCATTCGCCTTTCCGTTTTTTTTCTTTAGCTTCTGAAATAGTAGTGTCACTACTTGTAGCGATGCTATTGCCCAAAACTGCATACTGTTCTAGCTTTTAAAGATATTATTATTAAGACTAAATTGTTTGACCTCTACTCCTCCTAGCTGTTTCAACCTACAGACTTAAGCTGCTCAAACTGGTCTGACTCAGTTGCTATATCTTCTCATACTGCTACTATTAAAGTGTTTTGGATAATCACTTCGAACAGTTTTTTTCCCTATTGGCTTTACTTTAGGAATTTATCTGTCTCACAAAATCTTGATAGGCAAGGTGCAAAAGTATTGTCTAGAAGGGGTTAAAAGTAACCATTGATTAATATTTTAATTGAAAATAAATGGAACATTCCGCAACACCCTTTTCAAAAAATCTAGAGATCCAAGGGCTGGATTATGTTGCTAATAGTGGGAAGGTAGGATTTTTATGTCACCACCCCACCATACCAAACAGACTGTTTATCCTAGCAACCATTTTCAAAGATCTACATCTCAGCTCTGGAAAATAGTTCAAATAAGATTAGGTATATATTATACATATTGACTTAGGGAACATTATATGATGTCCCTTCATAGCAACCACATGATTTACCCTAGCAACCATCTTCAAAGAATCTCTTGATAACACGTATGTTTCTGTCTTATTTTAATCAAACCATTTTAAAATACTTCTTTACTCAGATTTAAACTTTAAACAGCTGTGAAAGCGAAGAGAAAAGGGGAAATCCTTATGAGCGATTAACAAGAATTGTTAATAATAATAGCAAATTATAAATAATAATTATCAATAATAGCAAATTGTCATTTATTGTTGTATTTCACAGGAATTTTCAATCTGTGTATTTATATAGAATTTTGTTAGAGCTGGCAATTTTTTTGTATACTGTAGATTTAATAAACTTAGACAAAGCACTTTTATACAGCGTAAACAAATTAAACTTTAAACAAGTTTTCATTTGAATATAGTATACATGCTGAAAGTTTTTGCAAGCAGTCTCTTCATAATGTTGTTAACAGGCAGTAGTTGTCATCACCAAGTGACAGTTCACAAATGCTGGCTGTCCGGTGGGATTTCTGCTGTCTATTCCCAATAGGCCTCTCAGATCCCAGTGCAGTCAATTATGGTGTGGCCGTAGGCTCCGCTCTGCATCCAGCTCATATGCACACTGCCTCATTCGATCCCACTTTCTCTCAAACCACCATTATTCACCCCAACAGCTCCCTGCCTGACAGTGAGAGCAGCTGAAATTATTAGCATGAGACATGGCAGAAGCTTTTTTGTCAAATCAATCTTCTCCATTGTTGGTAATAAGTGAATGCGTCACAGGTTAATAATGAAGGCTGAAGCAACTGCAGTGTACGTTCCTCCTCTGTGCTTGAGATTTGTTTCTATTAAATACACATTCAAGGCATTTCCTTTGATAAATTTTTTTCTTGCCTTTCATAAAGAAGGTCACAGATTGCATTTCATTCTACACATGCATAAAATTGAATGTGTCTATTGATGACCTACCATGGGGACAGCATTTGCTGGCTGTGAAGAATGTAACAAGAGAAAAAGGTTCTTTTCACGCCACTGGCATTTCTTTTCTGCCAGATCCAATCTTTGTACCTACATGTTTACTCTCCCCTGAGCATTAATAACAGACATTGATTCCAAACAACATGCTTTCACAAGAATAACACCCCACTTTAGTTATGCCCAGTCTTGTCTGTAAACACAGTCACTTACCTGGACTCGTCACCCACCCCTGTGGATTACAACATGATATCTCCAGGACCCATCTGTCTTACAATCCTCTCCTGCATAGACTAGAACTAAGCTTAATGAGTCATTCAATGGCCTCTTTGTTTACAATAGCTCAACTGTTCATCATTGAACTTGAAAATGCTATAAAACATGTCTATGATTGTGCGTGTCCTGTTTCTGAGGCATTTTGAGATAATTTGAAACCTATAATTAACCATTTGGTGTTCCAACTGGCTTCAAAATCCAAATTAAGGGCAATTCTAAACCACCTTCTAGTTTACACAAATGTAAACTTACTTGTAAACTATAATATACCACACACTACTTATTACTGAAAAGTAATCTCTATTAGTAATAATCCCCTACAAGTAATAACATTACAATTTATTTCATGACACACAGAATATTATTTGGTCCAAGACTATAGACTCTGAGCTATTGTTCCCTGATGGGGTCACTTTGGTTTTCTTTGTCTGCAGCTACCAGAGAACGTGAGAAGTAGTTGTTTGAGCAACTTTCCGACTCACTTAGATGCTTATGCTTAAATATAATTTTTTTTTCTTTGACGTCGATAGGTTCAGATAGAACGAAATGATAGGTGAGGCAAACATAAATTTTTTGGTTCCTCTCCTTCTCTGTTTTCTTTCTCTTCGCAGTTACCAGTGTTAAAAATGTTTATTTTTAAAGTTTATTGTGATATTTTTGAGCATAGATCTTTAAAATTTTGATAGATATTGCACTTGATGATCACTATCTTTTCATTATCTGTGATAAACTTAAAATAATGTGAGTAAGACCTTTGTAAGATCTATACATGGGTCAGTATATTTTGGTTTACACCACAGTCTGTCTGAATACTCAATTTTGATTGGCTGTCAGGTGTTGCATAATTCTCGATATACTCACACATAGCATCAGCATGGTCAAATCACTGTATCCCTGCACGACTTTAGAAACCACGTATTGATTGGTCCATTCGAGCGCACTTGACCGCAGTTCACATATTTACTCAACCTAGATTGTTTTAGCAAAAAGGTTGTACGTTAATTTTTTTTTACACCAACTGTTATTTGATGAGCTCTGCTGGATTAGAACCTAGAGACTATTGATTCAGCTGCCAATGCTAGCTGCGACAACAAAAGTTATCACTAATAGAGACCATGAAGGGATGTAACGTTACTGTACACTTAACTTTTATAATTCCACATTAAAGGGAAACAAGGAGCTTCACAATGGCTTTCAGTCATCTGTTTTCATTCATGCGATTATCTTAAACTGAAGAGATTGTGGTCAAGTTTTAACTTGCTCTGAGGGTGATTGCTTTAAAAGTCTTTATAATTGCTTCTTAGCGACATATTTCTCTCATCCCCCATCAACGTGATCCTAGTACACACTTGAATTTGGTTGAGTTAGGGTCCATCATTGAAGATACGTGTTTATGTTGACTTTATTCCATCATAAAATCATAAATTCTTTTTTTTTTACAATAATGTTATTTCTCATTTTGAAATTTTCTGCAAAAACTGCATTTTAATGTATGCATTACTCATTATGTAACTAGTTATTTATTTATAAGATCCACTATAGTCATTGCACATGAGTGAGTAGGGAACTGTAAATAGGCACCAGAATATTTCCTAGACCTAATTCAGACCAAAACTGTAAATGAAATGAATAGATGGACATGAGTGTGATCATTTGTAATGTATTCCTAATAAAACATACAAGAAAATGACACATCTCTGTCAATCCTTTAAAATGAGACAAATAATAGTTGAATTCAACAGAGATACAGAAACTTCTTTATATCCACAAAGTATATTTGTGTTTACACAATGTACTGTGAAAACGAACACATACAGCATATAAAAAACAGCAAAAAAAGCACCTTTTACCAGTGGAAAATTATCAAAATAACATGATTCTTTTCAATACCAGTGTCATTTCACCCCTGTTCAGAACACAGTTGCTAAGAAACAGGTAAACACATGTACACAGCTCTAGAAGAGGAGTTTTTGTAGTGCTCTTCATGTAGCAATCATCAGCTATGGACATATCTATTTCAATCAGTTGCAAAAAGCTTCCTCCACTATTACAGGATACAGGAGTGATGGAGATTTATGTACTAAGCCTTTAGTGTAACTGTGTACATAAACTATATTGTGTGTAAGTAAAAAAAAAAAAGAATTAAATTAGCCAAGAGCATTAAGGCTATTAAAAACTTAAGATTACCTAATTTCCCTAACATGGATTTCATCTTCTCATCAGTCCCAGTACCTTTCTCTGTAATCATCTCCAGCTCCAGTAAACTGTTACTAACTCTCTGTGGCTCGTTTACTCGTTTATCCGCTTCCAGCTGCCAATTTTAATTGCCACCACAGAGGATCCTGATATCTTTCTTTGGCCTTCATTTCTTCATTGGCTTTTATATTATAAGTGGGGGAAAATTGAACAAACAAAAACAAAAACACATCTGCAAGTTTCCAAAGTTCACACGTGTCCTCATGGATCAAAGTACCAGTGAGTACTTCTCAAATTTTGGAAATAAAACCAATAATGTCTTCAGGTCCCCATGGGCATCCTTGTAAAAATTTAAGATATTAAGTCAATGATATTTAAGTCCTCACGATAGTGTCCTGAAACATGGACAATATTCCAAGTTCTTTAATGTTTCTAAAAAATAAACACCCACTTAATTAATTCATATTATTTTAGCCACTTTTTAGCCACTTTCTCCAGGCTAGGTTCACAGGATCTGCTCAAAATATGTGAAAGGTGGATTGTATTAGACGTTTATTATAATTAAACAATTTTAAAATAAAGAAATACATAAATCATCAAGTACAAAATCTAATTGTAGTACAAAATAAAATTGATGTCTTTATTCCGGGTAATCATTTTGATTAATGCAATACTATTCAAGTTAGTTTGTAGGCCCTACGAGGGAGAGAGAGCGCACTGCTGCCAGTCTTTACACTGCATCGATTTTTCATTGAAAGGTTTTCAATGAACGCGTCAGAAGTCCAGATTCTGTCCCTAGTAGAACCGCAAATGAGTTGGCTCACAAGGTCACGGCAATGTGGTTCACATAATGGTGGATTTTACCTTCTTCATCTGTACTGAATTGTGGCAGAATTTGAAGTTTTGTATGAAGGAGTTTTCAGTTTGAAAGAGCAATTACTTTTGTGATACATAGGTTGTATATTTATCTCTTTGGTAGGACACAAAAGTCTTGTTTCCTCCACACCCTTCCCGCATATTTCTGAGCTAAGCAGTCATGACCCTGTGATGAACTGCCAGACACGTTATGACTTCTGGGCTAAAATGCCTGCTTTTGGCTTAGAAACTGGTAGGGCCTAGGCCTAGTTTGTCCCCCTCATTTGAGTTATCTCAAGGTAATCAAATATCACTTTGATTGGTGTCCAGCCGCATTCATGTTCTGTTTGAACAGACATTTTTTGGTCTTGTGCAAATTCATGAACATCACGGTGATGTTTAGCTTCCTGTTTAGCTTCCCTGGAACGGAGAGGGAGACTCAGTTGTGAAGTTGTGTATAACCCAACCAGGTGAGTATCATTTTAAGAAACGCATGTAACCCATATAACATAACTTGCTCTGTGACTTGGATCCCAAAGCCAGTTTTGGCTTAGGCTTATGTAACTGACCATCTGAGAACATCGAAGTGATTAAATGAGGTATAGCGTCCAACAGTGTATCCCACTTTCCTGAATATGGAAAAGGGATATATCACTCATGGTCATGTGAACTTGAAGGGGTATGCTGCAAGGATTACACAATGACAGGCACAAGAGCCCTGCACTTCAGGGCTATGCCACGCCATCTCTGGCTGCATTGGCTACCCATCACTCTTTGCTAAACAATTTACCCCCACTAATCAGCTTTGGATTTCCTCCAGCACAATCACCACAGTTGTTTTATACTATACGGTTTTTCATTTAATTTAATTTATTTTTCACATTTGTTTTACATTGTGATACATTGCCTGTATGCACCACGTAACAACAATTTTCTGTTTTGTAACATATAATTTGTTGTGTTCATTCATTTGCAGACAGTTTTGAGCAGCAAAGAATGATGCATGAGGCTTGTCCTTGTTTTCTCTCTGATGGCCCCTGACAGAATGAGGCTGACTGGATTGAGTAGACACTGTAAGAGTATGGAGGGTCAACTGGGGTGATGGAGGGGGTCTAGCTTACTGTCATACAGTTCATTTCACAACAACTTGGCAAGCTGTCCAAAAAGCATGCCAGGAGAGAACCCTTGAACAGAGTGAAAGTCTGCAGATGATAGTAAATGAATGAATAAATGAATGATAGTAAGAGTTGATAGTTGACTGTTATTGATGAGATAATTGAGTATGCCTTGAAGTTAAAAAAACAGATATTGTATATATCTGTTTATAACTGCAAAACGTATTGGTTACGTTTGTAATCCCTGTTCTCTGAATAAGGAAAGGAGACTTATGCCGGAACCAACTATGGGAAGCTCCGCTAGACTTACTCATGACCTTACGGTTGTGGCTGGAGAACAAAAGTTTTCCATTCAGGGGAACTTATGTCAGTACTGACTATTTGTAGATGAGTATGAGCGTTACCTTGGAGCACGGAGTTGGGCCAATTTATGATACTGGTATCATTGCATTCCTAGTTTAGAATTTTGCAAAAACAGTTCATATTATTTGCAAACCGAGTCTAAGAGTCAAAACTTGTTTACAGTTTTGCAAAAACTGTTTTATTTACAAAAAACTGATTTACCTGAGAAATTTGTTTAACATAATCAGAGTCTGGATCAGAGAATCGATTTGGTGTCTTAACAATTCAGAAAAACTAAATAAAAGTAGGAAGAATACATTTTCGAGTAGAGAAACCCTAAAATAATTGCAATTAGTTGCCATCACATGCGAGTATCCATTATTTTAACCAATCAATGTGACAATTTCAGCAACTGAATGACATGCTTTAAAACGTAATATTTCAATATCATTTCACAGATGGTTAAGTTTTGTGAGGATGTGGTCAAACTATGAATCTCTGAGGGATATCATGTATGCCACAGGGAATGTCAGTGTCATGACCCCTGAGGCCATGTAGACAAAGGGATCGTGATGCTCTTCTTATCTGACTCGCCATCTGTGGTGGTGTTGAGGGGGGCCAGGGAAGTGAAAACAATTTGACCAGTGAATTCTCCGCCCACGAGAGAGAGAGAGAGAGAGAGAGAGAGAGAGAGAGAGAGAGAGAGAGAGAGAGAGAGAGAGAGAGAGAGAGAGAGAGACACCAAATTTGTGTTCTGGGAGGAGTCAGGGCGAGTGTACCAACACAAATATACAATTTCTAACACTTACAGGATATCTGTTTATAAACAGCAACAGAGGAAGAGTAGAGAGAAGTAAGTTAGCTGCGCGTTGAAGTTGTCTCGTGTCCAGACTGAAAGTGCTTTCAGCAGCGCAGAGAGCGACGCGAGATCAGGGCTGCAGTTTGGTTTAGGGGTCTCTGGTATTTATTAGTTGACGCTGGAAGCTCGATGTTTTTCTGGATTCCGAGTTGATCTACAGGTTCGCCTGCTCTTTTATCCAGATATATTTTCATATTTTCCTGTGGGGGAAGACGTTGACAGACGCGTGTTTGGATATTGAGGTGAGATTTTATTTGAACTCGTCTGGTGTTTACGTGTACGCAAACTTCTAATGTCTCGTCAATGAGATAGACATTGTCTTTATTTGTACTGAAACGTTTAAACGCGCTTGTTTTTTCAAATATCTATGGTTGGCTGTTTAAGTAGGGCAAAAGTAATATAGTACCGAAATGTGTAACCCTACAGTTTTTGACAGGACCGTTAAAGCTGATTTAATCATGTTTTTTTTACTTGTGTACGATATTATTAAGGGGTTTTATTGTTATTTTTCAGTGTTGAAGAAAGCACACCTTCAAAATCACACATTAATGTTAACGTTCAGGTAAAATGTTTAATATAATAAACACAAACAAACGTTAGCCCACAAAGTCTCGCGCGTATTTCACCGATGACGGCGCGTGTCACCATGTGGCGGTGGTTTCTGTTAAATCTAATTACTTGGGTAAAGCTCGGGGAAAGTCGGGGTTGGATGAGAAACCGTCAAGCTGGTGGTTTTCCCACGGGGTAAGACAGCATGCGGCGTGTCTTGTCCAGGAGGTCCCGTCATGGTTGTGGGTTTATCCTCTCCTCAGACACGCAGGTCAGCAGATGGAGGCAGCGCTGCCCACGGCCACGAGCCCAGTGCCAGTTAAAATCAATCAAACCTTGACTGTTAAGCAGCATCACATCTCAGGCGGAAACCGCCCATGTGTGATAATCAAAGACATATAAATGTCATTCCATTCGTTTTTTGATGCCAAAATATGGTGGATAAAAAAAACTAGTTAAGACAGCTTAGACATTAGAATTGTGCCGTCTTACGTTGAATAAAAAAACAACAAATAATTAGTTCTTCCGTTTTCTTTCTAAAACATTTGGTTCCCGAGAAAAAGCCATGGGCAAGATCTCAAATTAATTGCTTCTGAACCAAATTCCATCAATTCAATTCTGCACATATAAGATGAGAATGTATTTTTATGTCTCGTAGATGATGTTTAAAAGTAGTTGTGCACCAAAGTGTGCATAAAAACCTACTACTCTCTATAATCATAACATTTATTGCACAGAGGGAGTGTGAATTATGTTAATCACTTTCAAACAGTTTGGGATAATGATGTTTTGTGAATTCATAATAGTCACATTATTTAACCGAATATTTTATTGCTATAAATCAGTTTTTTCTTCTCCACGGATTGTCCATTGACAAAATCCAGCGTTAAGTTGTGCCTTGTTTGAAAAAAAATTATTAAAAGACCAAATTCTTATATTCTTTTTTACTCTGACTACCAATTAAAACATTCCCTCTGATTCAAATTAGGATTCAAATGTAATAAGTAGAATGCTTGAGTACATTTACACTTAACTGAGCATCTCCTTTACGTAATTTTTTTTTATTAATAGTCACTGAGACAGTGTGGTATGATTTTGCTTGCCAGAGTTCGTTTTTTTTTCCCACCAACTTCAGTATCAGATCTGAGTGGGCTTACTTCAGACACGTCCCTCAAGGATCCTGACTCCACCACATAAGTTTATTGATGATGTTTTTTTTAACTTCTCATATTAAAGATTTATGAGAAGAATGATGGTAGAAAGACGATGATTGAATGAAAGCACAGGATTGACCAATATGCCAAGTCACATCTTTCTTTTAAATCAGAAAAAGTTTCAATTTGGCTTGCATGGTTCAAGGAACCAACCTTTAAAAAAAAACAAAACATATAAAATATATTTTTTTAATAAAATAATACATTTTCCCAGATACATATGAAATTACCCTCAGCACAGAATAATGTCATGGAATGGTATTTTTTTAGCCATATGTTTGAAACAACAAATAAGTGGCAGGATAATGGATTCTGAAAGCTAAAATATCCTATCATCTAATCTTTGAAAGCACTCAGGAAGCTTTGTTAATTGTTTGTCTACTAGACGACTGTTATTTTAGGAGGACGTTTGCTAGGTTAATACAGATAGCAGATATATTTACAGTTTAATTTAGCTGTTTTATGAAGCAATGAATAACGCTTAAAACATATTTTTCTTACATTTGTAAATAGGGATCTTTTCAAACTAACAACTGGTCCTAAATCTTGCATTTTGTCCCAGTATCCATTAGTCATTCCTTGAATTTGTCCATCTATTTTTGAAACTATTTTATCATCTGACTTAAAAGCTTGGTGCGTTTGATCCACAAGGAGCTAAAATCGGAGCAGTTTTCAATTAGTCAGGTGCTTGTGCATGAAGATATCAGCACTGAGGGATCCATTAATGTCGACCTGTGGTGGTTGTGTAGTTTAGCTAAATGCTGATGTCGGAAGCACTCAGACTTCACTCACTCATCTCAACACAGTTTCTAGAACTGGAGCTTTAAGCTTCACATTCCTCTGAGCTATTGTAAAGCTTTGAGAAAAAGCCTAATATATTGAACCAAAAACAGAATGTTGGGTCTATTTAAATCTTTGACTTGTGGAAAACAAATGACAGAATTTCAACTTTCAGCTTGAATTTAAGCTAGAACCAGTATCCTCAAAACTGTCAGTACTGTATGAAGTAGGTTATATACTGTATAAGGCTTTTTACTGATGGAGGTATGCGACCTGGCCGTCTGAGATGTTCTGCTTGAGAGGGCACGAAAATCATTTAAGTCAAGCTCCTGGAAACGAATCTTTGAAAGTCCCTGTTGAGAGCAAGAGGTCCGCCTCCAGGCTGTATTATTAATTTTAGTTGACATGGTGGCAAATGAACTGGTCGAGAGGTCTGGTTTGATCTCCTCTGCTGGTCCAAGATCTCCAATCGACTCAGTTGATTTATTTCTCTTCAAGTTCTTCTCCTGCCTCCAGTGGAATATCCTTGTTGACAGGGAAGTGAAAGCCTGGGGAGAAAAGGAGGTCAAGTCATCACTTTTCTCCAAGTTTCTGGCCTCAGAGCTTTGGAAGCTGAGAGATTGTAGTCTGCAGAGGATCTGGATTGAGATAGAGTATCTATTGCCTTGAAAAGAAAATTGCTTTCCTCCCCATTTGCTGGAGGACTCTCGTCTAATGCATGTGACATGAGGTGCTTCACCCGGTAATGGGTTTTGGGGTCTCGTTGCCTCTGAGATGTATGAAATTTGCAAAAGAGCTGTGTTGCTGAATTACCATGAGGAGCCTCTGTTCCAAATGATTTGGTAAGAATGTTCTGGCTGAAGAGGAACTTGGTTGTGAAGCTAAAGCGCCTGAAGTTTCAACGACTCAGTTGAGTTCTCTATAGTTCATGAACAATGAGCAGTGTCCCAAGTAAATCACAGAAACCCATTATCAAGAGGAAACAGCCTGCTTGTTTGGGTTTGGATGAGGAGGACTAACGCTTATCTTTTATTCAGGCAATTTCCTGCAGTATTAGTGTGCTGGGATATAATGAGGGGAAAGTATGCGTAAAACAAGCTGGTCCTACAGATAGCTGTGGCCTGGTCATTATACACACTCTACATTAGATTGAAAACTGAAATCTCCATTTATCAGGTATGTTTGTGACTGTATATTGCCTATTCATTTTAAAGGTGATATCAGTTAAAGTTATAATGTAACTTTTAATTGAACCTCTGACATCCACTTAGCTCTAAACCAGCCATCTACTTACTTTACAAGAAAAGCTTTCTGATGGTTTGCAAAATGAGAAAAAATGTCATTAAATACATTTTTGACAGGATTTGAACCCTGTTGCATGGTGACATTTTAAGATTTTCAGCTAAATGCCTCCAGGGTGTTACTTTTGTGTATTGTTCATTGCTATTTATGCTACAGGCTACAGTTTGTTTTATTACTGGGTTTGTCATCTTTGGACAATTAACTGCTTGGTATAGTCTTGTGAAACCATGAGTGTTCTGATGTTTAGTTATTTGTCTGCTTATGTTTAGTCACCACCCTTTGTTCATTGTCCTGAGTGAGTTCACCTGTGTTTTTGATCGATCTCACCCATGACTGTTACTTGTTTGTATGATTTGTGATCTTACCCTCAGCTATGCTTCAGTATTTCTATTTTCTGAGTTTCCGTGTACCTGTGTTTTTGTTGGTTCAGTCACTTTATAATTCTTGGTTCCTTTCATTACTCCTGTTTCACATATACTTTTATAGTAGATGAAAATAGTACTAGGCAAGTTGTCCAAAAAAAGTCCTGTCTTTTTTAACCCATGTTAAATGCAAATGAAATAACGTTCTGGTTGCCATTGTCATCCTGCTGTATTGTTCTCAGTTAGTTGCAGTTTTCTTTAGGAAGGAAAAGCATCATATTCACTGTTGTTCATCTGTTTGTCTGAGAAATAAGGCTTTGAAGGCAGTGAACCTCGATTAAATGTACAGTGAGACTTTGAAAATACCATTGGCTGTATTAGCAGCGGAAAACGCCGCTGATTTTACCTCAGCAAAGACTCTCTTTACCACGCTGTAGCTGCGGTATAAGACTAAAATATGTGCAGGACAGCATGCGTGTTTATAAAAGCAGTGAATACAGATTTTTTGATTGTACTAAGAGGGATATTTTATGGTATCTGAAGTTATTTTCAAGTTCTGCTTTGAAGAGCGCCCATACGGAATATCTATGATAAATATCACCACTATGATAAATATCAGTTAGCGTCATGCTACTTTCCCACTGCCATCATCGTCATCTGAGTTATGATGAAATGACATATCATGTATAGCAGCAGTTATTAGACTTGTTCAAGATTAATAATGTGTGGGTTTTTATAGGCCTTTATAGGTTAAATGTTGCTGATGGCAGCTGGGAAGGCACTGAAGCTATCTTGAGCACCCAGACAGCATCATAAAACACTCGGTATGGGGTATAAGACAGTTGGAAATTAATGAGGATGGAGCATTACCTACCCTATTGCTCTTTTCCCCATATTGCTTACAGCTCTTCAAATGTAACAGTTTTCTTAACAAATGAAATCAATTATTTGTCATTTTCCATGTTTATTTTTATAATACATTTTTATTTTATGGACTTACCATGCGCAACTTCACATAGTATACACCAACTCTGCACATAAAACTAGGTCTTTAATCTATTTTTAAAACTCTACAGGTGAGGTACTGCAGTAAGTGACTTTTTATTTTAGGTAGACAATTTTTTAAACATGGCTGTAAATGGGAGTCTGCTCACTTCTGGTCCCAGGTTTAAGTGGTCAAACAAGGACTAACAGTTCAGTCACTTCCTATTAAGGTATTCAGAGGGGAAAACGAAATGTTGCCTCTTGAACAAAATGTTTATTATATTTATTGAAATACATAGGAGACAATTAACATTTTTGTGGCCATTCTAATCGCTACTTTAAACCATTAACTGGATTTAAAAAACAGAAGAAAAATATTTGTATACACATTCCCACCTTCATTATTGGCCAATCCTGTGAGAGTAGGAATAATAGCAGCCCTTCAGCACTCACCTAAACATCCAAGTGTTTTGAGGATTTTCTTTCAAAGGTTTGCATCTGGTCTTGCTTTAATGGCATATTCCAGAAACAAGGGACTTTTCCAGGCGAACATGTCAAATGTCATATTTTTTAATCATCTGTTTTTTCATTGATTATTTCGAAATCACTTGAAATGAGAGTCAAGTAAAACTAAAGTATTTCATAACGTTAAATATTACAATAAAGATCTTTAAGCTAGTATACTGACACTTTAATTGCAGTGTTTAAGAAAAAAACTGGAGTCATATGAAAACTAATGTAACATTGACAAAAATGCTGATAAGGAAGTTTTCTGTTGAATCTCTCAGAACTAAAGAGGCTGTGAAAGCAGTACACTGTTTTCCATGTTTCCTGGGATATGGAGTAAAATGTCTCTGTTGATATGAGTCGCTCTCTTTATGGTATTTGTGTTGCTTCAGCACAATCAGTTGCTTCTCTTGAAACAGTCTCCCATTGTCTGGCAAAGTCCTGATTTCTTTTTCTCCCTTTGACACAGTTACGCTCATATCTCTGCTCCTGACTCTGACATATTTGTGTGCCTCAGATCATTCTTTTTTCCACTCTCACTCCAGTAGTAGTTTATTCACCAGATCTCCCCCTCCTCCTATGGTTTTTGAGAACATTTCTGTGGTTGCTCCTGTGTATTCAAGTGCACATAGCAAAGTGAGAAGCCATTACTACACAGATGGACATTCCTTAGTGGAAAGCAATTGTAGAGCTTTTTTGGTTCTGTGTTTAGATGTTCACCACTTTTTTCAGCCTTCAAATGCCATGCAAACAATCTTTGAATGCCATCCACATAGAAGGTCATAAGCTTGCATTCACTTCACACATACATTTGCTCGCAGCAATGTTGAAGTCTGTTATATGACTCTGCTTGAATTCTTATATGTTCTGGTTAGAATTGTAGAATGATTTCAGGGCATGGGGCGGTATGAGATTCTTACTGCATGATATACTTGAGAAAAACCACAGTATGACGACGTTGAGTTTACAACTCTAAAACGTGTTATTTTAAGTGTCCGTGAGAAAAGAAAAAGGTGTATTGTGAAAACAGCAAGTCAGATTACAGATAAGTGATACATTGACAGAAATTGAGTGTTATCGTGGTAATTAAATGATCCAACATGTGAAATTTAATTCAGTTTAATGATTATGACATTTTTCACCAAACTTTTAAAGAACATTCCTATCTCAAAGGTTATTGAAATCTGAACACATCAGCAGATAAGTGATACATTGACAGAAATTGAGTGTTATCGTGGTAATTAAATGATCCAACATGTGAAATTTAATTCAGTTTAATGATTATGACATTTTTCACCAAACTTTTTAAGAACATTCCTATCTCAAAGGTTATTGAAATCTGAACACATCAGCATGACAGAAAATGTGGAGTATGTGAGAGCCCACGAAGCATTAGCACTAAATATGGGGATCTCACATATGGAATTTATGCCCATCACACGTTGTATAACGCTGATAACAGCAGTATATAAACTAGGGGTGGGCATAGATTAATTGCTTTAATCTAGATTTATGTCACTGTAATTTTGAAATTAATCTAGATTCAAATACCCCATTTGAATTCTGACAAATGCACTCAGAAAATGTATCCAAAATAATGACTTGCTATTTTAAGTGGTTAAGCAAGGGTGTATAAGCAATTCATAAGGTGTAGGTGTGCATAAAAATTCCCCATGGAAGCAAGTACTTTTAGTTCATTTAAAGACAAAGATGTGAATTGTATATATAAGATGATAGTGCCGTAAGTGACTTCACACACAAGAACCCAAACTGATGTTACTAACAGCTGCAATGGATGAGACTCTCCTCTTCCTAAAAATTCATAAACAATAAGTAATTTTGATTGCCAAAACTCTTTTTTTAAATACTTGTTAGCTGATGACAGATCTTAGAAGTTAGAACAGATGTTACTTTTAAATATGTGGATATTGATGAATATACCATTTATCTTAGTGATTTAAATTATATGAATTTGTTAATTTTTTTATTGGCCAATAAGAATCTTGCGCATTAATACACGACACGTTAGCACCGATAACAGCCCACCACTAATATAAACCTTAATATAAAAATATTTTTGTTATTAAGGCATGTAGAGTTGGTCCTGATCACAACACAATTTCTTTTTAATGCTCATCAAACCTGAAAGTTTGGGTTGAATACTTGATTAACACAATTTAGCTGTGCTAGCTGTTAAAAAAAGAAACACTTATTTTATGTAAAAACATACAACTTCTATCCAAATAATGCACTAATCAATCATTATTATTTCACTATTGATGCACTTAAAAGAGAGAGAGAGAGAGAGAGAGAGAGAGAGAGAGAGAGTGAGTCAAATATGCACTCTGTGTGACCTGCTTTTTTGTCATTCATCAACAGAATGAAAGCTCTCACTTTAAAATCCATCTAAAATACTATAAGTATGATCATTTGAATCAAACCAAGGTAAACCTCAAAACCAATCTGAATATGACTTGAGAGAAGATTATAATATAAAAAATGTCTAAAATGTCTGAACAAGAAGCATTAGAAAGCAAAGTGTCAGGCCTGAAATAATATGTACGTTGCAATTTTGTGTTTCGTGTTTGTGCTGTCTCTCGACTCCTAGCCAAAAAGGTCCTCATTCAGTCTTTACACACAGTATAGAAATAATATGGCTGGCAACCGTGATGAGATAGAGAGCCATCCATGATACAATACAATGTTTTTTCTTGTTTATATACTGATCCTTTAAAATAGTTTCTCACATAAAATGCTTTAGCTTATCCAATGACTTTAGATTTGTTAGCCTTCTTTCTTCACCACATGTTTGTACCTGGCACAAAACTGGACTTTGTGTAAACAAAAGGATAAACGTTATATATTTGGATACATGCCTAGGTCCAGCCATGAAAGTTCCCAAGAGTATTACTTCACAACTTTCTAACTTGGGTATGTCATGCGAGAGTTTGTAACTAAACCATCTCATGAATGCAAACCACAGGACTAGACATAGCCTAGTTTACTTTGAAGTTTTTAAATGGCCTGAGGGGAGCACATAAGCAGGCTGATGAACACTACTGTGTGAACCGTTTTCCCATAAAAGGGTTATTAGATCATAGATGTTGTGTTTCCTAGTTTTTCCCACATAATGATTTATGCATTTCTGCCCCAAATTATGCTACTGCATAATCATGTTTCTCAATTGCATCTAATTTTTCACTGTACATATAAAACATGCCAACAATACAAAGTAGGGTAAAATGATAAAAGCATAAAACAGATGTTACAAACCTAGCATGGGAACTTGACCCAATCCGCTCTCAACCACTCTCAGTCGCATGACCCATTTTATTTTCACTGGTGTGTATATAAATACAACACTCGTCATTTGTTCTCATTTAACCAAGATCTGTCTTCCCCACCCATCTTCAGTACTGGCTTACTGTTTTTTAGGTAGCCTTTTCCACACTGGTGACGTTTTTTTGTGTGTTTTGTTTAATATAATGCATGATTATACTAAAGTATTTCCTTAATTTAAGCAAGATTCTTAAGCAAGCACTGGTCAGGTGAGACATGTGGCACAAAACAGCTCGAAAGTAGAATTTGAAGAAGAGAAAGTTAAATAATTATGATTATGGCTTTAACAAAAAAAAACAATTTGAAAACTAGGTTGGGAAAGTGGGCAGCAGTCAAATTTACTTTAAGGTATAATTTGCTACTGAGATTTTTTTTATCATGAACGTTTTTCAAGGAGCTTGAGGTCAAATGTCAGCAGGTAAACCTGATAGTGAAAAAATATTTCTCATATATAAATAATAACAGGAAGGAACGTTACAAGAATGTCATTGTATGGTTTAAAAACAACCTGCAGGAATGTAACTTTTAAATTTATGCCAATAAAAAAAAACAATCGGACCTTTCCATGAAATTTTATTTAACATTTGGGGAACGTTTGTGTTTCCAGGGTTGTTATATTTTGAATGGGCAGTAACTAAAGTACACTTTCAATCTTGATCAAGCGTCAACCCACACTACAAGCTAACATTCAAACATACATATCTGATGTTAACAGTAAAATTCATGTTAAGTTTATTATTTGGGTCAATAATGGCACCTGAAATGAGCTCACTACCATCTGTCTTCTGCTCTGTGTGAATGAAACGTGGCACTCCAATGTGACACGCATGTGCAGGCGAGTAAACAATATACTCAGAATTCACTGCTTACAGGAGAAAAACTGTTTTCAGTCTCTTGCAACATAAACTTCTGATCAGAGCTAACTTTTTTTGTAGTAAATAATATTAAGCTGCAGCATAATAGTATACACAAAGTAGTATGGAATATTGTCAGGTTTAGCAGTTAAACTTTTAAAATGCATATATGAGCATCTTCCTGTAACAATTTCAGAATTGTAGAGTTTAGTTTATTAAATGCAACAAAACAAAAAAAACATGATTTTACGAAACAATTAACAAACTAACAGCTAACGGCAGCTGTGAATTGATTAACATTTTATACTGAAATGTTAAATAGCATTCTATTGTGGTGGATGCTCTCGGCATGAAGAGAATCAATGAGATGTTTGTAAAGAGAAATATGCATGGTGTTTATTGATCAAATAGTAGCCTAGTATTCTGTCAAAACCATTTCTGAACAAACAAAACATTTGTACAGCAGTCCTAATAACCATGTGTAGTTTTTTTTTATCTGGGTTCTCCGTTTTTTTCCGTACATTGATAAAAATTGAAATGTCTTGTTTGCTTCATTTCACCCCAAAAGCAGTTTAAACCGGGTTTTTATTATCAGTCACAGATCAGCTTAAATCCACAATTTCCTCATACCAATAAACTTTTCTTTACAATCCCCACGGTAGCAGTTTATGGTAGTTCTATTTCCACTCCATATAAGTGTTCAATAGCAAATCCTATTTAACTCTTGATCTACACATAGGCCCTTTGCTTTGAAGCAACTGCTAAAAAGCCCTAGATAAAAGATTTTGATGTTCGAGCAAGATTTCCTCAGATGTATTTAAATATATTTGACCACTTCTTCCGTGCCACGCAAAATCGACTGTTTTTCATTATTTTTTAATGAGGCAACATACATTTATTATTTTAGCTTCTTCACGTATATAGCTTCATCAAATTTGATTGGTCTAAGTTAAAGATGTGTAAAGGCATTAATGCTGGGCCATGCACATTGAAAGCTGTCTTCTTTAATCATGAGATAAGGTGATCACAGCAAGGTGGTGCATTGTGTGGTCACTGATGAGCAAACGAAACGTTTCTCTATTTAAGCTGCTGAGGAAATATTTAGGGCAATGATATCATTCCCCTCTGATTAGGCTGGAGAATGGATGAAATAGACCATGCAGTCTAATCTCTTTCTTTGCTAATCTCTGTTCGTTTTCGGAAACTGCCTTAGGAAAAGACGGAGCACTCTTCAAAGGTAGTAAATGCTTTGTATGAGAATGATTTGCATGTTACTGATTATATTAACATAAACTGAATGTGGAGCTAGAATTTTTGAGGATCAAAATTGAATTGTGGGAGAACTGTTACAATATGTTTGACTTGATTTTATGCCACACTTTTTGGCTGTGAATGGCAACCTAAATTCCCATCAGGTCAGAAAGGGAGAGCATCAGGAAATGACAAAACTGGGCATTTGTCCCAACAATTAGTCACATGTCCTTTTGCCAGCTAGTGGCCACATTACGTTGATTTAATTAAAGCCACCTGCTGGAGACTGTGAGACCTGAAGCCTCCAGCTGTTTGCTCTATTAGAATAATCTTATGATTGGCAAGTTGCAATGTTTTTCTGGGCTCTTGCAAGACCGTGGCATATGAGATAATGCAAATCTGCTGAAAAAAAACAATAGAACCTGCTGTTTTGTCCGCCAGAGAAACAATCAGACATTAATTTGGAATGAAAACAATCCACAAGCACTCAAATTAAACTCCTTGAACAGAGAAGAGTAAAAATTAAAATGAGTGGTTTCATTGTGTGTGCAGCATTTGCAATAATTGCAACAAATAAGCAGCTATAATTACTAATAATGAAAATAAAGGACTCGTATACTTAGGGAAAAACTGATTTACATTCTTAACTGTTCAAAACATGAAACAAAATTATATAAAGAATGTTTGCATAACCTAGTGACAGATAAGCACATAACTGATGGTACTTGTACCAATGTGTTGAACACCTAATTATTTTAAGCATTTTTGTAATCAGTTAACTGTGTTTCTGATTACTGTTAAAATGCCAAATAAAGACACTTTGTGAAAAAATGCCTTCATAGATCCCATCAGTGGTCATTTAAGGTTTATCAAACACATCTAAAGCTTGCCCTCGCAATATGTTAATCTATAGTAAACACTGTTAAGTATACTAAGTTGCACTATACTAACTTTGTTTCACGCACTAGTTTTGTTCTTAATTTACTAGTAGTTAATATTTAAGGCTTTTTAACCTTTATGGGGTATTGCCATTTTTAAAAACAATATAGAGAACATATCTTGAATTATTGCAGCCAGTCCCTACTAGAAAAGAATATACACTTGTAACATTTTTATTCTTGTAAAAATTAAACTGGGTCAATTTGAAGGCCACATAAGGTTTAAAGTAAATGTAATGTTCAGAAAATAGTCCTGTTTTAAGCTATGTTGAGGTTTAAATTAAATATTCTGCTGAAAAAAACTTAACTTATGAGCTTCCCACTGCAAATATATTCTGTAAGATATTTTAGCAAGTTTTAGAAGTTGCACATAAAGATAATTAACACTTGGTGGTCTGCCTAATCATGTATGTTATCTTTCCTTTTATAAAAAATTTTGTCGCTAAGCTTCTTTAATGATAAAACAGCAAAAACCCTTCACTCGTGGCTCCGGATGCTCAAGTACCTAAATTCCTTCCTCAGACAAGTTTGTCTAGTGGTAATAATCACTAAACCTGCTTGGATCACTAAGTTTGAACTCACGAAACAGTAATAGTATATTTGAAATGACTCATCGTGGACCTTTAAATAGACAGAAAGTTAATCACTGAATAGTATTAAATCACTTGTTTTTAAGATATTGTTTTAGTTTCTTTTGCTTTTTTGTTCATGCAGTGTTTTCTGTTATTGTGTATAGTTAACTATTAACAATAATCAAAATCAACCAACAGCTTTTTTTATTTAACTCTGTTGCTTTAAATAAGTTTTATAGACACTGTCGTACTTCATTATCTCATCAATTTCTCAGATGCTTATCGCACACCACCCTAGCTCAGTTTCAGTTTGAAGTTGAAGGAAGGATGAGGACCCTTTCAGTTCCCATAAGCCTTTAATATTAAGCATGAATTACCTGCTCTTTGAAGTTGGATTTGTGTCGTTTTGAAGTGTGTATTTAAGCACCATAAGAAATATGATTTGATTTGCAGCTTTCAAAACTCAGCTTACCTAAAAAAAGAAAATCTTATTATCTTATTAGCTTTTAAGCATTCTCAATTACACTTTAAAATAATACCCTGCTGCGCGAGGCAAGCAATACTAGGAGCTAGTTCAGAAGAATGCATGCCATGCTCCTTGTTTATGCAGTATTGTAACATTATGTGGATTTAAAAATGTTTTGAATAAGAAATGTTTTGAATTAAGTTTCTGTCTTTGATGAATGAAGAACGTAATTCATTGATCGTTTGATTGATGTAATCCACACATTCATACTTAAATAGAATTAGCTTTGTATCACACTGGGAGTGGGAAACATGCAACTAGGCAACTTCCCAACGAAAGGTCTATGTCGGAGACAGAAGCAACCCAAACCCAGAAACCCCCCTAGTGGGATACTGCTATAGTCATCAATGAATGAAAGTTTGAGGATGTCTGAATGCTGTGCTAACCAGTTCTTCCAGAATCTTGTAAAGATTAAACAGAATTTGACAAGTAATTTGCTGCATACAAAATAAGGAATCCAAGGGTACAGGATTCGATCTACTGATCCCCAACTGAGATGAATTGGGCCTACTGTAAGTGTATCGGGGGCTGTTTATCAATCAACAAATGAAAGCTTGAGTGTTGCTTATCTCGCTATTTTTTGTTACATCTAAGATGGTTAATTATAATTATAAAACATTTAGTTTTAAACATAGAGTTGCTTATGAGCCAGTATATATACCAGGTAACATGCCCATTAGCTTTTTACCTTGGACAGTGTGACTAGTACTTGGGTTTTTAATTGATAACCTTGTTTTTCAATATTTTTGTGGGGATGCTGTATGTGGGAGTCTATGATTTGCTCTCCACATTTTCTCAACACATTCATCTGTTGTACGCTGCCGATCCATCATGTTTTGTGTTGGAAACCAATTGACATGTGTTCCTACTGAGACCTCATCTTGGATGCCCTCCAGATGAGCTCATGTTCCATAGTTTCTCAGACTCCTCCTCGTGTGCCATAAATCATTGTGATGTAATCTTGCTGTTCCCACAGCTGGTGAGCAAAGTTTTTTGTGCTGTGGGAGAATGTTGGATATCGTGACCATTTAACCTGATCCAAGAGCAACCTCTCTGACAGCAGACACTGTCCTTATTTCTAAAAATTCCAACTTCTACTTGGGAGTCTTTAACATTATGGACCATTTATTGTATAGTATTTATAATGGAGGCTTCTTTCTAACTGGGAATATGAATATCATTTCCATAGAAATATTAGGGCTCACTTGGAAAATCTCACTTGATAAAATGTTATCGCAAATGTGCATACAGCTGTAATACTATTTCCTTGTTGAAGGCCTTTTTTCATATAAAGATATATCATATCTTGGAATATTGGCCTACTCTTCTTTGCAAAATACTTAAAATCTGCGTAATTGTGAGAGTATTTCAATAGCACAGATTTTAGATATAGTTTCAGATATGATCTTGATCTCTGGCTGGGACATTACAGGACTAAAAGAATCCTCTTTGAATAGTTATCATGTTGAAAGATTAAACTGTTTCATCTTGAGTTTTTCTTGTATTATTGGCTTGTATTTAGAACTGTTTCCTCCGCATTGACTGAAATCCCAGTCCCATCTCAAGAATCCCATAAGCATGATGCTTTCACCACCATGCTTCCCTCTGACTATAGTGTTGTTTTTACCTAAAAAAAACGTTTGGAATCTGACCAACCACTTCATTTAACTTTTTTATTTGTAGTTCATCTTAGAGCTGAAGCCCACCATGACCCAACAAATCTTTAATCTTTACAATTTATAAAATTGTCAAGATTATTGTACATAGATTATTGTACTAGTCTATTGTACTTAGACTCATGTCGGGCCTAGGTCCTGCTGTGCATGGTTATGTGATGCATAAGATTGCAATGAGAGACACAAAAACAGATCCCTAGGAGGTGAACAGACTAGAGCTGAGATGTTGGAGCTGGTTGGTTAAATTACTATTTCACTTTCAAATGGTCTATGCCTTTTAATATATTTTGTGTGTTGTATTAGGCTGTTGGGATAGAGTGACATTAAAAGTAGAAAAAAATCTGATTTTGTGTCTTCATTTAGTTTTTCAACACAGCATGCTGACATTTTATAAGGGCTGTGTGTAGTCTTGTTTTGTTTACTACTTAAACTAATACATTTACTCTAGTGAGGCTGTTTTAAGGTTACTTAGATTGAACTGATATGAGAACTCTTTACACAGTGTTGTGTTTCATGTTACACGTTTATATCTGATATTTGCATTTTTGCCTGAAGGTAGCATTTGGTTTTTAGCATTTGGAGTGTGTGTTTGTGTTGAGAGTGATTCCTTCTGACGTCTCTCTAGTGGCCAGAAGGAGGAATGTTTCTAAAAGCACAAAGAGATTTTTTTACAAGACCTTTCTGTGGAAAAATGTCTGTTACCCCTCCCATGTAGCCTCCTCCTGAGACCCTGTAAAAAGC
The DNA here is from genome assembly GCA_900490495.1 of Danionella dracula. Classification (NCBI taxonomy): domain Eukaryota; kingdom Metazoa; phylum Chordata; class Actinopteri; order Cypriniformes; family Danionidae; genus Danionella; species Danionella dracula. The sequence goes on from UELW01000178.1 coordinate 9,628,582, forward strand.
AGGAGATCTACCCTGGGATGTCTTGTTCTTTACATCCTGTGGATAATGAGGTTGAATGAAGGGAAGCTGTAAAGTAGAGGCATTTTGTAAACATAGCAAAACCTAAATGTTACATAACCGATCCTGTTCAGCTTTTGAGTTGCAATCTTTCATCAAGAATGTGATCTGGTGGTCCTGCTTGCTGTATACTGCTCAGTGAGCAGGACGAAAAACTAAAGGCTTACTTTGTGTAACCCGAGTTCTACTCCAGCTTGTGGTCCTTACCTGACCCTGTCTTTCTTTCTCTCCAACATCACTTCCTATTTTCAAACTATGTTATCCCCATAAATAACAGTCCACAAAGTACCCTTTAGAATGTAAATGAATGTCCTAATCAACAAAATAATGAATGAAATAAAATGAAAAAAAAAATTGATTTGTTTCCAACTATTGTTTTCTAATAGTTGACACGAACATAATACACTGGATGTGTGTTTTACATAGCTTTCTATCTGCTCTATTCTCCTGCAGTTGTGCCAATTCTGTGCACTGCTGCATTATCATTCAAGCCTCCGGCTCTGTCAAGTCTCTCTCTGGATCAATTAAAGCATCCAGATTCTTTCCAAATCTCAGCCTGACAGATGCTGCAGTTTTATATGCATCTATCATAGTCTCATGCTCATACAGTGCACATCAAATACACTAAATAACTGCTTTAAGATGTATTTGTTGACTTGCTGAGCAACTAAATACGACATGTTTAAATTATGCATTCATTCATTCATCTTCATGTCGGCTTTCTTCCCTTTCGGGGTTGCCACAGCGGAATGAACCGCCAACTCTCTGGCATATGTTTTATGCGGCGGATGCCCTTCCAGCCGCAACCCATCACTGGGAAACATTCACACACACATTCACACTTTAACACTATGGACAATTGTTCTTACTCAATTCACTTATACCACATGTCTTTGGACTTGTGGGGAAACCGGAGCACCCGGAGAAAACCCACGCGATCACGGGGAGAACATGCAAACTCCACACAGAAATGCCAACCTACCCAGCGGAGGCTCGAACCAGCGACCTTCTTGCTGTGAGACGGCATATATCCTAATTTCCTTCCTACACATTAAGGCTACATTCAGACTGCAGGTCTTTAAGGCCAATTTAGATTTTTTATTTTATGAAATTATGGAATTTTTTTTATGAGTTTGTTCACGTCAAACGTAACATGCACTTGCTATTTGTCTAGGTGCTCCAATATGACAAATATGTGCATAAGAGGACTACATCCCCCAGAATGCAGTGCTACCAAACAAACAAACTCTGAAGTGCCAGCTTTCAGGCACAATTGAGGTTTTGTGATCGTAAATATGTAGTCAGAGTCTACTTTATTAGTATTAAACAATACAGTGATACCTCAAGATATGAAAGAAATCCGTATGAAATGAATTTTCCATAACATGTAGCATTCATATCTTGAGGTACCACTGCATTAAGAAAAAGATTGAAACGAAAATAACATATATTAATGTATACTCCTGGAAAATGAGTTATAAGTGCGCAGATAACAACCGTGACTTCATTAAGCTTTAAATGCATTTATGGGCTATTCCGAAAACTATTTCAGAGTTTCTTCTCCAGCGACTCACATCTGGTAGAATCTGTGTTTAAGTTAGGTCCTTATAAATCCCAGAAAAATGTGACCTGGCTGTTCAGGATGAAGTCGGAAAGCAAAAAAAAAAATTCTAATAAAAATTGGATATGTATCAGATTCAGGACCACAAATGAAAGTGGACTGAGTCAGTTTTGAAAAAATCATGATTGAGCTGTTCAGACCGTCCTGAAAATATCAGAATAAGGGCAAAAAAATATGTAGGTCACTTTCTGCTGCAGCCTGAATGTAGTCTACAACCACTCAAAAGTAGCTTTTTATCAGGAATGGAATTCATTTGGAACAGAATAACTTTGCCACTCACTTTTCACAGTGTCTCTTTCAATGCCACTCAATTTCCTTCTTTAAAAACCAGATCGATTGCTTTAAACTTAGACAATGATTTATATGAATTTCTTTTGTATGTTTATAAAGGAGTGCTTCAAGTGGAAGTGCTAAATGACTGATGAAAACTAGCATCTTCCTCTGTGCATTACCTGTCAACCTGTCACTCTTGCTCTTCTTGAGATAGTGCCCCAGTTGGCTGTTGTCCTAGAAGCTTTTTTTGTTTATTTTTATTGTCTCAATTTGTCTTTGTAATTACAAATGATTTTACATCAGCATATCTATATTTAAGAAAGTTATATGTTTATGTAATGCATGCACTTTTAAAAATAACATCTTTGCATTTTTTTGGTCATATCTCAATCTTGAGCCTGTTGTGGTGAAATGCCATGCTGTTTTCCTATGGTGAATAGGATTAGACTGACAGCAGAGAAGGTTTGCTGTTGACATAGCATGCAGCTTAGTTAGTCCTTCAAATCCCCTGCTGTTCTCGAGACCAAACAGCAAAATCTGCTCATTTTTCAAACCAATTGCTTTGGGAATATGAACTGGCTAGAGAAAAGGTCTGTGTTTGTGTAAGTGACAGCCTAATTCTTCCTCTGTTTTTAATTAAGAACGACTCAGCGCTTCCTGTCTTATAGATGATGCTTTTAGTTTTTTATGACTCGGTACGACTAAACAAATAATGATTCCCTGAATACTTAAAAAAAGAAAACGTTTAACAAAGGACCACATTTTTCAAGGGAGACAACTGCTGATAATCAAATATCTGATATTTGTAGATCAACATTGTTTTTTCAGACTTATAATGAAGAAAGCTGGAGTAAAGGTGTAGTTCAGCCAACATCTGTGACTGCTGTGATGTTTGGCACATGTTTTTATGAGTATCTGAAATGGAGGACAGATGCAGATGGACAAATTTAAAAAGCTTCTGGATGCAGGGTTAAATAGAACTCACTAAAGTTAGATAGCTGCAGTGTATGTTTGACTGTTAAAAAGTATATCACTGAATTAGTATTTAGTGTGGTGTTTTTCTGACTGTATTTTGACTTTGTTAATTACAGTGGACAACTTGTGAATCTCAACAGTGAGCTCAGTTTGTTTCTGAAACTAGTTCAGTCGTTGTAGACATGGAAATATTAAAATAACAAACATAAATATGATTTTTTTAAAGTAATATATAAATATATATATATATATATATATATATATATATATATATATATATATATATATATATATATATATATATATATATATATATATATATATATATATATATATATATTAGGGGTGGCCAGACATAGGCGTTAAAGGGAAAAGATTAATTTCATGCGACAAAAAATGATTGTCGTTAATCTATTTTCAAAGTTAGGCACAGTTTTTAGTGAAGTGTTGGTCACGAACGAAACAGCTAGGAATGTGAGACTAAAAATAACTTTACAAAGCATCTATCTTCTTTCAACATTATAACTTTCCAGCTCCAGTGTAGTAAGGATGTTTAGTTTTCTTTGCATGTGATAATTTTTGTGTTTGTTAGATTTATAACGATCCACTTTTAACGTTAGCTATTAACTGGATTAAAATTCCTGCTTTAGTTTGGATATCAAGAAGAGGTGTTTGAAGTATGTTTTTACTTTATTTATGTTTAGAAAGCTTTTGTGTGTTTACAGTGTTTGGTATTTATTAGCGATTGAAAAATAAGTGAAATTTGGCTTAATTTTAATCAAAGAAATAGCACATTACTTAATATAGCATATCACGAGCATTGTTGTAAAAGCCTGATGGGACACATAAAATAAAATGTTTTTGCCCATAAAAAATTTAAATACAATTTCTAATGTTACGCTGTTAAAACAAATCAGCATATAAAAATGTAGATCTATTTACATTTGATATGCAGTGTTCTCAACATAGTATGGATATAATGAAAAACACTTAAATGTATGGTAAATTCAAGAATACCCACATATTTAAAAAGAAACATCTGTTAACTTAGGGATTCCTCAAGCTCTCATTAACAGATAAAAACGCGAATAGCTCCCTTCAGCACCGACAGCCTCAACGACTCAATCCCAAACTCTGTCTCTGGCTAACACGTCTTTATAAAAAGTGTTTTGGGATCAAAATTACTTTTTGTGTCTGAATTTTGAGAGTCCATCGCAGCTGTTAGTAACATCTGTTTGGAGTCCTGTGTGTGAAGACACTCCCTCCTCCAACATCATATATGTACAATTCTATCTTCGTTTTTAAATGAACTAACTTATAAATTACTTACAGACGCTTGCTTGGCCATTTAAAATAGAAAGTCGTTAATTTTGATAGATATTCTGAATGCCTTTGGGAGAATTCAAATGAGGCATTTTAATCTAGATAAAAAAATTATTTATGCCCACTTCTAATAAATATGTGTATGAAATATGAATCCTAAGAGTATATATATATATACCTTATACACTTATATACACACTTATGTCTTTGTAAGTGTTGAACCGAACTTTCAATATGTTACTTTTATCATTAAGTGTGCACACATGCACACTTCATTCCACTTATTCAGATATTCTAAACAGTCTAGCAATTAATGACAGTAGGAATTTAATCCTAAATATTTACTCAACAAGCTGCTGAAACCAACAATTTTGACGATGGCCTCAAAACCGACACATAAAATTGTAGTTAAAATTAAAGCTATGGCAATTGCTTTAAGAGGACCTCAATGAATGACGCAAATAAATAAAAAAAGACTACATGGCCATTGTAAAGGTCTGATTTTTGTCATCCTAGATGTTTCATCATTAACTTTTTAGACAAAACTGTTTATTTGGGTGTAGTTTGAGTAACACTCTCTGTAAACATGTTGTGGTAGCTCTTGCTGTGAGTCTTAACACCTTTATTTGAACCTTATCATAAATTTGACTCACCAAACTACTACAGTTATTTTCGCTCATTGTAACAACTTCACCTAGTTTTAAAGATTTGCTTCAATGGGTAATTTTGATGCCCTGAACCTCTTTTTCCCTTAGAGAGTTTGTTCTTCTTAGGCCTCTGGGCCTAGACAGGGCTGAAAGACAAGATCACACTGTTTGGAGTAAAATTGGAGTGTGTGCTCTCTGCACAGAACATGGTCATTATCACAGACCTCAAGCTGTTGCAAACAACTCTCTCAACACCTTAACAGCCTTATATTCCGCAAAGGAACTCCAGATATCTGTCACAGACATCTATGCACCTTTTTATCAAAATATATTGATTGTGCGTCTGAAGAGTAGAGGCTAAAGTTTGTGCTGAGTTGAGCATGATGGAGTTTTATGAGAATAATTCAGAGATGGTGCTGAGCATCAGGACATTTTTAAGGATCATTCCTGTGATAAGAATAGATTAGTTTGTGGAAATTCATTTTATGAACTAAATCTTGGGATTTATTGAGTCTGAACCTTAAATTGCCCCACTAATTAATCTCAATATTCAGACTACACGTTATTGCCGGTTGTTGGAAATCATGCAGATATCTAGCTATTATTTTAACTAAAATTATTTAATCCTCCTAATGCATTAAAATATTTGAATACAAATTCAGCTTTAAAATAGCAGTCTCTATCATCAGAAGTGAAAGGATCACAGATAAAAAGGTGATGTTTAGCTTTGCAAGATAATTTATTTAAAAAATAATTTTCCTTTTAGTTCATCAAGACAGCTGAGGTAACGTTATCAGTAGATTATGTCTTTTTAGTTGGGGGCTTTTCCATCACGTTCTGTACACTAACAATACTTTTTCCATAAACGATTGGATAAGGTTCCATGAGTCGAGCTGAGTTTAGACAAATTGATATTTTTCTCTGATTAGAAAGGAAAGTATGACTTGTTGATTGGTCAATAGCTGAGCTCACTTATTGGTCAGAATAAATCATAGCAACAATGAAGTGCTCTCCTAAACTTTTCAACACTTCCTTGTTTTGCTGCACTCATCTGTTGTTTAAACAAAGCCTTACACAGCACAAAGAATACCACTCTTTCAATGGTTTTCGTTGTTCCATGTTTTGTGCAATCAATTTTGCATTTCTGTCACAAACTCATATTCATCAATGGAGCTAGAGTTACATAGCGGAGTGATGCGTATTGAGTGACATGTCTAAAACATTCCACTCATAACTGATACTGGATTTCAGTGGAAAACAAAAGGTGAATCTCTGCCAATCAACAGAATCTTTGCAAAGGAGTGTCAAAGTCAAATGTCTTAAGTCATAGCATCCCACTTGGAGCTGGTACCAAAAGTCAGCCCTTCAGACTACTGATGTTAAAAGGACAAACTTTACAGCGGAAAGAAAAACTGAGTTTCAAAGTTAATAAAGCTGTTATTAGTCATTGGTTTACATTGTATTAACAATAAACATTTTTTTTTATAAAAATGTATGTATTTATCTGGAAAAAATGATGTAAGTATATTAAATATATGCAAGCAAGAAAGAAAGAAAATTTAACAGGTCTCCAAAAACCGGGTGGTTAGTCATCTTGTTCATCACATCCTTCCATAACACACATCCTGCAGGATACATCACTCATCTGTGACTGTGTGAGTGCGAACAGTTTTCATGGTCATAAAGCAAAGGGAGGGAAGATCACGGAAAGTGTATAATGACAAGCAACAAAATGCACTTCGTTCTTTGCTTGAGTCTCTGTGGTAATCTCAGAGTATAGAACTTTAATTCATTCATCTTTGTTCAGATGTTGAAGAGATTGAAACAAAAACGTCTAGTGGTGCCATTTGAGATCTATTGTTTAAAGCCCTTGTTGATTCTAAATGGAAGAAAACATGTTTGAAACTGTAGCGAGTACAAAGAGCTCAGAGTCCCCTTGGACTGTAAGAAACAAATCCATTCTCCAGGGATTGACCAATCAGTGAACACTGTGCTCTACCTCAAATGCCATTGATTTGCGAGTGAAAGGGTTTCCTTTAAAGGAAACCTCTGGAGTGGATGCAAATAATATTTATTGTTTTGAAGATACTTTTTTCTCAAGAATGATAGGGATTTCACCATTGATCAAATTCCATTTATTTCCCTTCACCCTTCTTATTGACCCAAGTTACCATTGGCCAGTAAAACCAAGCGCTAAAGTGTAGGATCTGAACGAATATGAAATAAGTCATTGCAAGTTACTGTTGTAACAAAAGCATCAAATATTTACCGATATACTGTTGTCTGCACAGAGAAACAAACTAATTTCTTTTAGTACATTGATGTTGTATTAATATATATATATATATATATATATATATATATATATATATATATATATATATATATATATATATATATATATATATATTCAAATAAACACAAATAAACAGCAAAGCAATTGTTTTTGACATTTTGAAATCCTTATAAATTACAAAATGTCTTATATTGACTAGTGTTGAGTAAGATTGACATACACAGTGAACATACACATTGTTTCTGCGAAAAGCCTTTTCCTTGTAGCCTGTAGCGGCTTGTTTTAGGGGGCTTCTGACTAACAAAGATTTTAGTATATCTCTATCCCTTACCCTTAAACCTTTGTTCAAAATAGAACTGGAACACGTTTTGATTTTACTTGGATATGACTGGAATGTATGATATGGCCCCTAGTTACCAAAGTTAATAAATGTGAAAAAAATAATAATATAAGTTTTAAGATTTTAAATATTGTCTTTTATCAGCAAGCTTGCTAGATAGGCATTGATAATAAACGTCTTTTAATATGGCTAATATTTTTAGGGCTAATACTTACTCCCTTTTAAAGATTTTTTGGGGCTTTTTAATATCTTTATTAGGTATGACAGTAGACAGGAGACAAGAAGATTATTTGGGAGAGAGATCTGGGGAGAAGGATCGGCAAAGGACTGGAGCTAGATTCTAACCCCTGTTGCCTGTCACATGTGCCACAATACTTATGCTTTTATTACATAGTTAGAGATTTCTGAATTGAATGTGAAACTCTAAGATGCAAAAAAAATTTAAAATAGATAATAAAGAAAGAATAAATAACTGCTAAATTACAGAATTAACATTTCTTGCTGGAATTTGTGTTGGTTTTGTATTGTCACTCTAGCAACTGAAAAAAAGTCCTTTGATGAACTGGATTTTTCTACGTCTGGCATTTATTTGATGTGTGTTGAGGTTTTCATGGTTTGGTTTAATTAGTTGTTTAGAAAAGGGGAATAAATAAAAATATAATAATGTTATAATATTGATATAAAACGTTTTTATTGTCCCTGTTCCCTGTGACAACTGTATCTTTATGAAAAGCCTATCTTATAAATTAACAAATCAGAATTTGTTGGTTCAATTGAATGATGGTTTTTGCTACTCTTAAAAGAGCATTCTGAGCATTCTCAGCATTCCCTGTAAGTCCAGTCTTGCCTCAGGATTGTGTATAATGGCACTGGAAATCACTTCAGTAATCTCAGAGCTCATTGTTAGTCTGGTTTGAAAGATGTATTTGCTGGAAGTCATTTTCTATAGCAGAAAATAAATGAGATTTTATAACCTGGGATTGGACTGTTGCGGTGTTGCTGTGCCTTTCCTTTCTCTCACCCTCTCGGGATGTTAAAGAAACCCGATAGTAGCAACTATCCTTACCACAAGATTTGTTTTATGAACTAATGATATTCTGAACATGGAATATTGTTCTAGGGAGGCAATTTATCATTACTCAAGAACAAGGGAATTCTTGTCTATTGGTTAAACTTCAACCACCAAAAACATTACAAGGAATGAAGGTACTCTGTATGTACTCGAGTATAAACATTAACACTATAACTACTCTTCTCGCCGTTTTCATCAATTTGGATTAAGGGTCAGTTCCCTGTAGTTTTTAGCGAGACCTCAATTTTGGTAGCTTTCATATTGCTATGGTGGCTTTACAGAAACATCCCAATTTGATGGCATATTGCAATGGGGACACTATTGTGTAAAGCTAAATAAATACATAAAAAATGGGAAAGCAGAGAATAGCTTCCTAGAAGATTATTGTTAGAGACCTCTGAAATGGTGAGACTCATCTACAGGTAATTAGGTTTGGAAAGCTGTTTCTAATAAATTATTAACAGCCTGCGAATCTAACTAAGAGTAGAAGCACTGAAGATAAGAGGCAACATTCAATCCGTCTACCTATGTTTAACTTACTTATTATCTTGTGTTATTTTATGTCTCCTCTCCCAGCTCATTACAAGTAAACATATTTTTTCCATTGTTTGTTCATAGTTGTTGTTGGACTCCTTGTAGTAGTTGTTGTTGTTGTTATGCTCTTTGTGTTTGCAGCAGTGTTTTTTTTTCTTTGCTTTTTAAAATTTAGTCTGTGCTAAGCATCCTATTACCCCATTATGTCAATGGCATTGCAAATGCAAGCATTTTTTTGCTTATATAGTCTTAACAGTATGCCCTCTACTCCACTTTTTATGGGCAGATGGTCTTTTTTGCAACTATTTGTCCTGTTGACAGCACTTGTAGGGATGCACTGGTTAACTAGCCTTATATAGGAACCTTGAAACTTACTATAACAGGGGGATTTTTTTGTATTTCTCAGTTCTTCAGAAATGTGGCTCATATGATTCCGAATATTGAGGAATGTGTTTATACATGCTCAGAAAGACGCTGTTTGTTCTGTTTGTTTTAAAACATGCATTTTATTTGAAAATGTTTTGTTCTACACCGCACAAAACACTTGTTTTATTATGGTTCCATTTTATTGAATTCAATGGTAGACTCTTTTCTTTATGCTGTATTTTATAACAAACACTATTGTTGATTTCATTTAGAGAACTTATACAAAAATGGGCTGTAATTTATTTGTGACATGTTTTTAATGTAAATTGATGCTGTTGTTATATTCAGTTTCATATTTTATTATTATTATAAAAGTAATATCTAAAAGGGATTTTTTATCTGTTTATGTACAGTTTATAAATGTGTATAGAGCACTGTTAGCTTTGAATGGCGTGGCTTTATAATGCCACAGATGTTAAAATGACTTTTAAATAGGCTTAATATCATGTTTATGGTTGCTTTCTTTTATGTAATGTTTGTTACACTAAAAATCATCTGAAAAGAGAATTGAACAATTTGCTTGTAATATGAAATAGACATGTAAATTTACAATCGATTTGCAGCTGGAAGGGCATCCGCCGCATAAAACATGTGCCAGAGGAGTTGGCGGTTCATTCCGCTGAGGCGACCCCGAAAGGGAATACAATACACATTTACAATATTTACTTATTATAGGTGGTAAGATTACTTTAGGTACAAAGAAGCTGTAAGTCTGTTTGAAGTACAGTTTCCCCACAAAATATAGTAAGTAAGGCAAACTCTAACGTTTAACCAAAATTGATAGATCAGTGACATGAAAATAAAACATTTCATAATTTGCTTACTGTGTAAGTTTCACTGCCTCCAAATAAGGCCAGTGCCACCAGCTACCTCACCAAAAAAGTTGAGCTCTTACAATGTAAAACTACTTTTCTCTTAAAAAAAATACATTCTATCCTTCATCAATGTGTTGACCAAGCCTGACCTTCAGTGTCACATAATGCTGATTCAGAGTTTAAGGTTGACAATGTAAATGAAACACAACAAGGAATGTGTATTGTAATTAAAACTGTATTTCTCCTAATTCTCAAACTATCAGGAACATTTTTGATTATTTTTATTAACAGCTCCAAAATGTAAAAGATATTAAAATGTAATGTAAAGAAAGATTTATTTTGTTTAGAGAGTGCACCATCAATTGGGGCAATTCTACGCATTACTCTAAGAATGTATCTGCTAACACAAGCCTGGCTGTTAAAATTCACCTACTTCACTGGAAGGTTTAGTTTGATGAAAGTTTGTCAGATGTTCATTCAGTCCCGGTTCATTTATTTCAAGCTGCAAAGTGAAAAATTCACACACCTGCTGTTTCAGTGCAGCGCACTACAGGAAAGGTCATCAATTATGAATCTTCAACCTTCCCGTACTCCAGGAGTCCTTCTCTCTTTAGAGTGTGGAGGACTGCTGCTTTCTTCTGTCTTACACATTTTGTTGTATATTTGTCAATTAGAATTTTCCAAACTCTTTGTTTGGGCCATTTATTTATGTGCCGTGACCTTTGGTTGTATTTTTTTTTACAGCTAGTAAGAGGAGGTGGAAAGAGAGCACAAAGAAACTGCATCATTTCACCTGAATCCTGAACTGCATCAAAGAAGTCATGGTAGGTGATTCTCATTACTATAATAAATACACTACTTACTCTATGTTCTTGGAAATATGCAAACATAATTTTTTGTAAAATTATTTGAATGTATTTGGGACTTAGCTTTAGATTGGTTTATCTTTTCAAAGGCTGAAATGTATTTCATAAGTAGCTGAAAATATTTAGGATTTTCTGCGATTACCAAACTTGAATGGCATGGATGAGCCTAAATAAAAAAACTAAATTAAAAAGCCTTTTTCATAACATTTAAATTATGTAATGAATTATCAAGGTACACTTCCTCTGATTAGCATTAATGTATTGGAAAAACGAAAAGTTATTTTCAAAGCAAGTTATTTCTGGTGGGCAAAACAGTATTTTTTTAAACTCAGTCATAGCTTCAAAAAAAGCTTACATAAAATACAGATACACAAGATTCAAGTTATTTTATCTTTATTTTTGTTCCCACTGGAACAACGTTTTTATTTTCAAAATGACAGCTGCGTGAAGTCAGCTTATAGTCCATATATTAAATAATATCATATTGAAATGTGTTTGTCCATCTCAAAATGAAATAGTTAAGGTCATTAAGGTCACTAAAGCAATCACCTGCAAATGTGTCATTGATTTAAAAAAAAAACTGGCTGTTATAGTTGGGAAATTAATTTTTCTGCAGATCTTTGAATCGTGTTCTCATTCTTTGTTTAAGCTTAATTACCTTTTTTTATCTTGTTTGCTTAGAAGGATATATGTTTTGAGCAGAATAGATTTTCAGACCCCTTTACGGGTCACATTTTCAAGTAGTTGTGAACATTTTGAAAACAGAAGAGGAGATGTTCTCCATTCGTTTGGATGTGGCAGCTAGTTTGTATCGCATCAACCCGAAATGTGTTTACGGTCGCACTAGTAAATATTTTATAAATAACAAAAACAAACTTGATAAATTGTTGTTTTTCGTCATACTTCCATTGCCAAAGTGCGCGAGCATACACAGAAATGTGTTTGCAAACAGTAAAAGTGTCTGTAAGTAAAAATTGGTTGAGTGATATCATGACTTTAATATTCTTTGGAAGGTAAAAGGCCATTTACAATCAATACCTCATGCATTTTTGTTTAGCACTTTTTTGATCTGCTTCAGATTTTTTTCAATCAATGCCACTATAATGCAATTCCTGCTTGTGAAGTTGCCCCCCAGTTGCCCTTTTTTCTTCAGCTCACCCGTTAAGTAGCATTAAGTATATAAACTACACCAAAAATAAACTATGTGAAAATGCTGTTGAATCGACTGTTGACGGTATCGTACCGACGTGGAGCATTTCCGCAGAAAGCTATTGTGACACTGTCAGCAACAGGGATGTGATTGTCTCGTACTGAAGCAGCATCTATTATTGCTTTCTGCCATGGCTAGGAGCTGCTCTTTGTGAAGAACTGATTTGCATTAAAATTCAGTGCATTAAAATTCCACACACACATGCCAGGAGTACACTTACGCTCAAAGTGAAAGGTCCCGCTGACAGAGATGCATCAACTGTTTCGTTCAGCTGGCTCTCAAATGCCAAATAAGCAAAATGTTAAGTTAGAGAAGATTCGTGGTTTGACTGTTATTTTTGCCCTTTGTGTCTTTGGTTAAGAATGCATCTGCAAAGAGGAATGTATTCTAGGGAATTTTCAACAGTAGATTGTGATGTTAAAGTGATGGTGCTTAATAACAGATGCTAACCCTTCACAGTAATCTTCTGGGTGTCATCTGTCTGTTACAATCCAAACTAGGCTCTCAAGAGGCCACTTCAAACCCCAGTTTGAAGCTTTGTTGTGGAGTCTGTTTTCACATCAAAATGTTCAATAATTAATCTTGAACAGCAGCAGTCTTCATCTCTGAGTTTGTTGCAATGTTGATTAAGTTCTAAGTCTTTTGAAAAAAAATGGGACTGAAAAGCCAAGATGCATAATCATGAATTACATATTTTAGCCATATGGTTTATAATGCTCAAAATATAAACATTTACTGCATGTTTTTGTTTTGAAGATGCTCAAAAAATACCTTTAACCTTTATTTTTTGCATTAAATTGTATTGGAATAATGCAGATTTTTTATACAGTAATACAATAAAGGTTTGTTTATGCAGCACAAAAAACATGTCGATCAGAGTGATTTACTAACTGTTCGAGGTAAATTGAACAAAGATTTATTTAAATATCTGCGGAGCATTGAAATAATTAAGCATAAAATATGATTAATTAAATCCTAGCATATCAGATCAAGCATAAAAGCTAGAATGCAATATCAAAACTAAGAAATATTTGAATGCAACTTCTAAAAATAGTTTTTTTTTACTTTCAAGCTTCTGGCATAATTTATTTAACTTGTGACATAAGCAATTTTGCTCACATTACAATTATCTAGCAACAGCAAAAAATACAAACAGATGAACAGTTAGATTAATCAAATGTAAAAGTAATTTGCAAAAAAACATAAGGATTTATTTTTTATAAAACATTTTATTTCACCCTTATCTGCTTTAATAACCTCTAATGCACTAACTTAATTCAAGCTGAATCTGGGTCAAAGATTACCATAGATTTAGATTTTTTTTCCCCAAAGGATATTCACATTTGCATTTCATTTCTGGTGTTTTGTTTGTTTGAGTAGGCAAAAACATGTTTTGAGATTTGCTCATTTGGCTCATTTTCTTCAGTTGCCACCTAGTAGTTGTTAGTGGTGGACCGTATCTGGAAACGTATCTGCGTTTCTTGGAATCCATGTTATGGGCTACTTTCGTATTTTTCAACTGAAGCAAACTTTTCAAGAGTAAAGAAGTTCCAGATCAGGACCCAGCTCTTGGCTAGATAACAGCAGTTCAAACCGAAGCTAAGGGGCTGTCATTATATTTAATAATACAGATGTCAATAATTCATCTTAGAAAATGAAAAGTCTTCTCTGAGTTCTCTACTATTGGAGCTTGTTGTTTGAATTAATTGTGTTAGGAACACTTTAGAAAATGCTAATCTTCTCAGTTTCCACAAACTTTAAGTGAAACTCACAATGAATGTCTTATGTATTTGTTCCAATAAACAGTACTGTCCTTAATTATCATTCTATTAATGTCATCATTAAACATATGCTCTAATTCAACCTAGAGTTTCATCTTAGTCCGAGCTGCTCAGGATCTTGTGCAGATGGCGTGTTTGACAGGTCTGTGAGTGATCACTCATTTGACAGGGATGAGTCCAAGCTGTGGCCCATCTGCAGAAGCTTTACTTTCCTTGTTTGCTCTGACAGGAACTGGTGTTAAGTGGCTACACCAGACACCTGTCTGCAAATAAACGGCTGTCCACTTTTCACAACCCCCACCAATTTTGTCTCGCATGTGGAATTCATTATTTTAATACCTGGAAAATCATACCTCACAATTTAATTTCATTTTGCTTTGTGATTTCATAATTAAGATTTTGTTTGTTTGGGAATTTTTAGGGGACAAAATTGTGTTTTCCCCTGTTTCAAATATTCACTCCTGCGATTGATTCTAGGGCAGTTTGAACTTTATATTTGTGTGACCTTTGGAAGGAGGACAAAGGTTTGAAGATAATTGCCTTGTTGGAATTCCTGATGATTTCGTGTCAAAACCTCAAACACAGTCCACGTGTGATTCTCCTGTTATAGTAGAGCCACCTACTAACTTAGAAATTTCATGTTTAACTGTGTTGTTGTTCATATGATGAACACACTCCGGTACAACAGCACAGCACAAGAAATTAACCCTCAAAACTTTTTAAAACACCTGACATGTATTTTCAACTGAAACATTACTTGGCTTGTTCAGGAGACACATAAGATGTTGCATCATGTAAAAAGGACAGAATAGGTGACTTTGAAAGTTTCATCTGTCATTGCCCTTTTATTCCCAGTACGAATAAAAAAGCACTATTCATGCCAAGGAATATAAGGAATTTCAAGGAATTAGGAATTAGAGTTTAGGCATATTTTGCTCAATATCTCACTTACCCTGACTCACATAACAATGAAACTGACACTAATGTTATATATATATATATATATATATATATATATATATATATATATATATATATATATATATATAACATATAATATGTGGCATGTATAGGTACAAACCGAACTCGAAAAGAAAATCTCAGGCCCCCTAACATTAAGATAATGGCTCAATGAGATTAGAATGCAGGAAGGGGAAATGTTATAGTTTATCTAGGCCTGATTTCTGGAGAATGAATTTATTCTCTGTGGAGTAAGGAACTGAAACCGCATTTTCACCCAGGACCCTGAATGATGGGACCCTGATGCTCTCACAGCAAACCTTGAGCTTATCTGAGTTCGACTCAAACCTTGATTTTTTTATTCAATCACAGGAAGTTTGATGTTTGTGCTGATTTTAATTTGTTTATTGGTTGTCATTTCTGTCAACACAATTTCTCTAATTTGGGCCAGATAGATTTCATTCAGCAGTCACTAAACCAATCATTTGGAAAACCTGACGAAATTCGGTATAATTAAATGCATATTATAAGAAAACAAAAGCTTTTTTCTACCTTGCATGTGTGTCAATCTGTTGTTGGAGACCTCCAAAATTAAAAATGGAAACTTTCACAATTACTGTAGGGGCACTTTAACAGCAACTGCCTCTATTGTCATCTGTCAAAAGGTTATTTGAAATGTTCCGCTGGCAATTTCAAATCTTTTTGATGAATTGTTTGAAAAATGTTGCCAAAAAAACAGTAAATGGTATAAATGAGTTCAAATTTAATTTAATAATATTTACTCCCGTTGTAAAGAAGTAGTGATGGCAGGACGATTTCCATTACAGAAAGACCAACTCAGAATAGACTAAAGAGAAGGACTTTAACGGATCAATGTCTTATTGATCTTGCAGAGCTAATGATCCTGTCTATCTTCAATAGATAACATCGCCAGAGAAGGAGATGATAAATTCTAATTTGATTGATTACATCAACCATTTTTGTCTAACAAATAACATCATTTTATAGATGAATGGAGTTATTCCAATTTATTATTTGGGTTAAAATTTCGTTATATGCACTACATACAGTAAAATGCAATGATAGATTGATGTATAGACTATGCATTTTTTCACTTGACCACCACCATCTTCATGTCAAGTCCACTTTTCTCTCTCCTCCGTGAATTTGGCCTTCATAGACCTAGTGACAGAGATGAAGTGGCTTCATTCATCCACAACCTGCAGCTGCATCGAACAGGGATGCCTGTTGTTACATCAATAACCCATTATAGGATGCAAAAGAAAGCTTACTGGTCTGAATTCTACACCAGCTGATAAACAACTTGCCTTGTTTTTGCCCTAAATGTAGTTCTAAATAGCACTTCAAAAGACAGGTTCTAAACCCTTTAGAGCTAAAAGGCACAAAACAAATTTCCCCTATGATTACAAACCAAATAACCAGATTTGGTGGTAGGTAACATTTTAGTGTGTTCTTTATTTATAAATTGAATGGCTTTTGTGCTAGATTTTAAATGTCCAGAAAGTATGGTTGTGGATGAAACTAGTAATGAAATCACATTTAAAAAAACAGTATTGTATTGTACTACACAGCGTGAGGTCAAAAATTGCAAGTTTTAAGAAATATAATCTGTGTGCAGACTGAGAAAAGATTTATTTAACTGAAGTAATGTCTTAATTACTTTTTGCTATTTAAACAGTCGGTAAGCAGTCGTATGGGTTAGTTAAGTTTATCAAAATGTAACGTTACTACTTTTTATGTCTCAAGTTAGCTAATTATCATAGTTTTTTTAGGTCCACGTTTAATACTTAAATATCTCAGAAATAAAGTTGAGTCGTTGATTCCATTATCTATAAAGAATAATATGTTACTCGAAGATGTCGTCTAGAGCCGTGGTGTCTGAGGTAACACATTTGACTGGGATAGAGGCGGTGTAATATTATTTTATTAATTTATTTTTTAAAGAATAAACGATCAGCAAAACATAAACAATAAATGGCTATTCGTCTATTTATAAGATTCATAAACATTATAAGTATTACGTGTGATCACACTTGGAAATCTTGTGAGTTTCAGTCACATGACATGCTTCAGACATACCCTGGAAACCAAGGACGGACACCTAGAAGAGCTAGAGGGCAAGCGATCTCAGCTTCGGGTGGTCAGACAAAGATACACTTTTAGAGAGATTAAGGAGATATACATTTAGAGAAGTTAGGGAGATACACATTTACAGAGATTAGGGAAACATGGAGGCCAACAATGGCAGACCAGATTTCTTTTACGCACTTGGTACGGTGGTACACTCTTGCGGCAAAGTAAGACATTCTGACTGGTAACCCTCTGCAGCTATTCTGAGGAAAGCTATCCCCTTTTACATCCCTCTTAATATATCTTTTCTTCGTTCTGCTCCAAAGTTTGAGCACCTTTCTTTTTCAAAGATGATCAAAACTTGGTCTGCAACTATATTTTAATGAATATGTCTTAAATGAATAGTAAAGTTCATGACTGAAAATAAATTTAGTGTCTAAATGTATCTGTCTCTGTGATCTTGGACACCTGCAGCTGGAACATTCTGTGACACTTATTAAACAATACTCTCACGGCCATTCACAGACAATACTCTATTACCCACAAGCCCCATAAATACATCACTTTCTGCATACTTACTTTGTCTGGTCACCGTCTTCCATGAGAAGAACACAGTCTTCACAGTCTACTTACCTGCTTACTTTGCTTTCCATCATCTGCTTCTGCTTGATATATGAAGTGTTAAGATTTTATTGGTGTGGATGTGCAACGTTTTACAGTCAAAGTAGAGTATGTTCGTACATCACGTACCAGGAAAATATACATTTAAATGACAGTTTTTTTAGTGACTCTGAGTCAACTCTTTCTTTTAAAAGGGTATAACTACATATATGGAGCCCTTTTAAGATGTAAAACTCAATCTGAATGAAGAATTTGTTGTCATTGTACAAATTGTTTAAGTCAGGGATTTTCCATGCACTTCTTTGTCTCATTTTACATTAGAATTCTCACTCAAAAGAAAAGTAATTCATGTCCTACGCAAAGGATCACAGACGATACACTAAAAGCTTTGGGCTCATTAACATCTGAAGTTTTATTAATTATCCAGCACAATATGGAAGTCACTCACTTCAGTGTTCCTTTATGCACGTGAGGTTCCTGCCCTGTGCACAAACCATCTGTAACTGCGTTATCTTCTGCAGACTTCAAAGCTGACAAACATGTGATGTCTTCTGTCCTAATTGGAGCTTCATTATGGAACTGGATGTCCCACAGGGAGATAATGCTGTCATGCTGTTTCCCTGGGACTTTCTTAAACCTCAACGTACATGTTTTCTCATTCTACTTGCATTGTAAAACTGCCTATCAAGGTAGATTTTCATGTTGTTGCACCTGCTCTAGGAGAGATGGAGAGGAGAGAGGAGAGACTTACTATTCAAGCTTAAAAAGAGCAATTAGTAGTCTTCTGATACTCTGAGATTGTAGTTTACATTTCTTCTGAATCCTGTTGTTTGCTCTTTATTTATGCAAGCTCACAGCTATTGGGTGGGAAAGGCTGACCACCACAGTGTCCTTGTCCTTGAGTTAATGATCTTGTCTCAGTTAGTAGGGTGAAAAGACTACAGCAGACAGTGGATTCATCTTGTTATAAATTTCAAGGAGAGTGTCCTGAACCTTTATGTATAGATTTGTGTGGTTTTCAAAGGTTAATGTGGTATATGAGAGTCTCTTATAGGATAAATCATTTTTTTCATTATCCAAATTACCTGCAAATTGTCTTGGGTATGCAGAAAATTCAACATGTTATCAGATGTTGTTACGCTTGAAGATGAAGCCTTGTTCAGGTTGAGGAAGTTCTCCTGGCAGGATCTAATTCATAAGGAATTAAGAGCTTTGGTTAATGTCAATGCAGTAAATGCAGTAAAAAGATGATTTCTATATTTCTGGTTGGTTAATCTTGGTAGTTTCTGAAGTATTTGAAGTGGTTTTTGTCTATTAGGTTTATGTCTTCATCCCATTTCGTATGCTGTCTGGGTAGTGTTTTGGGTATTACAAAGATAATGTGTGTAATATGCAGCTTTATTCATGTCTTAAATGTTTTGAGCTACAAACAGCCATATTATTAGGTGTTTTTTAAAGTTAGTTCTGCCTTGCAAGACCTTTAGGAACCCTTAGCCAGCTTTCTTTGGCCAAGACCGGCCCAGGAAGCCGTCAAGCCCATATACAACAAGTTAGACATTAAAAAGGTTACTGAAGACAAGAGATAGCACGAAGAATAGAAACAACAGAGAGTAGAACAACATACTTTCATAAATGATATGAGGGAACACACAACTGGTCAAATTATAAATGAGACACTTGATTCTCCTGAATTCAAGACTTCAAGTTTCTTGAAGTGAAACAAGTCAACTTCATCAAACCCCTCAGACGTTAGTCACCATTCTGTAGACTGAGACATGAGACATGAAGGCTAATGTTACATCAGCTGTACAAGTCAAATTTTCTCTGCATTGCTCAAGAAGTTAAATTCTATTTTTTCTACCATGTGGTAAAAGATTTAAAATGACAATGTACACTCACTGGCCACTTTATTAGGTACACATTGCTAGTACCAGGACAGTCCCTCTTAGAAGTGCTTTAATCCTTTATGGCATAGATTCAAATGTTGTCCAAATTGACATGATGGCATCATGCAGTTGCTGCAATTTTGTAAGCTGCACATTCAAGTGTGAAAGAAGCAAACCTCCCATTCCACTGCATCACAATTTGATCATAGTGACTTCGTTGTCATATTTGAGATTTGCACGCATGACATGTTTTAATGCTGGAAGCAGCAATCAGGAGATGATTATGTGGTCATAAATGGATGGAAATGCTCAGTAACAATACTCGAGTAGGCTGTAGCATTGATATGATGCCCAATTGGTACTAATGGCCCTAAAGTGTGCCAATAAAATATCCCCCACACCATTAAACCACCACTACCAGCTTGAACAAGAAAGGATGGATACAAGCTTTTATGGGGTAAATTCTGACCCTATCCACGGAATCTTGCAGCAGAAATCGAGACTCATCAGACCAGGCAACAATTTTCCAAACTTCTATTGTCCAAACTGTTTCAGGTTCTTAGCTGACAGAAGTACCAATTAGTATGGTCTTTTACCCAAATGCCTCAATGTTCAATATGTTGCGCATTCTTGTACCGTTGCTTTTTTATCAGCTCATTTAACCCAATCAAGGGAGCAAGTGATGATAGATCTGTAAATGTGACCTAACAATGTCTAATATCCTCAGCCTAGCCTAATTTAATCAAACATATTTGGAGCACATATAACCCCACGAGATTCCTTTCCACTATTGCTTTATAATCGAGATCATAAACATAAATCTTTAAACCCTGAACGCAGTGTTTGCGCAAGCTAAATTCATGATATTCTTGACACATAAAAAACTATTTACATAACCATTCATTCAAATTCTGATGTGCAATGAAAACAATTGCACTAACGAGCGACTTATAAATAGACCACTTACGAATAATTTCGTTAACTACCACAATTCTCAGACAGAAACCCTGCTGTGAAGTCACTATAAAGGCTGGAAATCTGAAAACCATTTTTGAAAATGAGTTCACATAAAAGAATTGCAAGGTAATAGCAGAAGTTTCTTACCATCTTGTGTTTTAGAAGTGTGAGAAACATTACGTAATTATGCCATTTAAAAATCATTCTTGCTCTAGATGGGGAGTGAATAAATGTGTCACACAATCAGTTCAGTGTTAGTTTTATAAGAGTGCAGGCAATGTCTGATTTACGTGCCAGCCAATATCAGCAAAATACAGGCAACACTCTTGTTTGTCATTTTCACAAACACACACATGCTGTTGATCTGACCATATTTTGGTTTTCATTTAGATCTGGCTGCTCGTTTAATGAATGTTTCTTGTGTATAAGACTACAAAGCGGATTCCAGGAACTTTAAACAACCACACTGTGCTTTTAGTCTCATAATCTGGGATCCCATGCTTTGAAATAACAAGCTGAACTGTATTGATCTTTGAGCCGACTTTACAAGTATTTCTATTGAAGCTATTTGGATTGAACCAATGTGCTGCAAATAGTTCCACAGGACCTTTCTGTGTGTAGCTATGTGTGTTTGATTGATGATGACTGCAGCGCTCTGGGAATCTTGGGAAAAATACCCTGTTTATTCTGCACTTTCTCCAGAGCCAGTCACAATCGGCAGACAGTTTGATTTATACTGGGATCTAGGATGCTTTGCTCCATCTGGGAGAATGCTCTGGTCTCTTATGCTCAGCAAGCCATCTTCAGGATGAATTTTTACAGATAAACAGAGAATATTTTTTCTTTGAATTGAATTTATGAGCACCAACGCTTTTACCATATTTTTAGCACGTACTTGCATGTCCAGTATCTAATTGCCTGTTCAACCTGCAACGAACATAACGAATTATCCAAGATTGGTCATTAGATTCTGCTAACGAAAGCTTTAATCTGTGCAAACCTTAATTAAAACACTGCTTTGGCCTTTATTAAGAATGAGGGTAATTAAAACTTGAACTGCCCTTGGGGTGCAATAAGCACTTCACTAAAACTTCTGATACTACAGCTGCTGTTTAATTGAAAGAACCTGATCTACAATAAGCTGCATCTTATTTGATTTTTATTTTATAAGTATGTTACATAGCAAAGAAGAAATGTACTATTTTGAAAAGAAGAATTCCTAGAATCAGATAACATGTTGAATGCCAATCGTTCACAATAAGATGTGATAATAATGATATTTAAAATAAGTTAAAATAACTTACTAAAGAAAGTTTTTTTTAAATAGAGGTTAAATAATTAAATAACAGAAACACAACAACAACAGAAGTATGACACAAAGATTTAGGACATTATATGACTCTTTCAGCTCTGCAAAATATTTGATTCCTGATTAACATAAATTTTAGCTGCTCGACGTCAGCTTATCACAATTATTTTTGTTATTACAGAGATCACAATTATTTAAAATTATTATTTGACACATTTTGCATTGATATTATTACAAATATGAAAATACATTTTTCCTTCATATTCTGTAAGTCACTGAGCCCAAAATTACCCCAAATATTAAAATAGTATTTATTACAATAAATTCTCAGTTTACCCTTAATGATAATACTCCACTTAATGATAAATATAGTTAGACTAAATCAGTATTTAAAAAACGGTAATTTGTCTAATTCTGGTTTTAAAAATCAATGCTGAAAAATCATACATAACTTACAATTTTTGTCAACCTTTTAAATTGAAGATCAAATGACTGAATGCTGCACAGATTTCAAATCATGTAAATATATTTACTTTTCTAATTAAAAAGGATATTTTTTTTTCCTGAAGAAGTAAATTTGTTGATCTAAATTTCTTGATATCATATCTCATCACAACAGAGATTTATTATATAATGGTTAGATGGATTCCTTTGACTTTTGGCATCTAAATCTCCCTCCTGAATCATATTAGTCACCAATTTACTCTATGAAATTAAAGATGACACGAGGAGAGCCAATGTGTTAATAGCATTAAAAACTAAATTATATAAAGTCTAAATTGATTAATTTAATAAACCTGGGAATCAACAGCACAGGCACAAACACTCTGGCCACAGTTTAAAACATCTGATAGAACTGACCTTTGCATTGAGAAGAACTTTTTCAGTAAATCTCTTGCAAACCAATTGTGAGTGATTCTGTGAAATAAAAAAGAGAAAACAATTCTTGCTTTTGAGAACGTTCCTGAGACTAGAGTGTAATGGGATTGCCTTTTATAAGATAGCAGAATACAAAGAAAACAGGAAGGAAAGGAGAAAACGAAAGGTCGTGGTAAGTGTACTTGTCATCAAGCCACTTTCTATTTCTGGCTTCAAGTCAACACAGATGGGATTTTTCCATGGCCTCTCTGCTCCACAGGGTTCTCACTGCCGTGATTGCTATATCGGTTAATAAAGCTCCCAGTCAGTCATTTGTTGTTGGTTGCAAACCGAGCTGCACAAGGAGATAAGCTTGAGCTCAAACATGTATTTAGCGATGACATTGTAATACACCCTGTCTATGCAGCTCTTCTAGTGCTGACTGCTTGCATTTGTCCAGAACTAATGAAAACAGCCCCATTTCATTTAAGGAAAGTGCCTCCATAATAGGCCTTCATCCCAGAGAGTGCTCTTTCAGGTAGAGGGATGGGCTCCTGAAACACAAGAGCCTCTTATCATTAATTACGCTAAAAGGGCAGCTGTGTCTTTAAAAAAAGTATGTATAAGCGTTTTAGTGTACACATGAGAGCACTGACGCCACGTTGTCTATAACCTGCAAGATTTTCTTTTTGATGTTGGTGTTTCTTTATTTGATGCCATAGAAACTGCGGGAACGTTTTGAGAGTTTTCACAGTGTGCTTTAGTACAAATGTTTTTGTTATGAGAAACAATATTTAGTTGAAAGACTGGATTGCAAATGTTTCCGATTTCGTCATAAAATGATGTTATGTTTGTTTTTCCAGGGGCTCGGGGAAGCTTCAGCACGGGGGACGAGCATGGAAGGAGACTGCCTAAGCTGCGTCAAGTACCTCATGTTTGTCTTCAACTTTCTTATCTTTGTAAGTATTTCACTGTCTTTGGTTATGCATTTGATCTGCTAGAGGAGGAGAGGCTTACGAAGAGGTGGATCACTCATGTGAGACTCCTCAGCTCCGCTTTTGCCCAAGTTTATTCTCAATTGTGCATTAGATACATGGTCCAGTTACCGCTACGTTTTTCAAGATGTTAATCATGTGAGTCGAGTTAAAGCACGTTGACATCAAAGGGTGATAATTCAATTGCTGAGTTTTTGCAGCTTAGTTAAGTATGTGAGAACTCCTAAATGGAATGCATGTTGGTGAAAAACACCTGGGTTCAAGTGATCTTGTTAGGTTAATTAAGCTTCAGTCTGGAAATGAACCACAGATCAGAAACGGCAGCAGGCCCAAAGAAAGAGAAACATGCACAAGAGGTTGTGCCATTGATTCTGCACCTTGAGTTAGTATTTAGTAACTTTTTTGAACAAACTTCAAAAGACCTGTTGCATATAACTTCCTTGTATACAAAGAATTAAATTATGAAAAAAACAAAACAAAAACAAAACAAAAAATAAAATGTTATGAAAAATATACTGTACACTATATATATAACACAAAAAACACAATATGTTTAGAATTTTATGCTTTGACAGTAAAATGACTTATGAGTTTGCAGTGAGATTCTTCATTTATCTGCTCCTCATAGAAATTTAATAATATATTATTATTTTAGATGTTTCAAAACTTGTATGTTATTATTTTTAAATTACTTTTGACATTCCTAAACAAAAAAGCACCTAGTTCATAGTGCATGGTTTCGAATAGAAATGTAGAATTATACGAGGTGTTTCCCACTACAACTATGACACGCAATCATGAAATTTCCAGTAATCTTGGGATGTGTCTGATTTACAATATTTTAATGACTGCCGAATGTCATACATTGTATTTCAGAATTCTTGCATAAGGATAATAAATGTATTACTCACTCTGTGGAGTAAAGCAGAATCAAATGTTTTCTACACAATGCTATCGGTAAGTCCATTACGATCCATCATCGTCTTAAAAATTCACTAAACTATTTTAATTCCAGCAGTTTTTCTAAATCTTCAAATCAAAAAACATATGCATTCACATGTACTGTAAAGAAATATATGTTTTTTTTTAGGAACAGGAAAGGCTTTAGGGGTCATTGAATTCAAATGAACAATGGTTAAAGGTATTACATCTTGTTAAAATAGAATAAAAGAATGAATAAAACAAGAATACATTACATGCATATGTATATATAGTATAACAACCAACCAGTACAAAATACATCCATTTATCCAGCAAAATCTCATAAAAGAATACACATAGTCTTTAAGTTGGTTATTTTAACACAGAATCGGTGGGAGAGAGGAGCATGTTTCCTTTGCTGCTGGTGCAGAAATCCAAGAAGTGACTGTAAGTGTGGAATCAAAGAAGTAAAGTGTAAAATCTATTTCAATTACTTTCTGCTGACAAAGGGGCTTGTCTTTTACATTTCTTTCTATGAATAAATAAGACTTCTCTTTAGATGTGCCTAAGAAAAATTCGCACCCCCACACCTCTTTGTTCGTGAAATGATCAGCATGTATTCATTCAACTGAATTAAGTTAAAATCACCTTCCTAGACAAATGAATCAATATTTTTATTTTACACACAACAATATTGTGTTTTAGTGGCCTACAGCTTGTCTGAGGTAACATGCATAAGGAAATAGTTTTGATAAATAGGTGTTTTTATTTGCTCAAAATTCACTTTGGATTATACTTCAAATTACACTTTCAATGATTTACTACTGGTGCATGGAAGTGCTACATCAAAGAAAAAGAAAAGAGAAAAGAAAATAACTGCAGAGCTTGAGAAAGAGGAAGAGACATTAAGTGTCTCATTGATCATTTACTGTATCTAGGTTTACAACATAAATGCCCACTGTGGGATTGGCAACGATGTGGAATCATGCTCTTTGATAGATTTAATTATCTCCCAGCAGCCAGAACATAATGATGTGCAAATGTAATCCCAATGCAAACAGTAAATGGCTTGCTTTTATTTAAATAATTGCTTATTTTCTGCTTTGGCACAAATGTATAAAACCTGAACAATGGCACTATGCATAAAACTGCAATGTTGTGACAGTCAAGGAGCTTATAAAATATATTTTTCACAAAAATAGGTGCTGTGACAGGTCTGGAATTGACAGACACATTGTTAATGCCCTCCATGAAAAAAAATTCAGGTCTGGCTCACAGGAGAGAGAAGAACATGTTTTGTGTGAGGTTCTTATCTCAAAGCCCACCACAGATCCCCATGTACACACAAACATACATGCACACACACACGCACACGCACGCACACACACACACACACACACATCAAGCTTCTCAAGCTGCTTAATCATCAGTCATCTCAAACCTCTACAGTCTACAGTATGTGCACGAGATTGTTGCAAGGGTTTCACTTTGACAGGTAAAGGATTGCTGAAAGCATGTCCCAGCCCCCAGACCAATGTTGTATACCCTCTTTCTTTCTCTTTCCTCCTCCTCTCTTGAAGCATCCAGTCTCAGTAGCCGTCAAAAAACAGCTTTCTTTAACAGTGGAGGCCACTGCGATCCATCAGCTCAGTTGTACAATTACCTTTGTGTTTACTTTACCACATTCTTTGCAAGGAACTCTCCATATTGAGCCACACATTCTTTTTTTTAAAGCTATCACATTCATTGTTTCTGCACCACTAATTAAAAATCTGTCTATATTACTATTTGTTTTCCATTAGTTGTTATATTGTAAGTGTTGGAGCCATTCTTGGTTATTTTTATCCTGACCACTAGGGGCAGTAGAGCACCTTACAAATGCGTTTTTTTATCAGAGAGTAGGGTTTGTTAGGATGGCAAAAAGTTTTGACCACCTGGTAGATCACTCATTTAAAAAAAAAAATAAATAAATAAATAAATAAATAAATAAATAAAAAAAAAAATAAATAAAAAAAAAAAAAAAAATATATATATATATATATATATATATGTGTGTGTATATATATATATATATATATATATATATATGTATATATATATATATATATATATATATATATATATATATATATATATATATATATATATATATATATATATATATATATATAAATATATATTATTTTTCATCTTTACAAACTGTGAACTTGGAATATTATTTTTTGGAGCACACATTAAATATTTTTGTTAGGTTCTTTGTACATGATTACCAACATAGGCAGCTTAATAGTTTTCTGATAAAATAAATATGTTTTTAAAAGTACATGTTTTACACAAAACAATTAAGACTAGAGTTGTCAGCATGCGAGACGCCTGTACTGTAATCAGACTGGTTAATTAGCATAAACCTCCTGCTTTCCCTCTTGATGAGTAATAAGAATTGACTGAACTGCAGTTCCCCGATCAGCCACTTGAGGTTGACTTTTATTCAAATAATATTTACATATATTTACATATAGAGGATCTCTTTAAAACTAATTACACTAAAACTAATGACTCTCTTCTGTGAACCTTGTGTTTTAAGATGTTTATGACGTCCGCATCGTAAACATCTTATTACAATTTTAATTCAAATATACACTGATCCACCATCCTCACTACCTCCTATGTGCTATATATATATATATACGACTTCCACCTTATTGTCAGTGTCATGTGACCAACGTGAGTGAGTCATGTCTCAGCCTTTTCATTCAGAAATGTTCATGTTTTTCATCATCTAGGTTATATCTGCAGTTTCTTGCCAGAAGTAGGTCATGCAGGTTTTCTCACCAGTTAAATTGATTATATACTGTCCTGCATATTCATAATGGAAATACTTGATTTTGAAAGCATTCGAAACTGTATGTTACTGCAATCTCCATTTTATTAGATTAAATATACATTGCTTTTTGTAATTTTCAGAATTACATTATGTCAGGGAAAGACTGTTTTGGTCATACAAAATACAAGGCAAGGTAAAAAAAAAGAGAGAGATATTGACAACGTATGTTTTTAAAATTCCATTGATGAGGCATCTGTCTGACGGCCCCGATGAAGAATATACCTAAACAGAAGAAATTATGCCATTATTTAGTTTAATATCTTGGTGGCTATTCTCTGAGGGTATTCTGAGGATTATTGGTAGTGAAGTCATTTAAATTGAATACATCCAACATATGAGAAATATGAGAAGAAAAAAAATACAAATATATATAAATATATATATATATATATATATATATATATATATATATATATATATATATATATATATATATATATATATATATATATATATATATATATATTCTTAATATGTTGCATGTATTCATGTATATATAAAAAGTTCTACCTATTAGACGAGCATTTCCTTTGCAACAAATTTTTGAGAATTTTAAGCTGGCTACTTCATTTAAAAATATTATTTGATTACAGTTTTTAAGCTGGTAACTCTATAACAATATATATTTTTGTAAATGTGGTATCTCTTTTCCACGTGTTTGAAAAGAGAACCAGCAATTATGTAATGTTTGTACAGAATGCTGCAAAGTCAAAACTGATCCACTTTTTCTCCCTCAATGTCTCATCAGCTGGGCGGCTCCTTCTTGCTCGGCGTCGGTGTTTGGGTGGTCGTGGACCCCTCAGGGTTCAGAGAGATTGTGGCAGCAAACCCGCTTCTCTTCACCGGGGTCTACATCATCCTAGCAATGGGTGGCATGCTCTTCCTGCTGGGTTTCCTTGGCTGCTGTGGAGCAATTCGAGAAAACAAGTGTCTGCTGCTTTTTGTACGTCATGTTACAAGTCTTTCAGATGTAGAAGTATCGACACTGCAATAAAACTGAATTTATTCAATCTTGAATAGAGTACATGAATAGATAATTCAGTCCATATTTTAAAGCAGAGCTGCATGCTGAACTAGTCACAGTTGATTTACTTTACACAAGTGTTGAACTGAATTAATTGAACTCTAAACAGAAAGAGTTATGACTCCATTAACACTATTTATAGAATGGCACAAGATTACATTTCACATTAGGCCTATATAACTAAAGTCAAAACCAACAGTAGAACATTAATCTGATGGGATACTCAGTTAATCTGCATTCGATACATACAATCACTAATTTATTTAGGTATGTTTTCAATTCAATAAATGTGCTCTGTATCCTTTATCCATAATAAGTGCCTAGTTAAACTCTCTTTAATTGTTAACTTCAAACCTTCAATTAATAGACAGCTCATAAAGGCAACTAAATGAATTATCTACTATTGCTTTATAATGCAACCTTACAATAATGTGTTACCAAAGTCCTTTTCTAAATTCATGTTATTAAATTCATTCAAGTTTTATATGTAAGGGATATACAACGAGTTAGGCAATGGTGGAGACAGAGGCGAAGGAACAATGCATGATTAACCATTGTATATCCCATTTATGCCATGGTGTATTGCTAACATCCACAATTTAAAATTATTATTAATATTTGAGCTGCAATAAATGAGTGGAACAAAATAACTGAAAGTTTTCCTGTCAGTCTACAGTTTGATTTGACTACACAGAACAAAGTACTGCTGTTTGATGTTGTGATGTCAACATTTAGCAGAACCTTCTCTCCCACTGTCCCTGGCTGGTGGAATAAACTCCCTGATGCAGTCAGGAAAGCAGCTTTCAAAAAGCAACTGAAAACTCTTCTCTTATTATAAAAAGTAATTTTTTCCTCTTCTCTATCTTTTCTTTCGCTATAGTTAATTGATCAGTTGATTCAACTTCTATGAGCGAACAGAGATAGACTTTGACTGTGTAACAAATTGCATATTGTCTCTCCCCGACTGTAAGTCACTTTGGACAAAAGTGTCTGACAAATGCATAAATGTAAATTTAAAATGTTTCGTTGACTAAGCTGTTTTTACCATTATTTTTGAACAACATTAACAAGTAAAGATACTATTAATATTGGCTCTACAGTAAATAACCGGAATGAAATTAATCAAAAGTTACTGGTTAACTGTGTCTGTTTCATTTCAGTAGAGCACCTCAAACGATGTTTGGTATATATATATATATGTATATATATATATATATATATATATATATATATATATATATATATATATATATATATATATATATATATATATATATATATATATATATATATATATATATATATATATATATATATATATATATATATGTATATAAAGCTTGTACAACTTAAATAATACGGTCGCTAAAACAGTCCAAGTTGAGCAAATCTTGCTCTAGCAACTTGCTCAGCACTGTGGTCTAGCGCTTGTATATACAATCCCAACCAACCAGAAGCAAGTATTCAGATGGATCATGATATAATTATGTAATAATCATTTACTTAATGGCATTTTTTACTATTAACTGTAGCCATAAAACAGAAGAGTATTCATTCACAAAGCTCTTGAAGATGATTTAGTTTCAGAGGTGTCTCTCTTCATACTCATTCTTCAAAGTGGTATCACACCTTTAGTTATTGAAACTGACAGGAAACATTTGGTCTATGTTGAAATCTCTTTTCAAAACCAACCCCTGACTGTGCAACAATCTTCCTCTCTTTGCAGTTCTTCATGCTCATCCTCATTATTTTCCTGGCAGAGCTGGCAGCCGCCATTCTTGCCTTCATCTTCCGCGAACATGTGAGTGACCCCATCCGAACATGTTCAGGCAGATTTCTTTTTCATGTTTGCTATGTTTCTAAATGTTGAATTTGTTTTCAGCTGACCAGGGAATACTTTACAAAGGAACTGAAGAGACATTATCAAGGATATAACAACACTGACGTCTTCACATCAACATGGAATGCCGTGATGAACACGGTATGTTTCTCAAACTTCAGTCAAATATAAATTATGGTTTTCTCAATATCAAATTTGTTTTTGTCAATATCTTTAGTTTGAAAGATGTGAAAATTGTCAAAATGGTAGAACCATTATGCACTAATTCCCAGTCAATTCTAAGATTGACTCTCTATATATACATAGTGTTCTATAAGTGAACAACATTAACATTATATATATATATATATATATATATATATATATATATATATATATATATATATATATAATTAGAAGCTAATTGTACCCATTAGGAGCAATTATACCAACCTAAAATGAAAGTAACAGTGGACATTAATAAGGTTATATCTAATCTCTGATCTGCTCTCATGCAAGTTGTGCCTGACTGTCATATAAAGCATGTGACAGGAAAACATTATTTTATGCAGTTTCCTCCACAGTAGTCAACAGGAACTTAACATTTTACGTTAGTAACCCTTCAGAAGGACTGAGACAGCAGAGATGACTCTTGATCTTCTTGAGAGAAAGAAAACCCCTGTCTCTACTGTAAAAAGTTATGCTGTACTCTGAGGACCTTATTAACGACTTCCTTTTTACTTTCACTTAAGTAGATTTTTAGACTTGGACTTGTACTTTACATTTTATATGAAGTAGCAGAACTTTTACTTGAGTACAATATTTGTGTACTCTTTCGACCCCTGGTCATATCAGATTTTCCAATAGACACAATGTCAACTGTTGCTGTTGTTGTGCAGTCCTGCTTTTTCCTCAAACCCCTTTCTTGATTAAGGAAACATGTTTACTCAAATTTGTTGTTGTTATTGTTGTTGTTGTTGTTGTTGTTTAGTACATCAATGAGTTATGAATAAATGTACTCACCTCCTGGCTTCAGAGAGTAACTACCCTCATAATTACGTAAATCTGCACTATTTTCTTATCCAAGTGTTTTTATAAATCTTTTTAAAAATATACAATGTGCTACTTTTAAATGATTATAAGATGCTTTCATCTTTGATTTTATACATTTTAATGCATGTTAATCTAAAACTGATGTTAATTTAAAAACTTGCATTAAAAACTCGTGGATCACTAATTCGCTGAATTATATATGTTAATACACATTGAATTCTATACTAGTCTTTACAGTTTAAATTTGGGTATGAAATGAGTATTTACTTGATGTGCAGCAACCAATGAGATTGATTGCAAGTGAAGTCACCTTCAGTGTATTAAATCCGAAAATGTTTTAAGTGATTAATTGGACTTAAGGGGGCGTTTGCAAAAATGTGTTCAAATTAACCTCTCTTTAAGATCAAAGCAAGCATGGCTTGTTTAAACTCATATTTGCTCTCTTTCTGTGTTCAAGTTTGATTGCTGTGGAGTGAACAGTCCGGAAGACTTTGAGAATAGCATCTTCAGGCTTATGAACCCTTCTGAGGTGGTTCCAGAGGCCTGCTGTCGAAGGAATGTTAATTTCGGAGAAATTTCCTTCAGCAATCGAGACGAATGCCTGTCAGGCACCATGTTGTACCGTAACAACAAGGTAAGCTCTACTGTAGCTTACATCCTGTCTGTCCGCCCGGACAGATTTTAACTGGAGCAGAAAAACAGGAAGAGGGGAAGGAACCGCGTTAGCGCTCGGCTTCAGTAATGCTGACTAGTGCTTTTATATGTTCTCTGTGTCTGGGGAATATCAGCGCCTCTGGGAAAGCCAAGAGGGCTTGTGAAAAATAAAATAGGGGCTCACGTTTAGGGTTGTTTAAACACTGAGATTGCACTAAATCAAATTTTTGTCATTTTCGTATACTTGGGCTGGTCTAAGTCATATCTGGTAAAACTTTTCATTGTAGCAGGAGTTAAATGATAAAAACTGTATTAATTTCAAGCAATAGAATCATATTGTAGCTTGTTGAGAAGAATTTGCTAATTATTGCCTTCATAAATTAGTCTGCTTTTAGATAAAATACTGAGATCAGATCACAAAGCCACCTTAGCTGTTGGTTCATGTATTTCAAAGCTCAAATTCAGCTTTTATTTTGGGTGTAGATGAAAAGGAAATAAAAGAAACACTTAAAATTATTCTAAATTAATTGGGCATGCCACTAAATGGTGAAACATTTTGAGCTGTTAAATGTTTTTATATAAAGTGTGAGATATTTCATTTTAAATACTTAATTTATTTAGTAAAATCTATGTGGTCGAATACTTTAACTGACCACCGTGTACTTCAAAAACGTACTGAAGTATCTTAAAGTAGCAGCTCAGAATTGTTTGACTTTCATTTTCTGATGGTCTTAATACATGGTGGTACTGAGGAGTCAGCGAATAAATTAGAAAAATATTGCAACTCTTTGGCCATTCTGCTACTTTTGAGGCACTACAATGCTACTAGTGCAGTCTGGAATCAACATATTACATACTAGAATGTCTTATGGCCATATCTGGAGAACAGCTAAGCAGATTCTCATTGGGAACACACTACTTATTAACTTGAGGAGAGATAGAAAATTAAACAAATATTGAACTAAAATTAACCAAAAAGGGCAGTGTTCCTTTACATCCCAAATCTTGTGAGCTTGTTCAGTTGTTGTATCTTGTCTGAGAGCACCAGCATTGACAGGAGGATAGACAGTAAGTCTGAACAGCTCAATTTCGATTTTCTTTAAATCTGAACCAGGTCGCTTTCACATGTGGTCCTAAATCCGATAAATATAAAAAAAATTGCCACCTGACCTTAGTCTGTTTCCCATGTATCCGACTTTTATGTCATTGTATGGGGACAGACGTCCCATTTTTGGGCGTGGACAGGAAGTTTCACATCAATCATGACTGAGGATGGAGCTGAAAGCAGTCAGTGGAAGGAAAGTGAAGTAATAGGGCTAATAAATATGACTTGGTGGAAATGATTGCGGGTCTAATATGAACTTAAATAAGGACTCACAATCATCTTAAATCACATTCTCGTTCATGTTATTTTTGTTTTGATTAAAGCCACTACTTCGCCTCACAGCGAGCAGCATTGTGTTTTACACAGGTCAGATAGAAGTATTGTATTGTGTGTAATGTTAAAGAGCATACAAAAAATTTGAGTTGAGCTTTAAGATCTGCAGTCTGAACGTAGCTGTAATCTGTTGATGGAGGCAGTTTTAATATAATAATAACTGGACCACAATTTATCATTATTACAACATATTTTGTGTTTGTTTTTTGTTTGTTTGTTTGTTGGGAATAATGGTTTATTTGTCAATAAATGCCGAGCATGTATATGTGACCGATAATATTAAGTTGATCTTGTAATAATGCAAAGTCACTATAAACCGTGTTTCTATAATTATGTTAAAGGTAAACTTCTACAGACTAAAAGTGTTTTCTGCTGTCTCTGCAGGGCTGTTACTCTGCAGTTGTGGATTACTTTGAGATTTACATCTATGCTGCTGGAGCCCTCGCTATTGTTGTTCTCACTATTGAGGTACACAATTAAATTTTTATTTGGGAATTTAAGCAAACTGTTGAGAACCGGACTGTATTTTGTGGATGTCGCATAATCTTGCTGCCATCTAGTGGTGCAGTTCTGGAAGTAGATGTACATACACAGATTGTAACTCATCATCAATGCATGACATGCATTAAATTAGCTGAAATGTGTTTTTAGAAAAAAAGAAAACCCATTGAAAGATGAATAATGAATGATCATTTCCCAACAGCTTTTCGCTATGGTGTTTGCCATGTGTCTGTTCAGAGGGATCCAGTAGTTCAGAGAAAAACTTTTTCCAGAGGAAACCGCCACAGAAGAAAGAAAACTATACCACTTCTCAAAGAATGTGTTACATTTTGTATGTCTTTAACTATTGAGGAGCAAAAACAAAAGGAAAGATCGGCCTTTGCTTCACAGCTGGACCTTTGAAGTACAAGGAAACAAAAATACAACACTGACAAAAAAACATTCTTTGTATAAGATTTAATGGGCTTTTGTCTGAAAGGCCCATGTATAATTTCGACCAGGTGTTAACCAGACCAGATGAAGCCTGAAAACAGATGAAGAAGGTGCTGCACTGATTTTGGATGAAGAATATTTATACTAAATAATGCTGGCTTATTTGTACATTTCACTAAGCCCTCGAACGCGAACTTTCACAAGCACATTATCCTAGTGTTGTACAGTCGTGTGAGTTTAGTTTTATCTAATCTAACCCTGTGTGAATGCTGCAGATGTCTGTGTGTGCATGTGTGAGTGTGAGAAGAGTGAATGTTCCTCTCTCCTGCTTGAAGACCAGCATTTTTTCTGTTTTGTGACGTGTACTGCAATAGTAACTTTGTGATTTAAGCTGAATTTGATGTTTTTGACTTTGTATTGAAGACTAACATTAAAGGAAAGTCTGATTCAATTTCTTTTCTGAAGTTTAATAATTGCAGCTGACACTTTTTTCAGTGGATTTGTCATTAATGAATGAGCTGTGTAGAATACCTTCCAAAATTCTCAAAAAATATTTACTTGTGAAAATTTTCGCTCAAGTAGGAGTAAAAGTAATTACCAAATTATTTTCTCGAGTAAGAGTAAAAAAAGTATGGAATGAAAAATTTACTTGAGTAGTTACTAGTTACTTTTGATCTCAACGATACAAAGCAAAAAGCCTGATTGTCAAGCTACTAGAAGAACACCTCACTATCTCTCCTCAAATGCAACTTTATTCTATTTGATGAAATATAGGATTAAAAAACATTTTAAAAATATATTAATAATGAATTAAGATTTAATAGTAAAAACATTAGTAAATGGCCACATACGTTACTCAACCAGACGTTTAAAGATAAAAATCCAACCAACGTTTCTCCTACAATAAACTTTTTATTTATCTGTCATATAAGTGCTGTTAATTGTTAAATTATATGAAATAAGCATTTGTAAAGGTTTTTTAGTATTGTTAATTTTATATTTAAAATTAAGTTTCTGTATGTTTTGCGTTTTATAGCACAGACATGTTCAGTGCTGACAAGCAAATAATGCGTAGTCATTTAAATATTTTGCAAGTAAAAGTACAGATACTTCACACACAAATTACTTAAGTAAAAGTTCACATTTTTGATTCTTGATTACCCTAAAAATCCACTCAAAATTATTTTTCCAAGGACATGTAACTAGTTACTACCAACCTCTTAACAGTTATCAGATTGCACTTACAAGTTATTTTAGAAGTTCTGTTTCACATTTTACTTTTTTTGCAATATTCATATTATCTTTCATTTCATATATTCAATATATTTCAATAATGCATATTATTGTCCAATTTCCACTAAAGCAGATTTATATTTTTCTGGATTAATTATTGATAGAATATATTCCTTTTTAACGAGCCAGTCCCTAACGCAGTTCTGTAGCTACTTGTTCATAAGATAACCCAAAGGTAAAAATGTAGTTTTTTTGGGACTTATTGTCTTCGTCATACTTCGCTTGTCCTGAGATTTTGAGGATGAATAAGAAGATATCTGCTGCCCTCATCTGGCTCAACACTCAAGCTATTTCCACCACACAAGGTACATTGTTTATTGTATTTTTTTTACTATGTTTATTACAGTTTTTTGTGCGTTTTCTGAACACCCTCTCACTTTTAACTATGAGCACAAATTTGTACTCTAACAATTCTTTACAGCTTAGAAAGCATCCTAAAGTTGTTTGATTATGCAAATAAATAAAAATGGAATGGAATATGTACATTCTATAAAACACAATGTTAAATATTATATACACCATTAACATGTCAAAGTTGAATACATTAAATTAAATTGAACAATTTTTTACACATTTTTAGGACCTAACTTTTTTCCTGGATTAAAATGATCAATGTACACAATCTCACATTTTGAGGCTTTAGTATGTATTAACCTTTCCACTGTTATGTCTCCTATAGTTTCTTAACCTGATAAATTAGAGGCCAGTTCATCAGTTTCGTTCTGATTTGGACTCATTTCGGATACAAAAACTTTATACATTTAATGTTTTCTTCTAGAATTGTTCAAATTCGGTGATGTAGACAGAGGATTTTGGTTGAAAATTTCAATTTCCATCATTTTGTCTCTTTTGTCTTTTTTTAATCGTAAACTTGTTATCTCTGTATGTCACGTGTTTGGATTTGTGTTTAAGATGGACAGAGTTAAACCAAGCATCGACTTGAAACTCCAGCCAGAAACAAGAAGAACAAAAGGATTTGAACTAGACAGAGAGAGAAAAAAAGAGGTACCGTGAGCGGCAGAAAGCATTGCTCAAAGATTCAGCTGGGTTAGATCCAGCTCTTCTGGAAGGATTTTCAGATTCCCAGCAGAGGTTTATTTAGTGACGAGCATTGTGATAGATGTCTCCTGCAGCTCTGGATGAAAACCAAATCTATTGCTTAAGACAGAAAAACAGTTTGCCTCATTTTCCTTTAAACACTGGGAACATTGAGTTAAATTATCTGTTTACGCTCTAAAATATCCAAAATAATGCAATTGTATGCTTGAAACATTGTGAAAAGATTTTTAAATCAACGATCTGAGGTTTCATTTAGATCAGTATCATAAATTAGCAATCATTTCATTGAGACAACTAAGTACTTTAAATCTTAGCTACCTCATTGTCTAAAAATGTACAAATCACTTCATTAGTAACAAATTTATCACGTAATTAACATGGTGCAACTTTTGCACAAATACAAACATTTAGCTTGTTATGAAATATAATTCACAGCATGTAGTATTAAAAAAAAAGATTTTATCAAGAATAGGCTTCTACAGGAAAGATGCGCTGTTCTTCTATGCAACATAAATCTGCTAGCATTCCATCAGTTGCGTTTACACATGTATCTAAGTTCCTCTTGAATGCTCTCCATATGTGCAGTAAGAGTTTCTGGACTGGGCTGACATGAGCAGAACCTCATATAAAAACTCGGTCTAATGGGGGAAAAAGCTGCACCTAAAAGGTATCTATCTCAAACTACTTTACAACTGCCCAGAGCGTATTGAGAGCTTGTAATTTTAATGTGTAAAAGGAAGTGACTTGATTCTGCCAATTAGTAGTATGCTTTATATATGTATAACTTTAGAAGTGAGATTTGATCTCAAAGTTTTAATTGGCCAACTTTACACACTCAAAACAAAAGAACTTGCACTTTTGTTAGTTTTCGTAAATACGTCCTTGTTCTCAATACATAAATAATACAAATAATCTTATTTACATGAGTTATCTGTGTTATGTGTACAAATCATTAATTTTATTTATTTTACTTCATGAGTGTTTGTTGAGCTCACGTATCATAGCTGTGTTAAAAAGCAAATCCCAGCAGTCAAAGAAATGTATTGTATTTACTTAAAAGCCTTTGTCAAAGGAATTCCACTTTGGATTTGCTTTTACATTTAATTTTTACAGTAACTTGCGCAACTATATTCCCTCTACATTTCCATCCATGTTTTTAATTATGTTTAATTATGTTAATAATGGGCGTCACGGTGGCGCAGTGGGTAGCACGGGCGTCTCACAGCAAGAAGGTTGCTGGTTCTAGGCTCGGCTGGGGCAGGTGGCATTTCTGTGTGGAGTTTGCATGTTCTCCCCGTGATCGCGGTTTTTCTCCGGGTGCTCCGGTTTCCCCACAAGTCCAAAGACATGCGGAATAAGTGAATTGAATAAGAATGATTGCCCATAGTGTTAAAGTGTGAATGTGTGTGTGAATGTTTCCCAGCGATGGGTTGCGGCAGGGAAGGGCATCCGCTGTTTAAAACATATGCCAGAGAGTTGGCGGTTCATTCCGCTGTGGCGACCCCGAAAGGGAAGAAAGCCGACATGAAGATGAATGTTAATAATGTTTTATATGAAACTTCTATGTCCAAATCCAAGCATCTGCATATTATTATATGGATGTTTAATCTCAGTTTTACAGTTTTTTTTTACAATTGCTAATACATTTAAAAACTTTCCTAAACTCTTAACATTCATTCATCTTCATGTCGGCTTTCTTCCCTTTTGGGGTCGCCACAGCGGAATGAACCGCCAACTCTCTGGCATATGTTTTACGCAGCGGATGCCCTTCCAGCCGCAACCCATCGCTGGGAAACATTCACACACACTCATTCATTCACACTTTAACACTATGGGCAATTGTTCTTACTCAATTCACTTATTACGCATGTCTTTGGACTTGTGGGGAAACCGGAACACCCGGAGAAAACCC
This sequence comes from Danionella dracula, assembly GCA_900490495.1. Taxonomy (NCBI): domain Eukaryota; kingdom Metazoa; phylum Chordata; class Actinopteri; order Cypriniformes; family Danionidae; genus Danionella; species Danionella dracula. The sequence continues at coordinate 9,667,485 of UELW01000178.1, forward strand.
ACGCGATCACGGGGAGAACATGCAAACTCCACACAGAAATACCAACCTGCCCCAGCAGAGCCTAGAACCAGCAACCTTCTTGCTGTGAGATGACCGTGCTACCCACTGCGCCACCGTGACGCCTAACTCTTAACATGATTAGCACAAAATCCCTCTATGAAGGCTTTACAATTAACAATTTCTTTTGTTGCTTTGGTACAAAATGCATACAGCTAACACAAATATCAAATGCTTGAACTTCTTTTAAACTCAAGCTCCACCAACACCAAAACTCATTTTAATGCCAAATTTTACCTTTGTTATGATTGACTAAATGTTGCAGTCGGAAGAAAACAAGTGTTAGTGTTTTGAAAATTAGTTTTGAAGATTTGTTTACAATGAGGGGTTTTGAGAATAAAAATAACTGTTTTCCCAATTGTGTGTTTTAACTGATTCGGGTCATTAAGAGTTAAGCAAACTTGGTAAATGTATTGACAAATTTGTAAAAACCTGTAGAGGGATTAAAGAAATATATATATAATCAAAATCGATATTCTATTACTCCCACAAATCCCACATCATTCCACATGTGTGCATAGTAGACTTTGTAGTAGACTTTTTTTGTTAAGGCATGCCATGTTAAAACCTCAGAAATGTTGCACTCCAGGCGATTTAAACGAGATCTCCATGGTAATGGCAAAAGATCTGTCTGAAGCATAAAGAAAATATCTATCAATCTGAGAGAGTCTGGAAAAGGAATTAAAAAAACGGATTCCAAAACAACTTCTTACATATACAGGTCTGTTTTTTAAAGCACATTCACCCCAAGACCAGGCTGCTAGATGCTGCAGGTCTCTATAAAAAAAACTAAAACATTATCAAATGTGATGGCTTTGTTGTTGTGAAAGTGCAAACCTTTATCAGAAGTTTAGTTGAAATTGAGGCCTTTAAAGGAAAATTTTCAACACTTCTACAGAAAAAGGCCAACACATTATTCCACGGAATAATGTTCAGTGGAAAAAAATGTATGAGGTGGGGTGTAGCTCAGTGGTACAGCACATGCTTTGCATGTAAGAGGTCCTGGGATCAATCCCCAGCATCTCAGCATCCCAGGGGCATAGGTGATTTCTCCTTCTGTAAGTCGCTTTGGACAAAAGCATCTGTTAAATGCATAAATGTAAATGTATGAAGCCAAACACAGCCTTTAAGAAAAATAACGTCTTACCTACTGTTAAGCTTGGGGGTGATTTTGTCAGTGTCTTATTATATTGTTAGTGTTATGTGCAGCAGGCCCTGATTGGCCCAGCATCATAGAATGCACGTGATTATTTCAAAATGCGTCAGAAAATCAAAGTTAGGGTAGAATGTGGACAAGTCGCAGAATGACCAAGTTAAGACCCAGACCCCTTTTATCCCATTGAAATGATTCCGGGTATATTGAACCAAAAGAAGTCTCTCACATTTTCACAGATGAAAGAAATCATAGAAAAAGAAAAATAGATGGCTACCAAATGCATCTAACTGCAGTGAATTCAGCAAATCTGAGTTTGTGTCTTTTTCCTCAGAATATGTACTTTTTACAGTGCAGTTGCTGTATATTATAATGATTAATCTTTTTTAATTATTATTAACATTATTATTATTATTGTTGTTGTTGTTGTTGTTTTTATTAATATTATTAAAATGTTATGGTTAACTTTAATTATTTGAATTCTCTATTTTTAAAATTGCTAGATTATAAGTCAAGGAATAGCACCAAAATACATAGCAGATCAAATAACCCTCAGAAATTAGTTCACTAAACAAGGAAAGTCTGCCTTCAGTTACTATGCTGCCCACAACTGGAAACATTTACTGCCTGAGCACTGCTGTCCAAACATAATATGATTTCTTCTTCTGTGAATATTTGAATGAATATGTAATGCATTAAATATGTATACAATTCGTTTTCAAATGCTATGTTTCATTCTAACGTTACATTATTCCAAAAATGTTACAAAAGTATGCAAATTTTCAAACTTTTTTGAGTATTGTATAGCAAAACACTTTTATCTGCCATTTTAACTTTTTGGACATTTTATTCCAAAGTTTTGCCCAAAAATAATCTATCTAGATTAGGATCAAATACACTCTGAATAGAGGCTGTCAGGATTTTTTTTTTATGTATTGTGCAAATATGGGGCTCAGTTACACATAATATCAAATTATTTTACTTTTTCTGTAGATCATGAACATACAGAATACCTCTTAGCAGAACAACTGAAGCTATCCTCCAGATTCAGTCTTCATTGTGGTGAATGGCATTTAAATCCATGCTGAAAAAGTATTTTCCGTTCATGTGACCTCAATTGAAATATTAGCGGTAATTCAATAACCCATCCTTGAGGAGGGCACATGAGCCTGTGGCTTAAAAGAACAAAAGTGAATGTGAAGATCTTTTGTCCAAATGCTTTGCTTTAGCATTCACTGAAAACTCGAGCTGTGGGCCATCATTCAGAGAGTTACTTAACCTCAACCCACATGCCCAACACATTTCTCTGTTGTGTGTCAGATTCACCACAATCATTGTAGTTACATTATGAACAAACATCAACCTCTTCAGAAAGCAGAAGAAGGGGAAAGCACCTTGTCCTGACCGGGTCTCACCAGCATGCCTCAGAACCCGTGCTGACCAGCTGGCACCCATCTACACAACCGTCTTCATTGGAGCTGTGTGGTAGACAACAACTAGTGAGGTTGGAGAAATTAACTTCCGACACCCGCACCATTAGTACTGGGGTGTGTTCTCTTCCCGCTACTCTTCTCCCTCTACACCAATGACTGCACCTCCCAAGACTCCTCGATGAAGCTCCGGAAGTATGACTGTCATCGGTCTCATCCAGGATGGCGAGGAGTCTGAATACAGACAGGAAATGGAGCTGCTGGTTCTGGCAAGAACAACCTGGAGCATAAAATCCTCAAAACAATGGGGATGGTAGTGGACTTCAGTAGAAGCCTTCTCTCACCCACCTATCACCCCCATGAACATCACTGTGGCACCAGTAGAGTCATTCAGGTTCCTGGGAACCACCAACTCACTAGACCTTAAGTGGAGCTGGCTCATCGACTCCATTACAGAGAAGGTCCAGCGAAGGCTGTACTTCCTGTGCCAGCTGAAGAAGTTCCACCTCACACAGATGCTGCTGACCCAGTTGTAATTAGTGGTCATCAAGTCTGTTCTGTGCACCTCCATTACTGGTTTAGCTCAGCATCTAAATCATATACCGGAGACTCCAGAGGACAGTTTGGACTGCCAAAAAGATCATTGGAGTCCCGCTACCCTGCCTTCTAGAACTGTACACCTCCAGAATGAGAAAGAGCACTCTCAAAATCTCTCTGGATGCTGCTCCCCAATGCTGCTCTCCCACTGTTGTTCTGTTACTGCACTTTACTTTATGCTTTGGTCTGCACATTACCACCAAAGCACATTTCTTAAAGTTCAATGGACTTCTGAAATAGTTATAGTTCTATTACTTTATATTTTTATTACCTCCATTCAACATACCCCTTATTCTAGGTGATCAGATTTTATGTAATGTAAAGTGCCGTTTAATGTTCCAACACTGGAGAGTACCCCTGTACCTCAACAAATTCATTGTGTGTTTGCACATGCACACTTGGCAATAAAGATCTTTCTGATTCTGAAGATGAAGATTTCTGATTAAGGAAGACCTTAATCTTATTGAGCATATGTCAATCATTCTCAAATGGAAATGGAAGAAAGAAAGGGGTCAAGCTTTTCTGTTCCTTGTATAGTTTTTGCACCCTGTCTTGTCTAGTCTATTGTGGCCATCTTGTTTTGTCATTCACGCTAATTAGTGCTGCTTAGTAGTGGTGATTACTCTCGCTACTTATGGCTTTCTCTCTCCACTGCCTATTACCGATTTATTGTTTGTGCTGAACTGTTCTATGTTCCACAAGGTTATAGAGGATCAGTTTTCTCAGCTTGTACTGTCCTGTCAACAGTGTTGCCTGTTCCTTATGCTCAGCTAAATATTCTTCTGCTTCACTCAGAAGCTATGTCCCATTTTAGGTTCTGCATCCTTCCGAGGACACAGCCTTCCCTGCCTCCAGAAGCTATGGTTTCAGAGGATCCATCAAAGGCTGCATCAGTCATTGGTAAATGGAATGGCGGAGCACTTCCGGAGTGCGGATTCGCAAAGCATCTTGTGATATGTGAGGCTACGAAGGATGGTAGTGATGCATCGTCGAAATTCCGGGAAAAGGAGGATGCATTTGAAGGACTCATTTTAAGGACCCATCGATTTTTAGCGAAATGAAACGGCCTTCACGCAGCGTTGTGATGTAAGTCACTCGGAAGGATGTAGAACATGGAATGAGACATAGCAACAGTCTGCAACTACAAGCAGAGACAGATAACTTGAAGGACTGTCTGTTTAGTTTTGCCTTTGGCCTACTTTTGTTTGCCCTCTTTTGTCTCTGCTCGCTCTGTTTCCTGGTAGAAGAAGGTCTCCAACATGCAGCTCTCTGGTGTCCATGAGTAGTAGAAGCACTGTTATATGCCATTTTCAAGAGGTCTAAGGCAGTGCTGGAAAATAATGGTGGTCTTACAAACAGCTGACAATTTGGGCCCAAATTGACAACTTGGATATTTTCTCTAAATGGGGCACCCACATTCATTATCAGGAGTTAAAAAATTAATGGATGTGAGTTTTTTCAACTCAAGGCTGTAAATTCACAACTATACATTGAAGTAAAGCTTTCATTCTTCCAAGCTGCAACCTGCTTACCCCCTCTATGCATAAAAGGATGTGACTGAACTGCAGCTCCTTGACCGCCAACTCCAGAAGTGAGCACGTTCTCATTTACTCTAATGTAAAAACTGACAAACTTTTGAGGTGAAAAAAAAAACATGTTTCCACCCCTGGATTACTGCAATATCTTTTGATTCAGATCACTATTTAATGAACATTTTCTATTTGTTTGTTTAAGATATATTAAAATGTAAACTTTTAGCCAATCAGATGCTCACCTCTGCTAATGCATTTTTGATTACTTGCTAGACCTTAAGTCTTTTAACTTTGACAACAACCCCTGGGTGACATCACAGACACTACATCATTGCTATATTCAGTCAATACTTTTAACTTAAAAAAGATTATGAAGAATAAATATGAAAGTTTTCTCACTTTTGTAAGATTCTGTGGTCCATTAAACTTTCAAGGATTTGATAAGTAAAGAACTGATTTGACCCTACATTTGATCGTTTTGTAATCTAACGCACATCTAAATATACTCATCAACAACCTGCTAAGTATGCAATAAGGCTTGAAAAAATAAAGTGCATTCTGGCTTATATTGTGAGAAACTTGAACTTGTCTTCCTTAAAAAATAGCCACTGTGTTGAGCAAAACATATTCTTACATGTTGAACTGGGAAGTATGACTTTCATTAGGATATGAAAAGACCTAAGTCTTGTCTCCGTCAGGACATTCCAGATGATTACTGTCTGACAAGCCCCTCTGTTCATGCTTCATGGTGCAGGAGGTCAGTTTATCCTATCACTACTGTTGAAGGCGCAGCTCAGTTGAACACATTATGCTGCTTAAGCCAGTTTACACATTCATCTAACGGCCTGAAAAGAGCAGTGCTCACTTTAATTATCATAACAATTCTACAGAAGTCAGTTTATCAAGGGATAACCTTTTGAAACTAAGTTAAATGCACACTTCAATCGCATCAGCATGATAAAACACTTTTGAGGAAGATTCTGTTTAGCAAATAGAACAAAATGTGCCCTTTGGTCCCTTTCAGAAGTTTCATTCAATTTAGAGATCAGTAGAATTTTTTATAATTCATTTAGCTCATCAGATGAAAGAATCTGTACAGATCTCAGTGAAAATCAACAACACAACCTCACAGAATACTGAATTTGTATACCCTTTTACTCATAAAAGCTAACTAGCTTTGGTCTAGGTCTATAATATGGTCTGATTTTTAAATACACCATCTATTGTTTTTTTAAATCCAAAAGAAGGCAAAGAGGGGCATTGGGAACACTGAATACCAACTTACTGAATTTATAATTTATTGTTGAACCTGTCATGAATGTACTTGTCAATAAATCAATCAAAATGTTTTATATAACACTTTTTTATTTGCTTAAAAGCAGCTTGACAACTAAGAGTCAATTAAGAGTTGAAAAAGTAATTCCTAGTAGATAATTCCATGGGATAGAGCTAAATCTACAAAATAATTCTTCCTATGGGGATTGTAAAGTAAAGTAAAGTAAAGAATGAGGAAATTGTTGATTTACACTGACCAGACATTACAAGTTCAGTTTAAACCGATTATGTAATTAACTGACCTGAGTAAAAAAAAAAACATGCATTTGAACCCTCTGTGAAATCACAAAGAGCCTCTCTGTCCAGGACAGGTGCTAATCACCTCCCAAGCGTGTGTAAATTCTTACAATCCTTTTTTTAAGCATCACTAAACTTTACAACTCTTCAGTTCCTTTGAAAACAAATGGTATAATATTATGCACAGACACATTTATAATGTTTGTGAGGCCTACATAAAGTGTCGAAGGCCAATATGCTTTCATGACCATTGCAAAGTATAGTTGCATTTTTGCATTTATTAAAAACAAACACATACAATACAGTAAATCCTGATTTAAAAAAAAAAGATGTTCTGGACGTTTTTACATCAGAATATACTACTTTATGTAAAGTTTTGTTTGCAATGTTAGTTTTATAGCTATACAATATAGATTGATATAATTTCAAATCCATACCTTAAAATTGTATTGGTGTATTATTACACCCATGTATTGTGTTATGGTATACAAATGTATATTTTAGAATTAAATCCATCCATCTATCTTATAATACTAATATTTACATTGATATTCAGTTGTTGGCCAAAGTGCTGCAACTTGCTTTCTTTTCTTTTTTTACTTTACCCACTTTTTACAGTGTGTCTTGTGACATTCTAGCTCAATTTGTCACAGTGTTTTATCAGTTTTCTCTCTTATTGCATTAAGGTCACGTGTTGGATGTCCTCGTGTGCTTGCGCGCGAAGCTCAGGTGCTCTTTCACGCTTCCAATTCTCTGGACCAATCCAGTGAACACCAGAACCATGATCCCTTGTCCTGACAATTTTGTGTCTTTTCAGAACTTTCACATCTCGTTCAGCGTTTGCTTTTGCCTATATCTGGAAAACATCTGAATCATTTTAACCAACTCCAGCTGTCGTCCTGGTGTGCATGTGTGAGAGAGCGCATGGCTGCCTGTCAGTGACTGAGGGGCCATTGGAGACAGACGCTCATATTTTTAAAATTTGATAATTGTGGGGCTGTTTTGTTCGGCATGAATGCAGATACGTGCGTGTCGTATTTCGATTTGACCTCTATGGATACATTTTATTCAGGGCATGGAAGACTTAAGCAGGCAGAACCTTACAGAACTCTCCTGACCAGCGAGTCCAAATACAACTCAACTCTCTTACCCAGCAAAGGTCCAGGCTTCGGGGACAAGCCGCCGAGCGCTATCCAAGCCGACGGTTCAGCTCTGAATGATGGCTCAACAGCAGACGGTCTCGACTACAGCAAACTTCGGTGTTTAACACAGACACCTGGATGCAGAACTCCTGGTAAAGATGAGAGCAGATTGGATATCTCTTGCTATGGTGAGTTTAAATGTTAACTGTACTATACCTCCAGAAACGACAATTAAAAGTTTTAGTCTAAAATGCATAAACATAGTGAATGGAAGCAACTAACTTTATGCTAAGGTAAGGTAAGGTTTATGCTAAGGAAAGTCTTGATATTCCAAACTAATTTTATTTAGTATACATTCTGAAAAGAGTCAAAAGTATTGTAATTTAACATCTCAACATGCTCTATGCAAATGACAAGACACATTAGTAAAATACGTTTATGTTTAACTTAAAATGCGCTTTAAGTTTATATTTTTGTCAAATCAAATGAGTCATTAGTCATGCTCACATGAAATTAATTTACGCTGTAAAACGTAATGAGAGCAATTCGGTTGTTTAATAATTGACAGGTCATACAAACATTACTACAAATAATATTTTAATAATGACGATGTTCATTATGGTTTTCGATAACGATTATCTATGGAGGTATTATTGAGTCAAATTGATTAATACACAAGTTTATGATCTATAAATAATAACCTTATAATTGTAATATCCCTGCCTTTTGAGATTTCCATATGAAGGCTACTTGCGCATCCATGGACTTCTCTTCTAAAATAGTGATTTCCGTTTCAGTCCAATAACGTGTAACCAACATAAAGTAAAATTATAGGATAAAAAAACAAATAACTAACATGTTTAGTTTGTTGACCAATATATTGTTTAATTAAAATTATTCATTTAGAGAAAAATTTGTGTTATATAGTGTTAAATAGTGTTAAAATAATTCCCATAGTGCTTACATTTTATGGTGGGCTATCAAGTAAAAATGTATTCCAACAAATTATCAATAATAGACAATTTTGACCCATTTTGTATTTGAAAATGTCTCCCAAATATTAAAAATGGATGATGGATTTAAACAATTTGGACATTCTGATCACCCATTAACACCTCATTTTCATGACTGTAAATCTCGCATGTATTTGGCCCTGCAGGGTAATGAAAACTGACACTAATTGTAGCGATAAAGTTTGCATTACATTTGATCAAATATATCCTTACATTATTATTACAATCTATTTTATACAATGCATGACAATTTAATTATCGTAATGTACTAATCAATAACATTACTAAAATTATAGCTGGATTCAGAACCTGCTGTGTTCTAGGCCTAGGAATACATTCATTGCACACTTTTGTGGTAGACACAATTCAGTTCGATTATGATAGTATATCAAAATTACACATTAATTAAAATTTTCTTTCTAAATCTAATTATTTTAGTTTTTTGCTAAGCAAATTTGGCCACAGTTAAATTCAATATATTTATTCTACTTTTTTATCTACTTTATTCTCATAAAACTATTTTAAAGAAAAATTCTAACCATTAAACATGGAAATGCTGTATTGTATTATGTCCATTATTAAATTAAATTAAGAATTATTAATAGTGAAAATGAAAATCCAAAGTGAATTTAAAAGGCTTTAACTATTAAAACTATACAACTTAAATGATCTGTTTTCAGTTTTAAAGTGAGTAATATAACCCTACATCTGCTTGTGTGTTGCTTGTTAAGATGCGTTGTAGACAATACCCTTTAACAGAATTTAACTGTAAGTGACATTAAAGTTAAATTTAGGTTAAAACGTTATATTGAATTTCTACACTCTTAAAAGTGCCATAGAATGATTTGAAAAAGGCTGTATGCTTTGCATTAAAGGGTGAATTCAAGCAATACAAATAAAAGAATAATTTTAAAATAAAAGATATAAGTAAAACAAAGCATGTCAAAATAAGTCACCATCAAACTGACGGAAGAGTAACAGATCCTTATATCAGTCCGATTCTACTTTTCAACCTCACAAACCTCAGATATGGGTAACTGTTTTGCCATGCATATGTATTGGGAAAGCTAGTTTGGAATCAGCACATATTCATTCTTCATTAGTTCAGAGCAAATTTCAAATGCACTTTTAATATTAACTGACATCCTTCTCATTCTTAACAACACCTACCGACTAACAGTTGAAGTTAAAAGCCGTTCAAGTGTATATTTATTACAGAAAACATCCATGAAGCACAGTATCTCACAGAACACTATACATCTCTTCAAACATTGAGTGATTGATGAGCTGCACCAACAGAGAGTCAGGCATTACTCTGAGGCAGATGTGTAGCTTGAACTCCCAGACGGTGATTTCATTCATGTTTTAATGCTCAGAATCAACGCTTCTAATGGGAGATCTTATACGACATAACTCATGTCTTTTCAGTTTTCTTCTCAACTTGTTTTTAGATATGCAAAAATTATAAATACAAATAGTTATTTTGCTTTATTAAAAAAAATAGACATTGATAGGTGTGGCTGCTATTTTAAAGATGCAGATGATTATGTGCCTGCACCTGGTATATAAGGTTAGTATTTGCGGTCTTATGTGAAATGTTGTCATATAATTTCAAGCATGCGCATGTTTAGATTGAACCTATGCTGTAACACAATTATGTAGAAGAAAAAAAACCTGCAAAAATTCTGTGTCAGTTTTCATGATTTGCAGGGGTTTATTCGTGATTTGAAACTTTCGATGCATTCTGGGAAAGCCTGCTATCTTTTTTTCAGTGTGTCAGAGGAGAAAGTAAAGCTTGCACTAATATACAATAATAGACAAAGCTGAGGGAAGCATATAAAAGTGAACCAATCAAACCCGATCTGGCCTGTGGGCTTCAAACATTTGGTGATCACGGTGGGGGTGAAAACGATAGTGCATGCCATGGTGAGCTGAACATCCAAGGGGAGAACATGCTTGAAAAATTCCACAAAAAAACAACATTGACTATTTATGTATAAAAGTGCAGATAATAATTCAATATTCTGAACTGGGTTTTGAAATGACATAACCCAGGTGATGTGTTCAACATAAAATGATCAACTCTTCATGAATGTAGCAATCAGGATATTCACTTAGTTTTTTTCACAAAATATTATTGTCTGCATCTGTGGGGAGTGTTTGGAGACAGAAAGTTGGCTTAGTTGGCCCATGCATGGTTATCATGTGTGGGGTCATTTATCAGGGGCTCTGATTTAATGGAAACATTGTCCTGGTTTCACACGGAAGAACCCACATTCCTGTGCAGACTTAAACATCTGGGATCATTATTTCTGTATCCTCAAAATCACCTGCATCTTCACTCTACATAGAGCACATTAATCTTCGTGCAAAGAATCCTAAAATAAATAAAGATTGTACCTCCTCTAGGAGACAGGTATTATATGTCTTACCTTTAAAGAACGTTATACAAACAGGTCTTTATTTTAAGTGATTTTCATTCTGGTATGAACACTTGAACATAGGAGCACTTCTGTGTCCCTATACCACGTGGACAATTCCTCTGATTGGATTTGACTAATGACTCTTATTTTGGAAGTTTTCACCAACAATTGAGAGCTGTTTCTAAACTGATTGTAGGGTAATACAATTGAGAAAAATGGATTCGGGAGACATAGTGATTGACAAAAAAGCTTCAAATATAATTTATTTCTCACACTTTCTGATCCCCAATATCATATTACTGGACTGGAGGTGACTTAAACCTCCCACATTTTATATAACCTATAAGATGTTTATCTTGCTTCATTAGTGTTCAATGAATCAGATTCAGGCTTTCTTTATATTGATGGCGAATATACCACTTGACAGTTCGAGAGATGTACTGTCTCTCTCCGATGCAGCAGTGGAGATAGCATCATTCGGCACACAGGAGTCGTCAGAAGATGCAAGCATCACATGCTCCATTAAATCACTGTGGCAGATAGCAGACTCATCGGGGGAGCGGGAAGCATGGGGAATGGGAACTAGTGCATGCAACCCAGCTCAACGCTTACGAACGCCGGAGACGCGCACTCGCCAAGTCACAACATCTCCGGTGGCACCCTGAAAGTATGCCAGGCTTGTTCAAGTGCATTACAACTAACATAGAGGAGTCTTACTTGTTAGATGAAAGGCAGTGAAAGACTAGAATTCAGGGCTTTCAGAGGCTCAAGCATACTGTAAAAGTAGGAGAACCACGCTGGTTGCTGTAATCACCAGATGTTCTGTAAATCACAGAAGGAGGAAATATAATCCTGTGTATAATAATGTGAAAACCAGTCGCTTTTGTATATTTAACAATGTTGGTTTGCATTCAACATGAGCGACAAGAGTAACAAGATGTCACATAGTCAGCACCGACCTAAGACCATAGTGACTGACTTATGGGGAATTTTTAAATATGAAACATTTTGATTTATTGATCAAACCCAACAGTTTTTTTTGCTCCTTAACACCGAGTAGTGGCAAATTCGAAGATGGAGGCTTAAATAAATAAAATATATAAACTTAGCATCAGATGTCTTCCAATTATTCATCTTTAGGTTGATAAAATTATGTGATTCCTTAGTTATCTGAGATAATGCACACAGACTTAGCTCCAAAATTGATTCAAAATCTCTTTTTCCAGGTAAATCAGTCAGTGTGACTGAAATGACCCAGTCTTCAGATCTGGATGGAGGTTTCATTAGTGTGAAAGAGTCTGGGGTCAAAGCTCAAGCTGGGCAGGTCTTGTCTGATCTTCACAGTGCTCTCGACAAGAATGAGGTTGAAAGCAACAAAGGCAAGAAGAGACGCAATCGTACCACCTTCACCAGTTTCCAGTTGGAGGACCTTGAGAAGGTCTTCCAAAAGACTCACTACCCAGATGTGTATGCTCGAGAGCAGTTGGCACTCAGGACTGACCTCACTGAAGCACGAGTACAGGTACAGAATATCTACTCACTAACTGTAACAAACGTTAATAGTGTTGACATGTTTATTCAGGATACTTATACTTACTTCTGGTTTTCAGCAAGCTGTAAGCTCCAGCAAATTCTTGTTACCTGATTAATAATTGGTTAAGGTAGATGACTATATAAATCATCTGTTATCAGATTGGTTAAAAAAATTATATAATTTGGTTTTATTTATAACTGGCCCTCCTAATGCATCATTCATCATTGGTTTTAAAATGTTTATCTTTATTCATTAAATCCAGTCCATTCCACTTTATTTATATAGCACATTTTTTAAACAGAAAAGTTTCCAAAGTGCTGCACAAAACAGATTTTAAAGAAATCTAATTAGAACTCATGAAAAAATTATTGAAAAGGAAAAAGACTAACAGATAAAACACAATAAAAAAACTCAATAAAACAAACATTAATAAAACACACAGTGGACCACAAAACTCAGGCTGACTTAAAAGCATTAGAATAAAAATGTGTTTTAAACGAGACTTAAAACATTCTACTGAGGGAGCAGTTTTAACAAGCGGGAGACAGTGCCTGCCACAATCTCGGTCCTGCCACAGAAAATGCCCTGGCCCCTTTAGTTTTAAGTCTAATCTTTGGTACCAACAGCTGGAGCTGACCCTCTGACCCCTCAGGGACCTGTCCATTTAAAACCTTCACTCTCCTTTGCTCTCCTTCGGTTTTCAAGTATTCTTTGTTTTTCTGCAATCATTCGTCCTTTAAACTTTTAATTTCAGCATTTTGCTTCGACCGCCTCTATTGTTCAAAGATTTGTGTTTGCTATGCATTAAACTTGCTATGCCCTAAGTGGAACAAGAAAGATGTAGCTGAGTGATGTGTCACTCAGAACTGATACTGAAGAACTGAGCGATGCCACACCGAGCCGGGTCGTGCGGTACCATTACTGAAGTCTATTGGAAGTGTGACAGTAGTGTCTGTTTTCTGAGAAAAATCTCCATCCAACATCATAAAAAAAATATCAATACTTTGGCTTCTAAAACATTTAGTTCCTTTTTAATACAATTTTCTATATCAACCTTTCTTTGCATGTAAACAAAAGCCAGAGAATAAAAACATATCCTCCAGCATAATGAAGTACAATTTTTCCAGCCAAAATTTGTGTACAATGTCCACTGAGGCATTTTCAGGAACCTTGACATGATCTAAAGCTACAGAGCAACACTTCAGTTCTGGAAACAACTGTCAGGTCCCCTACATCCCTCATTAAGCCTAAATACAGAACACAAAGCAGACTCTGTTAAGTTTTTCAGGGTTTGACATTTGAAAAACATACCTACAGACATACGCAACTAGCCTTCTCGGCTCCCTGCTATCCATCTCAGAGCTCTTATTTAGCTTTCACTGTCAAACCTCCTTTCAAACAGCAATAATCTCCAAACACAAATTTGGGGAAAAAATTATGATTTTTTTATGTGGATGTTAATAGATGTTTGGGGTATATGTTTCATGAAGTCATTTCAGTTGTTATATGCGTATTGACTTAAGTGTGTAAATTCAATGTTTTTATTGAAGAGGTCAAAGTTAACCTCTGGAGGGTCATGAGCTCAGGTGTCAGAAGTAAAGCTTGAAATGTAAACAAACTTCAATCAATGTTTTCTCTCATCACTTTTATTTCCTTTACACTGAAAAGGTGTCTGGAATGGTATCAGAAAAAAAGTTTTTAGGGATTGAAGCACTGTTAAGTTAAGAAAATTGCAACTGAAACATTTTGTAAGAACAATTATTTTATGTACTTGAAAAAAAGTTTTTAACCATCTCTTTTAACTGCAATTTTCTAAATGATTTTCACATTTGTGTAAGTGCATTAAAGTATTGAATTTGTGAATAGTTTACAAAGAGTAAAAATATAGTGAATCCTTCCTCTCAGAACAAGATATCAATTTAACTGACTATTAAATTAACATATTTTAATACCACATGCTTTCTGTGATTATTGCTGTTAATAAATTCCTTAAATTTAAATTAATCTTTAAAAATGTATGAATTTATGAGCACTGCATGTGTAAACAAGAGATGGTTGTAACAGCACGCGCCAAACAATTTAAACAAAAACCCACGCAGTCTTCACTATCTTTAACACAATGCTACATCCTGCCTTCTGACTGGTTTAACATTACACCTATTACTCTCTGCACTTGCTCCCAGTTAGTTTTAGAATCCAATATGAATTACTGACATTGCACCATCTTATTTATGCAATTTTATGGATTTTAACCTATCACATTCTAAATCATTCTTAATTATTATTTTTTTAAATAACAAATCCTAAAGAACAAACATAGTGCGGTGATTTCCATTATTAATGCACTTATTCATCAAAACTATCATCTTTTACATTTTTTTAAGCTTCATGATTCCAAAAGAAAAGAGGAATGAAGAACTCTGCACAGTATATATTTAGGGAAGAAAAAGAAGCCTTTAAAAACACATGTAAGCCCTAGTCAGTTTTTTATATCATGTTGAAATAAAGACAGAATCAGAACTGACCTCACTTTGACCGATTAGGTGGAGCTACTCCAGACATGAGACAGAGGAACAGGTCAGAAACAAAGCACACACCCGGGTTGAGCTGGAAAGATGGAGTGCAGAGCCTCAAATAAATAGTGGAGTGTGGACAGCACATTAAAGATATCAGCTGTGTGGAGTTCTTGCAGGGCTTTCAAGTATCTCTCGATTTACAGATTTGCATGAGCTAGGTTTTCAGCTGCGAGTCACTGGAGGGAGAATCCAGCCAACTGTGGATAGATTTTAGCCATGAAATGCACTGTGTAAGCTAAATCGGTGCATTATAGTTCTTATACCAACATAAAACAGTGTGAAGTGTCTTAAAATTAGAAAAACATATGTGCTCGTATTTCTTATTGATCTGATATGTGGCTCATTTCATGTAGGTGTGGTTCCAGAATCGGAGGGCCAAATGGAGAAAAAGAGAGCGCTTCGGGCAGATGCAGCAGACTCAGACTCGCTTCTCAACACCGTATGATCATCCTCCTCTTACACAACCTGAAAATTATGGACAGGTAAAACATAAACTAACTCTTCTGAGTATTGCTGAAAAATACATATAATGAAATTTCAAAATGGTGAGTTGTGTACCAAGTGACCTGACCTCTTGCAGTTTGGCACTATTTTGGTTTTTGACTGAACTAGAAGGAAGAGGGGGCAAATACAGATAGGCCAATACAGGAAAATTGTGCAACAATAAGGTGACTAAAGGAATCCAAAAGCCTCCAAACTATGTATTTTACTGGGAGTCATACGGCGGACGATCTTGATGGTGTGCTCAAAGCTGTACTTCAACAATGGCAACTTTCAGCCTTAACTATTGAAACTACTGAAATAGCCTTCATTTCTTTATTTCTATTTATTAAATTGTTGTCATTTGTTATTCAGTTTCTGAATGTTACTTAGACTCAGACTTGTTTTTGTTATTATTAACAGTAATATCATATACCAAGGTAAGAGGAGGTTTGACAGTATCACAATTTGGATCCAGCCCAAGGCAATGATCTCAGCCTCCAAATTTTTCTTGTAAAAAAAAACTGTGTATTGGAGGAAAGGGACTGCTCTTATGGATAAAAGCAGTGTGATTGCCCCAATTCTCAGCTTACTCGTTTGTTATTTATCTGATATGTGTACCATGAAAATGATGCTGCACATCAGGATCAATGGTTATAACAGTTCAATCAGCAAGTACAATTTCCTCTTATTTAGCAGCTGAACATTTTAGCTTTAGTACCTAATGCATGCATTGTAATTTCTCCAGGTCCAGCACACTTCATGGCTAAGTGGCAGTATTGCAGCTTCCCTGGTGCCAAGCTGTGTGCTTCCTTGTGACTCTCCAACTTCCTGCATAAGCCCTTTCCCTCATTCAGTCAGCGGTGTGTCCGATTTCCTTAGTTTGCCAAATTCTGAAGGTAGCATGCCTCAGACACACATGGACATTCTTTTTGGCAGTTCAGGAGGAGGAGGAAACATTAATGGTTTTGAGTTCAGTGTTGAACCTGAATACGCTGCAAGTCTTGCCAGTTTGCACATGAAAGTCAAGGAGCACAGTGCTTCAGTCACATGGGCAACGTGATGATGTCTTTATCTGAAGATCAGACAAGTTTAGGCCAGACTAGATAATTGAGGTATGAGAAGGTCTGGGTCATCTGGAACCAATCTGAACATGAGATCTGAAGTCTTGAAAACGAAGGACATTAGGTGATGGACATTTGAAGTTCTTTAAATGAAGCAAACCGAACACAAAGATTGTGTCATTGTATATAGCTATGCACACTTTTCCTTGATGATTTCTATTAAAATATTTTTCATTTAAATTAGTGTAAAAATACATTTGTAATATGGCTATAAAATAATTAATGTAATAAATTGGCTTTCTGACAAATTTTTTTGTATTTTTGGTCTGTCTAAAAAGGCAAGACAAAGCAAGGCAAGTTTATTTGTATAGCACATTTTGTACACAGGGTTATTCAAAGAGCTTTCTTTACATTGGAAATGAAATACACTAAAATCATGCATTAAACAAGTCAAATGAAAGAATATTGATTAAAAACTGAAAATTAAGACATAGATTAAGATAGTAAAGTGCAAAGATAAAATAATTGTTCGGACGTTGGTGCTCAGTCGACAAAAGCGCAACTAAACAGGAGAGTTTTTAGCCTGGATTTAAACGTGCCTAAAGTGTTGGCACCCATGATCTCCTTTGGAAGCTGGTTTCGTCTGTGGGTCGCAAGGTAACTAAAAGAGAATTTATCCTGTTTGGAATTTACCTGGGGAGGAGATCTAATTATTTTATCTGAGGGATCTCAGCTTCCTGTTTGGTGTGTATTCACTGATCGTGTCTGTTAGATATTTAGGTGCTAAGTTATGTTAGGACTTTTATAAGAGCAGCAGAACTTAATTTATTCTGAAGGAGACTAGCAGCCAGTGTAGAGACTTAAGAACTGGAGAAATGTGTTCTGACTTTCTAGTTTTGGTTAGAATTCGAGCTGGAGCTGTTTAACGGTCTTTTGGGAAGACTGGTGAGAAGCATAAATCAGTTTCTCTAAATCTGGTCTGGAAACAAAGCATCTGATTTTTACAATGTTTCTAAGATGGTAATAAGCTGATTTGGTCATTGCTTTGACGTTACTATTTAAACTAAGATCAGAGTCCAGAATCACCCCAAGATTCCTGACCTGACTTGTAGTTATTAGGCCCTTGGCATTGAGATACGCGTTAACCTTAACAACCTCGCTTTTGCCTCCGAATGCAATGACTTCAGTTTTTGCATAAAAAGTGCATATTAATATGTTGAACATGATAAACAGCAATGCCTAAATAATGTAGTTAGTGAGTAAATGAGCAAATACAGTGCTATAAGACAGGAAGAACTAAAAACATAAGGAATAAAAACAGAAGCCTAACAAAACAGTTAATAAACAACAAATTTACGATACATACACAAATACACAGGACAGCACATTTAAAGTGCCTGTGGATAAAAGTAAATCTTCATTCTGGATTTAGAAAACATATTTCCAGTGGTAATTCATTGCATAGTCTAGGAGTTTTTACTGCAAACGCTCTATCCTCCTTAGTGCGCGGTACCACTAGCTCCAAATCAGAGGACAGAGAGCTCATGAGGATTTTAGAGAAATGAGCAGCTGTGTGACGTATAAGGGAGTGAGACCATTTAAGGCTTTAAAAACATATAAAAGAATTTTATATTTACTTCTGAGGGTGCTCGCTAGAACAAGGGTTCGAATCCAGCTGAAGACCATGTTTTTTTTTCTGTTTAAAAATATATAATTTTGGTCAAAATGTCTGTGTTAACAAAAAATAAATAAGAACTTTAAACTTTCAATGAACTGGATCACTATTATTATTGTTGTTATTATTAATACTACAAATAGGCCTAATTAATAATTCATAAGTTTGTAATATTTATAATCTTGTTAAAAGTTTAAAAATGTTAAAAGTGCAAAAACACAGAATCATGAAATATTTTTAAAGGGACCATAGGTAGATGTTGAATCTCTCTCCTCCCTATATGGATCTTTCACCCTAAACTAGAATTGAAAAAAATTTATGTATCTACAAAAAATTTACGTATATATAAATACATTCATATATAAACTTTTAAATAACTACATGTTTGAAAGGACAATTACCAAATGTTTGTCCCATCAAACCCAATGTTTGGATATTTAGCGCCTCCTTCTCTTCAATGTAAGCTCACCCATTCAAACTGTTTTTGAAATTAAAACCTAAACAAGTGTCTTCGCTTTGTTTGTTTTGGAAGTTCGATAAACATACAAAAATGTTCTAGCCATTCCAATACATCTTTTAATGCCGGATCGTAAAGGGTAGGCTGCGTTCCTGCTTTCATGTTTATGGCAAACATCCAGACTCCAACTGAACATGGCAAGACACTAAAAACTCAATAGATTGTGACCAATGTTTCCAGTCTACCAAATATTTTTGGGTATTTTTTAAGTGACCACAACATATTGACATAAGAATTTTAACAATGTTTATATTTCATTATGATTTAACTATGTAACTTCTACCAAAGTTTTAGTAGCTTAATAGCACATTATTTCATTAAACGTCATTCAGACCATAAATCAAAAGAGTATGAATACTCAACTGGAAATGCTAAAACAGGAAATAACACTAAAAGCATTGACATGTGTAAAAAGGACACAACATAATACTTTCACTTGAAATTGATGTAGCTTATAGTAATCTGATTTAAAGATGTAACTGTTGAAAATATAAAGGGGTTCAGTCAGTTGTCCTGCTTCCTCTCAACAGTAGGTCACAGGTTTAAGCCAGCAGGGGTTGTTTGTTCATTCCCCTTGAGGTTGTGTAACTGAGAGTCCAGTTTCCCTTCTGTCATCCAAAAGCATGTTTCAGAACAACTGAAGATTTTCAAGAGCTAAAATCCCTTACGAGTGAATGCTGCCCTCCAATGGACTCGTGACCTTTTGCCTAGAGAGAGCTGTTTATTTGCACAAAAAACATCAAAAGGAATGTTAATAAAAAGCTATTTTTCATCATTTGCAAAACTCGGAATAACTTGTTGGCACAACAAAAATATTTTTTGACAAAACTTAATATATATATTTTTTCCCAAAACATTTGTGTTTGCACAAAACAGTTGTTGGAAATGTTTTGACACTTTGAGATGTCTCAACAATTTTTTAGAGAGTTGTATGGAGCCCCTAAAGGGCTATTATGATAGGGGAAAAAATCTGGGTGAAAAAAATAAAGAGGGGGATAAAAATAAATAAACAAGTGTGGAGGTGAAGTGTTGGAGGGTAAAAAATTAAAGGTGGGTGAAAAAATATTTCTGGGTGGAGAAAAATTTCTTTTTGTTTTTACGTTCTCTCACAAACATACCGCAAGTGCTGTCCTTATATCTTTATGATGAAGTCCTAATAGTTCAAAAAGTCCTAAAAGTTCAAAATAAATGTCAATGAATTCCATGCGTAAACTAGAACATAAGCCTCACTCGTTGCGTTAATATAAAAGCATTCAACTGAATGCCAGTGTTTGGTAAACTTTTGCACAAATGTGTTTTGAGAAGTATTTTTTTGCCCACTTTTTTTTTCTCAACAATAAATTATTTTTTTGACCACTGTTGTTATTTTTTTCTCCACCCAGAATAATTTTTTCACTCACCCTTATTTATTTAGTTTTTACCCTGAATTTTGTTTTCGACCATCCTCACTTTTTTCTCCACCCTAATTTTTCCATAACATAACGGCACTTTAGGGGCTCAAAGAGTTGTGACTGTTGTGAAGGTTAATCAGATCTCACTTTAGTTCCTCATAGTCAGACACAAGATTCCTCACAGTTTATTTCAGTTTTCCTAACACTAGTGCAAATGTTATTTTCCTTGTAAAAGTAGCAAACAGAGGACAGCATTGCAATATATTACAAACAATATTTTCAGCTTTTCATATGTTCACTGATTAGAAATTGTACTTGTTGCTGGTGGTACTGTTCCTTAAGCTTATATCATTCAGGAGCTTGAGAGAACAGCTTCTGAGGTGAAATGTTT
Source organism: Danionella dracula (assembly GCA_900490495.1). Classification (NCBI taxonomy): domain Eukaryota; kingdom Metazoa; phylum Chordata; class Actinopteri; order Cypriniformes; family Danionidae; genus Danionella; species Danionella dracula. The sequence continues at coordinate 9,688,032 of UELW01000178.1, forward strand.
CTGTTGTTTCGGTTGCTGGAGCAGCTGATGGAACACTATACCATGTTGCCATTAAGTTTTGTCCACTCAAATATGTCCTGCTCGCACACAATGTCTGAGTTGATTAGCAGGTAACGATCGCCGACACAGAAGTGTTTCTGACAGGCAGCACATTTGAAGCATTCCAGGTGGTAGACCTTGTCACGAACACGCATGGTCATTTCGAAGGCCCGGATCCTCTTCTCGCAGGAAGCACAGAGTCCATCCTGACCAAACAGTCTGTGGAGAAGGTAACAAAGCAGGGGTTGTTTTCACCAGCAGAGAGAGCTGTTGGTTTTACTTTGTGACATTAGCTGGAGATTCAGTGTGTAGCTTAAAATATTGGCTTTCAAACACTCTCTTGTCAAACACATCCAACTTTAAAGGTTAAAATGGATTTTGAAGTGTGTAAGGTTGAATCTTTTAATAAAAGGAAGTAAATGGTCTGCATTTTATGAATTAAATTATTTACTTTTTGCTACAGACATTTGGGTCTGAAACTACTTCAGCAGAAATAATTAATAGTAGTTTTAAGTACTACGTCCATGTTATCCCCCATAAACTTAATTTATACAGCCAGTAAAAATGTAGCCTATAAAAATAAATAGCCAGATTACAGACTAAATTAATGTTCAAAGTTCGTCAGTCTCGTGAGGTTCCATCCCAGAATTTCTGAGTGGCAATGAAGCAACTCTAATGCTTTCACACAATTACAAGTTAAAGGTGTCAGACTTCATTTAAAATGAAAGTGTAACAACAAGAAATTTGGTAAAACACCCATTGTTATTTTACACCAAAGTGTAAGGTCATTAAATTGATCTTTTATGTTATTATTTAAAAATATTTAACTATAAAAATGGTTTAAAAACAGGTACACGCAATTGAAATATTTCTTTCCTTTAATGCTGATTTTCAAGATCTGTATAAAAATCTAGATTTACGGTACCTTACAGGATTATGTCTTGAAAAAGGGAAATATATGTTTATCGTAAATATCTCTTTAAATATCTTTTACAGTGATCTGTTAAACATTTTTGCTAAGTTGCTGAACCTTTAAGTGAATTTAAACAGCTAAAAAAGTATATGTAATGTTTGATAAATCAGATCACATGGAGTTAATTAACTGTCAAAACTTTACATTTATTTTTGAGCTTCCATTTTGGTTTAATATTTTCTTCCAACCCCTTAATTGTCAGATAAACAAAGAAATTGTCGTCAGATACAAAATATTTTAAATATAATATTTGGAAATAGGAGCACAATATAAGATTTAAATAAAAACATGCACATTGACCCTCAAATGCTTTAAAAATCAGTTTCAGATCCTCGGCATAAAGGAACGTATGTTAAAAATGAGGGAAGTCATCTTTTCGCATCAACTTCCTTGTGAGAGAAAACACTTCATGTTCCCTGGTATTAACATTCATTCATTCATCTTCATGTCGGCTTTTTCCCTTTCGGGGTCGCCACAGCGGAATGAACCGCCAACTCTCTGGCATATGATTTATGCAGCGGATGCCCTTCCAGCTGCAACCCATTGCTGGGATACATTCACACACACTCATTCACACTTTAACACTATGGACAATTGTTCTTACTCAATTCACTTATACTGCACGTCTTTGGACTTGTGGGGAAACCGGAGCACCCGGAGAAAACCCACGCGATCACGGGGAGAACATGCAAACTCCACACAGATATGCCACCTGCCCCAGCCGAGCCTAGAACCAGCGACCTTCTTGCTGTGAGACGACCGTGCTACCCACTGCGCCACCGTGACGCTGGTATTAACATTATTCTGTAAATATTTTTTTGTCCAAAGACATAAAGACCCAACACGAGGGAGACAAAAACAATTTCTTTCAATGCCTTCTATTAATGGTATTCAGTTGCTCATCCCTCTCATTACAGTTAATAGAGGTAAAGGCTCACAACAGCTGCGTGTACGTACCTGAGGTAATCTCTCCTGCAGAGCTTCCTGCCGAGCTTGTAATAGAGCCTCCTGCCCACCTCGCCGAGCCGGCAGCCACAGAGGTCACAACTCAGGCAGTCTTCATGCCAGTACTGCTCGATGGCCTTCAAGAAAAAGCGATCACCGATGCTCTGCTGGCATCCTCCGCAGGTCAGCAGAGATGGTGGCATCTGAAGCACTTCATCCACCGGCTCCCTGGTGCCGATCAAACATGTCAAATGCTTTTTTTAAACACATGGATATGGTTTTATCATGTCTTTTGGAACATATTTCAATTACATGTTAATAGCCTAGACTAGTCATTTAATTGTGCCCTGGGTTAAAAATATACTAAAATTAAATAAAATAAAAAAATCCTCATTTACAAAATACAGTTCTACATTAATGCTCATTGTAAGCATGCAGGAAAGACCTTCAGCTCAATGTTTAAGAGGCTAGCAAACACATACATCAGTTAAATTTTGCAGTAATATTTATAAAGAACTAGAAAATTAGAAATCAAACTTGTGAAATGATGTTTTGATAAGCTTGTATCTTCTGTTGTAGCTGACTGAAAAAACATTATATCCTGACAATTCCTCAGACATTTACACATGTGAAATTTGTCAGAGAGCATCCAAAGTAAGGTTTCAGCTTTTCCACCAAATTGTAAAAGTCTCCATATTCTTTTCATTATTTAAAGGTTCTGTAGCATGGAAACTCAACTTTTCAGACATTTCTTGCATGTTTTAGTATTGTTCCTACTATTTAAGTAATACTCAGTATGGTTCATGCATGTTTGTGTAATTACTTTAATAATAGTTATTTTTTTGGGATCTCAAAATAGCTCAATGACCATAGCCACGGCAGTTGTCATATCACCTCCCACTAACCAATCAGATGAACCGCTAATGCATCTTAATGAAGAACGTAATGTGCTGATTGTCCCGGAAGTGAAACCGTAGTAGAACATGAGACTAATAAACAATTAAAATAAAGTGTGTTTTTACATGTCTTGTGCTTTTTTAGGCTTATCAAAAGACCATTATGTTCTTTTTGAAATCGGTGAATTTTCTGTGTGTTAACAAGAAAAACCCAGCAGGGGGTCGTGGTGGAGACATGACAGTATAGGAACAGTAGGTTCACAAATGTTTTGGGGAGCATAAACTAGTGAGGTGATTCAAAGTCATTGTTTACAACAAATACTGCCTTTTGACGGTTAATAAAGGTGTAGTGATAGTCTAGAGGGGTTAAATACTTATTATAAGTCATTTAAAATGGGCATGATATTGCATATTTAAACTGAGAAAACCTCTACAATGATTTTGTTACAATAGAAAAGTAAGAAATATACTATATATAATTATTCTTATTATTGGTAGTAGCATAGGATATGGTTATTATAAGCGTTAAAACAATATTAAAATTGACTAATAATATTTGTATTAATAGCATTAATATTATTGTTCGTAATAGTAATAAATATGTTTTATCTAATTATTTTTCAGCTATATTATTGTATAATATAAATATTTAAATAGAAGCGGAGGACAAGCACAGAAAGAAATCACAAATGTAAGACAACAAATTTAAGAGTTCCCGAGTGTTGAGTCAAAGGCCTCTTAAACTATAAAAGGTCATCAAATGGAACTAAATCAAAAGATAATTCACTTACTCGTTTGGCTCCAGTGATTTTCGCTCAATTGTAGATGCCATTTTAGTGGAATAAATTCAGTGAAGCCTTATAAAACCGTCCCGAACTCCCAGCGATTCCGAGACTATCACCGTCCTAAGTGAAGAACGCTTTAGGGACGCTCCTGCCCGTCTGCCCTCATTCTGCACGGAGCATCAACCCCACACAGGACTCGTCAAGAGCGTAAAATTCCGACATTCTTCTCCGTAAAGCGTTCTGAGTGGTTTCTATCCATCCAGAGTTGAGCTGCGTGCTGAATACACGCTGAAAATAAGAAGACGCTCCACGCTTTGCTCAAGCTTGGAGCTGTCTTCGGTGCTCTCGACACGACAAACCGTCCCGCGGGGCTTCTGTCTCCGCTCCCGTTATTGAAGGACAGCAGGTATTTTTAAATGGCCCTGCCCCCCGTTTTTGCCTTATTTCCCGACTTCCTGCTCACGACGGCTCCACAATGAGAGGAAATAGCGCTGCTCGCCAGTCAATTACACCAGGCGACTCGTGACTGGAGCGGGTCACGAGCTCAGTCTTCTTCATCAGAGAGCCTGCAGCGGTACCTGCACCGCATCATTCACTATATATGAGAGCAAGAGGCAGCTCGCAGGGGGAAACGTGAATAAAAAATGTATTTGAAAAGTTTTAAATCTATTACTGTAAAATGATACATTTCAGCTATAGGTGGACGCTGATTGGCGAAATGAAATTCAAATCTTTTTTTTTTATTCTACAAAAAGTTATCTGTTGTCTTTGTTTTCTTCACTTTCTAGCATGCATGTCTACAGAGCCTCTGAACTGGAAGAAAAATATTTTAGCAATTTATTTTACTTTCCTTGTAATGGTTTGCATTCTTTCACAAAAGTTGTGCTTTGTATTCCTTATCAGTATTTTTGCATTTTTTTTACAAAGCATTGCATTAAGCTGAAATAGTTTTTCTCTCATAAATTGGTTTTACAGTCTCTCACTATAGTTTTTGTTGTCTTGAAAAGCTTTGCATTCTCTCACAATAGTTTTGAATTCCCTCACAATATAGTTTTGCACTCTCTCACAAAAGTTTTGCATTCTCTCACAATTTAGTTTTGCATTCCCTCACAAAAGTTTTGCATTCTCTCACAATTTAGTTTTGCATTCCCTCACAAAAGTTTTGCATTCTCTCACAATTTAGTTTTGCATTCCCTCACAAAAGTTTTGCATTCTCTCACAATTTAGTTTTGCATTCCCTCGCAATAGTTTTGCATTCCCTCACAATTTAGTTTTGCATTCCCTCACAATTTAGTTTTGCATTCCCTCACAATAGTTTTGCATTCCCTCACAATAGTTTTGCATTCCCTCACAATTTAGTTTTGCATTCCCTCACAATAGTTTTGCATTCCCTCACAATTTAGTTTTGCATTCCCTCACAATTTAGTTTTGCATTCCCTCACAATAGTTTTGCATTCCCTCACAATAGTTTTGCATTCTCTCACAATAGTTTTGCATTCCCTCACAATAGTTTTGCATTCCCTCACAATTTAGTTTTGCATTCCCTCACAATTTAGTTTTGCATTCCCTCACAATAGTTTTGCATTCCCTCACAATAGTTTTGCATTCTCTCACAATAGTTTTGCATTCCCTCACAATAGTTTTGCATTCCCTCACAATTTATTTTTGCATTCCCTCACAATTTAGTTTTGCATTCCCTCACAATAGTTTTGCATTCCCTCACAATAGTTTTGCATTCTCTCACAATAGTTTTGCATTCCCTCACAATAGTTTTGCATTCCCTCACAATTTAGTTTTGCATTCCCTCACAATTGAGTTTTGCATTCCCTCACAATAGTTTTGCATTCCCTCACAATAGTTTTGCATTCTCTCACAATAGTTTTGCATTCCCTCACAATAGTTTTGCATTCCCTCACAATTTAGTTTTGCATTCCCTCACAATAGTTTTGCATTCTCTCAGAATAGTATTGCAATCCCTCAGTTTTGTATTTCCTCAATGTAGTTTTGCAGTCACTCTTGCAATATTTTCGGTTTTCTCGAAAAGCTTTGCATTCCCTCACAGGAGTTTTGAGTTCTTTAAAAAACAATGACATTTAAAGTGTTGAGCAGCTCTAAAGTGTTATCGCTCTAAGACTGCAGCCCAAAGTGACCCACAATTTATCGTTATTACAAACATCATATTTTACCCAAAAGACAAAACACTGAAAAATGTCTCACTTTTTTGTAGTACACTATAAATGCCTATTTGTTCTAATAAGTGCATATTTCCCTTGTGTACTTATTTGACAAAATAAATAACGATATATATGACAATAAAAACTCTACTGATTTGAAGACGTTTGATAGTTTGAAAGTACAGTAATATCATTTGTTCTCAGCCTGAATCATCGAGTATCTCCTTACTGACCTCAGGTCCATGTTGCAGCTGTGTTCGCTTTTTTCTTTTCTGAAGTGTTCTAGGCTCTCTTGTTTGGACAATCCTGGTTCTGAATAACTGGTGTTATTTAATATGTTGAAGGTTTTCAAAGTAATGATTGAATTTTGTTTATTTTTTGAATCCTTCCTCCTTACTCAAATGCACTGCAGGCTGTTAGTTTAATCAGGGGTTCAGGGCTATTTTATTGTTACATATTTACATTTTATTTTAACATCATGTAAATATATGTAAGGAAATCAAGAAATCTCATTAGATTAAATTGCAACTCAATATTATCAAATAAGTAGATAAGCTTTTAAACCTGCAGGATATAGCTAGACAATTGTGTATGAGATTGTTTTAAAGACCATGCATTTACTAAACTTTTTCAGTTGTACAAACATGTCAAAAGCTACATTTTCATGTCAAAGTAGAAATTATAGAAATGTTTTTGCACTCTTCCTCAGCTTCTCTTGATGGACTCCCGATGTCGATGTCGTTGGGTAAACCAACCTTATCTACTGCCAGAGCGGGACTGGTCCAACAGATAACCCCGCAGAACCGCTCTGTTGGTCACTGAACCCCACCCAGTCATCAGAAGTGCTTATGGGGCTGCTCTGGGCTCTGTGAGCTCACTCTTCCGCTTACAAGTGTTAAACAATTCTGTTTAATGTTTAACCTGTACATAAAATGATTCATGTCCATTTTTGGCAACTTTTTACCAAATTAAATTACATTTTAGGGTAAAAATTTTTTTTATGTATTTGATTAAATACATACCCTTCATGTTTAGAAATCTTTGAAGTGCTTATTTAACAATAGTGGTGGTCTATTTTGTAGTTTTTGGGGCTGGTGTTTGAGTTTTGTTATCGTTTTCATGTGTGGCTATTCCTATCAGCGCTGATTGGAGGTTTCCATCTGAGCTCTATAGGTTCTCCTACATGTAAGCTGTGGATCTGCAGGCAATTGGAGTAAGTTTATTGATCCAAAACCATGTTAGCACCGATCTTTGTTCTTCTGCTTGTTTTTACAATATTCTTGTTTTGTGAAATTCTACTACTTGTTTGCTGAGCAAGCCACACTGAACTGCCACCATCACAAATTTTTTTTTTATTGTCAGATTTAAAAAAATTACCCATGCCCATTACTCATGTCCCAGTCAAATTTGTTGCGTTTTTCCACAGTATCAGAATGTACTTTCAGATCTGTGTAAATAGTTGCTATTTCTTCATTATAAGGAGCTTTTAAAATATATGTTCCTGCCTTAACAAATTCAATAAATTACAATGTATTAAAGGATTGGAAGCACACATAACTGAAGTCATACTGTTGATTTAAAAGGCATGATAAATAGTTGAATTCATAATGTTAGTTTTCAACCCTATCAAAACTAAGATATTGCTTGATGCTCATGTAGGTGCTATGAATAGGATTCAACTTGCTCCAATTTTTCACATTACAGATTAAAAAAAGAAATACTTTCTCTCTTCCACAGCCAATAAGCAATTAAAAAAAACACAGACACCACTTTGTAATAAATTATTACAAATTAGAAAGAACCATTGTTTACCTTGAGGTGTGTGAAAATGTTCCAGGTACACTGAATAATGAGGTCTCAAGAAATGGCCCTGTATGCTCTTTTTCAAGGAAGAAAAACAATCATTTTATTTAAAATATATCATTTTACATTAATCTACACCACTGTAAGAAATAAATCAAACCATATGTAAGTGGATGTAGGCCATGTACATAATGTAAATGTATACGTTCGTCTTTTATAAACACATTATTTATCACACTGTTTAATTTTGTTTTCCAGCAGTCCTGTTTTATGTTATTTTCAAACAAATTCACCTGAACATAAAGTATATCAACCATACAAAGCAATTATGATTCTATTATTACAGATTTGCACATTTGCCCCAAAATATTCTTATTTTGAAAGTGTATTTTAATGACTGTTAAACTGAGTGCATGAGGCGTCCACCATTTCCTGTGGATTGGACACAGCCAACCCAGAGGATGTGCAGGAAATGAGCACAGATGAACCTTGGCAGGGGTGCTGAGAGCTCTGGTGACTTCCTGCTCACTTCACTTGATCACCCTGCTGGACCCTGATTGGTTGGAAAACTCCAGATGCCTCCTCCCTGATAGAACAAGTCCTTCTGAAACAGTGCCTCAGAAACCACTGACTGTCAACTCATCTAGTGTGCAGGAAAAGTTGTGAAGTTTCCCCCCACAATGGCCAGGGATGTGGTAAGAGTATACTCAGGGCATGTGGCATCTTTGTTGAAGGGCATTACTTCAATCAGGTGTATTTTTGCCCGTGTGAAGTTAAATGAAAAAAAAAAAAATTGTTAGAAAGTCACGTAACATAGTCTCTTAAGTTTACATGTTTTGTCTATTTTTAAAGTCTGTAAGAGTACAAAATAAGATAACACTATACAGTTGAATATTTGACTTTTTTTATTGACTTGCAAAGAATAATTGTCATTTCCACCACATTTCCAAATACAGCTGTAATTTAAAGAAGAGCGTGGTTGAAGTACTGTGGTGGGAATGACAATTTTATAGTTTTTTTGTGAAAATCGATTAGCTTTGAAATAATTGTTAGCATTTCATGTATCTAAAATTCAGTAATTTAAGTTTAACTTTGTTTAAACATTTTGAAATTACATATAATAATATATTTACTTATCAAGCAATGTTTATTTAGATTTTTCCTTCATTTGCTGGAGACCAAATGTTAGTTTCCCTCCAAAAATGTGCTGTGATGTCACTGAATATTTCCGTGGAACCACTTGAACAAGCTTTCGCACAAAATTTTTAAAGAGACAGTACTGTGTTGAAGTGGAACAATATGAAATGTCAACAATACCTTGTGACAGCTATATTTTGTATAAAATGTAAATGTCCTACACTAGATAGTATAATGTATTTTAGCTGTCTGACTAATTCTTAAATGATGTATATATACATTTCAAAATAATTCTCAATTTTAAACAGTTTTTTTTTGCTGAAGTTTAAAAGCTGAAGTCATGCAAGCTATATGCATCAGTGTGACTGGTGGGAGGTGTTTGGAGGTGGACAAGAGGCCCAAATTTTACCACAGATTTCGATACAATTTCACCAATCATATCCTGTAATCCAGTGTTGAAGCCTTGAAAGAACATTCTCCTTCTTTAGGAAATTGGCTCTTTCTCAATCACTCTTAGAGTTCATTTGGGATTAAATAGTACATTTAACCATTTTGGGATCCAATCAAAGATACTCCTGATTTGAAGACAGTGCTAGTGGCATAATAATCATTTAATATATTGTTGAATCAACTACTATTTATATTTCATAATTATGGGCCAAGACCAAGTGAAAATGAAAGATTGATAGTTTGGGCTTAATATAACAAAATATACACTAACTTTGGGCACCAGATTGAGGGATAGATGAAAACTGATTACATCATCTTTTAAAGGGGCCATGAACTGGACTTTTTTGTACTTTTCATGAATGCCAAAATGTATGAATATACCTTTAGAAATGTCTTTGTATGATTATCTTAAATCTCTAAATCCAGCCATCTAGTTGTTTCTCTCAGAGAGGCAGTCAGGGACAAAGTAAACACAAAGTGAGAATTTACACTGGAGCTCATACGCACTCTTTCCTCAATATCTTGCTCACTTGTCTTGGAATTTGTGTCGCAAAGGTTTTGTTGCATCCAGTCAAGCAGAACAGCAGACTGACGTGATACCTCTGCATGACTCTCGTGTCAGCAACAGTACATGACACCATAAAGGCAGTCACGTCAAGGTGACCTCTCCAGCGGATGGATGAATTTTACCTTAAAGCCGTTAACTTGTTGTTATTTGCTTTTGCTATCGCCACTTCTTCTGACTCCCAGTATCAGTTCTGAGTGGTTTAAAACACGTCACGTTTCACTCTGCTAGCTCTATTTAGTTCTTCTTAGTTGGCCTAGTTTGCGACAGATGCAAAAAGGTGCAGCAAGTGGTGGAGTTGTCCGTCCTATAACTGGATAGTTGCTGGCTAATTCCCGTCAACGTCGATTGTGCCGTTATAAACCTGGGCAAGGTGTTTGGTGACAATCAGGAGGCCATAGGCGTGAAATGGGAACCAAGTCCAGCTGGGAGGGCTACCAAGGTATGAGTGGAAGAATAATGCTCTGAAAATTGTAAAGCAATTTTAATCATCTGAAAAAAGCGATATATAAATTGAAAGGTATTTTTTTTATTGATTTATTGTTGACAAATGTAAAAAGCTGATTGTGCACAACACAAAAAGTAGTAATCTCTATGTCATATGTGGTGAGTTTTAAAACATGAAGAATCAGCAGGATGTCACATAGTGGTTTTTTTTTTTCTCTGAAAAAAAAAAAAAATACTTTCGCTAAACTAAATGCTATTCTTGTTTGATTCAATGATCTATTGTAAATGGAGATAGAAATGACCCCCCAAATGTGAAATATTCCTTCAAAAGGAAATGCCTCAAAAACAGCAGATTATTTGACTTGCAGACCCTCAAAAACAAAACAAACAAAAAAACGTGGCAGATTAATTTCTAATTAGGGTCAATAGGCCCATTGACATGCTGGAAAAGCAATCCATCCCACATTATCACAGTAAGGCGGACTTCCTGTAGGGAGAGCACTTGTAAGTTTAGTAGACTGACACACAAAAAAAAACTCTGGAGCAGTAATAAGAGACGACAGCTTCCTGCCTAATCTAAGCTCTACCTTATGTTGGATCATTTTTGAGAAGCTATTATAAACAGTATTTTTGTACAAATGCATATTTTGAATCTCGAGTCAAACTTTGAACAAGAAGACCCCAACTTTCCTGGAAAAGTAAAGGAACTTTGGGTTTCAGAGAGGAACTTATGCTATGTTACAAAACACAACAGAGCATCAGGAAATGAGTCAGTTAGTGAAAAAGAGCTTCACTCTCTCTTGAGATCTTCCTCTAATCAGTATTATTCCTGAAGAAAACACACTTTCTATAGAACTGGGCTATCAAAGAGCGGAGTAACCATGTTAACTGCTTCCTGTATATGCAAAACAAAACCTTTTGACATGGGATTTGGTTAATGAATCAGAGTTCAATCTGAATCAGAGTATATGGAGAATGAGTTTTTTTTATTCCAGATTAAATACGAATGTCATTGCCAAAGATAGTGGCCTCTTTATGAAGCTTACTGTCCCCCTAAAGAATCCTATCGTTAGTTCTTCTCATCAGGGACACAACTAATTCAATCCCTTATAGTCTCAAAATACAATAGGTTTCATTAAATGCAATGTATGTGGGTGGTTAAAGCTGCATTCTAAATATTTTTTGCTCCAATCTCAGGAAACACAGCTTCCAGCTAGATGTAATCGGTGCACAGCTGATAAAGCAAAAAAGAAAAAAGTTTTAAACAAGCCAACTAATAATAAATATGTTTGATTTAATGTGAAAATTTGTTAAATATTTTAGAGAGAGAAAGAGAGAGAGTTTTTATTGACAGTTTATATTTACATTGAACTATTACCACCTAGTGACCAACTTTGGAGTTGCAATTCGCAAAGCAATAGAGCCAAAAGGGTGATTTTGAGGTTAGAAAACAATGTAAGTTTACATGGATAATTCAACTTGTGTTGTAGAATTAACCAAACAGTAAGATCGTTTAACATTATAACTTTGTCCCCTCGTGGCAGAAAAATAAAAGTCACGATATTCGTGGTTCTCACGTGGTTTCGAAGACGCAAATCTACTAGGTCATCATCAGGTGCCTGCTATACAACGGCAATATATTTTACATTTTAGTGATTTATAGACTATACATATTCGAATGTATCTTAAAATCTTCAAATACTTATCCTTTAATTAGGGAGGCGTGGAGTAATTTACTCTATACTCTAAATAAACGCGAAACGATGACCGGCATGAACAAGGGCAGCCTCAAAGGGGTCCTTCCTAGTTATAAACTATTTCCTCGCCTTTCGCTCGCTCTCAGTTGTCGGTGAATCCGGCGGGGCGGATCCCATAGTAAATTCGAAGATAAACGCAAAAGCAAAATAAACAAAGCTTCGGCTTATTCTCCTTCAAAAGTTGTCTTCTCTCCCTAGTGGACACGTTGCGCTTAAAGGTGAGCAAAAGCGTTTGGAAATCACTGACATCAGAGATTTGCGGTTTGTCAGGACAGTTTTCTCCCAGATCCAGACAATGGGAATCTGACAATGTGTGATAGTTTTCAATTAAGTAGTCATTATTTAGAAACAGCTTGCTTGGAAACCTACGAGTTGCTTAGGCTTTGATTGTTTTCTTTGATTGTGTCGGTCGACGGTTTTTCAGAATTTCCTTTCTGCAGTTTCGTTTTGTAACCTTAGACCATTATGAGAAACTTGTAATATTGATAATAATGTTCTTCATGCGCGCGTTGTTTATGCAACGTTATAGTCTTGTGTTCTGTGACTTATGAGGGTTGAACAGCAAGTTGATAAACGATAATGAAAGCATAATCGACTCTTAGTTTGCCTTTGACTTTTACTCCAATCTTAAACGCTAACAGTCAGATTGAGTTTTTTTTTACGGTAACCAATTGTAATAACTCTGCCAGATTTTCCACTTACTTTAATCGGATTCTTTTGTCTCTCGTCAGATGCCTTCGGCAACAAATGGCACCAGGGCAGTAAAGTCTGCCAGTCCAGACATGGATTCTGAACCCGGAACAATGAACCAGATCACAGCCAGCAACCAGCTGACTGGAACCCAGTCTGAGCCCATGAAGCAGGTGCTGGTGGTTCTGGAGAAAAAAGTTCGCAATATGGAGAAGAAAAAGGTGTTTTAAAGTACACCAACACAAGTTTTAAAGTGAATTGCGTACATTGGAATACTTTCTCTTGAAAGTAAATTAAATGAATGACTTGCATCTTTGTCTTTTGCAAACCTTAACAGTCCTGCTTTCTTTATTTTAGCTCTTAGGAGTCTCTCGATGTAAACAACTTCCCATGTTCTTGAGGACAATGTTTTTTGCCAAACACATAATCAGATTTGGTAGTTACAAAATAATTTTGATCACTGTGGACTTGTACATGGACATGAAACTAGAACTACATGTAGAGCAATCTTTAAGGTGACACATTATGATTCTGAAGGGGTTCGTGCTTAGCTTTGGCATTCTCCAGTGACTTTTGGATATACTTGCCAGGTCAAAAACACAAATTAATTTCCCGTATGCATATATTTTTATGCTCTTTTTCACTTTTTGAAATTGGGGAAAAGCACACATACAAACACACACACACACACATATATATATATGTGTGTGTGTATGTATTTTTTTTGGGGGGGGAGTTTTTTTTTTTTTGATGATGCAGAACACAGAACAGAAGCCTTTGACGTGGTTTATTTCTTGAAAGCCACAATATAAATATGTAGGTGTTGGAATGAATTATGCATGTTGAACACCCTATAGATCCTTTTACAGGTCACGTGATCAAATCATTGCACACATTTTGCATGCAAGTGTTTTTCATTCATTTGGAAATGGCAGTTTCCGAGTATCCCAGCAACCAAAAATGTCTGGTTATTTTACAAGTAATAATAGTACAAAAACTTGCATTAATTTACACTTTGTCAAATTTGACCTGATTACGAATTTTTGCTCATAAGTGACTCCTGTTCAATCTGATCTATGATTGTGTAATATACCGGAAAAAAAACATACATTCATTTTGATATTTTTGAGATAAGATGGAAATAAGTCGTATATGAGCTACTGTGACTGCCATTTGAACAGGCAGATTAGGTTTTCTGCTATTAAACCAATTAAGTATGAAGTTTGCAGTAGTTTAATGGCATCATGCTGACCATGCATATGGAAGTGTGGTAGTTTTAAAACTTCTGAATAAATTCTCTAGCTCAAGCCCCCGAAGCCTAATGCATTCACGCCACCGTTCATTTTGCAAAACTTGACAGAACCATCCGGTACACAAGTGTACTGCTGATAACAAAAAGATGTGCTAATGTGTGATAACCCACACCTGCTGCAAATACGAAATGGCGTTTCCCTCTGGTGGCTTGCAACAGAATGGCACAGGGAAATTTCTTGTCAGGATGTGGACAAACTTTGACAAATCATGTTTGCTTAACTAAACAATTTAAGATCTTTTGTTCCTTGGTGATTCCCACCACAATTGTCTCGCAGTCCCAACAATCCTGATCTTCTGGGCCCCAGCACTTCTCTGAATGCCCGGAAGCTATAACGATAGATGCATATGTGCAGGCATCATAACGGCCCTTTTTATTTTTCTTTTGGTTATATTTGGTTAATCTGCAAGTTGTGCATACAGTGAAAGCTATCATTAAAGTTAAAATGTCATGTTTTTTTTACCTTTTACAATTTACACTTTAGCAACTGCATAAGTGTTGCTAATGCACCTCTGTCCACTATTAGATTTGGGCCATCGCCCCCTCCTCTAACCCCAAAATCCTGGGTAGGATAGCAACACGACAATGATATTCTCAGCATTAAAAAAAAAAAAAAGGTACTTGGTTACAAGGTACTTTTTAAAGGTACTTGGTTACACTGAATCAAAATAACAGGGTGGATATGTGTGGAAAGGGTTTTACCACAGAATCCTTGGTAAACACTGGTTTTATGGCCCTTTTAAATATTTTTTTCTCTACTCTCTGCAGACCCTACCCCTAAACAAATTTAGCAAACAAATTACATTTGGTGTTGAAATTGTGTTTTTATTTTGGGGACTGATTCTTACAAGCACTTTCAGTATCTCTTTCATCAGATAATCCTTCTCTAACCAACCACACACTAGCCTTGTGGGACAAAGTGATGGTACTTGGTATAGTCAAGTACTCAAATGTAAGATACTTGTACTCACATTAAAGGAATGTGTATTCGGGGCATCACTTTTATGGTTGAAGTGCTTCACTGGCAGGCAGTACTATTCATTAAAGGTCATTAACTAAATTTATCTGGTAGCCAACTTGATTTGTAACAAGTGTCTCCCTTTTTTCATTCTGCAGTGCAAGCTTGATGATTACCAGACCAGGAGCAGCAATGGGGAACGGCTCAATCAGGACCAGCAGGTGAGCGGAGACTGTGTGGGTTATGTTGACATATTGCTGTCGTTTAGACACTAAAATGTTTTCTAATCTATTTAGGAAGCTCTTTCTAAGTACCAAGAGGTAATCCATAACCTCGAGTTTACAAAGGAGCTGCAGAAGAGCTTTTTAGCTTTGAGCCAGGAAGTGAGTACTTGTAAATGTCATTGCTTATCTTTACTTAAATGCAACAAGTTCCATGTTGAGAGCTTTTTGTTGCAATCTTTGCTTTGGATAGATCCAGAAGTCTGCTAAGAAAGCAGCCCGCCGTGAGCAGCTCCAGCGTGAAGAGGTGGAACAGAAGAGGCTTAAACGGGTCTTGGAGCTGCAGTTTATCCTGGACCGCCTCGGGGATGAAAGCGTGCGTCGAGATTTGCTCCAAGGAGCTGAGGGACCGTCGCTGCTCACCGAAAATGACCTCTCTTACCTTGATGAGTTTTACAAGCTTGTGGGACCGGAACGTGACCAAAACATCAGGTGAGGCATTTCCTGAGGCACATTGTAGAATAGTGAAGAACAAGGGTGCTCTGAAAGCAAACATAGCATCTGGTGTTTGAGTAATATTGATATTATTCTTTTATTCAGTCATATTTCAGCCATCATAGAACCCACATTATAAAGATCTTTATCATATTTTCTGGACTGAAAGTCACTAGTTTTTCTCACAACTTTTATCATGTGGCTTATAATATGTAGTGTCTAGATTAAGTTTTCCAGGTCAAATTTGGGTTTATCTCAAAAAGAGTGAGTCGATGCTCACATGTAATCAGTCATTGACTATAAATCAACCAAAAAACAAATATGAATGTCTATGTTTTCCATTAAGACAATCTGGCTAACAATATAGAAAATAAAGTGTCAACAAATAAGGGACTAGCATTAGCCTTTAGCATGGATGGCTTCTGCTCACAAGCTATAGATACAATTATAAATGAAAGTCCTGAACACAATGCTGTGGTGACTACGTCACGTTGTCCATTCCTCTTAAAATTCAGTCTCTACAATTCATAAACCATTGTGAGTGCTTCACTGTTTACTTCTCTGGTCCACTAGCTTTTCACACACTCTTGCCAACCAATTAGAAGTCTGCTTGGAGGGAACCGGACCTTTTAAACAGTACAGCAGGGGTGTCCAAAGTCAGTCCTGGAGGGCTAGAGCCCTTAAAATTTTTGACTCAACCTTCAAGAAACACACCTGTGGCACTAATTTTGGTCCTCTGATTGGCTGAAGTAGAGTAGTATGCATACTACAACAAAGTTGCAACTAAAATTTGCCGGACAGGGGCTCTCCAGGACAGACTTTGGACACCCCTGCAGTACAACATACCTTGGAGTGTTAGGGTTGGCCCATGTCATATCATCCATGATAGTACTTGTTCAAATATTAATGTGGTTAAAAAAAAATTATATCGCTATACTCTGACATGTTGATGTAATGACGTCATGTACTGTACGCAAGTTACGCAGTGTTCGTGCTGGTTAAAACTCAGGATATGAAAGAACAGCGCTGGAGAGCTGGCATGTGTTTAAGAAGGTCAGAGTCATTAGATTCCAAAAATGAATCAACTTCGGTGGTGTTGAAGTGGTTTAAGTACAGCAGACCACTCGTGGTAAATAATACAAATTCAGTGATATGAAACAAGTGTTGAGGGTACTGTTGTACTTATAATGCTACATTATCAGGGAACATGCCTGCTAAGCACTATAGCAATATTGTTTGTTATTTTCACTAAAGCCCAATCACACAGACTGCAAAATATATAATTTTTTTGGGAAGATAACGGTTTGATATTTAATAGTAATTAAATAGAAAATCTGAAGTGAAACTTTTCCCAGCGATGGGTTTCGGCTGGAAGGGCATCCGCCGCGTAAAACATATGCCAGAGAGTTGGCGGTTCATTCCACTTTGGCGACCCCGAAAGGGAAGAAAGCCTACATGAAGATGAATGAAAGAATGACTGAAATGAAACAAAAAAAAAATGTATGTTACTGTGTTTTGTTCTACATGATGATGTATAATGTGTGTTTTATGTAAATAATGTATAGTTGCATTTTCTTGAAATTGATAAAATATTTTTATTGAACATTTTGCCATCCAAAGTATCGCCTCAGATAATTATCCCCATAATTCCCTAAAATATCGTGATATTGGTTAAGAATCAGGTGGGAAATTGATATCAAAAATCAATATTTTGACAAAAACTTGATGAATTGCACAGCCCTATTGTTCTTTGTGTTGTGTCTGTATTGAGATGTTGTGTTTTAATGTTTAGTGGTACTTACCATTGTTGTGAAGGGTTAAGCTATATGCAACATCCTACACTGGGCTGTCTCAATGAATACAGATTATTGTCTTTTGAGCTTATAGGCTGGTGCATCTTAAAAAAATAAACAAATCTTTTATTCTGTTGAAATTCACTAATTGCGGTGTATATTCAGATACACTCTATTGTCCAGAAATTGTTAATTAAAATAAAATTCACTACGCAAAAAATCCTGTTCTCCTATTTGAATGATCTGTGTTGAAAGGATTTGTGCAGCACATTAGAACAAGCATGCAAGATTTGAGCATGTGAAAAATCCTTTTTTTTTTCATAATCAGTGCAAAGATGTTTAGGGTAAGAAATTAATTTGGGGTAAAATCTCTTTAAAAAATCCTTAAACAGTTTTAACTCTTTACATTACAACAATAATATTTCCAATAATAAAAAAATTATTCTGTTTATCTGGAATTATGTGAGAGTTCTTATGAAAGACTGAGGGGTCTAATTTGAACGATAAAGTAATTTTAACTTTTTTTTTTTTGTGAATGTGCATTTCTCAACCCTAACTGATCATCTGCTTTTGTTTTCTACTGTGCATTTTACTTGATTTGTCAAAAGATTACATTTTCCATTTATTTTAGAAGTAAATAATTTTGCAATTGGATCTTTACATCTATTTATCTTTGAACATTTGTATGGTGAAATATTGATTGTTATTAGCAAATTGGTTTAATTAATTCCTAAGTGAAACTAATGCTTTTATCATCTGGTGCAGGTTGGCTGACCAGTTTCAAGACGCATCACAGCACTTGTGGGAGCTGCTGGAGGGGAAGGACAAGTCTGTTGCAGGAACAACATGTAAGAAAAGTCATGCTTTAGATCAAAGAAAAGTTTTCATTGTAATTGCAAGTAAGACCGAAGTGTTCAGTGCGAGTGGTCGATCAGAAGTTAAAATATTTGTATCTCCTGCTTTATTATATTCTGATCAAAGAGTTACATTCTTATTCAGTTACATTATTAGTTATGTTATCGTGAACTATTTAAACATTCATCCCGTGCAAACCGCCATGTGGGTATGTTCTACCCACAGACATAATTGGTGTTTTAATGTGGGTAAAGAGCATTTTATTGACTGTTAATAAGGTCTACTAAAATTATAAACTCTGACAGAGGCAAAATTTGCATTCGAACCTTATTTAACAAGAGAGATTAGACCGAGAACTGAAAACTGTTTTGGCCACTGTTTAATTCAAAAGGTGCAAATGTGCAACACAAGGTAGGCCTATATGAATTAAAGTAAATTAGGGGTGGGCACAGATTAATTTGTTAATCTAGATTAATCTTAGGCTAATATTTAAAATAAACTTTGTCTTGTCAGACTGCATAGTGACTTTTTGTACATATAACTTAGCGAATATTGATGAATCTAACTGTCGGGATTGCCCTGAATGCATTATTTTGTGAGATAACCCTTGACTGGCAGAGGTAGTCATCTGTAAACTATAGCGTACGTAGATTATGTTAATCTATTATCTGTTATGTTTAACGAACAATAAAGTAAAGAATAAATTACTGTAAACATCATCCCATTTAAGAGATTTGTATACAAAGCACACATAAATAATATTAAAAATATGCTACATGTGTCTTCAAAGATAATCAGACTGAAAATATAATCTCAAAAAATAAATACAATTAACAAACAACCATCCTCAACCAAAAAATTATAACTTAGAAATAATGACGCAGGAATATTAGCAGTTATGCTAATCAACTTAACATCGCACAGGGTACTCGATAACAATGTATATTATCAGTGAAAAATCAATAGAACACTCCCAAACACACACCCGACCTGAAACTTATTCATAAGGATTTTGCAGTTTACTCTAAACAACACTGAACTCACCTTCCATAAACTTTATCTCGCATGACGAACCGTGTGAGAGCTTACGCTGCCACGCTCAGTACGCACTTCACTTGTTTATGAATACAGAACTTTCATTAAGTGCACACATGCATTAATACCTGTGCTACGCAAGCACTAGAAGAAGAACATAAATGCTGAAGGAATAAACCAACCTTTAATGACACAATTCACAACACTAACTGACGGCCTTTTCAGAGCAGCAGCTGATGTAATCTCTGTACTTGACTAGCTTCACCCTCTCCTCTTGGCACAAGCACTCGCATTACGTCACATCAGCTCCAGCAGAGGGCAGGAGACGATACATCTCCTTGTCTAAACATAAAATTAATTTAGCATGTCCAAGCGAAACACTGAATTCATTTAATTTATGAACGTGTAACTGTATCCACAGTATTGTAAAATCCATATGACACAACACAATACTGGTATTCACTTCCCTACAGGTATAGCACGAACCCCTAGATTCAGTCTTTTTCCTTAGAGGCTCTGAATTGCTGATGAGTCAACAGCTAAGCTGACCCAGGACTCATCGCTTATCTCCCCAACAACATATTCTCCATTCCTCATTTCATTCAGCACTTGCTACACCTCTGCGGCACCTAGGAATCACCTTCTTTTATTAATTGTAAATTTGACTGACAGTGAGACTGATAATGGCTTGTCCAGTGATTGAAAGACGTTTTCTAGTTACGTACAATGTTAAAACACAGCTGGCATAAAAATACAGACTTCATTTAGCTAAAACTAATTTACATGCTATAACAGATTTTAACACTAGTGGATTGTAAATCATACATAAAAGACAATGACTGGGAAGCTTTTTAAATATGCCCACAGGTAAAATTTACCTGTACTAGTTCTAGTGTTACATTTTTTTGTGATTTAACAACGCAGAAATAGGAGTCTCTTTTGTGGTTTAAAAAAAAAGGTATTGCCTTTATTGCATAGGACAGTTCTGAGTGGAAGCAAGAAGAATATTTTGGAAGGAGGTTAGACAGAAGACTGTGGCTGGACCCAAACCCATGTTGCAGATTTGTACCATATATCAGTGTCTTTATGCTATCGGTGCTGATAGGCTTTAGCGTCTTTGCAAACTCAACATCATGAAGAGTGTCATGATCCATTCTTCTTCTGTGTAAGTGTTGTGATCTCTGAGCTTCTGCCAGACTGTCTTTATCAATGAAAGCAATTTTTGGCCGAATGCATTTCAATGCATATTAATGGTGCAGGCATTCTGTATATAGCTCTATTTAGTCACTTCTGTTTGGTTGTGTAGTAAATGTGTAATTCATATTCCTTTACCTTCAAAAGGTCAGCCTCGAAAACTTCCAGAACTTTCCTGTTATGGTGTTTAGTGACAGGTCCTGTGCTCATGGATTGTAAATACATCCAGTTGCTATTTATCAGGCGGCACCATCTGCACTTGATTATCTGCAATGCTTCATGTTTTACTGTAACTTTGCTAGTTCTGTGTTTTTTTATTGAATCTGTAGGGTACACAAGATAAACGAAAGTAAAAAAAAAACAATTGTGAAACAATTAAATTAAATGACCTTACATGAAACCTACTAGCATATGGGTGTGAATTTTATTGATTTGCTTATTAAGATACATAATCAGAATAAAAACACTTAATGTTGTATCTGGTTTATTGATTTCAGATTTCAGTTTTTTCAACACAAAACAAGGCTTGGAAAGTGAAAATAGTTTATTGTTTCAGATAAAGCCCTGAATGAAACTTTGGAAAAGGTTTTAGAGAGTGGCTACTTTGATCGAGAGCAGACTCCTCAGATTGGAGTCGCAGTGGAGGAAGAAGAAGAAGAAGAAGAGGAGGAGGAAGAGGAAGAGGCTGTGGTTCCAGTCAACGTATCTGAGCAAGAGGAGAAACCAACTGATGGAGGTAAATCTTTCTGCTATTATGCACTGATAATATTGTGACTGTCTTAAAATCTGCTTTTTATTTTTTAACAGAGGGTGAAATTGTCGAAGAGTATCCTGAGCCCATTCCAATCGAGACAACCGAGGTGAGGCAAATAGTTTAAATGTTTTATTTCCAAAAGTAAAAAAAAAGTCTAAATTTAAAAGCTCATGTTTTAGGCCTTAAACAGTTTTAAATTCACTGTTCTAGGTTTTAGATAATTGTTCACAGGTCTTATTTTGTTATTTCAATCAAAAGCTCATTTGATAAGTGCTTTTTGTTGTTTGATATGTGCAAATTTGTTTTATGTGATTGTAAGTGATGGCAGAGATTACGAAAACATGCATAAATGTTCAAAGACCTGAATGTAATTATTGTACATGAAAGTAATTATTAGGGTAGCCAGAGATTGTGAAAATGCTCCTAAATTGTTATGTTTGGCAGAAATTGAGAAAATGCACCTAAAGGTTAAAAAGTTAAAATAAAATAATGGAGTTGGGGGTTAAAAAAAGTATTTTAAAAACCTTCATAAATGCTCAAAAGTAATGGCCAGTGTTTCAAACAATATATTTGAAGCACACTGTTTATTATGCAAAACGTTTTCATGTGTTATGACCATTACACAGATTTTTTTGTATATAAATCTGATAATGTTAACACTCCATATTCAAGGTAAAGTTTACATTTTTTAGAGCAAATTTTTCATGTTGCGAAATGATGTAATCAGTATGTAGAAAATCAGAAATTATTCAGCTTTTAGTCTGGCATGTCAATTGCTTGTTGCTAGCATGGCTGGATAAATCATTAGTATGATGTTAACAGGAAATACAGTGAGGCAAGCATGTGTTGATATTCTATGAACATGTACCCAGAATGTCTAAGCAAGCAGCATACATTGGTTTTCCTTAACCTGAAATAATATGTAATGTGTTAGCTTGCTATTAGCCTAAGGCTGCTTAATGTCCTAGCACCCTTAGCTATTTCCCAGAATTCCTGTTGTACCTATCTGAATAGATACAGCAAACAAATACCAAAGTGAAGATTTGTTCACGGCTTTAAGTCTACTTTGTAGCTTTGTAACAAATTGTACAGTCAGCCATATTTTTCTAATCTTAATTTCTTAATAGTTTGTGAACAGACAGTTTGTTTCGGAGAGCGCATACTGTCCTGTTGATGAGGAACGAAAAGAATGGAGTGTGGAGTCTGAGGTAACCGCATAAGAAACTACATTTTATTTAATCTTAAAATTATTCTGAAGAAGCTTGTGCCAAAAGTTCTATTTCTGAACGACCAGTTTATGTTCTGAGAAGGTTTAGACGATTTGTTTGTCTTACAGGTGATTGAGTCCATGTTGCAGCCGGTTCAGTCTGCCTCTGCCCCCACCCCTGTCGCTCGAGAGCCCCATTCTCTCCCTATAGTAGCCCCAACCCCTCTGCCAGAACCTGTGTGTCGACAGCGGGTGGTTCAAGACCTCATGGCACAGATGCAGGGACCATACAACTTCATGCAGGTGAGTTTTTATCCTCCTCTTACCTTTAGTCATTAAGCATGGAAGAAAACCGAATGAACACTCTCCTCTTTCCCCAGGACTCAATGCTGGATTTTGATGGCCATTCTCTTGATCCTGCTATTGTTGCAGCACAACCCAT
Source organism: Danionella dracula (assembly GCA_900490495.1). Taxonomy (NCBI): domain Eukaryota; kingdom Metazoa; phylum Chordata; class Actinopteri; order Cypriniformes; family Danionidae; genus Danionella; species Danionella dracula. Next base: position 9,710,959 of record UELW01000178.1, read on the forward strand.
GAAGCCCCTTGCAAATATGGAAATGCCATCGGTGGTGTGTCAACCAGGTAGGCTCACAGTACTACATGCTTCGTTGTTTCTCAATTGCTTACAGTGTTTTCTTGTGACTCCGACCTCCTCAGTTTTTCATGTTTTTATTGTAAAGAATGAAATAAATGTTGATTGTGATTTATGTGAGTAGTTTGGAAGAGAAGGGTCCCGGTACTTGTCCCAAAAACGGATACCAGTCCAGACCAAAGATTATTTCTGCTGAAACAGCTTTGTAGCTCGTTGGCTATGTTAAACACATCACAAACAGCTTGCATATGTTTATTATCAGCGCTTATACCTCAAGTTATTGAGCTGGGAAAAGCGAATCTGTGGATCAGTGTACAACTGTACTGAAGTAAAAAATACAGTTTTCTAGTTCCCTGCTGGGAGTTACACTGGCTTTTTTGCATAAATGACATACATGGTTCACACTAATTTCTGGAAATTCCTGCAGTGAGTGAGTACAAAACAAAGCCACTGCCATTGCCTTTGCTGGAACCGAAAGGAAATGTAGGAAGGTAGTAGACAGAATGCGCTAGATCTGGAGCGACTGACCCGAAGTTAGCAAGCAGTTTAAACAAGCGCACTTAAATAATACAAATATTACATGATAGTGATAATTATTGATGGTGATATAAGTGTTTTTACTCTACCCTACTGATGTTTTGGCATCCAAAATATCAACTTGTTTTTGTTTGAGGTGCTCATGCATAACTATTGTGCTTCCATGCCAAGAAAACTCTGCTGGTATAGCAAGCAGCACACCGTCTTCTAAGGAGCATTTAATGAGAAATGATTCCACACTTTGGAAGATTTTTGGACACTTTTTCCTGATGACAACGCTTCCTCCATTTCGCCGGTGGCCGTATATCTATGTTTGATTTGTGTTAGTCTTGGTGTCGCGCACCTCCATGACGTTTAGTGATCAGGCCAACTAATCGATAACGGCATTTGTTGACAACGAATTTCATCATCGATTATTATCGGTTAGATGTTGCAGCCCTACATGGGTCTGAATCAAAGTAGGACTGAGTGAGTTGAGGCCTTAATTAATCTTTTGTTTACAAAAAAGTTGCTACCATTTAATGATCATATTGGATCAGGTGTTTTGTGTTTGCCTGTGGAAGTAATCAAGATTGACAATTCAAAACATTAATTGCATAAATATATAGAGGTTTTTGTGAGCAACCCACAGATATTACAAAGTCAGCATAATCAAAACATCAGTGCCAATGAAAACATCACGAAGTTAAATAAGGCATCTCTTAAAATTTGTATTCACTCAATTTACCCTCGCTTGACTCTCAAGCAATAAATATAATTCACTACACAAACACTACATTACTACAACATCCTGGCAGATCATGTGACCCTCTGTTGCTTGTTACTAGGAAGAAATGTAGGAAGACTTATTTTTCTTCATAATATAATTTATTTATTTTTCTCTTCTCAACCTGTAGCCCAGCTGGGACAGCCTCTTGCTGTTGCTGTTCAGCCTGAACCCACACAAGTGAGTATTATTATTGTTGAGTACTAAACTTGTATTGTTCATTATCATGTTTATATTGTTTTTATTCTGCAGATGTGCATAGTTTCCCAATCTCCTCCAATGTATCAGTCCCCTCACCTGGATGATTCTCGGTTACAGGCGGCCTCAATTGATTCTGTTCAGGCAAGAATTTAATTCCAGCCTATTCAGTTTATGTAGTAACTTAAATATCTTTAGTCTTTGTTGTTTTACGGCCGTGATTTTATCTTGATACTTAAATATATGTATATAAGGTATATACAATAGCAAAGCATATATTTTTTAACGCATGTTTAACCATGTCTAAATGAAAAAAATAAATATATATATATATATATATATATATATATAAAATGTGTATATATTTACATATATATAATGTATACATGTGTGTGTATGTATATATATATATAGAGAGATATATATATATATATAGATATATATCTATATATATATATCTATATATATATATATATATATATCCAATTTATGGCCCCCTTCATCAACATTTTATTTTTGAAAGCCACTTTTGACTAACAAACGTAATTATACCTTGCACTTACTTGAAAATAGAATCTCATGTTTCCATTTTCAGGCGATCAACTTACCTTTTAAAGTGTATTTATATTAGATTTTTTTTATATCATACTATTTACTGTTAAGTGACTTTTTACTATGTATGTATATTGATATTATGAAAATACTTTTAGTTATAGTTGTTATGGCCTAACTGCTAACTACCTATTGCATTTAGCCTTTATGGTGTTAAAATTACTGTCTTTAGACCCTTGAAATCCACATATAGTGTTTTCGAATTAATTTAATAAATGTGTAATGTCCTTTCTAGGCCTCCATGCCCCTACCGGAACAAACCCCTCCATCTTCAGCTTCTCAACCCCAGTTAATTCAACCCGGGATAAAACCTGGTCACAGTAGCGGCATTAATGTCAACGCTGCCCCATTCCAGTCCATGCAAACGGTAACCTGCCTCAAGAAAACATTGCTAGCAGCAAAGAACATCTGGTTAATGCAGGTTGTTAAAAGATCAACCCTATCTGTTCCTCCCGACAGGTGTTCAACCTTAATGCACCAGTCCCACCAGGTAGTGAAGCCGACCCTATCAAGCAGGCCAGTCAATTCCAGAACAGCTATAGCCCAAGCTTTAATGGGCAGACGCAGCACCCTGTCGAGCAAACCGACGTGCCCCCAGAGCAGCTTCAGTCTGGTGAGGAAAACCTTAACCTCGCTACATTGTAACAGTAAAGATGTCAAAATTACTGCATTTTAATGAAAATTAGTTACTTGCTTGCATTGTAGTTACAATGTATTTGTATGTTTCTGTTAAAAGTAATCAATTTGCCATATTATGCTTCCCAATACGGGTGAACTTTGAATGTAAATACAGTGATACCTCAAGATACGAAATTGATCCGTTTCGGGCTGGGCTTCGAATGCTGAATTTTTTTTTTTATATCGAAGCAAGTTTTACATGTAAAATGCCTAATTCCTTCCCAGCCTCACAGAAACAACACTAGAAATAGAAATGGAAAACCACAGAAAATTAAAGTAGGATTCTTTATTAGAACCCTATTTATTAGAATCCTATTTTTTATTTAGAATCCTTAAATGCACACATTATAAATGTATTAAATAATATTAAAACAATAAAAACAGAATAAAAAAAAGAAAAATAACCCTCACCTTGTGAATGTGGTGAAGTGGAGAGCCATGACATAAAAATACCTATTGCCAAAAAATCCAACATGAAAATATTCATGAAGTTATGACACAAACATAAAACCAAATGTGTGCGTGAAGAGTTTTTCTGAGATGATGTCATGGGATGTCAGTTAACCAATAGGAGAGCAGGATACTATGCACAGCATCAGCGCTGGAACTGACCAATAGGAGAGCAGAATGTTTGGTGGCGAGTTGAATGCAGTCACGTAATACGTGTTGTCTTCTACCCGACTTTTCAAATGTTGAATATGTATTTCTTTTGTGTGTTTTTCATATCATGAAACTAAATATTCTCTGCATGGTCTTATCTTCAATTTTCTGTAACGTGAAGCATTCGTATCTCGAGGTACCACTGTGTAATATAAAAAAATCTAATTTCCTTTTTTTTTTATCCAATACATTTTTTAAAATCAAATTGTACAATGCAATTAAAAAAGAACTTTACTCCTATGTATTTAATGACTAATAAATAATTTAAAATATGACAATAATGGACAGAAGTCTCCTCCAATCAGCGCAAATGTATTGGTTCTCTTTCCAGTTTATAAAATATATCTGTATTTTTATTACTTGTTATTGTGTTTTCTTAAATGTAAATGTGTTTCATAATTTGTAAATCTGTTTTATAACAGCAAACTTGTTTTCTGAAAGTGTTTTGTAACTCGTTTCACATTATTGCACCTCTTTGCCACCATTCTTTAGCAATCGCATTTTGTCAAATTGTTATTTAATTGCTAAAATGCAATTAATTGTTTAGCCCTACTTCTCAATGTGTTCACATGAAGACTGAAAACCAATCAAGATTTGTCTTCCTCTTTTTAACAGTGGTCAACACCTTTCATTCTCCAGAACAGTCTATGGGGAGCCCTTCTGTCCACCAGGCTCCAGCTCAGCAGGCTGGGGCTCAAGGAAATGGCTTCAATCGCCATGCGCAATCTTTCTACAGCAGCAGAGGCATCGCTCGTGGAGGCCCTCGCAAACTCTCGTGGCATGATCAATGGCTACAGGGGAACTGCCAATGGCTTCAGAGGTGCAGTGCATTGCAAAAATATTGACACTAAACACTATTATTATCCAGATCACTGATTGTGATCATTATTTTGGATTTCAGGGGGTTATGAGGGATACCGGCCACCATTCTCCAACTCTCCAAACTCTGGATATGGACAAACTCAGTTTAGTTCCCCAAGGGACTATTCCAACAGCAACTATCAGCGGGTATGATGCCCCACACAAGTACGATTGAACTATCAACAGTTTTCGCAGTTAAATCACATTATGAATAAACACACTTTTCAAATCACAGGAAGGGTAATTCATCTCCAATTAACATCAGAAGAGTTTTACAGGCAGAAAAGTTTTACTTTTTATTTTGCAAAAGGCTGTTTTGTTACTAAATACAAAGGTGGGTATTTTACTTGCGTATATTTTTAGTGTAGTCAATACTTTTTGGTACTTTTTAAAAATATATATACTTTTATTCATGTACATTTGAGGGAATTATAAAAAAGACCTTTGTAATTCATAAAAAAATTAAGGGGTGTTTAGCAGTGCCACAGACAATGCTTGTGAACACTTCTAAATTCTTAAAATCTTAAAAATCGAAATGTGATTGTAAGGGTTGCTAGAGATTGATGGTTTGAGCATTTTCTCAAATTGATGGTTAGGGGTTCAAACGATTTTAAAATATTAAAAAAGTTCTTAACAAGTCTTACATTTGGCCTTATAAAAACTGCTGAAACCCTGTTCCCTAACATTTGTTAAGAGCAAACAGTAAATGGAACAGTAGATAAAATTCAAACCTCCAATAATCCTCCAACTGGTTTTTGGCAGATTTATATCAATGGACAGGGAACATATAATATTTGAGTTATTGGGAAGTGGGAACAGTTCAGAACATCATATCTCTCATACATGCGTCATGTGGTAAAGTGATTTCTACACAATTTAATTCCACTAATTAATAAAGTTAAATTGAAATGTTATTTCTGATGACCCTCTTAAATATAAATAATTACACCATATATTTATAACCTCTAATTTAATTAAAAAAATCTTCTAAACCAAAGCTTAAAAATGTTCAGCATGGAATTCACTCCACTTTTTTTTAGAACACTCGCTTAAATGGTGTTGAAGTTTTTTTTTAACTATTTTGACTTTGAGCGAGATTGATTCTAACTTGGAAAAAAATATTTTAAAAATGGTCAAGAGATATATCCTGCCGTATTAACCTCCTGTAATCTCAGAATGTATGCTGGGGTTGCTAGATATATAAGGAAAGCTACCAATGTATGCATCAGTGACTAGGATATGGTTCTTCATTTTTTGAACAGAATTTATATCATTGTATTTGCATATCAATACTGAATGAAGTATGTTATCCTCCTAATTTTAATGTATGCCTTATTTTATTTTCTTCATCTTTTATCATAGCCACATACAATACGAGAAACTAAAATTTTGAATACTTAAGTGATCTGATAAAGGCATTTTGTTTATGAAGGAAATCCCCCCCCCCCCCACACACAATTTAAATGTCCTTAAATAATCATCTGATGCTTTAGTTTTAATACAATTGTGGATTACTATGCAGGCTTATTATTGTAAGTACACAACTCAGCCGTTATCTTACCTTTATTTAACAAACCTTCTGATGTTTGAAATCTTACACTAAGTAAGATGCCATGTATGAAATGTTCGTATCATCCAAAGTATGTTAAATGATTGAACTTATAATAGTGTTTAAATCAAAGTGACACTCTGTTCATTATTGGTGAAATGAAGGTTATGTTTTCTCAATTACTAGTTCTTGCATTAAGTGTCAAAGAAATTTTGGTCAATATTCCCTGAGGAAATGAATGAAAATAGGCATTGATTGGATGTAATTGACAGGCCTCATTTGTGTTCTAGGTCATCTGTTTCAGATTGTCTTGTTTGTTTCTGTAAGGAAGCATGTTTAAAGCAGCCTCATGGTTATTTTGTAAAACCCAAAGAAGACGTTTGGTTTATGACCGCTCATTCTCATATCTTGTGTTTGTGTCTCTCAGGAGGGTTATCAACAGAATTATAAGCGTGGAGGTGGAAGCCAGGGTGCTCGAGGGGTTCCTCGAGGAAGTGCTCCAGCCATGCGCACTTGAGGGTGATGAACCCTCTGCCTGCACTAGTGTGTGGAGTCAGATTTTGGCTGTGAAACCTCGATCCCCATTCTCTGCTCCAAAAAGAAGGACCAGACGAGGCCAATTCTACTTTGCTAAGATTGAGAACGCTGCTCAATAATTTGGAACTCAAGTTAAGACTTGGAGATTTTAAAGCCACCCTGTATTTCTACTAAATGCCTTTGAACTTTTAATTTATTTAGTTTTGTACGAAATTAAAGTCGACTGCGACTAGTGGTCCTAAATTTTACTGTTCTGTTTTTCCCCTATTTTGTTTACTGTAATTTGTTCTGGTTCAAAAAAGTTGTTTTGCTACGTTGAAACTTGTGGTTTGTTAACTGAGAATACTACAAGACTTTCAATAAAAATGTGTTGCATTAAAAGTGTTTGTGTTTTGACCTTTTGACTGAATAACTTCTCTATTAAGTGTTTGTCAAATTATTTCCCAGATGTATACTTTGTTAGGTTAAGAGGATCAAGATGGCCGGTAATTATTTATTAGAAATTCAAATTATTGAAATTTCCACTGAAATTGTGACTTTTTAATAGTATATTAGTAAACTTTAAATTTGCACCTCATTTAAAGAGCAACTTTTGCTTGGTTTACATTTTGAATACACCGGTTATGTAAATTATGCTTGGCATTTTCAAAGTATACTCTATAAGTATATATATATCCCTACAAAGCAAAAAGGCAGTAGCTGTGCAGAACTGAGGTAAATAACATTAATGATCCTCTTTTCACTGCTAGGCCAATAAATGGTTATTGGTAAACATTTGAGAAAAAAACTAAAACTTATTTTAATTGTATAGAAGTGAATCATTTTATCACATAATTTAATGAATTTCTAATCGCATAAGAAAATAAGGCATAAAAATGATGAAATAAAATAAATCATCAAGAAATAGAAATTATTTGCAGACACATTGACGGCTTTACCAAAAATAATGTACACACATTCTGAGCAGGCGCTGTGTGGACAGCTATAGCTCTGTTTAGGCTCCATCCCAAAGGGTCCTACCGCCGAGTCTCATCTCCCCACGTGAACATCTAAGCATGGTGGTGTGTTGTTGAGGATATAGTTCATTAAAACTTGCATTTATTAGCTAAACAGGGTATATTACTTCGCAGTTATTGAAGTAAGTATTGTCCGTGACGTTTTAATAGAATAGCAATTAGATACATAAAAGCATGCTTTCTTAGTTTACACCGCAGTGCTTATTTTACTTCAAATGTGTTAAAATGCTCTGCTAATGTATTGGGTCGATGGTGACAGTTTAGGGGACTGAAGCAATGGCGACTGTTCGGAAGAAGGTGGACAACCGTATTCGAGTCCAAATTGAAAACGGGGTGGCACAGCACCATCGCTCCATGTTCGTGGTTGTCGGGGATCGTGGACGAGATCAGGCATGTATTTTTCTTACGTTACAAATAATAATGAAAATAAAGGTTCCAGTTGTTTGTCGGCTCTCACATTGGTGGTCTTTGCTCTTAGGTTGTCATTCTTCACCATATGTTGTCCAAAGCCACAGTTAAAGCTCGACCATCGGTGTTATGGTGCTACAAAAAAGAGCTAAGCTTCAGCAGGTAATTTATCAGAAATATGGACTTGTATAGAAATGCAATGGTCTTTTATTTTAGGACGGTTAACTCCGTAAAACCTTTTAAAAATAATTCAATCAAAGAACATGGACAGCACAGATTGAAGAGATTGCTGGCATTTGGTAGTCACACCAGGGTTGAGCTGGTTACTGGAAACTACTGACTAGTTGTAAGGTCAAAGTATTGCATACCTTTACTTGCACAAAAGGTTACATGCTACTGTTGATAGTTGCATTAAAGTATATTCCTTAAAGCTCTGGTTAATCACCTTAACGTTGGCTCACGGGATTCTGGACACTTGCAGAAGTTTATTTGGTAAAAGTGCTCTGGGAAGCAAAGATGAGAATGACTGTGCTTCAGATCGCCAGGAGAGGGTATTACAAACTAATAAATGCTTGATTGGCATGTTTTGGACCAATAATCTAGAAGAAAAGAAGAAAAAACACTAAGACACACAGTGTCCAGATTACTCAGAGTGCTCATGGTTCTTCGGACATGAGGAAATTTCAACTCGTGGTATTCCAGAGAAAATAGTATAAATGTAAAATATTTTTTAATAAAACTGTATTTGAAAAGTCAATATATGATCCTTAACTATAATGTGTCAGTTTTACATTTGAATTGTAAATGAAATAATTATTAAAATCTGAATTTTGCAGACTCACCCCTGACCCTTCGGTCAAAAAATCTTCCCCACCCCAGCAGCCGCTTCGAGGCAGGCACTCGCGATAACTTTACTCAGATATCTCACTCATGGATGAACGAAATACCTCTCTGATGGTCATGAACCAAAAGGGAACCAAAGAAAGTAAACTGGCAAATACTTTTCAGCTTTGATCTGTAAGCTTTTATTTCTAGAAATTACATTAAAGGTCAAGTGTCTGGAACACCATGAGCCTACGTTATAGCTTTCTTTTTTTTTATTTATTTGTATTTTCACTTACTTCAATCTATGTTAATAGAGATTTCACACAACTACATCCATACCATACCATATTTGCTGTTCTCCTAATCATCAGCCTATGACAATCTGAGTTTTTATATGTTTTCTGAGTTTTCTTACTTTTTTGAATGACAAAATTGTCTTTTTCCAATTTGGCAGTAATCGAAAGAAGAGGATGCGGCAGCTGCAGAAGAAGATCAAAACTGGAACGCTCAACCTAAATCAAGAAGATCCTTTTGAGCTCTTTGTTGCCGCGACAAACATTCGGTACTGCTACTACAATGAGACACATAAGATCCTGGGAAACACCTTTGGGATGTGTGTTCTACAGGTAAATTTACATGGCTTCTGCATTTTTTTTATTTTTGGCCAAATGCACAAGAACGGCTTGATGACTTTAAACCACATTTTATATTCACACTAATCATGCGTTCCTTAAACACTTTCCAAAGCATTAACTTTCATTATTAATTTGGAGGATATTGATGGTTTAGTGCAGGTATGTTGTTTTTATGTCAAAACCTGAGTTACAAGTTAAACAAAAAATTCAATAAACAATCATATTTTAAATTTAAATGGTCTCTTTGTCTTTGTTTACATTAATTGTTTACATTTTACAATTATAGATTTAAAATAATTTCATTGTGATTAATCGCGATTAAATTCTAAAAATTGTGCGACAGCACTAATATGTATATATATATATATATATATATATATATATATATATATATATATATGTGTATATGTATATGTATATATTGCATCTCCATTTCAACAAGTTGTTCTTTTGTAAAAACTGTAATTGCTGCCCGAGTTAAGTTAATCAAAAATAGTACACTGGTTTTAAGATGGGTTAAAGTAATTTTCTTCAGTTCTATTACGATCAAATGCATGTATTTTGTCATACATTAATACATTTTAACATTTACCTAATTGAAATTGTAATAATCATTCTTTCTACTACAGGATTTTGAAGCTCTTACTCCAAATCTTTTGGCTCGCACCATTGAAACAGTGGAAGGAGGAGGCATTGTGGTTATCCTACTGAGAACCATGAACTCGCTGAAGCAGCTTTACACCATGACTATGGTAAAAGCCTTCTTTGGTCTTTGCATGAAGTAATTTTTTCTTTATTTGAAAGTGGAAGTTAGTTAAGCTGTGTCTGGCAGCCAAAGGACAAAGCTTGAAACATTGGGAGATGAAGCTTTTGAGGCTGCAGTCTGTGTAAGCCTAAGGGCTCCCTAGTTTTATGAAAAATATATTTATCTTTAAATTGTATACAATAATACCATGTTTCCAAAAGTATTTGTGTTTCTCTTTCTTCCCTAGCACTTAGAGATTTTACTAAATGTAAAGTGCAATATACACAATTAATTTATTCAATAAGATCAATATTGTTGTCGTTAATAAGATGTCTGTTTTACTTTAGGATGTTCATTTGCGCTACAGAACAGAAGCTCATCAGGATGTTATTGGAAGGTTCAATGAAAGGTCAGTTATATCTTGAGCCCTGTCATTTAATATAGTTAAAGGCTGTTTTGAGATTATATTGTATTATTTTATTTTATTTGTTCACTGTTTATCAGACAATGTAACACTGATAGTGAGAGTAATTAGTGTAAATTTATTTAGAAAATGTTTTTAAAGAAAGAAAGGTAGTCCCTATCTTCTCTGCTCTCACTCCTTTGAGCTCTTGATTGACAGCAGATGCTCAGAGCAATCTTTCTATGCAGTTTTAGACAGAATCAAACACATTTTAAAACTAAATTTTCCTGGAGTATTGTTGAAAATATATGAAGAAGAGATATATGAATCTAAAGTCCATAGAAATATGCAGTGTTGAATATTTAATGACCAGACATATAAATATGGCTGTTCAAGGTTTGTCAAAGGTTAAGAAAATTGTGCAAAAGTCAATGTTAATGCTAAAATGTATATATTGATACAGCCATGTTGTCCCCAAAAGATTAACATTGCAAACACGACAAATAAAAAATAGCGAAACAAATTTCCACTTTAGATGAGGTTCAAGCCTATAACATTTGGATTTAGAGAGCATTGTCTTACCCACTGAACCACCAGTTTACAGATTAAACACCACGGGCTTTAAGTAAGTAAGTACATCAAACAACATAAATTAACATTACAACACAGCTTTGTCATTAAACTACTGTATAGTTAATTACTGTATAAAAGAAAAAATGTTCGTTGAAGAGCCCTGAGTTTACAGATTCACAGCATTCTGGCTGATGTTTCTTCGTGGAGTGCATCATGTGGTGTATGCATAAACTTGAGAAGTGAAAGTGTGCTGCTGTGAGTTGAGCTTTCCAGCAGAGAAGATGATGAAACAATTGCATTTACTTAATTTGAGATATTCGTATATAAACGAATGAGATGACTTATATTGACCCAATCAATGACCAAAAGTCTGAAAATGTTCAGCCTGATGCAAGCGAAAACCTTTTCTTTACAGATTCATCCTGTCGCTGGCCTCCTGTCAGAGCTGTGTTGCAATTGATGATCAGCTCAACATTCTGCCCATCTCGTCTCACATCACCAACATTAAACCCGTCCCTCCAAAAACACAGGTCAGCCTTCCTCACAAATGGATGGTAGGTGTCAGACCAAATCCTCGAATGAGTTTAAAGTCTTTGAATTTGTCATTAGGATGAAGGACTTTCTCCAAGAGAGCAAGAGCTGAAGGACCTTAAGGAGTCTTTACAGGACACACAGCCAGTTGGGGTACTAGTGGACGGCTGTAAAACTATGGACCAGGTAAATTCAGAACATGTGTTGTGTTCGAGGTTACCTAGTTTAACACGGTTTTAAATTTGTTTGTCTGTAGGCCAAAGCAGTGCTGAAGTTCATTGAGGCAATTTCAGAGAAGACGTTGCGAAGCACTGTAGCCCTCACTGCGGCACGTGGTCGAGGCAAGTCTGCTGCTCTGGGATTGGCGGTTGCTGGAGCTATTGCGTTTGGGTTTGTAGAGCAGGATTTTTCATTGTTCAATGATTTCCTGTTAACATCAACTGGATTTTTAAAAATGATTTGGTTTGTTGTTTCAGCTATTCAAATATTTTTGTCACATCCCCAAGTCCAGATAATCTACACACACTGTTTGAGTTTGTGTTCAAAGGATTCGATGCCCTCCAGTATCAGGTAATTATGTCAATAAATCAATATGTTTTATATAGCACTTATTTGCATCAACTGCAGGATTTGTGATAAATGATGGGGATAGTTTTTATATAACGATGTTTTTAATATAGTTTTGAACTCTGTGAGCGTAGCTCAGCTCCAGACACCATCTGGGAGTTTGTTCCAGAGCTTCAGGGCTCTATATGAAAATGCTGTAATTTATGTAGAGCAGAGGCTGAGCAGCCGGCTAACAAAGTGTTACAAAAATCCATTCTGGAGGTCATGCAAGCATGAACTATTTTTCTTCAAAGAAGGTGGTCTTAGTAACATCAGCGATATGGTTCTTAAATATATAACGCTATAATCTATCTATAATCGTAACAGAAAATTTAGCACGTTGTCCCCCCAGCTCCAAATAAAAAAACAATTTGATATGTGCCATAAAAAATAAGATGAGTCAATAAAGATTTTGTATCTCACACTTAAGTAATTTTAAATAAAAAACTCAATCAGTAATTGCAATAAATTACATTTCTTTTAATTAATCACTTTATATAAATATATTGCCAGACATAAAATTCATCATAAAGTAAACAGGTGCTCAACCAATGTAGAATAAGTTTTGTTGTTGGTTCTCAAAGCAAAAGTATTTTCTCTGCTCAAAGTTCTGGTTGTCCATCATCAGCAGCTGCCGGAGACGAGCTGCTGCATCCTTCCATATCTGAATGTGAACTGTGTCTCATCATCTTTTATACCCCTTATGACTGCATCTGCTTCAACTTCTGTCCATGCTCTGAGTTTGTCATCTCCTTTGAATGCTGTTTAAAAAAATTCTTACCAGATAACTTTAAAATGTTTTGGAATAGTACCTAAATATATGTAATATCCTTAAAATAGGTATAAAAATGAATTAAAAAAGGAAGGAGAATTTCAAATTTTTGAAGTTATGCAACAACAGTAGTCACTTAAGTGCTCTTCATTTCTTAAACATTTAGCAAAATAACAAATATCTTAATGCTTCTGTGACCTGAAGATAATTTTTTTTTAGGAACATCTGGACTACGAAATAATCCAGTCATTAAATCCGGAGTTTAACAAAGCTGTGGTCCGTGTCAATATCTTCAAGGAACATCGACAGACAATACAGGTTTCCCTACAAATTTCCTCAATGTTGGGTTTAGGTTTGGTTTAAAAATGTTTTGCTAAATGGTAACTCATATATGGATGCATTTGGGGTTTGCAGATACTGGAGAATTCATGTCGTAGTATAAAAATGGGTTAAGCAGCCCACAAGCTTTTATTTTTTCAACATAATTTTACTCAATTCAAGCTTTTGCGTCAAGATGTTGTTATTTGTCATGTGCTGACTATTTGATCTTAATAACTAGGCAATACAGGGCAAACTAGTCATAATTGATGATATTTAGCACAAGTTATTTTTCTCTTGCGTTTTAGACTTCAGACATATCACATCCTATCTGTTCTAAAATAAAACTGTGCTATTGTCCCAGGTGAGTGTTCTCAGATCTGGTATTACAGAGGCACGTCTAAAGTTAATTTCTGGCTACAGGAATGCTTAGGTTGAATAATAGGAAGTGACTGAAACTGCAGCTCATTGACTGCTTGGGATTATATTTAGAAGTAAGCAGATTTCCAAATGACACACATGTTAAAATCTAAAAATAATAATAGTAATGCCTTCAATTTATTTAGCGCTATAGAACCTTTACAGTTATCAGAGCATTTTTTTATTCACATACTGTCATTGACATTATGTGGTTTTTATCTTAGGGCTTTTCTGAGCGTGGAAAGGGAAGTTTTAGTTCAAACAAAGTTTCAGATCTTTTAGCATTTTTTTTAACATTTGCTTGTAAATACTACATGTTCAGTTTCAGATGTGGGTGAAGCCAAGACGAGTGAAAAACCAAACATTTTAGTATACTTGTAGGGCAGGCTTTTCCCCCCACTTTTTATCCTTACTACTTAAAAATAATTTAAGATAGAAAGTGTATTCTGATGCTATAACTATATTTTGTGGGTCACATATGGACAATGACAAAATCTATGGGTGACATAGGTCTTTCATCACAATCACTCTAATTAATCATTCTGAAAAGAAGGACTCTTTAACCTCTCATAAGATAATGCTGCCTTTTATTAGATATTACCAATTAATGCTGCATTTCCCCTAACCTTGTTCTAATCATGGCTAATTTTCCTCAACTCCTCTAGTATATTCATCCAGCGGATGCAGTTAAGTTAGGCCAGGCAGAGCTGCTGGTCATCGACGAGGCTGCTGCAATACCGCTACCTTTAGTCAAGAAGCTGCTAGGACCTTACCTTGTGTTCATGGCATCTACAATCAATGGGTCTGTATCGTATTCAGTGTTGTTTTTGGCAGCCATCTAAGTTTTCATCTTAGTCTTTTTGATGAAATGATTTTATGATGTTGTTACATTTGTCATTAGTAATAGTGTCACATGAAATAGTTTGTCAATGAAAATCAAAAACATTTTAGTTTGCCCCTTGAACTATGCGCTGCAGGTGGAAGGCAAGACCAGACCAGGATAACAAGCTTTGAATGACAGATTAAAGCCATGAATCATGAAAAGTAGAAATGTCACACATTTTGAACATGTAACCATCCACTCATTAAAGTTTTTGTCCTCTCTTGTTTTTGTTAATTAACATTTGTGTTCTACTTTGAGACATTTAAACACCATAGCAGTGATTCAATGCTGGACTTCTCTTGCAGGTATGAAGGCACTGGTCGCTCTTTGTCGCTCAAGCTGATTCAGCAGTTGAGGCAGCAGAGTGCAGATAGCCAGCAGAACCTCTCAGCTGAGAACCGAAACACCAGCACAGCCAGACTGGCTGCAGGTACTCACTCAACCTTTCTGATAGGAATGGATTTAAGTAAATGTGGTAAAAGAAGACCTTGCCTGTTAATTGTGGTATTGTGTTCTACAGCAAGAAGCCTACATGAAGTGTCTCTTCATGAGTCCATCCGCTACGGTCAGGGTGATCATGTGGAGAAATGGCTGAATGATCTTCTGTGTCTAGACTGCCTGAGTGTGCCACGCATCATTTCTGGGTGCCCTTTACCCCAGACATGTGACCTGTATCCTTTTATATCACGTTCTGACCTGGAATAGAAAAAGCCTCCACAGGCTTGCTTTTTGCCTTTACTCAGCCTCTACCGTGTTTTAATAACTTGCAAGTTTTTATTTGATGTTTTTGAACAGTGAATTTGATGTAAATTATACAATCGGAAGTTGGTGTTTTTATTAAACATAGCTTCGATTCAATAGTCAACAGTTTTTATGCTTGGGAGTTGACTACCACCTGCCTCAGTCAGCGAAGCTGCCTGGGACCTCACACAGGGAATTTTTTTCCCATTCACATTTTTTTTAATTAGTCATTTATCATAATCATTTAAATTGATTAATTTTTGCAGCTTCACTCATAAATTGACTCTGGCTTCACTACTAGATTTGCAGACTTTCTAGAAACTCTAGACTTTCCTTATTAACCAAAACTGGGGTGATTTTTTTTTTTTGTCTTTTTTTTTTATTGCACTCAGTATGCGCTTTATTATTGGCATTTTTTGCTTGTTTGACTTATAGGATTTTGTTTAAGAGTTTTCATTATTTTGACCTAGTTGTCTCAGTCAATCGTGATTTCTTTAACTATCCTTTCAGCTACTATGTCAATCGAGACACATTGTTTTGCTATCACAAAGCTTCGGAAATTTTCCTTCAGCGTCTTATGGCCCTTTATGTCGCATCACATTACAAGGTATAACGTCTATATTACTGACACTTTTTAAAGGCATGTTAAAATCCAAGTAACGATCAGCTCTTTCTTTCCTTGGGATTCAAACCCAACAAACTGATTTGCAGATATCTGCAGGAAACCTTGACAATTTTTCAATGTTTTTAGATAAAATACCTTTTTAGTAGTGACCCCATGTAGCTTGTACATATTGTTGAACATGATTTCTTCCCCGCCCCTCAGAATTCACCCAATGACCTTCAGATGCTCTCAGATGCTCCCGCTCACCATCTCTTCTGCCTGCTGCCCCCTGTTCCTCCAACACAGAACTCACTCCCAGAAGTCTTAGCAGTGGTGCAGGTTTGCTGAAGCCCCTTCATTTCAGTCGAGCTTAGTGTCGGTTAAGTCATGTAGACACCTGCTGTTGTTTTTACAGGTGTGTTTGGAAGGAGAGATCTCACGCCAGTCCATTCTCTCTAGCTTATCCAGAGGGAAGAAAGCTTCGGGTGACCTCATTCCCTGGACTGTTTCAGAGCAGGTACACCAACACAGTTACAAGAAATACACAGCTACAAGAAATTTTCTTTAGATGGATGAGAATCAGTTTGTGATTGGTAATTTATTTAGATAATTAAGTAAGGCAATGTTTTGGATGTTGGTCGTACTTTAAAGCTTTGGAGAGTAAATGTGATGCGTGTTTTTTTTTCCTGAAGTTTCAAGACTCTGAGTTTGGAGGTCTCTCTGGTGGCAGGATTGTCCGTATTGCAGTGAATCCTGATTATCAAGGGGTAAACAACTTTCTGTACATACATTTTTGTTGAATTACAATTATTAGGTTTATAAAAAATCAGTTAAGCTTTTAGAAGTCAAATAATTTTAGGTTTTATTGAAAAAAAACTAGTTAGCCAAGCATCCATTGCTGAGCTTATGTCTCTCTCTTTGGGGAGAAAATGCTTCTCTTCTTCTGGCCCCACGTCACACCCAACATACATAGATAAGCAAACCCGCTGGGAACCCCTTCCACTAAAATCCGCTTCGCGCTAGTCTTTTTTAGTCTTCAAGATGAAATTGACAGATAAATAGTAGAGTTTGGCTTCTTTTACATTCTTTGGGGGTAGGGCTGGGCGCTATACCGATATGAAAGTGAATACTGGTTTTGTGTTGTGCCATGATATGGATTTTTCCAATACTGTGGAATACGGTCACTATTCTCTCACAACTTTATTTCATTTTATTATTTTTACAACTCACAACTTTATTTCAGTGGCATTGCAATGCCGACACTCTATAGGGAGACTAAAGCTCAAATTTTAGAATCACTAAGCAATACGGACAGGGTTGCAGTTAAACACGATACACAGTCATTATTTCCAACAGACATTACATCACGGATGAGTGAGGTGTGAGTTCACTTTTAACTTTTAACTGGTAAAAGTGACCAGTTGACCAGATATGGAGTGACCCAAAGCCAGAATTTTTGCTCTGCATTTCACCCTTCCCAGTGTACATACACAGCAGTGAACAAATCACACTGTGAACACACACCTGGAGCAGTGGGCAGCCATGGCTGCGGCGCCCGGGGAGCAGTCGGCGAACTGGTGTGGTTGTTGAAGATGGGAGAGCAAGTGTTTCATCACTCACACCACCTTCAACACGGTGGATCTGGGGATCGAACCTGCGACCTTCTGATCACAATCGATCTCCTTGTCCACCAAACCACAACTTTTTATTCAATTAAACCCAGGAGTTCCATGAACCGTGTCCAACATATAAGTCAGATTTGTTCAAAACCCTTTTTGCTAAATGCTCCTTTTCAAGATTGGTTTCTTCTCGATGTCTGATTTCTGGCTTTGCCCTTTAGATAAACACATTTCCTTAACACTGTGCTGCTGCCTGTCTTGACTCATGTTTTTTTTCTCATGTTTAGATGGGGTATGGCAGTCGTGCATTGCAGCTGCTGCAGAGATATTATGAAGGCCAGTTTCCACTCTTGGACGAAGAAGAGCGGACTTTGGCCAGCACCATCACATCTGTGAGCAGTGAGGTAATTTCCTATACCATCCAATTCCTAAAGAAACCCTTTTTCAAACAGGCGCCTGAAACCCTTTCAAATAGCACTTTTACTGCTTTTTTTTAATGTTTAGTCTAAAGCCTTTCCATATGTGCACTGTTATGTGGACAAAGTATACACTAAAATCAATGTTTGTAGCTTATAGCTGTTAATCTAAGGTTAGTTTTAAATGTTTGCGCTCATACATACTCTTGTTTGCACCATCTAATTTAATATAGATAAATCTATCTAGTTTTGGTACATTTCAACTGGAAAATACAGAAAATTGTATATTTGTTTTGGGCCTTAATTTTTGTTTATTTATTGTATTTATTGTTATTTGCTGTGCATAATCTTTTCTAACATGATTATAACGTTCCCAAATTCTGCAATGGTTTAAGGTCCTATTCAGTCCCATCCATTTTTAATAAATAAATTTTCATTTATGGTAAATCTGCCCCATACATGTATGATACTTTATTAAGGGATCGTTTGGTTGGTTCCAATCTGGGTCCATGTTTATCCCCGTCTCTAAGTAACTAATATACTTTTTTTGTTTTATACATTTTTTTAATTTTTGCCAAACTACCAGAGTTAGTTCTGTAACAAATTGCATATTGTCTCTCCAACCTGGTGTAAGTGGCGTTGGCCAAAGCGCTACACCACTTGGGGTCACTTTAACAGGAAATGAACATCATTTGAGCATTTTTACTCTCTGACTGCAAAAGATTAGAAGGATCTAAGAAGATTTCCTGTTCTCTCTCTCTTTTGTGCGAATACCTCCCTACCCCTGCTCTGAACATCTAAATTGACAGTTTGAGCTTTGATCTGTATTTTTGGTGGATGATTTCCACCAGAAACTAAAGTATAAAAATTGCATGGAACAACTGTAACTGTAAATACATTCTGCTTAGGGCAGTGTCTTGGAAAGTGGAAATCATAAAATATTTGTGGGAGTTTTATGGTTTTTTTTCTCTCTTTTTCCTGCAGGAATTTTGAGAGATTATGTGAGAATTTTATGTTGCTACAAAGTCTAAAATTTTTGTTATTTATCAATAATCAAATGCAGAAAGTATTTTTCAATATGTATGTATATATATATATATATATATATATATATATATATATATATATATATATATATATATATATACTTAAACCCCACTCACATGAATTGTTGTACATTATATACTTCATCTGCAATTCTGTTTATTTTTTGACCCTGAAATCTGTATGACCCATTCAGCTTAAGTTTCTTAGATTCAAAGATGAATAAAAGGTAATATTGATGACATTGGATCAGTTTTAAATAGTCCATCATGGTTTTGAAGTTGAGTTGAAACATCCTGTAGATGAATGTAGGAATTAGTTTGTACATAATGTTAAAAAGCATGTCTGTACTTTACAGGCGGTCAGTCTCCTGGAGGAGGTGGTTTCCCCCAGAAAGGACCTTCCTCCGCTGCTCTTAAAGTTGAATGAGAGAAGAGCCGAGAGACTTGATTACCTTGGTGTCTCTTATGGTCTCACTCCACAGCTTCTCAAGTCAGTAATTTTCTGTTTCATATCATGCTTGGTAATCCACATTCTTAATGCCTCTGGTTTTCCTCTTTCTCTCCCACTCAGATTCTGGAAAAAGAGTGGATTTGTGCCTGTGTATTTAAGACAGACTCCGGTAAGAATTTGAATTTGTAGAAAGGTCAAGCATAATTGGCTTCTTTAACTATTGATTAGATAATTGTGTTCTGCTGTGATTTGTAGAATGATCTGACTGGAGAGCACTCTTGCGTTATGCTAAAAGAACTCAATGCTGAGGAATCAGACGATCAGAACCAATGGCTTTCTGCTTTCTGGAAGGGTGACCATTACCATTGATATTTTCCTGAGATAGTTGTGTATGAATGTTGCACAACTGGTATCATGTGCTACTTTTCCACCAACCGGTTTTGTAACTGAATAATTCTGCCCAAAGATTTGCTTCTTTTTGGGGCCTTTCCACCATTTTACGTACCTGGTATTTGTAGTTTTTAACAAGTTGAACTGAAGTGTAAAGAAAAAGAATGCATGTTGTGACATCCTGTTGATCGCTGATTGGCTAGAATGCACACAGTAGACTCATGTCACTCCAACGCTCTCCTCTGGTTTTCCACCTCAGTACTTTTAAAGGCAAGTTCACTATTCATTCACTAATTACATTTTTCTTTGCTGAACAGATTTTCGGCGGAGGTTTCTCTCATTGCTGTCCTTCCAGTTCAGCAGATTTAATCCAACTCTAGCCCTCAACATCTTGCAGAACAAAAACGCGAAAGATGACAGTCCAGCGGGTACAGAGCCACAACATGGATCCTCACAGCTGCTCGACGAGTAGAACATAAACCTGATGAAACTGTGCTTCTGTTTCTCCAGCCCTCAGCAGTGCAGAGCTCGCAGCCACTTTCACTCCATATGACCTAAAGCGCCTGGAGATGTACTCCAGAAACATGGTGGACTATCACCTCATCATGGACCTGATTCCTACAGTGTCACGCATGTTCTTTCTCAAGCAGCTTGGAGATATTAATCTTTCGGTTGCCCAGTGTGTAAGTCAACTGTTGGTGCCTTTTCTGTATGTTATGAAGAAATGGTCACAGTTGTGTATTCAGAATTATAAATATGATTTTAGTTTACGACTAAAATTTCCATATTGTGATATTGAGGTCAAAATTGCGATATGCAGTTGAGATGATAATAAATGGTATCACAAATGAACTTTTTAAATTAAAAAACACAGTAATGGATTTTTCAAACATGTATTTGTAAAACGAAAAAGTTTCCAAAAATCACTTTTCCAAAATAAAAAAATAAACATTTACTATAAAAATACAAATAACAAAAAAAGCACTCAAAATTAAGATTATTTAAAATGTTTTGTCCAAACACTGACAATTACACAAGTACATGACAGTAAATTGAATTGACATGTAAACTTGATAAAACAGCGTGCTTCATTGAACCAAAATGAAAACTTCCTAAACTTCCAACCCTGATTTATACTTCTGACAAAGCAAGTGAGTTATATGCAATATGTTTAAATTCCAAAACTTTCAGCTGTATTAGTAATTGAACTGAACATAATAGCTTAATGTCTCTTGACACACAATGAACATTTTCTGATAACTTATGGTTCTATTTTGACAGACTGCATCTTTAATATAGCATTAATAATTATGACATTTTAAATAAAACAGTTTTGATGATGAAAGTGCTTTAAAGACATTTGGAAAACTTCTCTATTAGGCTCTGCTTCTGGGGATCGGCCTGCAACACAAGCGTGTAGATGAGCTGGAGAAGGAGATCGATCTGCCCAGCTCTCAGCTCATGGGCCTGTTCAACCGCACAATCAGGAAGGTGGTGCAGGTGAGAGGGTTCATAGGTTTTACGCGCACAAATGAGAAAGTACTAGAAGATATACTAAGCTGCTTTTCTCTTTCCTTCTTCAGTTCTTCACTACTCTTCAGGAGAATGCGATTGAGGCAGAGATGGTGGCTGTCAAAGACATTAACATGGAACCAACAGTACAGACACTGACTGAAGATCTGGTAAGATCTCAAGTTTAGCACAAATAAATCATTATTTAATTGAACAACAATAAAACCTTTAAAAATGTGTTATTTTTTCTGAAAAGGATCTGGTATTTGTATGTATTTTGTAGGAATTTGTTAAATAAAGTATCACTTATGTTTGTTAAGGATGAAGCACACAGAGAGTTCCAAGAGAAACATAACCAGGAGATGGAGAAAATCAAAGAAATGAATCTGTCGGAGTGAGTACTCTCAAAACAGTATATTTTTCAAAAATCCAGAAGTCAATTTTGTCCATTTTAGATCCAATGCTGAGCATTTGAATAAAGAGCGGTATTGCTTACTTCTTAGCATTTTTTGGGCCCATCTGACATATCAGTCAAACGACTTTCTAAACAACCAATCCCATTTCTCTTCACATAGGGTGATGTTTTTCTGGTTTGGAAATATTGCTACAAAATGTGAACAGTGTGTGAAACTATTTACTCATTGTTCTCCAGTATTTAGCTGTTCTTTATAACCGCTCAATCTCAGAACACACTATAGCTTTTTGTCGTGGTCATATGGCTAAACATCACACCGAAACTAAAATGAACACATCACTCACTTTTATGGGAAATTTGGATCAATTCAACCAATTGGGTAACGATTTCATGATTTTTGAAGTGCTGTCATAAAAAAAAAAATAATGACCAAAACCATCAGACATTAAACCATTTAACATTCCATGGGTGAGCCGTCAAGTTGAGAGTACTATTGGCTGCCCCAAAAGCCATTAGATGACGTAATTGTTTTGATGCCATTTTTTTTGTATTGAATATACATGTTTTATGCTATTAAAATTACACAAAGTATTTAAAAACACACATTGGTTGCTTAAAATTAGTATTAGTATACACTCATTATTAGTACTAAAAACTTATGACGGGAAGAATTAAATAAAATATAAAAGATAATGTCAGTTTAAGCTCTGATTTTAACCAAAATATGCTAAATAATTAACTATTCCTAATTATTATTGTCAGAGGCCAGGTCTATTTTTTGTTCTGACACCAGAGCACAAGAGCAGAGAACAAAAAAAGTTCATTACTTTTCCTCGCAGCTCCTCCCCTAAAATGATCAATGAAAGTTTAATGGTAAAAACTGACAAGGAGGAACAGGGTGTGCAGACTGAAAAATACTGAGAGTTCTAAGACTATGAGAAGTTTGACTGTGCAGCATTTCTGTCTTTGACTCCTGCACAAATCCCTTAAAGCTTCTTCTGGACATGAACAGCTTGGGGAGGGGTGTTCAGCTGTATCTGAGCTGCTCCAGAGAAGAATCAGAACTATTACATCCAAGCTGCCAAGATGTTTTTTATTCTAGTAACTAGCGACAACAGCTGCTAGGGCGTCTGAAAATCTGATAACACTGATGAATCATTCAGGATTAAAGTGTTCTTGTTTTGTTTTCCCATCTTAATTAAATGTTGTGTAAAGGTACATGATTCGAGGAGATGATGCGGAATGGGACCAAGTGTTGAAGAAAGCAGGCCACACGGCTATCGTTAGCATAAAAAGGTAATCAGTGGTGTTTATATTGTTATATTGGACGTGGAGAATGTATTTTTTGTGTCATTTAGACCGTAATAATCTATATTTCCCCCTTTTTCAGCGATAAGAAACGAAAACTTGAACCAACAAACATGAAAGAACAGTGGCAAGACAAGAAGAAGAAGAAGATGACAAACAATAAGAGCAAAAAGGGCAAATTTGGGAAAAAAACATAAAAGAATAATTTTTATATATATAATTTTTACTTTTTCAAAATTTTTATTTTGTACATTCAAAAAACAGCATTTGCATTAAAACTTTAATGCATAACGAACATCGGTAACCACCCATTGTTTTAAACATAGTTAATCAATAAATGTTAACTATTTTTGGAGTGATAATGTCTTATATTAGCATTTACATACATTGATAATTGTATTACATACATTGTTAATAAACTGAACTATTACACTGATCATGTTCACATATTATCTCTGCTTTGAAAATTGTACATTTCCTCAAATACTGTTTCAGTTTAAATAGTTTACTAAATTAATTAGTAATTAATTAATTATTACATTACTCACATTAAGTTAGACATAATTTTATTTAATGCTTATCCTGTTTGTTCAGAATTTTAATGAAATAAGTATATGTAACTAATAATGCATGAGAACACACAGTTTTTTTTTTCAGTTTAAAACTTGCAATGCAATGCGTTCCACGCTTCCACAAATGTTACACTCTGTTTTGGCAGGTCACATCGGGTCATGCAGTCAGTGATATCATGGCTTTTTGAATGTTGAACTTGAAATTACTTACTTTTACTTTGACAATACCAGCTTTTTATACCCACAGAATGTTGAAATTGAAACTACTTTGAAAGAGTTGTCTTTGGTAATGGTCCCCAGTATAAGGCACATGTCTACACAGTCGTCGCATTGCCATTGACCATTAAATAGCTCGAATTGGATTTATATATATATGCATAATGGAAACATAACAATTTAGAAAAATTCTTGCATTTATTGAAAACTTTTTGCGCTTGAAGGAGGTGGTATTTGAAATTTATCAAAGTTCACATGTTCTGAAAATCAGAGGTATTCACATCTTTAGTTTCCTTTTTTAATGATTTTTTTTTGCGTTTTGTTTTCAATAGCATAACTATGGTATAACAGTCCAATTCCTCTTAATTTTTTTGACATTTCTAACTATTCGATACAGTTTGGTATAAATGTGTAATGGAAAGCATCTAATGAGAATACTGCATAGAAAACAAAATGAAATGTACATCACATCATGTACATCATGAGTTAAGAGCACAATCGCAAACAGCAATTTATTACTTATTCCAAACATGAATTAAGCTCATACCTTGATATCAATGAAGAATGTGATCAAATTGCAAGCATCATGGAGGGACGAGAAAAAGGAAAGCGACGAGCAGCGCATGCACGTCCACTCACTAAGGTAGAGAGAGAGAGAGAGAGCAAGCGGGGAAAGCAACTAACCCCTTGAGGTTCCCTTTAGTATAAACCCCGCCTCTCTACGTCACTTCCTGTTCCATCCCAAGTAAACATACAAATTCAATCTTATTTGAGAATTACTTGCAATGATTAAATATTTTATTACACTCCCTATCCTAATAATACCTGAAGTAAAAATAAAACAAAAAACACTATGTACGATAGCTACAGTGGCTCACACTTTATCCCTATATAACTAAATCCCTATATACCTTTTTTAGTGGTATGTACAGGCACCAAAAGCAGCTCTGCACGAACCATATAAGTCAATGCACATGCCTGCATCTTTATTAATAAAGTGTAACCTTTTTTGTTAACCTTAGCATGTAATACAGACTTTAAAATCTGCCATTTCAAATTTTGTGCTCAGAGGCGGGACATAGTCAAAGCCATAGTGAAGATGTCTGATTGGTTTAAGGCTTACATTATTAAATATAGAAAAATAATTAACCCCCCTCAAAATGTTCATGAAGGTTACAATTATTTTGATCAACAAACCTAATAGAGCCAGAGGGGAAACAAGTTTTTTTTTCAGCTCCAAAGTTGACCAGTTTTAACATAGGAGTGAATGAGAAGCTGTGAATGAGTGGCAACTAGAGGAACTGCCGTTGAGTCTCTTCGTATCAAATATCTAGAGGGAGAGGAGGAGGTTGATGCTCATCCATTTGCAGACTCAACCGTTTCAGAACATCTGTGAGAGCAGAGTGCCAAGTACAGGATGCTGCCTCAGGCAATGGATGCCTGACTCCTCCCCACCAGTGTGTTGGGCGAGACACAGGTCACTTGGGTGTCAGGGGAAGGGTTGCATTACTATGGACAGTATTTCTCAATTACTTTCTGTCGCGCCCCCTTAGGAAGAAAAAAAACTACTCACCCCCCTCACCAACGCAACAATAAATAGTGTAATTTGTCTTTAAAATTGTTAAGTACACAACACTGTGCATAACACAGTATCCTTATTAACATATCAGAGAAAAAAGAAAAAAATATGAACCAACTTACAACAAAGAATAGCTTTATTTAAAGTGCATCTGAAAAAAAAACGTTAAATCTTTAATAAAACTATAAACATTGTTTGACTGACAATATTGGGTGCTTTATAGCTGAAAAAAAGCAAGCGGTGTTTCAGCATGATTGGGGTGTAATGTCTTCTACACTTCATACTCTGCCAATGAGAGCGCCACTGTCCCCTAATGTAGTGGAGTGGTATTGCACTTAATTCTAGAACAGTAAAACAAATTTTTTAAAAAGCATGTTCCCCGAGGTCAAACGTACCCCCCTTGAGGCGGGTTCCACTATTTGAGAACCGCTGGGTAAGGGTAAGTTGAAAACAATGTAAGTCACTGACAGGGCAGTCACTCATCCACTGCAGGACGAGTCAAAGGAAGTGTGAGATGTGACTTGTGTATAATATTGATTTGGGTTTTTTGGGAAATTCTAATTAGAAGGGTGTTAGGGAAAGGTTGACTAATTTGGGAGTAAAACTTCTTATCTAGAGACGAGATGACTCACTCCAGCAACTACTAGTGTGACACGTGGATAGCAGCTGGATAATGTCTCCTTGGGCTGGCCTTCAGAAAATGTATTCCACATCTATTCTGTATGCAATAAAGATTGCTGCAGAGTAACAGTCTTCCACCTCAAGTCACTCCCAGAACTGATGAGAAAATGTGAACAGTGTCCAATATTCAGCTTTGACTGACGTTATCTCAAACCAGTTTGAGTCCCAAAAACACGCTGCTCATGCTGTGTACTTTATCCCTCTTATGCCTTTTAGAACCTTCAACAGTCCTCTGCTAAACGGTTGGTTGATGGAGAAAAAGTAATCGTTAAAAGGTTGAGGGGTGTGTTGAAATCGGTGAACTTTGACCTCTTCTTCATGCAGCATTTCTCAAAGGACTGTTCAAGGAACTTGGGTTAAGCAAATATTATTTATCGTCTGTTCGTGCTCCGAACGTATTTAGGAGTGACTTGACCGTAACTTGGTGGAAATAACGAAAGTATGGAGATATCTGTGGTGGATTTCTCCGTTTACGCACTGGGGAAGAATGATGTCCCAGTCCATCAACTGGAGAAGCTGAGAAATGAAGTGAGGAGTGCCTTTACCGAGGTGGGATTCGTTTACCTGAAAAAT
The DNA here is from genome assembly GCA_900490495.1 of Danionella dracula. NCBI lineage: Eukaryota > Metazoa > Chordata > Actinopteri > Cypriniformes > Danionidae > Danionella > Danionella dracula. Next base: position 9,737,672 of record UELW01000178.1, read on the forward strand.
ACAGGGATAAGCCAAGAAGAAGTAAGTTGTGTGATCAACCTCGTTGGAATAAGATTGATTGCTCGTGCATGTGTCGATTGTTTAGCTTCTTCTTTGATCGCTTCAGGTGGACAAAGTCATGGTTGTGTCGAAAAAGTTCTTCAGTTTGCCAGAGCACCAGAAAAAGCCCTTCAGCAGAGGAAACTTCTCTCGCAACGGAAACCACGGCTGGGTTTCGGTAGAAACGGAAAGGCACGTGCAACTTTAGCGTAAATTCTATTTAATTAATAACACATTGATGAACATAACTGATGTATAATTTGTCGTTTTCAGTCTGAACCCACGGCGTCCAGGTGATTTAAAGGAAGCGTTCAACACCGCATCATTGAACAAGGACATAGTACGTTAAATGTTTTTTTTTAAGATTTGACCTATTCATTGTTTAGTCTTCTTTGTTTTTAGTCACTTTATTATGATATAACACTTCCCACTGCATGATGTGGTGTCACGGAGGGTGATCGCCGTATTATGAAGTACTTTACTTTTATTCCGTTTTAGGGAAAATATGCTATAAATATTATAAAGAGTTGCATTTGCGAATAGCGCGCCCAAAATCCCGTTCTCAAACTCTCACGAGATGACGAGAAATAATTAAGAGCTCATGCTACACTACCGACCCCTACTGGTGAACACTGTCCACTGCATTTGTACAGATGTTTCGATAATACCATAAGCGATCAAACTTCTAACTTATTTGCATCAAATACACCAAATGTTATCTTGTTTTTTTAGTTAAATATACACAACGTTAATAATTAACTTTTTGTTTTACTGGACTAGATCCAATTGACTGAACTCATTGAATCCCACACAGAGCTGGCCATCAGAAGGAGTTGAGGATTTTAGAGATATCCAGAAGTCATTTTTCTTGCACTGTAAAGAACTTTCTCTCAGGGTTCTACGACTAATGGCTCTTGGCTTGAGGCTTGAACCCGAGGTGTTCCTTCGTGCACACAAACACATTGGAAGTAAGTATAACAGTTAATTACTTCTTAACTCAGTAATTGAGCACTCTTGTAACAGTTGAAAGTTGTGTGTTTGGAGGTGATGTCAATGGAAGCACACTACGGGCTTTATACTACCCTCCAGTCAAGAGCACAAGTGTGAAGGAGCATCAGCTGAGGTGCGGAGAGCACTCAGATTATGGCAGCATCACCCTGGTATTTCAAAGCCCTGAAGGTGGGCTGCAGGTAAACAAGCCGTTATACTCAATTACAAGACTATTAAAAGGAGTTTTACCACATGTGTTCTTGTGCATGCTCTTCAGGTTTTAAACCGTGCAGGTCAGTACATCTCAGCCCCAGGTATTCCTGATACAGTTCTGATCAACATAGCTGACCTGATGCAGAGATGGACCAGTGACGCCTATGTCTCAGCAGTGAGTCATTAGCCTGAAGATAATAAATTTTTTCCTTAATTGATTAATATAGGTTTTCCTATTAATTATTGTGTTGAACAAAAATCGTTTGCTGAGACTTTTTTTTTGTTTGCACAAACTTACTGTAACAAGCACACCTTGTTTTCTTGATTGAATGTAGAATATGGTAACTGATGCTATATTTTTTAGTAAGTAACATTTGGGATTGTATATTTAATCAAAATTTTCCACTTGATAACACAGTGGCAAATTTACCACCCCTGTCAAAAACTGAAATTATTCACTCTACAATTGAATTCTAGCATAGACATGTCACAGAAACATTTTCATTCAGTAAATTAACCTACTGGCTAAACACTTAACAATTTATAAAAGAATTAAAACAGTCGGATGCATATTACAAATGTTCTACAGATCAAACAGAAAAAAAATTAATTATACAAAATTGAGGGAAAAAATGTAATCATTTTGTATTTTGCAGTTCTAAAATAAGCCTTTGTGTATGGTTAAAAAAAGGTATTAAAATAAAAATTCTCAAAGATCATTCTTTTTAAATGTTACAAATTGGTTGTTTTCATTCAGCTGTACCTAAAATCTGCAACAAACCTTGCAAAAGGGAACTTCATTGGAAGACCAGGGAATATGTCAAATTGTCTAGACAGAAAACTTAAGACATGCTTTAAAAACAGAAAATGCACTTCAACCCAGAAACAAATTGGTGAAGATGTGGTATGTAAGAGTAATTTCGGGTGGACACATCACCCAATACCCTTCTTTACATTCACCAATTGTGCTTGCGATACTAAGCTATTTAGACTCATTAACCCTTGTATGGTGTTCGGGTCTGTGGGACCTATTTTCAGTTTTCATCAGAAGAAAAATAAAACAAGCATTTATTATTTGAAGCTGTGATTCACTGGGCTTGGCTCATTTCCTGTGAAAAACATATATCAGAACAGATTTTTTATGACCCGACACGTACGCCCCCTACACATTTATATTACACACAAGGTGTTTGGGTCTACTGGACCCGGGGCATGTTAAAGTGTGAAAATGGTAGATTCTTTACCTTAATTCTCTCTTCCCACACAAACAAATCACACATAAACATAACATTTTACATTTTAGAATAAAATTCTGTGATTGTGTGAATTAAAAGAGCCAAAATGCAATGGGTCCAGCAGACCCACCAACCCTGCCAAAGTAACAATAATGAGAACACCATACATGGTTCAAATTCTAAACGTGAAGAAATCAGGTTAAAGAACAATAAATAAAGTATATTTGCTGTTTATATCACTTGTTTCTTGGCTAAAGGAAATATTGTTTAAGTTTTTAACATAAAATGTTTTGATTGGGTGAATTAAAATCTGCAAAAGGCAATGGGTCCACGAGACCCGCAAACACTGCCTGAGTAACAATAATATGAACACCAAACAAGGGTTAAATCTAAATTTTAAGGTGATTTCTTACAGAAAAGTCAAATGAAAACAATTTCAACAGAGAAAAAAAAACCCACAAGATTACAGTAAATGAGAATGATATCCAGTGATGTATCCCGGATCTGTATTGGGTGTGCTGAGGATGCTGTAACTTTATATAATTCAGGGAAACAGCACCAAACTAAAGATAACTGTCTGAAGAAAACTTGCAAATATCCTCAATCATCATGGATATGAGGTTATATGAATAATAGCCTGACGACACACCCAGGGAACCTTGGCCAAAGATCCGATGGGTTTAATAAATATTAATGACAGGCACTTCAAGAATCCCGAAGTCATGGTCTGATTAGTTTAATTTATCTGGACTTTTGGAAAAAGCAAGAGTCATGCTTATTTTTTTTCTGCTGAGAAACAAAGTTCAGCTGCATGATGAGATAAAGAGCTATCGTGTGTACTGTGAATGAGCAGTTATGAAGAATTTCTAAACATTGGATAACAAATAATAACTTGCTGCATGTCGCTCAATTTTTTGTAATGGAATTTCCACACCTAGAAACATGCCCCTTGTGCGATGTGAAATGTGATTGGTTGATTGACATGTCAGTTAGGCAGCTTCCTGCCAAAATGCTACAAGAATTTCCCTGAAAGTCTAGCTACACAACTATATACAAGATAAAAATATGGTATGCAACAGTTACTACATTCTTTATATTTTAAATGAACATTTTGGAAACTTTTCTCATTTCATCAATTGAAAAGATGCTCAGTTATGATGACTATCTTAAGGAAAACATACAAGAAAATCTCACATGAAACAACTTTAATGGTCATAGCATGGTCTAAAATTAGTCCAAACCTCAACCCAACTCAAAATCTATGGTGAAAATTAAAGAAAAAGGTTCGAGACGAGGTTCCAACCTAAGGCTGATCTGGCAACTGCAATAAGAGAAAGTAGGAGAAAAATAGATGAGGAAGATTGTTTGTCAACAGTAACATCCATGCCTTTAGAAATTCTACATCGTATAAAAGCAAAATATTAGTGTTGGGAGATAGATAGATAGATAGATAGATTCTGTTATATATATTTTAAGTGTTTCATACAGCTAGAAGGTTGGATAGTTGATTTTCTTTAAACACAGTAAATAAACATACTCCAAGTGGTGACTGCATCTCTTTTTTTTCAGCTGTTATACACTGATTTAGTTTATCAGCTTGTAAATATGTAATCTGAAAAAAATTTCTTTAAAAAAATAATATTTTTCCCCTTTGTCTATTAAAGATTTCATTTTAAACTGTTTGCTGATACTTTTCCTTTGTTCTGATTTTCAGGTTCATAGGGTTTTGCTGCCCCCTGCAGGCGATTGCAGTTCACGGCAGTCTTTAGCTTTTTTTGTTCAACCAGATGATGAAGCGGTCATTTCCTGCTGTGATGGATCAGATAAATATCCTCCTGTTAGGTCCATTGATTATCTTTTATCTAGGTTTAGTGAGTCTTATAGCAAGAAATGAGAATCTGTGAACTCATAAAGAAAAATTACACAGCTGATTATGCTGACAAAATATTATAAATCAATAATCAATCGATCTAAATGTATTTATATAGTGATTTTTTGCAATAGGTACAAACCAGCTTTACAAACAAAAGGTTAAATAGATACAAAAAATATTTTGGCTCTTATTGTATCGTTTTAAGGGAAAGAATACAATTTTATATTTAATTACTTTAAAAGCCATTTTTTCCTTAGTTGAATATATATTAATTAATTAATTGAAATGATTTGACAATGTTTTATACAAGCTTGATTTTTGGCCAAAATAAAGTCTTAAGTTCAGATATTTGCATGTTTTTATGTTGTAGGGAAAAAAGAACACTCAGAGTAAATAAAAATATGACATGTTAAAAGAAATATTATATTAATTTGAACATATTGTAAAGTATATTATTGGTTTTTAAATCAATATGTTATAAAAAAAAAATTATATCACATGTTGAAACATTTAAAAACATCACAGAATTTCTAAAAAGTAACTGAAAAAAGCTAAATAAGCAAATATTGAGTACTTTACACACAGGTTATTTGTAGTTATTGCATGTTGAACTACATATTCGTCTGTATTTTTCTTATTGTACTATGTCTAATTTTGTCTTTCAAAGTGCTTTCCAAATTGAACTATTAAATAGATATTCATGAAATGTAAGGGTAGTTTTAATAATATTTATGATCAAATAAATTATAAGAAAATAAAATGAACGTATAAACAGTGCTCATAATCACACCAGTCTTATTAGAAAACATTGAAATGAATAAAAGTCTAGAGACTTCAGCAGTCTGTTTTGTTCAACAGAAGTTGTTATTTGGACAACCATTTGAGTGTTTAGAAATCATGGAATCAAATTGTCTTGGAAAAGGTCAATTGTCTCGATAACGCTCAATGGAACGGTTTAAAATACAACCAATGGACAAACATTACAAACACAGAAGTTCTGTCAGGAGTGAGTGGGAAAGTCCTGAGTCAACAGCGGACTGTCCCCAGGATTCAGCTCCACGTGGGAAGGCACTGCAAACCCAAAAACAAACATTCCTTTGGTTAAACCTTGCATTGGTTTTGTTAAACCCATGGAACAATCACTTTATAATCCATAGTAAAGTGTTTTGTTTCTCATTGAAGTTTTACATAGAAATTAGCCACAAATTAATGACCACACATATGAATCTTGTAAAAGCAGATCATAGTATTCAGAGATAAAATAATTATTGAATCATTTGTTCATGGTAATAGCAGAAATTTACAGCGCTGCAGAGTTTTGCTCCAATTGTAACTGAACACACATGATTCCTCTAATTAAGCTTCTTTTGGTTTGCTCAATACTTCTCGTGTCTCTTGAGACAATATTTATTTGAAGGCATCTGCCTTCAGGAGTTATATAAAAGCTGAATATAGCAACAGAAACCCTTTTCTTATCGCAAAGAACACGCTCCCATCTCAGGTGTAATGCATGCAGCCTGAGAAATCAGTTAATGTGGATTCAAGTGTTTTTTGTTTTGAGCTCAGAAAGTTTTACTGTTGCAATATTATATTCATATCCAATCCCCAATGACAGACATTTTATGGCATTTTTTTCATTTACCCATAAGAACCCAACCTCATTTTCCTTAATGGAAAATTATAAGTGCTAAAAATATATATATATAAAAAGAAAAGAATAAACAATGGCGCTAAATAAAGATATTTAAAGAGCACTAATGGCTGGTGACGTGGCTTCATATGAGTTAAGGCTTTAGAATCTGAGACAAGAGTGTTATAGGAGCAATCACAGGCCTCCTTGATGAACCCAAAATATCTCAGGTTTTGTTCCTGCTCTGTACACATTTTAAGGTGTTTGGAACAAAATCAGGGTTATTAATGACAGTTTCCTTTTGCTTAAACAATACAGAAAAAAAACTTCATACTGACCTTTGGCTTGCTCAGGAGACTGTGTTTTCTTAAACTGTTCCATATGTTCTACTGCCTGTTGAGATGACAATTGGATAGGTTCAATCAATCAGAAAAATAGAATGAAGTTACAACAGTTAGCAAAATTGTTCTGGGGTCCATACAAAGACACAATATTTGTGAAAACAAGCAATTGAACATATCCTAGTTTCCAACCTTCAATCAATTGAATTAGTCAATAATTTACTGTTTTGATCAGTCACCAAAACGGCAATAAAATCTGAAAATAAGAAGTTGAAAATCTTAGAGTTTTGTAAATAATTATAATAGATTCCTTTTAACAATTTAACACAATGGGTTATACTCTGGTTCAACTACATAAAGCTTAATGCATTAGCACCATATCCATGTCACTGGTTCTATACATGGTATTTAAGTTAGGACTTTCTTAAAAGGAGACCTGAGATGAACATATAATTTTTCCAGGTGTCTAAACGTATGTGTGTCTATGTACATATGTGTGCATAGCTGCCCTTAAGGTGTGTACACGTCAACAAGTAGAAAAGCAGGAATGGCAGATGTTTTACATATTAACTGACTGAGAAAATGCAAATATGCTTGAAAAACAGAATCGGCGAAGCAGATAAATTGATGATTGTTACAGTGGCAGGAAATGCAGAGGATTCAGAATTTAGACACTTGAACATTTGGTGGATCTAAACAGAAATTAAAGTCGCAGTGTATATAGACCTGGTGTTGCATACTAGTTGCTACATGCAAGACTCAAAACCATTTTTCTCGCTGGAGAATCAATGAAGGTCAGGAAACCTAGCCAAAAACAAATTCTCACATATAATGACTTTCCATTAGTTTTAGCCACCAAGCTAGCACTGGTCTGCAGACGAGTTGTTGTGTTTGTAGTTAAAGTTGAAGATCTGAGGGAGACCTATTCGAAGGAGTGGACAACAGTCTCTCCTGAAGGCTCCCGTCTGTTTTGGTGACCGTTCTGGCCAGATATTAGACAGGAGAAGATTTCAGAATTTAACACTAAGACATTGTTAAGCAGGCAATTTTATTTGTTGCTCTTTCATCTCCCTCTTAACTATCTGCATTTCACCATCTTAATCTATGTTTTAATCAATGTTTTAAAATTCAGTTTTTAAATCACTGTGATTTTATATGACTTTTTATGCTTGATTTTATTCAATGTACTTTCTTTTTATTCTTTGTTTCCAATGTAAAGCACTTCGAATTCACTTCATGTATGAAATGTGCTATACAAATAAACTTGCCTTGTGCTGACGTAACCCCTCACTGACCCCTCTGTAAAGCTCATTGCACGCTTTTGTTCTAACCTCACGTCATGGCTTTGTAGAATGTGAGCTCCATGATTGGGTGAAGTGGACCAGAGCAAGTGCTTTCACTTTCTTTCTCCGCTTGTACTCAGTGTAAAAAATTATGGACTGATCGTGCGAGTTGAGAAAAGTTCTATTCAGGGGAAGTTCTCATGCGCGGAACCCAATCAGGAGCTTGATCTTGCAGTGACATGACTTATCAAGTGGGAACATTGCAAAAACAATAGAGATGAAAAATATGGTAGTTTGTGGCCAGTTAGAATGAACAACTCATTATTATCCATGTGGAAACAAAAAGGACCTTGTTTTGGAATTAAGTGGGCGAGGAAGTCACTGAGTTTCATAAGTTACCCATTTTTTATTAACAACTTGATATAAATTGATATTGTGCTGATGTTAGCTGAAGCTAAGAATGCTTGTTAGTTTATTTATCAGAGGAAGAGTGCAGGAAGAGATGGAAAGGGTTGAGGGACTCTTTTTGAAGGAATGGAGAACGGAATTGGAGAAACGAGTGGGGCAGTAGCATTCACACGAGTGAATGCCAGGTTTGAAAGTGTTATGGTAGTCGCGAGAGAAGCGTTCTGTTCGCGTGTTTGCCGCTTGGTGCGAATTCCCTGTCAAACGAATCATTATGAAGAGAGCTGCTTTGATCAGGTGAAAACTGTGTTATTTTACACATTTAAATATAATATGTTACATACTTCAGAAACACCCATAAATGATGTAAACTTGAAAGAAATGAACATCTAATGTCTCAGCTCTAAAATAGTGGAGTACTGAAGCACTGTTGAGTATAAGAGTATAAAGTGATGTGGCAATATCTCCAGCTCTCTAACCCTTACCCTCTGCAGCTCTACTTTCTGAGCATCAAGCTGTTCCTGTTGCCTCTCCAGCTCCTGTCGCTGTCTGAGCAGGTCATGGGTCCTCAGGTTCAGATCCTGCTCTTCTTGAGCTAAATGCTGCTCAAACTGCAACAGCTCTTCCTCGTTGTAGACTGGATTCTGATCTATAGTCTCAAGAGAGGCCACATCATGGACTGTCAGAATATATCCATTTGACAAAACTGTTTTAAACCCTGGTTTGCGCCTTAAGCTCAAGGTGTAAAAAAAAAAAAAAAAACTCATATCTTCATTCATTTGATAATTGTATATGATTTCAGCACAAAATTTCAATGTTGGTACAGTAGAACTCAATACTCAAATTCAAAAAGGAATAATGAACAAACCCCAACATTACCTACTTTTATTATTTATTTCCTCAGTAAACGTGTCCTTTTAGGTGTTTTTTTTGTGATAAATATGAAAAGACCATGATTTATGAGAAAATAATAAGAGCTAATTTTAGATTCCAAAAACAATTCCTGATTAGATTCCTGATAAACAAATGAGATCACTTTTTATCTACGCAACATTGACAACATTCAACAAAAGTAATTCAAGAAAAAATATGTTCTTCACTGTCATAACGATTGGACAAATTATAATCATGATCATTTTTGTCTTTGCAAATATACTACATTACCTTTCATTTACATGAATTTTCAAGAGATAATTATAAAATAACTGATCTAACGTGCTATAATGTCCACTCTATTAAGGTCTCTTTATATAAACAAAACACAATAAAAGGTGTTAATTTAATCGTAACAAATTATAAATAACTAAAATAGATAAAAAGTAAATGAAAAAGAATAAATAATGGCTGGATAAAATAAGAAGACGTTTCAGAAGAGATTATATTCCTCCATTATTGTAGAGACTTTTATGTTTTCCTCTTATCCTCAGAACCCTAACATGCCAACTGTTAGCGCTTGCCGGTCAGTTTTGTGCATCACAGTGTTACTTTCATTATTTTTTGAGCGGCATAAAGATGTTTCATGCAAAAAGAAGAGTTTATCTGAACCAGTGGGCACATCCTGAAGAAAGGGGGGGGGTCATACCCACAAAATGATCTAGAGAGAACAGCGATGAGCATAGTCTTGTTTATGTCCTGTATATTGCGATATTCTCCATATTTGTCTACATTAAGGCCTTCAGTTTCAGTTAAGAAATAAAGATTGTTCTAGATACATCAGTCTGCTGCCACGGAGAAGTACTGTAGATGAAAATCCAAGATTTAATGTGGTCACTGTAAACATGCTCGAGAGTTCCTGAATGAGCAACTAAAAAATTTTGTGCTTATCTTATACTGCAAAATAAAGCAAGTTTATTTATGCGAGATAGATTAATACTCTATAAGTAACTTATATTCATTTGGGTTATGTGTACCTTTTAAAGTTGACTTTATATTTTGAAGTTGATCACACACGTTGCAATTTGAATCTCATCAAAAACTAAAAATTTATTAATTATGATAAACTAATAATTTAACAATTAACAGAATGAAACATTAAGCCCCAACCACATTTTTTGGTAAAATAATATCTCAATGTCATTTAACAACCATCACACTTTCTGCCTTATAAAAAAAAATTATATATATATATATATATATATATATATATATATATATATATATATATATATATATATATATATATATAATTAAAAAATAAAATATATATGCCACTTTTCTAGACACTCAAATTACTTTATATCTTGAGTGAGATATCTCTTAAATACCTTTGGAATGAATGTAAATCTACCAAGTTTAAACACTTTAAAAAAGAAAGCAATGTTTTATAGTGAAAATAAACAGATGCTTTCTAGTTTTTGTAGGATTCTGGTACAGTACAATGGTTTAGTTTAAGTACCTCCCATTCATCAGGTTCTAGAAATTCCTTCTTACTGGTGGCAGTAATGAATTCTTCCAGTGAAACAAGTCTATCATGGTTAGAGTCAACCTACGAAGAAAGAAAAGAAATGAACCATTAAGGATGACACAAGTATTAGTAGGTTCATTCCGCTGCTGTGATGCTCAGACCTCATTCATCACATGTTCCCTCATTCGCAGTCTCTCCTCCTCCATCTCCACCATGTCATCCTCCTCTCGTTCAGGGTCATAGATCTTCTCCAGCTGAGCATAGAGACAACAGCACATTTAGCTGCAGCTCCTCCTTAGATCCAACAATACTATATTGTGATGAATGGAAGGTTATTAACAAGAACCTCTTTGGTAAACAGAGCCTCCAGCTCCTGCTCATCAAAGTAGCCATCTCCATTAGTGTCTGTGAAAGCAAACACAGGTCACGCGAGCTCGTGCTGTGATGTATTATCTGCTGGTAACAGAATGGACTCTCACCATGTAGATTGAAGAAAGTCTTTGGGTCAAAATCGTTAGGATCCAAACCATCGCCTTCCTCCCAGACCTCTTTCAACTGGTCTTGACTGCCCTGCTCACACACAAACAGAACAAATCATCAACACTGAAGGTTTATTGCATAGACGTTTACATTTTTCATCATTAAAACTAACTATTTCTTTCGAATTTTCATATTTCAGAATTTGTTTCCAAAGCACTATGAATGCATTTGGATGAACTTGAGTAAAAATGTGTATTCTTTTACAAGAAAGTTGTTTAAGAAAAACCTAAATTTTCCGTTTCAAACTTTCATATAGCATCTCAAAGTCATACAAGAATAAAACAAATTCAAATCCTGATTTTAATAGTTAAGGATTTATTGTAATAATACATTTTCCCCTAAATGAAGAAAACACTAAATTCAATACTTAATTAACAATTTTTTTTATTAAACTGTTCAAAATAAAATATCAAACAACATAGTTCATTTATCAGTGACATGTGCCAGCATCAGAACAAATTAATTTGTAATTTGTGGGTTCAAAATGAAACACCAGCTTCAACGAACTGGAAATGCAACGATCCGAGGATCAGAAGCAAAAGTATCGCGCAATATAAGCAAAAGTATTTTACAGGAGGCTGTTGAGTGAGGGTTTAAAGTCTATTTTTGTTCTTACTGTGTTATATGAAATTTTTGTTACTGGCCGTACAGTGCGTCCTTGTAATGCTCTCTTAGCGTTATATTTTTTTTTTTCGTACAACTTCAAAAATATGCAATTCTTGTTCCTTTCAAACTTTAGAGAGGGAGAGCACCAAGACAACTGTTACCTTACAAAAATGTCACATTTCGGTAACTTCATAATAAAAACCAAATGGTTCAAAACAAAAATGGCAATTTGTTTTAAATTATCTGCTTTCTAAGGTCATTTGAAACATGTACGGATACAACTGTTTGAGATTTTGAGTCCATAACCAAAATAATGTGAGCTACATGAACAAATGCTGTCCTCTCAATGCCATAATTATAGCATAATGTATAGTAATTACAGAAAGTTCAAAAACTACCAATTCTAGCATGCCCATCTTTGTTCAAGGCCATGTTAAGAACAATTGCTAGTTTACCTTTTGAGGACAAAATATTCAACATCAACAATGAACTGAGGATTAACTAAAACTCACTGCATTGTCTTCGAGTCATGCATTGTTATTTTTTGGCTCACCGGGTGATTGATTTTGGGATGCTCAGAATGTTTCTTTTTCATCTCTTTATAGTGTTCCTCTTCTTTTTTGCGTGCTTCCTCATCCAGTGTCTTAAGATGTTCTCTGCGTTCATGTTCCTTCATCATCTCGTACTTCTTGAACTCTTCATGACGATCCTTGTCGAAGTTTTCCAAGTCATTAGTCGCCTAGATTTAAGATACGGGAGAGAAAAAGTAAACATGTGAACAAAATATACACTCGGGGGAATAAACTGAGAAGTGCACTTTCTTTAGAAGTAGCTCAATTTAAAAAGAAAATGGTTGCACCTTAAATGAAACAACTAAACCCTAACTAGGTGTAAAATGTGGTTTAAACGTTTTACAAAAATCTGGACTTTTGATCAGGAATTATCCTTGAATTAACAAAGCCCAGACCTTAGTCCTCAACACTAATGTATGACATTACATTTTTTGAAAAATCCCATTTTTGATTGGAGAGGAACTTGATTAACCATAATGCCAGACAAAAATCAACTGATAGGTTTAAAAAAAAAAATTGGTAAAATGTTAAGATGTGAATACTATCGGTGTAAAATACAAGTAAAGAACAACAACTAAAACAGAAATCTGAGTGATAACATACAGATTTAATGAGTCGATCCAAGTCTTCCACCTCAAATGTATGTAGATTCACATGATTAAGATGCTCAAATTGTTTCAGAAGTGCTTGGTGGTCCACTGTCATACCTTAAAAAAAAACATAAATTTTGTAATTTAGTAAAATAATTCAATTCAATCTGGATATTTAGATTTAATTCATGCATTATACTCCCAACTACCTCATCAATTCATGAAATTTTTCCAGTAAACTCATGGTTAAAATACCTCTTTGTCCATTTAAATCTTGCTTGGCTTTGATTAAGGTGCGCAGTCGATTCACTTCCTGCCTTTTCAGCTCATCGAGCTTAGTGCGCACATGATGACTAACAAAGTCCAGCTCTTTCGCCAGCTTCCCCTGCTGTATTCACCAAAAGGAATAAGATGCAAGAAAAGGGTGTCTACTATACTGCAGACTCTGCAAAGTTGCGGAGGGACAGTAAAGTGCTAGTAAAATACCTTGATGTCCTCCATGTCTGTGTTATGAAGTTTCTCTCTGAAATGTGGGTCTTTCTCCAGGAAATCAATAACCTCTCTGAGATATCGATCATAGTGCAACCCTGTGTCCTAAAGGAATACAAATGAGACATATACCCTGAAGTGGTAAAGTACAGTATATACAAAGGAAAAATAAAATGTTCTAAAAATCTAAATATTCAGTCTTCTCTAAGTGTCTTGTTTGATTTTTAGTTAATTTCATCTGGCTGCAAACTCTGTGTTTATTTAGGTTTAAGTTGATTTTTAGTTTTTAAGGCAAAAATTATTTTGTAACAGAATACTAAGTTTTGTGTCCATACATATGAGATAATTGTGCAATCACTTGTCTATAAATAAATAAAAAACTAAATAAATAAATATATATATATATATATATATATATATATATATATATATATATATATATATATATATATATATATATATATATACGACTGATTGCACCTCAATCACATCTCCGACTGTTCTGTACACCTCCATCTCTGTTTGGTTTAGCTCAGCATCTAAATCAGACATCCCGAGACAGTTCAGACTGCTGAAAAGATCATTGAAGCTCCCCTTACCCTCCCTTCAAGAAGTGTACATCTCTAGAAAGAGAACTCTCAAACTGTTCTGGCCAACACTTCAGAGCCCCAAACACCAGGACAGCCCGGCACAAACATAGCTTCTTCCCTCAGGCCATTCAGCTCCTTATACCCACTAACACGCCCATATTTTCCAGTTAAATATTGCACTAAGCAAAAGGACTCTGATGTGGACACTTTGCACATTCCAAACCGCTCCATATTCTGTTGTTCTGTTGCTGCCCTTTACTTTTACTTTATGCTTTGGTCTGAACATTACATCTAAAGGACATTTCTCAAGCCCCTTGGACTTCTGATATAGTTTTACTTCTATTACCTTATATTTTTATTGCCTCCACTCCTCATACACTTTAATCTATTTATGTTATCATCAGCAATTCACTTTATCAACTTTATTATTAATTATTTAATGTACAAACACTGTAGAGTAAATTCCTCGTGTGTGTGCAAATGCCCACTTTGAAATAAATATCTTTCTGATTCTGATGTGGTTATACAGTCCTAAACAAGCTTTCTGTCACAAATAAACAAGTGGATTATGCAGCAAAATTTAGTTGAGCGACATTTCTCTGGCAGTACTTCTTGTGGAGTAATTGCTCGCGATTTAACCACATTTAGCATTTTAAGTTTAGACAATTCAAGGATTGTTTCATGCAGATCTTTGTTTTAAGATACACTGTTCTAAAATACTAAATGTGTGTTGATACTTAAATGCTTGAAAGGCAAATAAATATTATTAATACTTTAAAATGTCTGAAAAAAAATGGAAAGGCACCTCGAATGTTACAACATTTAAAGTTTCTAAGAATAAAAACAAGAATTGAGAGTGCTAATGGTCTGCCCTTCATGACATCGTCAAAGTATAATCTCAAGTGAAGTCCACAAGTTTGAAGTAGGGATGCACTGACACCGGATCAGTATCAGGAATCAGCACAATTCCATGCTCCAGAGAAGTTCTCGGTACTCGTCAAAAGCACCACAATACTACTTTATGATGGCGGGATGTCAGTCGAGCTGACACGCTTAATAGGTGCGAAATGCCCGTGGACTGGAAATTTTTTAACATCAATGCTGTTGATAAAAGCTTTTACTACTAGCAACCTGATCAAATATATATAAAAAATCAGAACAATACTGAGTACCAAAAATTTTACTATTAACAGTCAACTTTGCGGCAGAGTATGCATGCAAGTCTGAATGGCCCAAGCCTCACTGTGGCTTGAGCCTGACTCGTCAGCGCACTGGATTTGTGGTAAATCACACACTGCACACTGAAAAATCTCAGAAGACAAACTGCTGCCAATGAAAAAATAGTTTTTCATAAACAAAAAAGTTGCTTTTTGTAAGTTTTGTGTAAAAAGAGTGATGTTGTCATAGAAGTACAAGTGTAATAAAAGAGAAAATGTACTGGTATTAGTAAGTACATTTTGGTACTCGGTATTGGCAAGTACTCAGCTTGAAGTACTCAAGGTGAAAAAAATGTGGCATCAGTTGCTCCCTAGTCTGGAGTTTGCCATTTGGGACACGGTATGTCTTTTGCATATGTAACAGGATTACAATCCATCTTTACTTCACAGAATCAACCCAATAAATACAACACCACTGACAACAATAAAAACCATATTGCTGTACTCACAGCAGTCTGAGGAGGCTCCCGTTCCTCTGCTGGAGTGCTTTGAGTCTTTCTATCCACAGCAACTGGCAGTGCAAGCACACTAACCCACAGACACAGAATCCAACAGCAGCATGACAGTTTCCACATCTGTAAAAAAAAAAAAAAAAAAAAAAAAAAATATATATATATATATATATATATATATATATATATATATATATATATATATATATATATATATATATATATATATATATATATATATATATATATATATATATATATATGAAGAGCTTATAAATAGCCTTGGATCAGAATACTTTAACCTCCATATTGGACACAAGGTAGCTTTTTTTGCGTCAGGTTTTCTTCTAAGCTAAAACAATGGTCAAAGTGAGCAAGTCTCTTCTGTTTGTAGGTGATTAGTTGAACAGTTGATTTATGGCATTTTATTATTTTAAAGATGCTCTTAAAGCCTGCCTGAGGCTTATGGCCTGTAAACACATTCTCAGATAATCTCTTTCCTCCTGGCAACCACCTCACCACTGAAGGATTTATGCAGGTTTAGCTCGTCTGTTAATCAGGATGACTAAACCATTTCCAGACAATATAAACAAACCACAAAGATAGGTTTACTGTGTTTATCACCCACTTATCTTAAAGTTATCTTATCTTACCTTAAAATCAAACATTTAAAGTGGTCAAAATAACTAAAAGTTTTAAAGAATTACAGGATTATATGCCTTTAAAAGGCATCTTCTAAAAGGTGGGTTTCAGTACTTAATTTATTTTGAGTTCAAGCAGAAATGTTTTGATTTGAGCCTAACATTTTGAGCTGCAATCTTACCATGAATCTGAAAAATGTTTTACCCTCACTCTTAAAACACTTATTTTAAAGAAAGTGGGCAGTTTAGCCAAACACGTTCAACTCGCATTTCTGCCATGCATACTGCATTTACAGTGGTTTTAGCATCCTTCTGCTCTGAGAATATTATTGAGGGTTGTCTGTAGAACTGTGTAGAAGTCTGGAGATCCTCACAAAGAGAGGTAGACAACTAAACACATTTTTTTATAAATAAATTAGATGTCTACATCACTTTATACTGCTTTGTAGGGGACAAGGAGAAAGGGTGGTGTTAAGGAAAACGAGCAGTTTTCATCACACAAAAATGGAATAAAGTATTGCTCAAACATACATGAACTAATCTGAATACAACTTGAGACATGTTACTGATGAGGGAACAACACTTCAAGATGCCTGGAATGTCATAAAATTCATGTTGTCATTACATGACACCTTTAATAAATGAGACTGAAACAAAATATGTCAAGCATGTGGTTATGTGGACTGCCAACCAAGACTAGTTAGCTAAACGATTGCTTGACACCAGTGGCTGAATATAAAAGGACTCAAACGTGCTTATAGAGATTGAAGAGGACATGGATGTAAACATGGTTTTGTTCTTCTGTTTGGGCTCCTTCCTCAAATAATCAAATTCTTAATTTCAAAAAGCAACTGAAAACTCTTATCTTCTCTACAGAGAACACTTACTATATATAAAAAACAAATTTTTCCTTTTTCTCTATTTTCTTCCTGCTATGGTTTATTGATCAGTTGATACAACTTCTATTATGAGCAAGCTGAAAAAGACTTTGACTGTTTAACAAACTGCATATAGTCTCTCTCCTTCTGTAAGTCGCTTTGGACAAAAGCGTCTGCCAAATGCATAAATGCAAATGTAATCCGTAGCTGTCATAGTGCTTCAAAATTGGAGTCGCAGATGTGAGTAAACTCAATGGTTTCAAGCATCTACACAGATGCGGAGCATATTGTTTCTCCCTTTGTGTGAATGCTCAGTCACACTTCCGGGATTCCCAAACTGCAACAAGGCGAATTAACTCCACTCTTGTGATACTCATTCTAGATTTTTGCCAGAACAGACTTCAATAAAATAAATGCATAAGGGTCACAAACTTTTCTAAATGTTTACAAAGTCATCCAACATCACTGTATAAACATAATGGTACACTTAACATGACGCAAATGTCAAAATAGTCAAAATATTAATTGAAAAACAAACAGCACATATGCAGCGCAATTGTAGTCAATGTTGTTGACTGAACTGTACTGTTAAAGCATGATGTGAAGATTACTAATGGCCCTTACAAATAATCTGTAAAATGCAATTACATAAATAACTTTTATGTTTATGAAACTGGGCAATGCCACATAAACAAAAAACTCTATAATCAGATGCGTAAAGAAACGACAGAGCTACTTGATGACGTCATCACCACTTGCAATAAACGTCAAATCGTATCCTTGCCAAGTTAAACGTTCAGGGAAACCCCACCAAATGAAGAATTCAGTTTAAAATTATAGAGTCACAATCTAAAGTCATTGTTTATTAAATGATGAAATATATAATTTATTCTGTATGACACATAATTGCACCATGTGTATTAGTGAGCATCATCACGACAAACCAAAGCAACAGGTGAACACTTACCACTGAGATGTTCCCTGAGAGTAGCGGTAACAAACTAGATATTACAGACTTTCCTTCAACGAGTGTCAGGGTAAACTCTATCTGAACCAAATGTTTAATTCTATATGCCAACCATGTACGCCTCAGTAACGTTACCTTAATGCAAACAGCAAATGCCAAGATCTCGCTCATTGATTCAGAGTCACGCCCCTTACGCTTTATGATTGGATGAACGATACATAATATTACCTGCATTATCGGGAGGGAGCACATTCATTGGGCACTACATCTGCCTATCACGCATTCCCATGGCAACCCGTGACATCCGTCTGCCAGAAGAGGTACGTGGCGTTTTGTCGCGGTCATAAGGGCTTCTATTTGCCAGGTCTCTGACAGTGTCATCCTTCAGCTAGCTGCCAAGATATAAAAAACCAAAGAAATTTGCATTGCTCGGGGAAGAAATAAACTGTTTAGAAATACAACTAAAACATTTAAATTAGCCTTAATCAGGGAATCTAAAATATATATTAAAATGCATTTAAAGTAAAAAATAATTGTTGAACTAGTATGTACGTGTGTAAAATATTTGTAAAACTAGGTGTATATGTAACAAAAGGTTATTTATAGTTTTTTCTCCTCATGCATCTAGAAAAAGGAAATGTGGTTGTTTTTATTTAATATTAAAAGTCATCTAAATATGGCCCCACATGAGGTTATTATTTAACTACGCCTTTTTGCTTTCCTTTGCAATGTGCACATCCATCCTTTAGATGGCACTGAAAGTCCACCATAGTTTGATGAAGAAAATGACCAATGAGAGTATACCAAAAGATTATGAGTCATGCTTGAAGCAGGGGCGTCAAATTCGGTTCCTAGAGGGCTGGAGACCCACACAGTTAAGTTCCATATGCTTTAACACACACAGCATCTACCAGCAGCTTTCAGACAAATCTGACTCGCAGGACCAGGTGTACGATAGCCACTTTTCAATCTGTAATTCTCCTTCATAATTGATTTTGACTAGTATTCTGTATATCCAGTGGTATGCATGATTTAGAGCAGTGGTTCCACTAATCTTTGGAAAATCCAAAGTTGTTTTCACCCACTGTTACTTTATTCTGCAGGAATGTATCATTGGCTCAGTATCACTATCCTTATTTGAGCAGACCTTCAATGGCATAAGTGCAAGACAAAGCCAAATGAACAATTTTATCTTAGATTTGATCTAAGGCTACGTTCAGATTTTTAAAATGAAATCTGATCTTTTTGTGGGGTTACTTCTTACCGCTCTCAGCTCCTTCGTCAGCCATTATTGTTGTCTTCCCAACCATGCCCAGAAATGTGACGTCTGTCCCCATACAATGATGCAAATGTTGAATAAATGTGAATGTGCTGTTCAGACTGATATTACATTCCTATGTATCAGCTATGTATCAGATTCAGGACCACATATGAAAGCAACCTGGGTCGGATTTGAAAATAAAAACTGAAAAAATCTGAAATTGAGCTGTTCATACTGCCCTGAAAATATCACATACAGGTAGCACATTGGCAAAAAAACACTTATTTGGGTCACTTTGGCATGCAGTCTGAATATAGTTTAAGAAATAGTGTCCATGCAATTGTTACCTTTTACATTGACAGTTTAAGCAAAGGTACTTAATGTCGCAAAAAGGTTATAGAGAGACCTTGAATCCTTTAATGGAAAGAAGTTCTGGCTACTAAAGTGGACTAGCAACTTTCAAAAATAGAGTCAATAAAGAAGTAAGCAATGCGGTCAGAAGAGATTTCACAAAATTTTAACCCTAAGAGAGGGCCTCCAAATAAAACTTGCGTAGAGTTTTCTGCAGCCCTGAGCCTGTCTTGCACCACACAGTACACTTGCATTATCTGTATAAACTACATCAGGGGTGTCCAAAGTCTGTGATCTTCCAGGACCAACTTTTTGACAGTCCTGACCTGCATGGGCTTACCTCTGAATCTCTCTTAGTCTCAATGTCACCTTTCATGGCTCCTTCATCCAAAGTCTCTTCTCAAGTCTTCATCTCCACATCTGAATCATCTGCAAACCTCTTACATCTGATCTCTTACATTTCAGAATGTCTCCTGATTGCAATTTGTCCCAGTCAGTGTCGAGACATTTTCTCAAAATTTTATTAAGACACACGTTTCCATATTTTTTCTTTCAACTCAACAATAAAATATGAATCAATCAGTGTTTTTAAGCAGATTAGATGATGAATTATGCATTTCACTATCATTTTAAAATGAAATCTTAAGAGTCTAGTTGGCAGAAGATGATGAGTTTCAGCCCGAATATGTTCAGCTGATCCACATCAGATGTAAAAGCATAGCTCCCTGCAGTAACTCTCGAGTGCTTGAGGGTGCAGACATCAACGCCCATTTTCAGAAGCAGTGATGTTGCACGGCTGTTAAAATTTAGCACAAACAGTGCACACAGATGCTAAAGGTCCTGTCTGAGCCAGAGCATGAATAAGGCTGAAGGCTCTGTGATTGGAATGAATTTATGCATGTTGGCTGTGTACATGTCATCACAGGAGAACCAGTGTGAGCTTCTGACAGCGCTGAGAGGCAAACAGCTGTCCCGGAGCAGCACAATACAGAGGATGGAGAAGGAGGAGGCATGCTTCACTTCGGCTTAGATTCATAGCCCCTGAAAGGAAACTGTGCTTCTTTATGTGCATGTGTAAACATGTGTGCACTTTATGTTGTTTTTCATGACTTTATAGAATCTGACTTGATTTCCTTGTTGTTCAGATGTTATTTCCTCGCACTGTCTTCAACTGTATTTTTTATATAGTGTGGGGGCTTCTGTGTGTAATGAATAATTGACTTCCATAGTAGAGGTGTGGTAACAGGATCTGTATATTTTATTGAAAGCAATTGTTCTAGAATCAAATATTATGTTTTACTATTTTCATCAAAAGTAAAAATAATATTTTAATGGGTTAATGATTTCTGTCTGGAGTTTGCATGTTCTCCCCGTGTTGGCATAGGTTTACTCTGGGTGCCCCGGTTTCCCCCACAAGTCCAAATACATGCGATACAGGTTAATTGGTTAAACTAAATTGTCAGTAGTGTATGAGTGTGAATGAGTGTATGTGAATGTTTCCCAGTTATAGGTTGCAGCTAGAAGGGCATCCGCTGCGTTAAACATATGTTGAATAAGTTGGTAGTTCATTCCACGGTGGTGACCCGAGATTAATGGAATAAGCCGAAAAGATAATGCCAGTGAGTATTTTGGAAAAAGATTTGACTCGCCATCCCCCAGATATATATGTGTGTGTGTGTGTGTGTGTGTGTGTGTGTGTGTGTGTGTGTGTGTTACCAGCATTACAATGAAGAACATGGAGCTCAAAAAACATGTTTTAATCCTTTAGGTTTTGATTTGGTTTTTGATTGTTTTAGATCGCCTTTTTTGACCTTCATGAACATTCTGACGGCATGAATTATTTTAAAATAGTTTGTTTAAGACATATTAAAATTGAAATCTCAGATGCCTTCACTGCCACCATGCAGCGTCTCTGTGGAGACATTTTTGAATACTGGCTACGCCCACTCTTTTAGCTCTCTACGTCCAGCCTCTTTTAACATTGTTAAAAACCCATGGGTGATGTCACAAACACTACATCCACATTATACAGAGTCAATGGTTTGATCATAACATACAACACTGGTGTTCTAAAATTCCATCTTTCTTTTGTGCAAATTATTATAAATTCATGTTGTTCTTGGCTTCAACTGTGCTTAGTGTGAGGTAGGATAGTTCTATGTTGAAACACCCCCCTTTACGCTATGCTACCTCTATAAGTTGTATTTGCGAGCTTGTCTGGTGTAATTTGTTTTGACTTAACTGTGCTACTCTAAGATGAGGTAGGATGATTCAATGTTAATTGTCAACATATAAAACTGTGACATAAGATTGGGTTTTAAAATGTAGAGCAGTTCAACAGAAACCTACTTGGTGTAGGTGTGGTTTCTGTGAAAAATTTGTAAACAATCAATCAGTCAAGTTTTTATATAGCGCTTCTTTAGCAGTTGCTTTCAAAGTAGCTTCACAAAGACCTCGTGAGGATCAAGTAGAGTAAATTGGAGTTCTCTCTGTGAGGTCCCCGGGAGCCTCGCTGACTGAGGCAGGTGCTAGTCAACTCCTCAGCAAAAAGAAGCACACAAACTCGAGATCTAGCGATGAAAAGCCAAAATAGACATGCTCTCTTTCCAGGCTCTTTTGAATACTTCCAATCTAGTTTTTTCCATTTACGCTCATAGTTTCTGGTTTGTCTTTTTAGCACCTTTGTATTATCATCAGACCACAGAGTGGCCAATCTATCTCTGACTTGTTTTAATTTAAGTGGGGCTACAGTGTCTAGGGTGCTAGCAAGAATATTATTTATACTGTAGGTAATTTTTTCAAGTTCATTTTCATCTACAGGTACGCTAGAAAAGTGAGTAATATCTGGTAGGTTTTTTCTGAATGCTTCATTAGTATTTTGGTTTATATTTCTCTCTAGTTAGTAGTGTTGAATGCTATTGCTAAGCTGACAGTATGCATAGCACAAGATATAAGATAGTGGTCTGAGATGTCCTCACTTTGAGGTGAAATAACAATGTCACTGAGGTCAATGCCATGAGATAGAACCAAATCTAGAGTGTGGTTTAGGCAGTGAGTTGCTCCAGCCACTTTTTGCTTCATCCCACAGGAATTTAGGAGGTCTGTAAAGGCAATAACAAACAAGTCTTTTTTGTCATCGATATGGATGTTAAAGTCTCCAAAATCAGTATTTTATCTGCTTTGACCAAAAGATGTGCGAAAAAATCAGCAAATTCTTGAAAAAAGCTAGAATTGTGTTCTGGTGGCCTGCAGACAACAACTAATATTACGGAGAATGCACATCTTTGTTTTGATACTGCAGGTGTAATATGGAGCACAAGTACTTTGAAAGATTTAAGTTTATGTTCTTTTTGGTTGTGTTTAGGGTATTTCTATTTATTGTGGCAACAACCTTGCCTTGCCTTGCCTAACTATAAAGAAACGTCACTCGGGTTGGGATCCATATGCAGGCTTTTATTATCAGCGTAATCCAATAACAGGTGGTTAGTCAAGGCAGGCAGCAAACAGGCAGTATCAGAGATCAGCGAGAGTAGTACAACAGGCAGGCGGCTAGGATCGTCAACGGTAAACAGGCAGGGTCACAACAGGCAGGCAGACTAACAGGATAAGCGCTCAGAATTGCAGTAGAGGTACAAACAAGACTTCGCGATGAGCCCAGGGAAACAGTCTGTTTAAATAGTGAAGGTAATGTTCTTCAGCTGGGTGTGTAATCAAGATGCCCCTGGGGTGTATGGGGAATGTATTGTGGTGTAGGTAGAGGAGCAGGAGTTAGTGCAACGAGGGTGCCCTCTGCTGGTCAGAGGAGGGAGTGACGAGGTTAGCCTCTGTGACAGTAACAGTCATTTTTGGGTGTTGCTTCATTTAACGATAATTTGGCTCGCAGGTGACAGGTGGCTTTCAGCACCTCTGACTGACGGCGTGAGGTATCATTAGAGCCGACGTGCAGGACCACGGCCTTGATGTTGCTATTAGGCTTCAGGATTGCAGGTAAACGTGCGGCTAAGTCAAGAACCCTAGCACCTGGGAAGCAGTGCACGCGTGTTTTACTTGTACCGACAGTTGCTTGGACGTGTCGAACGAAGGAATTGCCAATCACCAGATTGTTCATCTCAGAATCGCTGAGAACGTTGAACCTGTTCTGGGTGCAGAACTTGGTTGCACGGGAGGAGTGAAAGCCCCCCGGGGATGGGTTTGCATTCTCCTCTTCAGTTCACAAAACAAGAAAGTGCGGTTTACTGCAGCAGCATATATCCTTCTGAGCACAGACGGCAAAGTACATTTAGAATTTAAATTTTTTTAATAAAAATGGGTTTAATGGTAACTTCACCTTATGATACCGATGAACAGTTCATCGAAAACTGAACCCATCAAGCTTTATATACAACAATAAATGAAACTCTGCTAGTTCTTCCATAATGTTACTGCTGTAAATTTTTATTTTTACTGGTCTAATCTGATTTTATGATGTATGCTGAGATATGCCAAAAGTGGTATTTTCAGATCAGGACAATGACTGGACAGATTCCACAATGGTAAAACACTTATTACCTGAACGAGCCTTTGTGTCAGTTTAAAAGTGAAGAATTTCTTTAATAAAGTCGGGACATCAAAGTGATTATGCAATTAGTGTATTTAAAGGTTTGAAAGTTAAATACTCCTGAAAACAAATGTGTTCTAGCAGGGACCTTTTACTAAAAAAGAAGAGTGGTGAGCTAATGAGTGAAGAACAGATGGCAGAGATTTGATTAATACTACTGCTTCACATGATAATGCTGTAATAATCACATAATTATCAGGTTAACCGATTTGTGAAAAATTACTCTTTCTATTGAAACAAATTTTAGCCAATCGAGTCTCACATTTCTGAGATTGGGGTGGGGACCTGTCTTCATCCTGTGTGGGCTTTGAATAGCTAAACTGAACTTCTCTGACCTGAATTATGAAAATGATGGAGAAATTGAATTTGTTTCAGTCAACAGTGTTATTGCGACCTCTACAACAACAGTTCAATTAAAAAGTCTGACTGAGAGATGTTGAATGCAATAATAACTCATCATTCATTTAGTGTTGTCATTAGAGCAATGTTGTGTGGGAAGTTGTATAAAAGTGTTGTGTCAAAATATTCCTGTGAACCAAATATGTTGCTATAGAAACCTAACCTGTTAGGCAATTCTGTTTAAAAAAAATTGTATATACAATGCAACAATTGAAAAATGTAGATATGTGTCAAAATAAATACAGTTAATTTTTTTAATTACACACACACATGCACGCATCCGCACACACACACACACACGCACGCACGCACGCACACACACACACACACACATGCATATACGCACACACACGCACACACACACAAAGGTGCATAAAGCTTAGATCATTCAATTCAAACGAGTTAGAACTACCACAGGTTTACTCAAAACATTGGAAGTCTGCTTTCATTTACTATGCTGCCCACAGCTTGTGGCAGCTCAATGGCGACATGACAATTAAAAACAAACATTTATAGCTCTAGGAGCTTGTTTTTTTTTTTTAAGTTTTTTAGATGGTTTCGAATTGTACTGCTTAGCGGATGAATTAAAGGTCCCACATCTCTGATCGGTTCTGCTATAAAGGACTTTATATTTATTATTACTAATGTGAAAGAAATGCACTATACAATTAAATGGCCTTGCCTTAACAATGCATGGTATGAGTCACGTGCACAGATCGATAACTTACACATTAGTATATGTGTTGTAAATTTTAGAAAAATCTGTTACATTTAGTTAATCTCAGACTTTCATGTTTTTATGTCTTATGTCTTTGCTGTGACTGAGTGAAGTCATAGAGGTTTTAATATTTGTTCAATGCTAACCTCTTCAGGGAAACATCCTTTAGATCATGTACATTTCAAAATGAGGAACAACATTTTTGCTGCAACCTTAACTAAAAACCTTGTTATGACCCACTTATTAAGACCCTCAACATAAAAGGGAGACATCCATAAAGGTTTCTAAAAATATTTAAGAATTTAATTATGTTTTTTAACGCATGCTAAAAAAATTACAGCAGAAGTCTAGAGAAGGTTAACAGAATAAAAAAGTTACTAGAAAGTCAGAACACATTTCTCCAGTTCGTAAGTCTTTACACTGGCTGCCGGTCTCCTTCATAATAGATTTTAAAATTCTGCTGCTCGTATATAAGTCAAACATAACTTAGCACCTAAACACCTAACAGACATGATCAGTGAACACACACCTAACAGAGAGCTGAGATCCCTCAGATCAAATAAATTAGATCTAACCCGGGTAAATACTCCTTTAGTTACCATGCGGCCCACAGACGGAACCAGCTTCCAGGGGAGATGAAGGGTGCCAACACTTTAGTCATGTTTAAATCCAGGCTAAAGACTCACCTGTTTAGTTGCGCTTTTGTACCAACGTCCGAACAACTATTTTACCTCTGCACCTCACTATCTAATTCTATGTTTTAATCTATTTTTTAAATTTCAGTTTTTAATCACTATGATTGTATATGACTTTTTTGCTTGATTTTATTAATTGTGCTTTCTTTTTATTCTTTGTTTCCAATGTAAAGCACTTTGAATTACCCTGTGTATGAAAT
This sequence comes from Danionella dracula, assembly GCA_900490495.1. Classification (NCBI taxonomy): domain Eukaryota; kingdom Metazoa; phylum Chordata; class Actinopteri; order Cypriniformes; family Danionidae; genus Danionella; species Danionella dracula. The sequence continues at coordinate 9,763,848 of UELW01000178.1, forward strand.
GTGCTATACAAATAAACTTGCCTTGCCTATATACTGTTACATTACTGAGCTGGCAGGATCCATTCATTATTATATGACATGTTACTCCCCAAACTCAATTGAGAGTCATTACATGATTTTCCGAATGTAAAATAACAAAAAAAAACTTTTTACATAATAACTAATTTATCAAGTGTAGGGCTGTGTTCTTGTTGTTTGTACAGACATCTGTCAGGAATGTATTAACAGTTGAGTGAAATTCCATTGAACCATCACTTTTCTGGGTTTTGTTTTACCAGCTTAGCAAAGCTCTGATAAATCTTCTTTAATGGACTTCTTTTGTGTGCCACAAGCTCTGTTTTCCCATTGTGCATTTGGAATTCTGTTTGTTGTTGCTTTAAATTACACTGGCTGTGCTTTCTCAAGCAATACCTCAAACAAGTCAGGCTCAATACAAACAATCAAAGTGGAGCTGCAGCTTCACTTTCTGCCAATCCAGAATTGACTATTTGAGGTTATTGATTGTAAGCTACTTTGTATCCTCTCATCTGAACTGCTTTATCAGCATGTGGTAAAATCCTGTCAATGAACGCTAAACATAGTGTACAGCATGAAAACATCAGGGATTCTTCAAAGCTTTGCAGTCTTGATTTTATGAAGATAAACTGAGCAGTAGCTCTGATCAAAAACACAGAAAATTGTGCGAATGATTAGGTGATTATAATTAGACTGTACGCGTGTTTTATTTGTATTTTTTTTACAAGATCTAACCCTTTTCACTCAACGCATTCCACACTCAAATTGCTTCGTATCAGTGTACAAATATTTCTTTGTTTTAAAACCACTTTGTCAAGGTATGTAACTTCTGCTCCACCATTTTGTGTTTGTTTTTGTATACCTTATTTGTATTTGGTTTATCTTAACATTATACATCGATTAGTCTAAGTTTGTGTTTGTTTGGAGCACATGGTTATCACCGCTTGCCCTGTTCGAGACTGCTTATTATTGTTAAGTTGCTTTGACTGTTATCCCTCATTGCTTTATATTCCTCACAGTTTAGTTAGTTTGTCTGCTTCAGTTGAATGTCACTTCTTGTCACCTTATCTCAATTTCTCGAGTCAATCGATATCATTCATTCATTCATCTTCATGTCGGCTTTATTCCCTTTCGGGGTCGCCACAGCGGAATGAACCGCCAACTCTCTGGCATATGTTTTACGCAGCGGATGCCCTTCCCTGCCGCAACCCATTGCTGGGAAACATTCACACACACATTCACACTTTAACACTATGGGCAATCGTTCTTATTCAATTCACTTATACCGCATGTCTTTGGACTTGTGGGGAAACCGGAGCACCCGGAGAAAACCCACGCGATCACGGGGAGAACATGCAAACTCCACACAGAAATGCCACCTGCCCCAGCCGAGCCTAGAACCAGTGACCTTCTTGCTGTGAGACGACCGTGCTACCCACTGCGCCACCATGACGCCCTCAATCGATATCATTGTTTGTGAAATACATTGAAGTCATGTCAGAACATCATTATCTCTACTATTTCTTTTGTAAAGGTAAAAGCAAACATATTTATTCTGCCATTTCTGAAATAAATGTAAAGCAAAGCATTAATTTGAGGTTGAAGTGATAAGTAACTTATTACTGTTTGCATATACTGGGTATAAGTGATTTCATTCATAAGCAGATTTTGCTTATCTTGTGCAAATGAAGTAAAAATAAATCTTTGGAGAAGGGCTTATTTCTAAATCACACAAGATCTTGAATCTTCTACAAACAGAGTTATAGATAGTGAAGCGTGAACACTTTTAAAGACAATATTTTAGCATATGAAGAACCATTAACATTTTTTTGCCTTGCACATTAGTTTGAGTGATATGCTGACTGTTCACTGGAAAAATCCTCCTAATGCAACTGAAGGTTTGAGTTTTTACAGAATGAAAGATAAACATATCATTAACTACATTATAATGAGATGTATTCACAATGCACTTCCTCTTTTCTTAAAATCTGTGGAAGTACTTTTTGTATCATTAGGATGCTTTCATATGCATTTCCAACCATTATTATGCATGAAAAAATGTGTAACAACTTCTCACTTAACATAAATTATTGATGTTTTTTTTCCTCACAGACAGTAGACTAACCATTTTGTTTGTTTGTTATTATTGGTCGACTATATAACAAATCCAGTAACAAAAAAAAGTCTGCTTAAAAACCCAGTCTGCAAACATCAATACCAGTGCAACATCAGTTCTCCCAGAGAACTAAACCCATGTCTTTTATTTGATTCCTTTTATCGCGTTGAAGAAATTAGCAGAATTAAAGAAGACAAATAAGAAAACCAAATTTAACCTTTTAAAAAAATATATGGCCTTCAAAACTAAAATAAAAGAAACAAGCTCGCATGTCTGAGTCTGCAAGTTACCTTAGAGTTCCTCATCTAGAGCTGTGAGAGGGATCTTCAAGGAGATCAAATCAAAGACTCTCCAAAGATTTGGTGCCTTAGAATAAGACAAAGAGTCTTTGAAGTGTGACTGTTCAAATATGCCACTTGGCTCTCAAATACTGTTCAAGTGACTTAGAGAGGAAAGGACAGCAGTGCATTTCAAATATACTTCTGGACAATACTGAAGAGAGAATCACTTGAAAATTGGCAGAAAATTTGCTCCAGCATGCAGAAGGGTAATTGTTATATTTATAGGGAGCAATGTTATGCCTTTTGTTTTCGAGTCATTCGATAGGAATTACTAATATTGGACTGATATTCTTTGCTATTAGATGTCATATCTGCAAAAAAATCTAAACATTTTGTGACACTGGTCTAAGACTGATAGTATGTGTGTGGCAAAATTTAAACAAATATCTGAATACAAACAAATCTGTAATTAACACATACAAATGTTTATTACAAATGTGTCCATGTACATGTCAAATCTTACAATGAGAATAGAAAATCATTCTTTGTGATTAATAGCACATTCAGTCTAATGATCGAACTTAGAGGATATTCAAGAACCGAGGGAATAGATTTGTGCCCTAAAACCCATTTTGAAAATAAGTTAATAAATATAATTTATTCAGACCAAAAAGACCTTCAGTCCAGTGTTCTTATCTTGTGTTTCTGAGGTTGGTGGTTACATAAAAAATTGGCTTTTTTTTGACTGGTTACCCTTGAAAGAATGTGAAAAGAAGCTGTTTTTAACTGTTTTTTCCATCTTGAAGACTGAGACTAGCATGAAATGAATTTGATTGGAAGGGTTTGCCAATGTATTTGCATATCTGTGTTTGCTAAATCTGACCCGAAGAGGAAAGGATACTCCATGGATACAGACAGAGCTGAGATGAGTGCTTGATTGATTTGAGTTGACTTTAAAAGCTTTACAGATTTTTTATTTTACAATTGTAATCTAACAAAAACATCATATCTTTTATCTTTCACTTTTGTAGTGTGAACTATACTTATACTAGTAATACCAAACATATGTCAACAAAAAAAAGCATTGATTATTATAATAATTAAGTTTATAAAGCATCTTTAGCTGTGAAGAATATTAAACAGAACAAGTAAACATTAATGACAGGACAATCTCTGTATTAAAAATAAACCCTTGTATTGGTGTTCGGGTCTGTGGGACACATTCATCAAAAGAAAAATTATAAGAGAAATTACTATTTCAAACTTGTTTTATTGGCCACACACTGTTTACCACCCTACACTTTTATTTTACATACTAGATTAAAAAAAACCTCAAGATCACTGTACACACAAGATAAAACAGAGAACAGGAAAATACTATGAACATTAAATCAGAGAGTACAATTACAGTGAGGAGGAGAGTTTAAACAGATGGGTTTTAAACATTGGAAGGGAGTCAATGTTGCGGATGTTAGTGTGTAGTTTATTCCAGGGTTTTGGTGGAAAGCGACTGAAAGTTCTACTCCCCATTGAGCTGAGGCAAGCGGAGGGCATACTGTGGATGGATGAGGAGGATCTAAGGGAACTGGAGGAAACAGAGACCTGTATGAGGTCAGGTTCTAGGAAACATCACTGCGTTCTCAAACCGAGAACTGAATTTGAGAGGGATTTACAAAGTAAGTTCAAATATTTTAATCTTCTCAGATATTTTGGCTATGTCAACCAATCAGGGGGGGTCCAAGAGTAGTCACATGGGTGGAAAATGAAAGGATGGCTGAGTTTGCAGGAGATGTGAGTGAACTAAGATTTTGTTGCATTCGTTAATGGATTCGCTCGTTTGCCTAATTTTGGTGTGATTGTGGCTTAAATGAATTACTTCCCACATCATTTCGTTGTTTGTCCTTTAAAACAGATACAAAAAAAGAAATGTTAAAAAAAGACAAAAATGTATAAATCCTCAAATGATTATTGAACATTTAAGGATGAGGAAGCTATTAGCACATTAAAAATCCAGAACTTTATAGCTTTAATCAATCCCAACCATGAAAGAACAGGAACTTCTGCTGTGTTCTCTTTGCTCAGGTCTTCACGTGCAGCTCATGGTCTGCTAACCTGAAGCAGTGACTATAATGTTGAACTCCTGCTACATGTACAACACCTGCAGTGTTCAGATTGGTCACAGAACAAGCATGCGCACTGCCAAGCACTCTCCAAATAGGTCAGGCCTCTTACACACTCCGGTTGTGATTTATTTTGTGCTATTTGTTGGTTAACTGGAAGAAATTAGTTTCAGACATGCTGTGTACCATGTTGTGCATGCTGATTACACCGGACAATAGAACAATTTCAAACCATTTGCCAAAGTACAGGCTTACCGACATGGCCACATACGCACTTTCTGTCACACCTGTGCAGTGTTCATTATTGGTCCTGAAAAAACATGCAGGATCAGCAGTAACGCTCACAGCTTCAGTTATTATTATTCTATACAAAAGCTACAGCGACCTCACAGTGTTCCCTTCACAGCCAGCCGGCTTACAGAATAGAGGTCAGGCTTGGTAAATGAAGGCCATGTTCTAGTTTCTCTCCTGCTCGGCCAGCGTTTGCCCAGTGCATTTCGCCTGTGGACTTTTCTGCTTCTCAATGTAAGATCTAATAAAACCCCAGAGAGACTAAAGCATTTGGGGAATGTCACTCCTTTAAATCTACATGTAATTTGATGATACATTAGAGAATTTAGCAGGGAATGGTCTGTTTGGCAGAAGTTTCGAGAAACATATGAATGGCAGAATATAACGCAATTACAGATGACATATCAGCAACAATTTTAACATACTTGTTAACTAAAATGTGAAGCACATTGGACTGTAAATTTAAAGTTTTCGTGCTATACAAATAAATTTAATTTCAGGTGGTTGACGTTGCACTTTTGTTCTGTTTTTATAAAAATCAAAAATGTTTATAATTTTTTGCATCCAAAATTTTTTTTAAGGAACAAAAAGCTTCTTGTTAGTTGTATATTGAACACTTTGTTTACTCAGGTTACATAAATAAAATAAGCATATACTTAATAAATATAGCGAAACCAAAACTGATGAAATTTTTTTTTAAATGTATAATTCAATAATTATCTCCAAATACATGCCGTTTTGTAAACTGTGTAATAAGTTTAATTTGAGATTTTAAAGGACATTAAGATCTCTATTTTTTGGTACCTTGATTATTTGATATCACCTTGTGAAGTAAAGTGCACCATTGCATAATGCATTTATTGTTCAAAACCGCATGGCTCTCAGCACAACAAAGCAGACATTCTGATTTGGTCAGCGATTTAAACAATTTCACACAAACAAGGATAGATTGAGATTTATTGTTTGCATTTTATTTCAAAGTAAATACATTGTTAAATACAGTGTACAAAGATTTGTATTTTCATACGTTATTATGACTTCATAGAGTATGAGTTGGCAATGGAATAAAAGTTCAAATTTGTGTATAAAACAATAACATGCATGAGATTGTATATTCCATAACATGTGAAATCACAAGAAATTGTGGAAATTTATTTTTCAGTACTAAATGAATAAAAATCTACTATTACGTTACTGTCATGGTGTAATTTTACAAGATCGTTCTTGCTTATAATTGCCAAGTATCGCAAGTATGAGCGGCGAGCAATAGAGAGGCATACTAGGTGAGCTGTCCGAGTGAAGAGTCTATGCCCACGCCCCCAAAGTGATAAAGGGATTAAAGGAGGGATGCTGATGTCTCCTCACATCATGTCTTATATCCTGCATTTGTATTAGGCAGGTGGGACCATATGATTAGGTCAATTATTAGCCAAGCATCCCTATAATTATGTTAACTGACTATTAATCTCATTTAATTTTGTATCGCCTACACTAAAGGACTGCTCACATGCTGATAACTGATTTTGTTGACACACATTTCTGTTCAGGTCTGGTAAATAATGGTTTTTATGTGTCTCCTCTAGAGGTGCAATATTTAATACTATTTCTTATAAAAATATTATTTAAAAGAATTAGTTACAGAAGACACTCCAATAGACTTAAGAAATCAAATTTATAACAGCCCATGTGGCCTGCATACCATTTCTTAAAAATTACATTCATAACTCATATTTGCAGCTCTAGATCTTTTTTCTACCTTAGTCTGTGGTTCACTTCATCATGTAATAAATTAATGTCATTTTTCACCCTGGGAAGGATCCGTTCTCAATTAAGATAAATTACAGAGTCAGCCGGGATGGCTGTATCAATGTCTGTCTCTCACCATCTGCTTTGTAAAGAAAAGGAAATGGGAACTCTGCTGTGCAGTGTGCGAAAAGAAGAATGGTAATGGGAAAGACAGTATTTTGTTTGAAATAAGTCTGCAGTTGATAGCATAATGGTGCACAAAGTATTGCATTGCCTTAACAACTCTCAATGGGAATAGTCTACTGCTTTGACAGAGGATATAATCCTCATAGATTAAGGACAACAAGCATGATTTCATTCATTCCAGTTTAGTCCAGAAGCTTGATGCAGTTGGCATCATGTATCATTTGATAATCTAGGGTTAACATGAATAAATGCACTGAATTATGTCCTATATTTAAAAAAATTTCTGTAGCAGTGTTTTATGTGTGATTTCAGTAGAAGAAATTGATAGGAACAAGCAGTTAAAAAAGATGTTATGTTAGGGAACAGAACAAGAACAACACGCTCAGGACCAAAATTAGTTTATTGACATGCCACAAACAAAGGAAGTCACAGATCCTTTGAATCCATTACAACAGAACTGCTAGACTAATTCATTTTACTAGGAAACATTACAACATTTTAATTCAACAAATTATGATTTTTTTTTTTTTTTGGTTAAACATACAATATTACAGTTTTTCAATACATTTAACAACTTTCCTAAACTATTAACATGATTAGCACAATATCTGTCTAGGTGGGTGATACAATTAGCACATTTTTTTTGTTGCTTTGATATAATATGCATTCAGCTAACACAAATTTCAAATGCTTGAAGTTCTTTTACAGTTTTTCACAATTGCTAAGACAGTTTTTTCAATACATTTAATAAGTTTGCTTAACTCTTAACACATCAACTCAGTTAAAACACACAATTGGCAGAACAGTTAATTTCATTTTCAAAACCCTCCATTGTAAACAAAACTCCAAAACTCATTTTTAAAATACAATAATACAGTTTTCAAAACACTAACACACGTTTTCTTCCGACAGCAACATTTAGTCAATCATAAAACATTGAGAAAAAGTTTGGTTTTAAAATGACATAGTTTTGGTGTTGCTGGAGCTCGAGTGTAAAAGAAGTTCAAGCATTTGAAATTTGTGTTAACTGAATGCATTTTGTATCAAAGCAACAAAAAATGTGTTACTTGTATTGCCTATCTAGACAAATGTTGTGCTAATTGTGTTAAGAGTTTAGGAATGTTTTTAAATGTATTGAAAAAACTGTCTTAGCAATTGTGAAAAACTGTAAACTCAAGTTCCAGCAAACACCAAACTATGTAATTTTAAAGCCATTTTTTGTTCTCAATGTGTTATAATAGATTAAATGTTGTATTATAATGTATTATTGTATTTTGATAATGAGTTTACAATTGGGGTTTTGAGAATTAAATTAACTGTTTTGCCAATTGTGTTTTAACTGATTCGGTGCGTTAAGAGTTAAGCAAACGTGTTAAATGTATTTAAAAAAAAATAGCAATTGTAAAAAACTGTATTGCTTAAATGTTAGATTAAACACATAGTTTGCATACGAGGAGAGGAAATTCTGGAAATGCAGTCTTGCACCATGGTTTTCCGCCATCTTTATAATGGATCATTCTTATTCTGCTTTGTTTGTGTTCGTGTATTTTGGCAAATCCTCAGATATTCTGTTGTAATGAAATGCAAATTTAGTTTAATTGAAAAAACAAAAGCCAACAGACTTCTCTCAGACACTTTGAAACTGAGATAAGGGCAGATTCAGCATGTTTAATCAATGACAACAAGCTCAGAATGATGGCAGCAACCAGTGACAGATGTACCACACAATCAAACAAAACCCAAGAAGTGTTATATTCGTAGGCAAGCTGTAAACTCACCAATACATGCCAAACATTACTAGTTTTTTTTAAGTAAGATACACCCCTACAGTTTAAGGGACAATACTATTGAATACAATAAAAGGTTATATTGATCTTCTGGCTCTCCTGAACGTGCCAAGCTAAATTTTATTAAAAAAATTATCCAGATTTAAAAACTTTCCATTTGGGGAATCCACGATTCATGCTGTTTTAGAGATGTATTGCTTTAGGTGTACATTTGCTGTGATGCCAAGTCTCCTCCCACCGCCTGCTCTGTACTGATGAGAATTACTGAGGAGTAGACATCTTGATCTTTGAGTAGATGATGAAGTCTTTGGTGCTGTACATCTTGGAGATGTACATCCCTAAACAGAGCAAGTTCTTTGGGGACATATCATCTACTCCTCCTTTGACTTCCATGGCCAGAATAGCAGACATAGCCGCCATGTAAAGTAAAACAAATGTGATGAATGGTGGGCAAATGTGTGACTCTCAACCAATATGTTTGGGGTGAGGAAATCATAATAATGCGGTCAGTTGAAAACTTGTGATTTGCAACCTATTTAACCTCTTACCAGTTTCACAGAAAAGACTGAAATTAATTAAATGACATGAAACCACTCTAATATAGTTGTGAACATAACATTATTGCACACATTTATGCCCCTTTTATGCTCCACACATTTATACACCTTTTTAAAAAGGTGCTATAAATATACAAACAAATCTCTGTAGAATAACACTTTTAGCAGTAGAAAACAAAAACAGAATTAAATTAGCTAAAAGTGCTTCACTTTTTGGCATGTGTTTGTGTAAAGATTTGGGAATACCTGGGTGGTTTGAATCAAATTCTGAAGTGATTTTAATGAGTACGATTCTCAAAAAAACTTTCATTGTGCTAATACAAGAATAAGAATGTAATTGATAGTGTTGCTACTAATTAATGTAGCTGCGCAGGGAAGAGTAGAACTTCTGCTAAGGTTTGCTGTTTGGCTGATGAGGTGCAGTTGGTTGCTGGTGATGTTTTTGAAGTACAGGAACACAGACTCATCCTTTGATACAGTTTCACATATGGATATCAAAAGCTGTCTCTTTCTCTTTGAGAGTTTATTAGTATTCAAAAGATGTTCAGACAGATTCTTTGACGTCACGTAAACAAACATTTCCTGTGGGCAAAAAGAGACTGACTAAACTCGTAAACATGCAAATACTGAGATGCTATCTGCTGAGTTAAATACATTTATTAACATTAACAATGACAAGGATATTATTTACACATTTTCTGGCATATATAATTGCAAATATTAACGTTTTTATTCAATTTTAGTTCTTAAATGTTAGCCAAACCCAATCAATCTTTGACAGATCTTTAATCTTTAATCATTAAAAGAAAACAAATAAAGGCTTGAAGTATTTCAGTTTGGGTTGAGTGTGCAGATATTACATACAAGCTTCACCAAAATAAATGAAGTGAAGTTAATATAAAAGATTCTTGGCTTTCCGTAACCAATTTAGCACATACATCAAGACCAACTTACAGTTACATAATTTACCTTAAAAAAAATCTGTCCACAAGTTTCTACATATTATGTGAAAATATTTCATTAATCATGTCTAAAGAAGTGACTTCATTTTTAGGCTCCAGAATAGTTAAAAAAAAGGTTTAATTCGATGCTTGAAATGTTTTTTTCACTGCTCATCAATACAATACAAAAATGATTTAACAATTATATTATATACAAATATTTCAATAATAACAGTTGTGCAAGGACTGTTTTTGTATCTTAAAACATTACTACCACTTTGCAATAAGGTGGCATAAATCATCATTACATCGTTAGTTAATGCAACAATTAACCATTAATTTATGATGAGTTCATGATGCATTATTAGTCGGCATGAAATCATTAAACCAGTGCATGAGTCATATGAAATAATTTCTCGTTTAATTGGCTATTTATTAGTTTAATGAGAAAACAGATCAGTAAATTAATAAACAATCCAACCAGCAATAGCATACAGGGTTAATCCAAAATGCAAAAACTAGCGAGGCAGGCAAAAAGGTCATACAGGTGGTAATCCAAACAAGTCAACAAGGGATGCTCGGTAAGGCAGCAGAAATTACAATACTTTGCAAAGTCTGGCCCTGGCCATGCTTTAATGGCTGCCAAACAGGAAGTGATAGCAAAAGAAGCGGAGGGAGTGAAGCCAGTCAATATTCTTGTGAGGGCTCCCTCTGCTGCCGTTACAACTCTCTAAAGTAAAGTCATCACCTAATAATAAATAACTAATCATGAACTTTAAAATGAGTGTTTTTGTATTTTAAGTTTTACTGGAGAGAGATACATATAATTATTAATACATTGTTTCATTGTTTATTATCCTTTTATGATAACATATAAATAGAGAAGAAAAAATTGCACTGTAAGGTTGATGGTACAATAAATACAAACAAATAAAGCTGATGACGAACTCACATTGCAAAAAGTTATATTTTAGTTAGGCTTCATCTCCATATGGGGCTGTTAGCAAGTGCCTGGACCAATTGTAACTAGAATTTGATCTGTTAGTACAGTACATCTTCACTTTCTCTAATCATCGACTGTCCTATTTATTCCTTTCTCCTTCACACCCAAGAACAATCTTTATTTAGATCATTTTACGGTAGTAGCTGTTTGAAATATCTGTGTTAGATACTGAAATACATTCACACGCTCAGACTTCTCCATATGTTGTTTCATTCTTTCATTTCACATGTGTAAAAAATATAGCTATCAGTCACAGAGTTTGTTGGGCCATGCATTTATTTCTTAAAAAAAAAACATTTCCACCAGGCCAAAATATGGTCACGACAGAGCGGCCCAACGGTAATTTGCCCCCCAGTTCTCCGAATTGGCCACTCCAGGCCTGGTGGTGACTTTTTTTGTTGTTGTCCATAATCATACAGGAAACACACCATTAAGTGCTAGTTGAACACTGAACACATCAAAAAACTCATAATACATTAATGATTAATTTATATATTAACTAATGATGACTCGTGCTACATCTTTGTAAAGTGCTAGGAAAATGACTTTAACCAATAATGTGAAAAAAAAGTTCAGACAATGCTACATGCTGTATGTACCTGTTCATTGGTTGATGATCATTATTGAAGAAGTCAAGCCATTACCCCAAAAATTGAAGGATATATTGCACTCTTGATAAACCAACATATCTACCACTTCACATTTGGTATCTTGCTCTTATTTTTATGGTATGTGTGGGTTGTACGTTAGTATTCAAGGAAATAAGTCACAAAATGGTGCGCAAAGAATTTAGATTTACAATTTAACAAGATCAACAAGTCTCTGCACTACATAGTGACTTTGAACCCTGTCTTGCTTCAGCAGGCAAAGATTATTGCAGCATGTCAGCTTCAGTTAGTTGGATGCCACGTCTTCATTGACATTTGATATAAAACATCCAAACTCTTATTTTAAGTTATTTTTGCTGCAATTTATAAAGAAGAACATTTCTTTGATATGCTTGAACAGAAGTTAGTCATTCACAGAACTCTTGTCTGCTCTCACAATGCAAGCGAGGATAAATCTATCTTACTCTCTTGATTCTTGCTCAAAGGAATATGGCATATTGAGCAAATAAGTTTCTGATTTTGCTGGTTTGTTCCGAGTTTAAGGATAATGGTCTATTAGCTGAAGTATGACCTGCAGTTCTGCAGTGGATTGCCACGAGTGTGAGTGTTCCTGTGGGATTTAATTAAGCTTCCTCTTCAAAGCTGACATGGCACAAACAAACCTGCACTGAGCTGAGCCACTTATAATCAACATAGCCTGATCTATGTTGAAGGAGGGTTAGCATTAGTGATCTACCTGGCTTCAAGTAAAGTGATTGAATGATGGAACTGATACAATCACTACTAAAAATTCTATTCATTTTTAATATGAGTAAAACGTTACAATATTACATTTGATCTCATCACTTGTAAAAATATAATGAAAAAGGAAAATTAAAATATTTAAATATGGGTTAACATTTTCACAATAGGTTTGTACAGGTTTGGGATTATTCTGATTCTAATTCTTTGAAGTCTCGAATAACCCATCCCCATGTCATTCAGTTATGGGAGTGGAGAACCAATACCAGGGATGGGCAAATTAATTCCTGGAAGACTGCAGAGCAGCACAGTTTTGCTCAAACTTTAACTGAAAGCCTGCCTTTAGAAACATAAAAAACAAACTGTAAGTTTCCAACAGGGCCAGTAAGTTTGAGGTAGTTACAGTTTTTCACAATTGCTATTGTGTTTGGCTAATGTTAATGTTATATCCATATATATCCATATACATATTTGTTTACAGTGAATCTTTCATTTTTTTAAGGGAGTATGTTGGTTGTCCTAGATATATAGGAATATCATCTGCATAAGCAGCCATGTTCTATTCATTTGAGAATTATTTCACTACAGTTTTTCACAATTGTTAAGACAGTTTTTTCAATACATTTAACAAGTTTGCTTAACTCTTAACACACCTACTCAGTTAAGACACACAGTTTGCAAAACAGTTAATTTCATGTTCAAAATGCCCCATTGTAAACAAAACTCCAAAACTCATTTTCAAAATATAATAATATACTAATGTAATAGAATATGCCAACAAAACACTGCAAATATGTTTCAAAAAGCAAATAATTGTTCAAAACGCTAACACATGTTCTCTTTCAAAGGCAACCTTTAGTCAATCATAACACAATGACCAACAAATTTCTATAATCAGCTGACATTACAGAAACTGCATTACTTTGAGTCAGTCTGCCCATATATTTGAACATTCTCAACATTTTTGTTTTGTTGGTTTTAGTAAATGCATGCATTTTTTTTTGCTGCAGAAAAATAACCTTACCTGAATAATATAACATAAAAATGGTAATATAATAGACACCCAATTGTTTTTGTGCAGACTTTATTTGCACAAAAAAATATTGCAATACACACAAAACGAATATTTATAAATAATTATAATTACTGTAAAAAAAATTATTCTCTGCGGTCTTCTGCATTTGGCCACATGTTCTCATCCACATCACACCTAATATTTTCTCTGGCAAGGCATCTAGGGAAGAATCTTTTGGTGTGCCTTATCCACCCATGGCAGTGTTCAGCTGTTATGTGTTGGCATGCAGTGCTCATTGCATACAGGAGGGACATTTGGTCATATGGGCGATGGTCAAAAACCTTCCATCTCCAGGCTGAGAAAAACTCCTCAATGGGGTTGAGGAAAGGTGAGTAAGGGGCAAGGAAATGGGACATCATCCTTGGATGGGCTTCAAACCAAGCTGTGACTTGACGAGAATGGTGGAACGCCACATTGTCCCACGTGATGACATATACTGACAAGAGTTCCACAACAAGGTTGTCCTCTACAACTCTGGACTGAATGTCCTTCAGCTTTATTTCATTGTCAGCAATCACCATGTTGACAATGGCAAGTTCCTGTACTTCATTCAGTACCCTTTTTCTGCCCCCTGAGGGAGGTAAACATTGAATCCTGAGAGGGACAAAATACAGTTACATATTACTGTAGCACCCGGAGGCATAGTAACTGTAATACAGTAAATGTTGAAATAATTTACACTCTGCTGTAGGAGAAGCAATATCTTACCTGTTGGTTTTTCTGAAAATACGGACAATAGACGCCACTGTGCCCCGGCTGAGATTTGGCTGTACTCGTTCTCCAGCCTCTTTGTATGATAACCCGTGGTTTATGACATGGTCAATGATTGTAGCTCTTATCTGATCTGTTACCCTAGCCCTGGCCCTTCGTTGAACCCCACCTTGCATTCTAACCCCTCTCCTTTGTCCTTGCCCCACTCCTCTCCCTTGTCCCACTCCTCTCCCTTGCCCCACTCCTCTCCCTTGTCCCACTCCTCTCCTTTGCCCCACTCCTCTCCCTTGCCCCACTCCTCTCCCTTGTCCCACTCCTCTCCCTTGTCCCACTCCTATAAAAAGATGTCTTATTGGTGAATTAGTAAACTAGAGCTTAAAGCCATAGCCACTCAAGGCCCATCAAACATTGCAATGTCATTCCCTTGTACCCTTGAAAGTAGACACCTCAAGTAAACATCTCTTAATTCACCAGATATACCTTACATTTTTAAAGGATGAACCTAAATCAACACTAATCAAAGACAAAATGTCATTTCATTACTTATTGAACTTGTATGACCTATTTTCCCCATATATACATGACTAGCCCTAAAAGAATTAAATAAAAATGACAGGCATCTAAGTGAACTTGGGTTTATCTTGCACCTTAGGCGAATGTGTCAGGAATATCCATGCAAAAACATTTTCACAAGTAAGTAAATGTGTTGCTACTGGTTACCATGCACTGGATAATGGGATTTTGGTGCACTTGTTTGGACAGAACGCTCTCTGTGATCTGTTTATCCTTGTATTTATCTTCCTCTGGGTTTTCAATTGAATAGCTCTGACTGTTGTGGCCTTTCATTGTGTGTATATCTGATGCAAACACTATCTGTGGCTCATGCGTTTCACATCCTTTAAAGCATTGAAAGATAGCGCTGGAACATTAAATAATCAGATTTAGGTGATTTCTAGCTCCCTGAGCGCTTCACCATTGTCAATGTGAAGAAAACCTATTCAGTTTGTATAAAGGCAGCTTTTTAGCAACCAAAAACTGCAACAAAGGTATTGTCCATTTGTATATTTGCATAGTTGTGGACCTGCTGCGATTTAATGACCCAAACATATAGAAGGTTTAAGCAGGTGCCAATTATATATTTGGGGAAGGTTTTTTATTCCATGTCTTTATTTTTTAATAAACAAACCTTTCATTCAATCACGTATTTCCTCCTAGAGTTCTCAATCAGTTCTTGATAAAACTTGTTACCTCATTACGGCCTTTTACAATTGCTTGTTTTTCAATACATTTAATACGTTTGCTTAACTCTTAACGCACCGAATCAGTTAAAATGAATTGGCAAAACTGTTAATTTCTTTCTTAAACCCCCCCCATTGTACACAAAACTCATTTTCAAAATACAATAACATAGTTTTCAAAACACTAACTGTGTTTTCTTCCAACAGCAACATTTAGTCAATCATAACACATTGAGGTAAAATTTGGGTTTACAGTTTTTCACAATTGCTAAGACAGTTTTTTCAATACATTTAACAAATTTCCTAAACTCTTAACACGATTAGCACAACATCCGTCGAGGTAGGTTCTACAATTAACACTTTTTGTTGCTTTGATATAAAATGCATTCAGTTAACACAAATTTCAAATGCTTGAACTTCTTTTACACTCGAGCTCCACCAACACCAAAACTATATCATTTTAAAGTCAAATGTATTCTCAATGTGTTATGATTGACTAAATGTTGCTGTCAGAAGAAAATATGTGTTAGTGTTTTGACAACTGTATTATTGTATTTTGAAAATGAGTTTTGGAGTTTTGTTTACAACGAGGGGTTTTGAGAATGAAATGAACTGTTTTGCAAATTGTATGTTTTAACTGATTCGGTGTGTTAAGAGTTAAGCAAACTTATTAAATGTATTGAAAAAACTGTCTTAGCAATTGTGAAAAACTGTAAAATTAGTTTTGGTGAGCTTGAGTGTAAAAGAAGTTCAATCATTAACAGTTTTTCACAATTGCTAAGACAGTTTTTTCAATACATCTAACAACTTTCCTAAACTCTTAACACAATTAGCACAACATCAGTCGAGGTAGGCTCTACAATTAACACATTTTTTGTTGCTTTGATACAAAGTGCATCCAGTTAACACAAATTTCAAATGCTTGAACTTCTTTTACACTCGAGCTCCAACAACCCCAAACCAATGTGATTTTTAATCAAAGTTTATTCTCAATGTGTTATGATTGATTAAATGTTGCTGTTGGAAGAAAACATGAGTTAGTGTTTTGAAAACTGTGTTATTGTATTTTGAAAAAGAGTTTTGGAGTTTTGTTTATAATGGTAGGTTTTGAGAATGAAATTAACTGTTTTGCCAATTGTGTGTTTTAACTGATTCGGTGCGTTAAGAGTTAAGCAAACTTGTTAAATGTATTGAAAAAACTGTCTTAACAATTGTGGAAAAACTGTAATATTTGTGTAAACAGTATGCATTTTGTATCAAAGCAACATAACATGTGTAAATTGTAGAGCCTACCCAGATGGATGTTGTGCTAATCCCGTTAAGAGTTAAGCAAATGTGTTAAATGTTTTGAAAAAACTGTCTTAATAATTGTGGAAAAACTGTAACAGATTGTTATCTTTCTTTCCTTAATTTTTGGCTCTACCTTGTGTCCTTTTACTTAGCAACTCTTTATCTACTCTCTGTGCGTGGGCATCTGCCATAGACACCGACCAATGCTTGAAACAATGCTGGCTGTTTGCACGCACACAGTCCAACTCCAAACTTTGAAATTATCTGTTTATTCAACATTCTGCAAAGGTTCTTTGCAAAAATGTTGTAAATTAGAAATCGTTGGAAAAAGCAATGAAATAAATCAATCCTTAGCTCAGCAAGTAATTTAGTGTGTTGTCAAAAAAACGATCTTGCCCCACTACGTTTCCCAAACTACTGCCACTTTGCTCTTCCCAATCTTTCATCAAAACCAGATTGCATTAATAACTATACAAATATCCAGACAAATTATCAGACATTTTAAACACTTGAATAATATTAATAATAATAATAAATCATGATACAAATAATATTTTCCACCTTAAGGAGATTTACAAGAAACGCTGTCTGCAAAGAGTGAGAGTCATGTCAAAGATCCTCTCAGCCCAACCATGGACTTTTCACACTTCTCCCATCGGGTAGACGCTGCCACTGTCTTAAAGCTTGCACAACCAGACTGAAAAATAGCCTTTTCTCATAGCTGATTCTGCACAAAACAGCTGATTATACAGTTACTCACTTCTGCATTGCCACTTTTTTTTTACGTTGCACTATATTATTTTATTATATTTCATCCTCATGCATTTATGCACCTATAATAACTGTCTACCATTTGCACTACTGTATATTTAATTTTTTATCTGATCTGTCCTGTATAAGCACTCTTATGTATATATCCATTGTCATTCCTGTTGCACAGCTGTATCATACTACTGTAAATTACATTATAATTAAAATAATCCCATTTATATATCCCATTTATACATACAATATTACTTGCCACTGCACCTTTTGTACACTATTCACTTATCACTCTGTAATTTATAAATATCATACCTGTATAATATTTATTGTAATAGGCCACTTCTGATTGGATGCTATCTGCATTTCATTGTCTCTCTCTGTACGTGTGCCTTACACAATTACGATAAAGTTTAATTTAATCTAATTTAATCTAGTCTAATATGATATTAAAGAATAATAATTATCAAAACAAATTAATTGTCCAATCTTAACCAAATCTAAACAAATCTAAACTAAATCGCTCCGTTTTCCTATTTCTTTGCTTTCTTCATTTATGTAGTCCAGATGACAATTTTTTCAGATCGTGCTGGCCAAGAAAGTAGGACAGACTATATTACAGTGTAAATGATCACTTTGTTGATAGTTAATATAAAAAAACAACAAGCCCTAGGGAAAATTGGGCTCACAAATCAAGTCCCACATGGTCCCCATAATGCAAATGGCATGCAATGGGGTATTCAACAAGAAATGAGCAATGTATCTATGAGAAAGAGAACACATACCAATATAAAGATGAACCAATAAAATATAACAAGGAGAAAATCAGGGGAACTAACTAATAACTGGGGAGACTATTAGACACTAAACAGCAAGAGGTATAAGTAATAAAAACATTGAAGGCCTCTGCCAGTCATGTGGTCTGGACAACATGACTGGGAAAAGCACAGGATAAAAAAACATAATAGATATAGAGTGACAAAGTAAAAGGACACAAAGTAAAACCATAATCAATGTATTCTGTCTGAGTGATTATCAACTAAGGTGTTGACTAATGAAGATTCAGGTGGTGTCATTGTAAATTGTGAACGAATTTATTTAAAAAAAATTTAAACAAAAAGCGCAATAGCAATATTCTACAAACAATTTCAAAGAAAGAGGACCAATAAAATGCTGATTGTTTTACAAATTTATCGGAACAATCATATTTTTTTAATACTCAAACTGAAATATTTTAGTACTACTTTATAAAGTTTTCACAACATTAAACTTTCCTGAATTAGCAAGCTGAAACGTAAAACGTTAATTATATTTTCCAGTTATCAAATTACAATCAATTAGAATGATTTATCTTGTGAGTAAATCAACATTGCACACAGAAGAGAAATGATGATCTGATATTCTCCTAATTAATATTTGACAACAACTCGGATTCCAAAAACACTGTCAGCCATTTGTAAATTAGGAGCAATGAATAACACAAAATGGCAAAACACTCATCTTTCTTTTAATCAATGCATACAGTAATATTGACTAATGAGCATTTATTCAGAACGGCTAAAAACACCATTACAGCCAAATGACATACACGCGCAGCAGGGCCTGTAAATTGCAATTGAATCTTTTCTTCAAGCAATCCTGATTTTGAAAAGCACTCAACATAATTAGTATTTTCAGTCAATGAATTTTTCGGTCATCTTCAAGCTGTGAGGTATGCTTAGTTTGAGAGTTGTGGACCAGTGGCAAAAGGTATTTAACTCATATTTTACTCTATAGCTGGATGCTCTCTGGGGTGGCATGTAATACTGATTGCATTTCCTGCTCCTGTCAGAGAAGAGCAGTGCAGCAATGGCCTGAGATTAAAACAGCTCTACAGACAAGCTGAGCTGAGGACTTCATTAAATCACTGACGCACCTCCTCTCTACAATGCATGGCATTTGATTCAGACTTGCTAACTTTCCTCTCTAAAGCACCAAGCATCTGTTTCTCCTGCCCACTCTGCTAGCACTTTTTATTGCCAGCATTACGACTTCACCCTACCATCTACGTTAATAGCACAATATTTATAATCTGTTTGCATTAGTTTAATGGATCGTGCAACTATAGCCAATGATGCTTTTAAGAAATTCACCCCAAGTGAAGTCTGGCTAATTAGTCACAGGTTGGAACTTAATAAATACATTGATAAATCATCTTTTATCATGAAGTACAAACAGAAGACTGCCTCTTGCAGCAGTACAAGGCATTGCTGCGAGATCTCAGTGTATCATCAGTTCATTCAAGATTCGGCTATGTTTTTTTAGTTACGGCAGAGTAAATCAATTTTTACTATGTTAAACATTGTAAGTAATAAATACCAGCACAAGTGGAAATATTATCTATATTTTTCAACCAGATTTTGAATTCCAAAAGGAATTATTACATTATTTTTGTTATGTTCAGCTATGAAAAGAAGCATTTTAATTATTGAGCTGGTGAAAACTCTTTTTCCATGGTCAGGTAATGTTACCTTTAAATGATTAGTTATGCTCACTCAACATGTTTAATGGGAAATATTTGGGAAGAAATATTAAAACTAATCTAAAAATAAATTTTAAATCTATTAGTTCACTTTATATTTTGCTATTTAAAAAAAACAAATCATTCTATTTATTTTAATGTCTCAAAATGAGGTTTATCAGAGGTTTAAGTGGCTGCTTTGGCCCTACTTTCATTTTTATAAAAACCTGCAATTGCAGTAACCATAAATTTCAAAGACCCCTATCTCAATCTTTAATATCACATCCCCTAAACGCTGCAATCCTTGGCCATTTACTATAAATCATTTTTTTGCTTCTGCTTCTGATTTCCTTAAACCACTGCAACATCAAAGTAGCACAGGAATAGTGATATATCATATTTTAGACATAGGCTTGTTCCTGCAGAGAGCAACTTAATGAAGTCAATGGAGTACTATAATTTGTGAAAGCAGCGATCCCCATCTGCATCCCCCACTCACATCTCTCTGGGCTTCAGATTATTTATTTAGATATATTTTATTAATAATTTCTTGTAAAGACCCAAAGAAATGAGTGAATAATTTTTGCTGTCTTATAAGTTCATGTGACGACAATTCGCTTAGCTACTCAGAAATCAAACAACACGCTGGGGTAATCATCACACAATGGCATTCAACCAAAGTATGGCATTGCACACCCAGACTATTTACAAAGATTGTAGTGGGATTCAGGGTTAATAGCAGGGTCAAGTGGGTTTTAATGAAATGCTACAAAGCCAGTGATCAATATGTGATTATCCTCAACTTAACAAGCATAACTGAACTCCCAAGCATTTAAGAGCCCTGGAAAGAAGGACTGTTTATTTGTTAAATTACAAATACATACAGTGCAGACTACAGAAAATCAAGAAGAAAATTTATTTAACACAAAATGCTAAAGCTTTTCTTATGAAGAAGATATACGGTTTTACATCTATAACGCTGTTATATGGGGTTCCACAAGGTTCCGTTTTAGGACTTTTTTTGTTCTTTTGTTTAAAAGGATGGCTAGATTAACAAATAAATAAGAAAAACAATCACATTAAATTATTTATTGTCATTCCTTTATTTTGCTCAGACCCTTTAACAATATACAAAAAGCTGGAGCATCCAAACTGGGGTTTAAATGTGACCTTAAAATTATAGCAGTGGTCAATTCCAGCTTTTTCCATCGTAGATAGCTGGCAAAGGTAAAGCCTTTTATCTTGCGTCAACATTTTTAAACAACAAGCCTTTACTGTTAAGTCTTGATTAGATTGCTCCAATGCTCTACAGTGTCAGGCTTGGTAATAAAACCAATGATTCAGGGTTCAGTGAAGTAAACACAGTGTTGAAGTTGGACCCAAACTGCACTGCAGTAATGACAGAGTAAGTCAAAATAAGTATGGTAAACTTGAGAGTAACTTGATTAAAGCTAAGCAGAGCAGTTGCTGGAACAACAACTGAGCATAGAAGGGGGTAACAGGCAAACTAAAAAACTCTCGAACAGAACGAGACATGTGTGAAGTAAATTAACATAGTTAGAGGAAAACTAATGAGAAGCAGTTGGAACATCAAAAATGGTGACATCTAGAGTCCAAGGCTTAGAATCCTTAAAATGTCTTCACCAAGGGATACCCCTCTACTTTCTCTCTCATTGTGCATTAGAAAGTGACTGAACTGCAGTTCCTCGATCTGCCTCTTGAGGCTGACTCAAGTGCTCACCTCCTGGTTGGGCCGGCAAAGGAGACTTCTGACCCATTCTGACATCACTAAATTGGTGACCCATACGTTTGAGAATCATTTAAAAATTGCTTTTAGTTTTTATGACATTCAATTGTAATGCCCCATGATACCACAGTGTGCTTCTGTCTCTACAATCCGGTACCTTAGGTCAGCTAACCAGCTCCTCCTCAAGATACAATTGTCAAAGAGAAAGCTCAGGGCATACAATGGTATACAAAAGTTTGGGCAAGATTTTCCATTACAAGTCATTGGTGGTCTGGATAAAACATTTTTTTGTTAAATATATAATATAGGAGACAACACACAGTGATATTTGAGACGTAAAATAAAGTTTATATGATTTATGGAAAGTGTGCAAGAATTTCTTAAACAAAATTAGGCATGTGCATAAATATAGGTGCCACAAAAGAAAAATTAACTCAATATTTTTTGCATCCTCCTTTTGCAGAAATAACAGTCTCTAAGCGCTTTCCATAGCTTCCAGTTAGAGTCTGGATTCTGGAAGAAGTTTTTGGAACTTTCTTTACAAAACATCTCCAGTTCAGTCCGGTGTCCGAGCCTTTGACAGCCCGCTTTGAATCACACCAAAAATTTTCAATAATATTCAGTTCTCGGGACTGAGATGGCCATTCCAAAACATTGTACTTGTTCCTCTGCATGACTGCCTTAGTAGATATAGTAGATTTTGAGCAATGTCATTGTCGTGATGAAAGATCCAGCTCTAGCGCAACTTCAACTTTGTTGCTGATTCTTGAATGTTGTTCTCCAGAATCTGCTGATATTGAGTGAAATCCATGGACCCTCAACTATAACAAGATTCCCCTTCCCTGCACTGGCCCACAGCACGAACGTCCCTTGTTTTGCCCAAATAATTCTATTTTAGTTTCATCAGTCCACAGCAGCTTATTTCAAAATGAAGCTGGCTTGTCGAAATGAGCTTTAGCATACCTCAAGCGG
This sequence comes from Danionella dracula, assembly GCA_900490495.1. Taxonomy (NCBI): domain Eukaryota; kingdom Metazoa; phylum Chordata; class Actinopteri; order Cypriniformes; family Danionidae; genus Danionella; species Danionella dracula. The sequence goes on from UELW01000178.1 coordinate 9,786,535, forward strand.
CACCGTTTGAGGCGTGTGCAGAGAAAAGGCTTTTCTGCATTACTCGTCAATGCAGCATCTCCTTGTGTAAAGAGCGCAATAGTTGAACGATGTACAGTGACACCATCTTCACCAAGATAATGTTGTAGGTCTCTTAAGCTGGTCTGTGGGTTGACTGTGACTGTTCTCACCATCCTGTGCTTATCCAAGATTTTTCTTGACTGAAATAAGAGTTTGTTGACCTTGAATCCCATATATGACACAGAGGGATTTCAAAATGCAGGACAAAGTCTTTTAAAACCTCTACCGCTCCTTTATATTTTCACCATCCACTGACTGTGTATACCCTTGCAAAGTGTCAGGGACTGCAGGAACAGGCAGAAGCAGAGTTTACTTTTTTGAATCTAGTAAAAGACACACAGTAAGAGTGGTTGTGAAAATCATACTGATAATGATTTTAATTTATGGGATTGAAAGATTTGCAATGCACAATGGATTGCCTGTGAAGTTATCACTTTTAAATCAAGATTGAAAACTAACTGATTTAAGGGGGATGCGGGAATATTTTGTAAAGTCTGATGATAATCAAATCAGCCTTAAAAATATCTTACTTAAATTGAAATTATTATTGTTTATTTGATTGTATGAGGAGAAAGAATCTTGTCACCCCAGAATTGGTTTACGTCAGTAAATTGCAAAATTCATAAATACTGTTTAGCAGGTGTAATTTTAAATCCTTATAGTGTGTATTAGTGATAATGAGTAGGGAATATCTTTATTGGAAATTCAGTATTATATTGAATGTGTGTTTAAAGGTTTTGTTAGCCTATGAGGGAGGTGACTGGTGGAGTAGGTGGGGTCTCCGGCCAGCGATGGGCCTGTCTTTTGGGAGGGCCTAAATTCGACTTTCGCTCTCTTTCCGGCTTTCCTTCCTTCACTACTTTATGAGTAGATCTTCCAGCTTCAATAGAGTATGATTTCAGTGTTTACTTAAATGACAAGTGCAAAATAAAGTTGCCGTCGTGCTGCTGTTCTGTACCCTGTCTCTGGAGTGATTTCTACGAGAGAGAGAATTTCAAATATCTACAACACAGGATTTATCGAAGAGTAATGTACAAGGTCACCACCGAGCCTGTCAGCATCAGACTGGGCGGTTCATTAATACATCTTTATACCTTTCAGTGATGTTAAATTCAGAATATTGTAATATTGGATGCAGATACTATTCCTCTTAAAGTTTCATTTCAGATCTACACTTTATTGACCGACCTATCAAGATGCAACATATAGACAAATACGTTTCCACCCAATATTCCTCATACGTTATCAGTCATCCAGATACGCTATATTGATAAGTGATCATACAGCATTTATCAATATTCTGCACTCGTGTTATATATAACTTCAATATCAGTGTCCTCCTGATAACTCCTCAAACGCAGCCTACAGCCAGCCTATGAGCAAAATAGTGCAGTTCAAAATATCAACAAATGTTCTTTTTTGTGTCACTTATAATGTAATAAAGCTCTCAGGGTAGTGGAGGAAAAAAAATAGACTTATGCAAATTTAACTTTAATGACAACTGACTTTGTGAATAGGAGTGCACACAAGGAAGGGAGTGTAGAAGAGAGTTCTTTTAGTGAAGGGAAGCGGTGTGCGTGGAGCCCCCCTTGATATCAGTGTGATGAAGGGTTGTTGCTGTTTAATCACCTGAGAAGCTTAGTGGCCAGATGGTTTTTCAAGAGACAGAGCTTGTAAATAGGGCTAAGTTTGGGGGGATCAATTGATTAATGATTAAATTTTAAAAGTTCTTTAAAAATGGTGTTAAAAGACACCTGTTAAATAGATCAGATTTAGTGAAGAAATTAATTATTGAATATCTCACTTGGGATTTATTAATGATTTACTTTGTTCGGTAACTTTTTACAAGCTTGGTGCCCTTAAAATTAAGGCTTCTGCGGTTTCTAAACTGATTTAAATGACAAAACTTTCAACAAAACAAACTGCTATATAACTTTGATAATAGAAGAAATTCAGTAAAAAAAACAGCCTGTGCAAAAAATGAATTACGTAAACATTGGATTTAAGTGGAGATTTAAAAATGAAGATAGAAGCAGACTCTCGTATTTGTTGTGGTAAAGAATTCCACAATTTAGGACCAGCAATGGAGAATGTACACTCCCCTCTTGACCTCAGCCCCTCCAGAAGGAGCTAAGCAGACAATCTGAAGCACTGTTCTGACACTTTCAGAGGGAAGAACTCAGAGAGGTAAATTTGGTTGAGCCTATTTATAGATTTAAAAGCAAATATAATCATCTTAAAATGAACTCTGAAGTGCACAGACAGCCAGTAAAGGAAAGCCAGGACAGACAGCAACATTTTGCCCCAGTTAGAGATGAGAGAGTGATGACTGTGTAACTCCTACATAAAGTGAGTTGCAGTTCATTTTAAAAAGGACATTCTAACAAAGACAATTGAGATGTTTAAAACTAACAGAAGCCATCATTAATCACCGGAACTCTATAAGTCACCTTGCTCATAATAATAATATGATTATTGGACAGTTGGACAAAAATAACTGAGAAGATCAAATCTCACAATGAAAACGTCTGAACTGCACAACCGATAATTTACATGAGCATGCAAGATAGGGCTATAACAATGACACATCAATCACATTTATTTTGAGGTCACTTCAAGTTCGATTATAAATATTATATATTAATAAATATGGTTATAAATAAATATGTGGGGACCTCTATATCTTCATCAAGGGTATCCATTTCAGCACAAATCTATCCAGCAATGACAAATAGGATGAAAATACACCATGACTCTATTACTCCTCCCTGGGGTCCATGTCATGGGCTGCTCACATCTTGTTCAGTATGTTGGTCCGTTACCTTGGCTACGAGCGAATCCTGAATGGCAGCCCTGCCATGAATGTCAGATTCTCAATGTACAGTTTTTGTGGTGATTGGGTCACAGAGGAGCTTATTTATTTCTCTGGTAATATTTGCGGCTGTCCTTTTGAGGCACTTAGCAACAGGCCAGTGAAGTGTCAGTCTGTCACTATTGATGGTCTTTGGAGAGCCATCATGCGCCTTTCAGACCCACCGGAGCCATTAATGGAGATTTTTCTGTAACGTTTTCTCAAATGTTCTATTCAAATAAATTGGATTATGTTGCAATTGAAATGTAATTTTATCATGTATACAGCTGCTGTATTAAACATACAAACCCCTCAATTTGGTCATCATTTGACATTTTTTTGAGGCTTTGAAAATTAAAGGATCAAAGTGTCAATTGTCTCACTTTTGAAATAGCTGCACACACTACTAATTTGCAAATGAACCTTAAGTAATTAATGTGACTCATATCTGCAGCTGTGTTTCGAATTTTGATATATTTCATTTTAACATGAAGCTCTCTTGCTTTTGTTCTAAGAAGCGTATTGAAATAAGTCTGTACACATTTATGGCATGTTCCATATAGCTAACCAAAGAGTTTACTTTTTCTTTAGCAATGCTGTTGTCAGTTTATTTATGTATTTACATTGCAAGTGTTTTTGCAGCTAAATTAGATCACAAGGTTATTTTTAGCACATAATATTATACTCACCCCAATAATTACTCACCAGACATCACTGGAGCATGGTGGATGGTGTTGTGTTTTGAGAAAAACCAACATACAAACATAGGGTGAACATAAACTCAGCTAGATTAATTTATGAGATTCAAATCATAGAAAGAACTCTTTATGGGTGAAGCTCGTGTGTATGTGGGTTTTTCTTCTGGCTGTTCTCAAAAAAATTGGGTCTCAAGCTCAATTCCTGGAGGCCCGGCAACCCCTGCAGATTTTTGTTCCAACCCTGTTTCAGGAGACAAGCCAGTAGCATCAACCAAACTCAGAGGAGCTTAATCAGTAGTTTCAGATGTATTCAGTTCAGGTTGGAGCATAACTATGCAGGGGTTCGACCCTCCAGGAATCGAGTTCGAGGCCTTTGCTCTACAATGTCAACATTGTCAACCTAAAAATTGTTACCTACTTTTCTCACATCTACATGCTCCCCACTTTTTTCCACACAAAGCAATTACCAGTTACCTCATTTATAGTTCACACTATCTCCTAATGTCCTAATTCTCTGACCATCTGCCTCCAATCACCTCTAGCATATATGCACCTCAATCCCAACCCTCCCGTGTCTGATAAACTTGTAACCCCATTCACAACCTGCCACTTACCTGCGTCCTCAGATCTTCCATTATCTCCTTTGTCTCTACTTTTCCTGATGTAGTCCTGTGTATCCTTGGCCTCCTGGATACTGGTTAATCCTTTGTGTACTGCTATGCCTGCTAATCAATAAAGAACATGTTCCTTTCTTTTTCATGTTCACTGAATAAACTGCACCTGCACATAATACTCCCTTTTCATCTGCGTGAATCCCTGAAATTTTCCCAACGGCCCAATAACATAATGGAAAAATCTTAAACCAGACCTTGTTCACAGGTTCAGGTACTTTATACATACTCGTAGGTAGATACTTTATGCAAGGTGGTGTTGATGATGAAAGCTTCCAAATGACAATTAGACATGAACTATAAACTGATTTTGTTCAATTTCTAGCGTCACGGTGGCGCAGTGGGTAGCACGGTCGTCTCACAGCAAGAAGGTCGCTGGTTCTAGGATCGGCTGGGGCAGGTGGCATTTCTGTGTGCTGTGTGGCATTTTCCGGGTGCTCCGGTTTCCCCACAAGTCCAAAGACATGCAGTATAAGTGAATTGAGTAAGAACGATTGCCCATAGTGTTAAAGTGTGTGTGTGTGGTTGCGGCTGGAAGGCCATCCGCCGCGTAAAACATATGCCAGAGAGTTGGCGGTGCATTCCATTGTGGCGACCCCGAAAGGGAAGAAAGTTCCACTAATTTGCACATTGAAACGTTAAAAGGGCATGTTATAAGTGTTAAGTAAAAAATGTGATTTACACAAATACGTTCATTTTACTAGAATCCAACATAATTGCATCAGGAACTATTGTCCCTATTCAGCAACGATGCTAATAATTTTCGCCTCTGTAAAAAATCATTCGGGCGCATGCTTCCCCAAATTTCACTAAGACGTAAACACTGCCATTGGAATTTCTTAAAACTACAATTTTAGCAGGCTACAAAATTAACTGTTAAACACATTGTTTGTTTTTTATTGTCTACAAAAACCATGTTTATTGTAAAAAAAATTAGTTTCAACTATCAACAAGCAGAACTGGGAGGTGCGTTTTTTTGTATGGGTTAGACCTCAACCATCCTGCTTGAGAACAAGCGACACAGCCTGTGACGGAAAAACGTTTTTTGAGAATTATGAGAGGGTTATAGGAAATGGTTTTAAAGTAAAAATGCCTAAGCAGACAAAAACCACTGTTTTGTGTTCAGTGCTTGAAACCTTGGAATCCAGATTGAACAATATTAAGTGGTGGTTGTTGGGGTGGAAAACATGCAAACTTAACTTAAAAATATAAACTTTTACTAAATCTAAATAACTTTTTTATTTGTCTTAGCTTTAATTGTGTTGGTTAAATTAAAGTCAGTAAATTTAAGGTGAATGTGTTTTTGAAAATTTCACTGTATGGATGGTATTTTGTTATAGACCTTTGGGCTCCCTGGACTGCTGGGCCCCATGAATCGTCTATAATTTCCCCCCTTTAACGGTGCCCCTGCCCCTATTATAACTTTGAATGACTTAAGTTGTTTTTGGGAGTCTCCAGCAGAAGGTTACTTGTATGTGAGATTAAAAACATTTTGAATAATGATACAGTTTTGTCACAATTGCTAGGACAGTTTTCAGTATATTTAACAACTTTTCTAAACTCTTAACACGATTGGCACAACATCCTTCTATAATTAACTTTTTTTTTGTTGCTTTGATACAAAATGCGTTCAGTTACCATTTTAAAGCCAAATTTTTCTCAATGTTTTATGATTGACCAAATGTTGTTGTCGGAACAAAACATGTGTTGGTGTTTTGAAAAGTGTGTTATTGTATTTTAAAAATGAGTTTTGGAGTTTTATTTTCAATGAACGGTTTTGAGAATGAAACGAACTGTTTTGCTAATTGTGTGTTTTAACTGATTCAGAGAATTAAGCAAACTTAGCATTTGTAAAAAGTTGTAAGTTATATTCACCTGTTTGGCAACAACTCACAAGAATATTGTGCATTGAGTCTCTGTTCTCAAAACTCCTGACTGTATGTGATGCTCCTCACAGCAACAAGGAGTTGGCTCCAAGGCTGTTGTAATTGGATGATGTGTACTGTGGTATGGGAAGAAGCCCATCAAACACGATCATTCCCAGTTGTATTCTAATGGAAAATGAGTGTTTAGGACCAGAGGGGCTACAAGAATCAGATTTATTATAAAGATCTGAGGACCGCCAGATGGCCTGTTCATAATATAATTCTACTAATAAACTACAATAATGAATGTTTACACATTGTTTTAATCATGTAACATGGCTAGCTGAAATTAGTGTTTTATTTCAGAACCCCAAAAAGCGCTGTTCCATGTAAGTTTGATGACAGATTTTTAAATGGTCAAGTACTCAGCATCTTTCAGTGACTTAAACTTCGCTTTTATGAGTTAGTTTGTCCCAAATTAAGGTTTGAAAAGTTGCATATATATTTTTTGTGCTATTTGATAGCCCTCATGAGATTTAATTGATTATTTATAGATCTACCTCTTGTGTCTGCACCAGTCATCAGCATTGAGCTTTATTCAGATTCTCATTTCTCATTCTGCATCATGTCATGGGAGATTTAATAACATTTCACTTTCCGAGGGAAAATATATTGCTCTTTTATTACATTTTTATATCCTCTGCGTTTGTCTCGTTCTTGATCTGGGTTTCTGTTTCATTCAACATATCGACAAGCCATGAACATTTGGTTAGCTTCACCTTTAGTGCTTCCAAAAAGAAACTGAATACAGAGCATACTCTCAGTGTGATTATTCTATTCCAATAGAAAATGGTTAATTAAATGTCCCTTTTCCCTTTATAGACTTATCTAACACTGATGAGAATGTTGAAAGGGACCCATCAATTAGCATGTCTTAATAGCTGTCTGCTGTCTTGTGCTCTAGCTGCTAGGAAATGAGCATCGCTGGTCATTGAGTGATAAGGCAGAAACAAGAAACCCATGCCAGTAAAGCGATATGAGAGGGCTTGTTGCAAACCTCATCCAGCCTTTTCACACGCTTTTACAACTGGCTTAATTTTCATCCCCTTTTCCAATTTTTGAAACTAGCAATTAGCTGTAATTTGTCTGCTCTTTTCAATGGTTGCCTCACGAGTGACTGACGGCCACATCCCGATGTTTGTCTATTGTCTTACATGAGAAGCCTGCAGCGTGATGAAGCAAACATTTCACACTTTGTTCTGTCACGCTTGACATCTCCTTTGTCTGGAGCTGTAGATTCTGATGGAATGGATGATTTTCATTTGTATGGCTGCCTGCTTGTGTTGATGTATCTGTTAGAGTGAAATCCGTCGCATGCATCAGTATCAGGCTGCAGCAGATGGCTTTGGAAATAAAGCAAACAACAAGGCAGCACTGTCTTGTTTAGCACACAAATAGTCCTGTTCATCATTTCCGAACAGTGCACAACTGACTTGGATTGTCCCACTTAGTCTCAAAACCTTGACTTGACAGGTTTAGTGAAAAAAATATCCTGAAAGGGATAGTTGACCTCAGATTTGTTGTAGATGCATCAATTGTTTGTTTGACTTTGAATCCATAAAACATTAAAAGAACTCTTCAGAGCACCAGCAATGTGTTTAACCTCCTCAACGTACAGTAAGCTCATTCTCCATCTCTCCTTCAGATTATGAAAGATGTTTCACCATTTTGGATTTTGTCTACATGTGCTTTGGATCTGGCACTAGCACTTTTAGCACAGCTTAGCATAGATTATTGAATCAGATTAGACCAGCAGCATTTTGAAATCGCCAGCTAACTAGAGTTCAGTTTTTGCTATGTTTTACTTATTAAATCTTGTATCATATATTGTAATAAGATGATAATAATGACAAATAAAAATGTTAAATGTATATTCTCTAGGACAAAGCTGTTAGGAACTCAACTCTCATTTCGGTGTTATAATCAAGGATTTTTACAGTTGTGGTACTACTGTCATGCTGAGCTGAGAAATTCAAAACAAAAAAATAAAAACAGGCACATCTTTTTCTTTAAAAGTAATTATTACATCCTCTTCTGATGTTTCAGTTGAATTTTTGGATGTAAAAATTATGCTTGGGCAGACTTTAATTCTGTATTTGTTTCCTCTCTGTTGTCTTCTTTTGTTCAGTAACATCATTTGGATAATCACTACAGGGCTGTTAATTGTGCGAGAGAAGCAAGTTGTTGCAATGGCAAGACATGTGAATAAAACATGAGGTTAATGTTTCTTAATTCCTGCCTAAAATGAAGGAAAAAATAAGAATGCTAAGTAGACAAAAGGTTGTGTAATTGGCCAGAGACCCCAAGCAAAATAGGAAATAGTGAAATCATGTACAGTAAACATACATGTTTCATGTTTTCACTGCAATTTAGTATGCATTTTTTTATTGATTAACCTTCCATAAAGTTGGTTATACACAAGCAGGGGGCATTATGAGAGTTTAAAGCAAAAAATCTCAATGGCTGTGAGACCCCACATGTTTCATTATTGACAGACCAACCAATTTGTCATGCAATTTTATTATTTTTTAATTGCTATCTAGTGGTGAAATATTACATATCTTGAAGGTATTTATTTTCTGAATGGCTTATAGAAGTTACACATCTTTCAAGGCTCAAAGAGATGGTACAGCTTTTAAAAACGTATTTAACAAGCTTTCTTTCAAAGCAGCTTCACAAAGTGTGGGACCTTGTGCTGAATAAATGTGTTAGCGCTTGGTAGCACTAACTTGGTTGCTGTTATGCATTCCAGAGTAAAAAATTTCAATACTGTTTAATCTGTCAAGCCATGAACGATATATAAATATGAAACCAAGCTAATAAAATGATATATGATATGTTTATATGTATAAGTAGTTTGATACTTACGATTACATACTTGTCAGTGCGTTAGTCAGATAGATCGCTGTAATGCACACTAATGCACTGCCAAAATCATGATGTGCATTTAATAAGTTTTAATTTATTACTAATCTCATTGTGACTCATAATTTAGTCATCATTGTGATCTAAATTAAAGCAAATTAATAGTCTTTCTAATGTTTTTCATTATTCATTAACTTACATTATATCAAACCATACAGTTGCGAATAATTAAAGGTGTTGACAGCCAATGACTTGTGTGAAGTTGACGATCAGAGGTTTTAGTTTCTTCATGTCACCAGTGCTTTTAGCTTCTTTCTAAATTTCGACTAAATGGATGTGACCCTCTGACAAAAAAAAAACAAACAAAACTCTTTCCTCAAACTGCTACTGAAACTATGGGGGGCCGAGAGAATAATATCTTGAGCTCTCACCTATTAATTTCTTCTAAGGGTGTTGAAATTCATTTTATTGGTCATTAAGGAGAGAACAACTATTAAGATTTATATAGAATCAAGGGTAAACTCTGTAATTAGAATTATGATTGAGTAGGTCATAGTTTTGTGCTTTCTGTTGTACATAAAAGCCCAGCATTTTGTACATGTTTAAAGAATATTGTGTGAATTGGTACTTGTTACAAACCTCTAAGCCTCTAAAGTGCAAGCTTATATTGCTTTCAGAATCTTCATGAGTCTAAGATTTCTCTGCATAGATCCTTGCGTAGGTTAGACGTAGTGTTGAGCTAAAAATGTCTTGTTAGCTGTCATGTACTACCAAATAATGGTTTATCTGAAAACTACTTTATGTTGTATGAGGATGTTGCTTACTATTGAACTAAAACTTTGTTCTCCAATACAAATCTTCCCTTGAACTGTTCTTCTTAACTAACTCATGATTCTCTTGCGGTGTCCTGAGGAGCTCTCAGCTTCCATCAATACAAGATGTAGTCTGTGAGCTCTTTTTACTGATTATATAGATACAGTGTATGATTTGCTCGATGTGGTGTCATGGGAGAATGGTAGTATCTAATCGTCTATAATTATGTGTAAGTCTTGACAAGGATGGATTTGTTATAATGAATCTTATTGGATGCTCAGAGGATTTGACGATATAACCTATGTATGTTTATGGGTATGTTTATGTTGTTCTGTGAATAAACTCATGATTTAGAACTTTTATCTGTTGTGTTGTCAATGGACCAGTCATTATTCAACTTAAACTGTGCTACGTACCTATGCAGTCGGTTAGCAAGTCACATCATTAAAATTCATTTTTACGAACTCAAAATTTAGCTTCAAGTTTTTTTATGAGCTCCTTCATTTTAATTCAGAATATTCTTATGACACAGAATTTTAAAGCTAATAAAACCAGTATATGCATTTGTGTGAATTGTAAACCTTATTTATAAAAGACATGAAGTAACAGTGTGAAACTAACTTAGTCTTATGTAGTTATCGGCTCAAAGTAAGGAAAACAATTAACGAGGGAGCCCTGCAACTCTGCTGAAATTCTTTAATATCTTGTTTTAAATTGTCTGCATATATTAATGTGGGATTTGCGTTTATTTAAAGGCTAACATGAAAAAGTCCCTTAAAAACGGAAAATAAAATAAAGAACAAAAACTGTACAGGGAAGATTTAGATTAGACCTGCTGTAGACCTCAAAACTTCAGATGTGTTTTTATGGTGTCTGAGAGATGCAAACATTTAAAAATTATAAAAGCAAAACAACAAGTTAAAAAACACAATTACAAATCAAAAACAAAACAATAATCTAAAAAACACTGCAGCAACTAATAAAACAAATTAACAATACAAAAAACTCAACAATAAATTTAAAAACAAATGAACAAGTCAAAAAACACAGTGCCTTTTCAAACAAGACAGAAATTGATTGAAATTTTTGCAACTGACAACATGGCACTGATACAAGCAGTCCTTGAACTATTTCTTTAGTTTTCACAAAAATATGGGTTATAATGACTAAAATGGAATAAATTTTTTCCCACCTGATGTTCATAACTTTAGAGTAGCATCGAATTGTGCTGTATTTACCCGCTCCAAACATTCACTGTCACTGTCTCCGTTGTTTGATTGACAGAATACTCATCTAATCAGCACTAAGTTGTCGGTTTTCAAATGATACAATCTATTTGTGTTTTGGACAAAAATGTTGCTGTGTTTTCTGAACTGTTATTTTGTTTTATGATTTGTAATTGTGTTTTTTAACTTGTGATTTTGCTTTCATAACTCCAACATAGTTTTCAAAGCATCGCTTGATATTTCAAACCTGACAAATTACACCCAGATTAAACCTTAACATGTATCTTTATCTCTCCTCCTCATCCACAGCCACTGACTAGAACATTCTGGATACTTTGCAGTTTTCTTGATGGTGCTACTCAAGGTTTGGCCCTGCATTGCCAAGTCTTTAAAAAGCCTTGTTGTAGATGACCCTGGGAAACCACAAAAGCGAACCTCTACCAGGTAGACAGTAGATCTCAAGCTCCACTGCTAAATCTCACATTTCAGGTCAGCATAATCCAGTTTTAGTAAAAAAAATATAGTGGCCACACATGAAGACCCTTTTCTGAAAATTTTAGTGGAGCACCAATGAATAAAATTAAATGCAAATCAGAAACAGAGTAATTTCTGATTTATGTTAGGGTAGTAATGTTAGCCAGTGAGCTAACTTGATGCACTTAAAATACTAATAAAAAACTGCATGATTTAAATTACCAAAACTTTACATTTTTACAGCCAAGCATGAAATCATAAAGGTGCTCACTTTTCCTTTCAGCACACGGTTCACAGTACCTTCTTTATACAAACATTTGGATGAAAATAGTTATGACTCCTGGAGTGGATGAAATGACATGCAGAGACATCCTCCTCGGGGCACAGATGGCTGAGACAGTCAGGGACACAAATCTGCGCCTCCTGAGTCAAGGGCACATTTCTCATGGGCATGCACACAGGTTAATGCATCGCTCTGTGGGGCTTTCACCATTGGCTGTCAGAGTTTAGGAAGGAGAATCAGAAGGTGAAAAGGTTTTCGAGTGGAAAAGCAGATTATTGAGCTGTTTTGTTTGCACATCCCAAGATGCTCTTTTAACTGACATGAAATCCATTATTCATTTGCATTATTTTTTTTGGTCCTATTCAATGTGCTCTGTGATTTTTCAGTAATTGCAGAAAAGTCCAAAATACTTTGGAAGTCTTTGAAAATAATTCAGCGCTATTCTGAATTATCTTGTCCACTTACTGTAGAAAGCAGAGTAAAACTGTCAAAGGAATAAACTCCATGCAGTCTTCTAAATTCTAGCAGTTTAAAAAGGCCACATCCTTTTTTCTAGTCCACTAAAATTTCACAGGGGCCATTGAATGTACTTTGACATCCTCACAAAATTTGTGTTTGTTTTATTTTAGGAACATCCTTTTACTCACCACCCAGACGATGACGTTGCCCTTTACGGAGCAGTTTAATTCTCTTGAAAGGATTAGAGTTCTTTCCATTCAATGTCATTATTTTGCAAGGATCTTTTAAAATGCCAGACACCCTCTTAGATTGGACTGTGTATGATAATGCCTGATTCAAACACAATCGACCCCTCATCTTTTTCTGTCAGAATTTCTTCCAGAAGCTCCCCCAAGCTAGAGAGGAGAGGGAGCAGAGAGCATCTGAGCATGCCTGGCAGAGATGCACGATACTTGTTTTCTGCAGGTACAGAATGGATGGCTGCTGTCTGGCTGCTGTCTTCCATCGTCTCTGAGGGCTGTAAGGAAAATATGAGTAATTGCAGCAGGAAGAGTCCGAGATATGTTGGGCACACTTTCTGAAAGAACGAGGTGATGTTGGCTTTGCTTGAAACTTAGCAACTTATTACAGCCGTGTGCAATCTAGGTAAATTGCAACCCGCTTCAGAGGGCTGGATATCAATTAATATTAAACTAGCTAACGTGATGTTCACTCAAAAAACTGTTGTACTGGTATTTATTGAAAAAGTCACAACATTTAAACAGAACAGAAAAAAGTGACAGAATAATGAGGAAAACAATAGAGAGCTGTCTCAACAAACAATAGGTGTAAATCTATGGTAGATGTTTAACATAATGAATGCTAATGGTGGGACAAAAAAGTAAATTTTAAGCAGTTAGTGTAAACTCAGACATGTTTGTTTATAACTGGAATGTTTGAACATGAATTTCTAGTACTGAAAAAAAAAGTATTTAGCGATATAAAAGTATGATCAACAAGGGAGCTTTTTACTATCCATTATTTCATGAAAGAGTTCAACAAGTGGTCAGAATGACTAAGTCTTAATAAAATCCCTTCCTGTTTTGGCAAAGAAGAACATTAGCTTTCTGGGAAAACAACATCATTTAGAAAATAAATGAATCTGTTTTTGAACAAATGCTTTGAGCCTATGATTTATTTCAATGGTTATTTCAGTCATTTTGCAGAAATCAAAAAGTGCTTAAAGCATATAGTAAAATATAGACAAAATTACACACAGGTATAGGAAATTATTTACTTGCAATTTCTGTACTAGTCAACAGGAAGTAAATTTTGTGCATGGCCTGCATCCAATTCTGTTCCACTCACAACATAAAAATAAACAACTTATATCTCTATATTTCTTACAGATTTGGCTTATATAACACGTTAATCATTACACATCCTTTTTATGAATCTTATAAAGGCCTCGTAACAAAACTAACAAAAGGACAAATACAATTTCTCTCCTCTATGAAACAATCTTTTGTGAGCATTAATATTGTTTTAAACTACTGTAAGCCTTGTGTTTGTGAAGCTGTTTTGAAGCATTTACAAAAAAAGCTAAATTACATCTGTAATTTATATCTCCAGTATTGTTTTTAGGATTCTTATTGCAATTTTAAATGTGAAATTCTTTTCAAATTTCTATTTTGAATTTTGTAAGCAATTCATACCTTATAGTGGACAATAAAAAACAATAACAACACATTTTTTTGGTATAAGACCAGTACAGAAACAGAGTTCAATTAAACAGATAAAACGAGACAGATCCAAAGACTGTATTCAGAGTTTAAGATGATATTTAGTTTTTTTTTAAGAAAATGTTTAAAACTACTTTGCAGTTGTATCTTTAATTGGTCTGTTTGTTTATTTACAGTTAACACCTAATTGTTCAATACCACATTACTCTTATTACTTTTCATGAACACATGCTTCTGCAGTGAAGCTGGTCATATTTTTTAATGGTTATTTGATTTCCCTCTGCAAGGATCATTCACTCTTTTTTTCTGATTAATAATTAATTCTCCGATGTTCAAAGATGGATGTCATTTTACTGCATAATAGCGACCAATAAAAATATAATTTCTGAACTGAGCAGCCATTGGAGTAATTAGGCCATGATTGGTGCAGTATGTTAGTTATCTGTTTAAGTTATACAACATCTGTTTATACATTTCAGATTCAAAAAATATTTTTATTCTATTTGTGGATAATACATTTGTAAATATACTAAAGCGGAATAAATTTTTATTTTCTTGACACCTTAAGAAATGGTTACTGTTTTTGTGAATGAAAAAATTATTTACCTAACTTATTTCAAGAAAGTGCTTGATCAAATAATTTGTGATATGATCCAAACTAAGGAACATTGTTTAACTGACAAAGACGGCTTATTCTTAAAATATGATTTCTATACCCATAGCTTCCACAAAGGGAATGGATTGTGTCATAAATGAATGTCTATTCTCTTCTCGTCTGATTTCAGCATCTATAAGGCTGCTATCTTGAGCGGTCTCTGGCTGACACTTTCAGATGAGCACATGCTTATGTCTCAGATTGTTAAAGGGACTGCTAAAATGAGCTTGGTCCATCAGGAATGAAACACAAGACTTGTGAAATCTGTCAAAACAAATCCGCAGGTGGAAAATATCAGTTTCGTCAAGTTGCAATCCAAAACGTTTAGACAGTTTAAAATGGTTCATAATTGCATCATTTCTTTTAATTTACTTTTAAAAACAACATTTCAGGACGTTCAAAGAAAGAAGCTAGCTGTCAAGAAATAAAAACTTTCAACAAAGCCAGTAAGAAAACTATTTGAAACAAAGCAATGCGCTCAAATCTTCGATTACATGTGAAATTGCACAATTATTAAAACAATATTGTTGTGTAGGGTAGAGCCCACTGATCTATCTTTGCTTGCTCTTTCACCAGAACAACAAAATCTTTCAAAACTCATGAGGCAACTGTTTGAAGACAGACCACTAATTAACTGTTGACCCCTTTTGCATTAAATCAGAAGATTTAAGCATTTTTGACTAAAGCTCTAAGAAATCAAGAGAGCTTTGTAGAGAATTGAAATCATGCAAAATATTCATTCATTCATGATCTCAACCAATTTTGCAGTGTTGCAATACTTTTATGATCTATCAGAACATGTAACTTGGTTATTTAAGAAAAGTAAGAGGATGAATGAAAGAAAACAAGCTAATGTTTTTACACCTAGATTTTATATTTTTATATTTATTATATTTTATATCACCTTATATCAGATCCCTTATCCCTTCCTGCACTCTAAACTTTGCTCTCTTTGTCCTCTCTCTTGCCCCTTTCTTTCTTGCTCTCTTTCCTGGACTCCCTGGAAGGTCACACATCTCCACAAGACGATGTATGAACTCTAGCAAACATCGCCATGTGCTAGGAACAGCAAACCTGGAAACATGAGGCAACATCTGCCTTTAGAAGAACCAATGCATCTAATAAACTTCAGGTTTAAGGATCTGCATTTTCTTTGACTTTGCAACTTTTCAAGAATTCCCTACTCAGAAACTGTGTTCCAAGTCTGAGACATGTCCCGCAAATGCACTAAACCAGGCTGAACCCTTGGCCCAGCATCGTCTTCCATACATGCTCCCAAATCAACCTGTATTTTCTTCACCAAACTTTATCTTGCATCTTCTCAAATTTCAACAACACAGGCAGGATACCTGGCCGCATCACAGACAAGGGACACAAACAAGCTCTCCCTATTTAATTCTGACTTGGTGCAATTCAGACCTGAAGTAAGTGATTAATGGGTTTTGAATCTTACAGACAAGTCAACCAATTGTTAAAAGTGTTAGAATCTGAGACAATGCGGTTATGGTCACCAGCCCAAACCCCAGTTTTTCACTTTTATGTGTGTGCTTGTATGAATGCATGTGTGTATTTATGTGTCCAGATGGAACTCCTCTTGCCTCAGACCTTGTTAGCCATCGAGGATGGAGAATGATCCATATATAAGGGCTTTTATTTTGATGGCCCGTCATACATTTCACCCTCTCGGCTTACACCTCCCAACTGGGCTGCTTCCTTCTGGTTCCCGGGCTACCAAAATTCCCTTCCAAAACACAATGACGATAAATATGTAGAGGAAGCAAGCTTCCTCACTTGCTTCTGTTCCTACAATTATATCAAAATAATATGGAAGCACAAGCAACAAAATGGTACATTTGGCTAAACATATTTGATGAATTCTCATTCACAGTCAGTTACTATCCCACCAGAAAAAAACATCATTCTTCTGGCCCTGGCCAACAGTATGTGGGAAATCATGTTTTTGGTATAATAGAGTGATTCATGATATTTGAATGCAGCTCAGAAAACAAGATTCAAATGTTGAAATTATCTTTGGCCTTTGTCTGGAATTTAGACTTTGTTCAGCCATGTCCTGTGATTGAAAATGGTTCTGTCAGTAACCGTGTGAAAACAACAGGTAGGTAAAAGTAACACAAGCTTTATCCACAATGGTAATACTTCTTTATCATTAAGGTATTGCAGGCTTGACATGTGGAACAGAAAGACATCAAACACAGGAGACACACTACAATCAACCGTAATGTGAAGATCACATGGAAGGAGAGGAGGGGACACATGAAGATAGAGACGACATCAACAATTGTGCACAGGTAAGCGAAGATGAGTGCAGTAGTTTTTCAGAGAAAACATCAAGAATTCGCAGAGGGGAAGTGATTACCAGGAATACAATAAAAGACAGTCAAGGGGCTGATGCGAAATTTTAGTCTTATGCTGTGGTCAGACTAGATTTAAAGAGTTGAGGTGGCTGTCGCATGGCTATGCGGCAAAGACAGCCCACCAGGAAGCATGCTTTAAAAAATTCCAAGCTCTAAATATAAATTATCCAAATGGCCACAGGGCTACACTCTAATGTACGTCACATCAACGCTGCAGCCCTAAAAACAAAATCTTACTTTAAAAGAGATGTCAGTAAGCTTGTGCTCTCACCTCTCCAATCCAGTACTTTGTAGTCATATTCATGAACACAATGAACTGACTACAATAATAAACAAATAACTCAAAACTGTAACATAACACCAAAGCTGAACTAAGACTATTATGATGAACATAAAACTGCAATTATTATTGAAACAAAACCCAAACTATGGCCAAAACCTAACAGATTATTGAGCCATGCAAAACTACTTGATTAATACACTTTATTATTTTAGAAGTATGTTTTTTTTACAGTAAATCAAGAATGTGTTTTTTACTTTTATGTTTTCATGATATAGTTCAAGAGTAAAAAGTCTAAATGATTTCTTTCTTCTGCCTGCTCATCGTTCATCTAGAGCAGTCTTCATTTCTCTTTAAATCTGACAAGTGACATGTTTACCTTCACCTTTCCTTCTGTTGTGACATACTGCTGCCGGTGTGACTAAGACAAATTTGAGCAGATTAACAAGGAAGCTTATTGCAGAGTAAGAGTCAGAACCTTATACCTTTGAGCCTGTATGCAACTCTTGATGATGAAATTTACTCATTATGCAAATTAAATAGTTTTAAAATTAGGAGTAGGTAGGACAACTATTAGCAAGGGTATTACAGACAACAAATGTCTTTAGTTTTTAATTATGATCATAGTGACGCATCATTCCTGTATTCATACTGTCTGTAAATAGCCAAATAACAAATCCTTTCATTCATTTGAAGGCAGATAACAAGGTTCCCAAGTAAAGATTTTGCTGAAAATTTTGGTTTGAAGGCTACTTGTCAGAGATTCAAATGGTCTGCTCAAGAAGATTGAGGCAAATGGGAACATGCTTCAGTCAAAATCACTGAAATCATTTCCACCTGAGGGTAATCTTTGTCTCACTGAGCCGTTTTTGATGGTTTACCCCAGCCAAGAGGACCAGTACTCTTTCACCTACCACAGAATGCACTATATGCAGAGCAATTTCCTTATAATTGGTGTCAAGACACTCTTAAGCGTTCCACACAGTATGTTTTACAATACTTGTCCTTGAGTTTGGATGCAACACACAATAAAACCTGAGTTAGTGCCACATCTCAAGTGTTCTGTTTCTGAGGGGGAGAATAAACAAATCATTCATTTTTTAAGGCCTATGGTGATTTCTACTATTGTAAAAAAGACAAAGTCATCCAAAAATAATCGTCTTTGTGAGAATTTTATGAGGATGAGTCCCTCAGGATGTGGAAAAATGCTGACAATCACCTACAATCACACAAAAGCTTTGTCGTGCTCTGTCCAGAAAAAAACTCAGAAGATTAAAGGTATTTTACTGTTGAAGAAGTCAGACAGTAAAAATTGAAAAAGATATGTTACAACGGTATACAACTGGTTGACTATCCTATGAAAATTGCAGTTTTTTGCTGTGTATTGTGTGAGTGAAATGTTGTTTTTTTAACACAACGTGAAACATTACAAGTACTGAAACAATTTTACATTTTAGAAAACTCATTTACATGTTCCAAAACACTTCTACAAATTCCAAAGAACAAACAGATTTCAGAAGCTGGAAAAGGTTGGTATCATTGAGAACCGACAACTTGGTGCAGATTGAAACGGTAAGTTCCTGCAGCAGGCATGATGTTCTACTGTGCAAAATGAAAGGTTTTAAACCATGTTGACTGATGCATTGCTTCTAATCTGATGTGCTTTAAGATGACTGAAACTATTGAGAGAATATTATGAACGTGACCGACCTGATTAGAAGCATTGGTATTGTGATTGTTAATTACCATTAGAAACTCAGCACCTCTCTCTAACTCCTTTAAACCACAGTGTCCCCCTCCCTGCAGTGGATTTCACAGGATGAGCACCCCCTGGTGGCCTTACTTCCACCACTTGCCATAGAAACCTGGGTTTCTCATTCAATCTCCCTTTCAGGTTCAAGCAGGATTTATGATAACCAATCCATGGCTGCAGAATAAATGGTTGGCACTGACATCCTGCTACACAAAGGCATTATCAAGTATGTTTTTTGCTATAGACATAAGTTTAAACAGTGTACCATTTGGCAACTTGGATATTCAATTGTGGTGAGATGGTTTTCCTCACCAATATTAAATTTGTTTGTCAATCGATGCCCCCTCTCAGAGAATTCCTTACCCCACTTGTTTACACCACCATTAGAGCATTCCTTCCTTTCCTCCTAGTTGACATTTATTTACCTAAAGATTGGTACCAGAATGAGCTTTAGAGTTGGCAAAATTACTTTTAAACTGCCCATGAACTTTTCCTTTAAACTGGAATGGATAAGCTTTTACACACAAACACACACATGCCATATTTCTACTTTAGAAACAAATCAAAGTTGGGTATTGTTTGTGGTTCTCAAACATTTATAATCAGTATTTTATAGGAGTTATTTTATTTTCGGTAATAAAGGAAAGCAGTAAAGTCAATTTGTTATAAAATGCTTTAGATATGCAGTGATGATGTGAGATACAGATGTCCCTCTCAAAAACACACTACACACATTAAGCACAGTTACTTCCATCAAGAATTTTCTGTTCTGTTTTGGAATAATTCTAACCCTCTTGCTCTCAGCTCTTGAAAACAAATTCACAGACTAGATTTTGAGTAATCTAACATAAGATGGTCAAAACGATCCACACCGTTAACGGCATAAATGCTTACTTACATGAATTATTTTTATGTATATGTATATATGTCTCCTTTAGCCTATAGCTACACAAACTGATTTTTAAAGTAATTTTTTAAGGGTCCCCTATTGGGATCATGAAAGGTTACTTATTTGATTTTTGAGGTGTCCAGCAATTCCAAAAGTGACTTGTGTAGTGATATTAAACCCTTCCTCTATGTGGCATAACTGAAGCAGTTTATGGAGCTGCATAATTAAATCTTTCTGGCCCGGTGTACAGAAATTTTGACAGAAATAACAACCAATAAACAGTCAACACAACATCAAACTGCCTGTTATTGAAAAACAAGTCAAGATTTGAGTCAAGCTTTCCACAAAAGTTTGAAGTATGTTGTGAGAGTGTTTATCATTTAGGATCTTGGGTGAAAATTAGTTTCTTACTGTGTAATCCGAGAGCAGTTTCCTATATGTTTGTAAGTTTTTTTGTTGTTGTTTTTTTTCTCTCGAGTTCAATTTCTCATCATGAATGAATGAAATGGAGGTTGCATGACGTGCTGCGTGAGCTCGTGGGCTAAAAGATTTGGTTTCAACTAGGTCTCCTTTCAGTAACTCTGAGTCAACTTTCTTATTCAATACATTTTTTTTATAAACAAAGCGCTTTCAGGTGTAAAAATTAGCAGGATGCTTGTCTAAGCTAAAGCTATGTTTCACACCACACGAGAGGTCATTTTCAAAAAACCCTTAATAGCGGCTATTTAATTATTTTAAACATTAAAAGTAGGGCAATTCCGCCTACACTGCAAACTTCTCACTTAAAATACACAATATGGCTGAATCTGATCCCTAAACAGCCTGGCGTTCCTGACAACTTAGTTATAATCAACAAGCAAGTAATTAGGCAATTGAGTGAAATTGTATCTATTTAATTTGCCATCTTTTAAGTATGAACTTAATGCAAGAGGTTTGTTAGAAAGGGTCTTAAAGTTCTGCTATAAATCCATTGGAAGTTCAATAATGTTAATTTGCATAACATATTTTGTGCATGTATTATTATCCTTTTAAAATATGGTCATAAATATTTATTGCTTAAAAGAATCCTTAAAGACGCCGAATACTATTTTTAAAAAACTATTCGAGGTGGAATCTGTCAGAACTAAAACAACCTCAGCAGTGGGTATCAAAATCGAGAAGAACAGACTGCATGTCTATTTAATTCATCACCACCATTTAACCTCTTAATCTTTTAATATAAGACTGTGAGCAAGGAAATATCTAATCAATTACTTGATTTATGTACAACAGGGAACAAAATGTCAAGTTAATGGACTCTGACTACTTTAGCCTTTGTAGAGCAACCAAACTCTCCTCAAGCTCAGATAATCACCCTGCCCCATCACAAGGAATCAGGATGCTGGTAATAAAGCAGACAGATGGATATTGTACGGGACAGAGCAGAGTGAATTCATCTCGCGGTGGAAAACCCAAAAGAAAAAGACGGGGAGCCACTAGCAATATTGATGCCGACATCACCTCACCACCTCAAATCATTCTCAAGTCTTCCTCTCCGGATCTAGGATCCCCCGCCCCTGCACCCCTGTTCCTGGCCATTAATAAATCTGTCCGTCTCCCCGTCCCTGCTATTTGAAGCCAAGAGCCTCTCACAGCCACATACACACTACACAGACCGCTCATAGCGTTGCATCTGTCTGCCGCGGCGTGTGTGCCTCGGTTAACGCGCGTGTGCACCACACGGGAGAGAGAGAGAGGAGAGAGAGGGGAGAGCGAGAGAGCCTGCCAGGGAACGGGAAAAGCATCGCGCTCGAGAGAAAAGGGGGAAAGAGAAGACGAGTGCATGAGCTAGACAAAGCAATGAAATTCATCGGAGCCGTTTACGTCCTGGTCCTCCTCCCTGCTTTAAGCTTCAACAGCAGGTAAGAGCCGATGTACAGCTCTGGGTTTATCTGGCAACACCTTCAGTTTGTCTGTCGCGAGCTTAATAGCTGATTCTAATCAGGTGTGAGCCACGCTGAAGTGTGCTACGGTCAAATCAGTCCGTCTTTAAACTGAGTGATTCTGATGGAGTCAAGTGAAAGATGCTTAATAGCTCAACTTTTTCTCGCTTCTGCTCTGGGCTTGGCAATCACTGCCGCCACAAATGAGATGTTCGCTTTCGGTCACAGAGAGAGAGGAAAACGTGTCAGGGGCTTTTGGCTCATTTGAGAAAGAGCAAGTTTTGGGAAGCAGTATAGCAGCTGCGGAACGTGCGTGCGGATGCGAGGGTGCTTGCCTGCATTAGAGGAGAACACTACGAGATGATGAATAAAGAGAGGAGAAAGGTTATGCTTGGAGGAGTCTTGCAGCATCAGGGAGTTTTCAAGGATGGGACATTAATTTAACTGCTGATAAAGTATTGCGTCTTTGAGAATCTAGAGCACACGAAAGGTCGTTGGCTTAGAGACAAGATTCTGGCATCTTCATCATCTTCCGGCGCTCTTTTTTTTTAGAAGTAAATGATGTATTAATTGTGTGTTTATTCTGAATGAAACGACACAAGAGTTGTTGGTAGCTGTTCAAATTGTATGCTGAGTAATGATCTTCTGTTGACTATGTAATAAATCCTTTTGCGTTGCCTACTGGGATTGTTTAGAGGCAAAACACAAGCACTTCATTGACAGAACTGTTTGTGTTTGCATATATTTGCCAATACATATTACAACCAAAACAGGTCCAAATCACATAAGTAATTAGTTATTTACACTAAACATTACTTCATTATCTAAATGTATAGCATTATCTATTTATTACTTGCAGTGTTGGGAAAAGACAACATTTGCCAAAACAACTGAAAAAAACTATTTTATTATAGTAAAGGTAATACATTACTGTAGTTTGTTACTTTTTGGAATAAGTTGTGTAACTCTGTACGCTTAATTATTTAGTGAAAAAGAAACTAGATACATGATCAGTAATGCATAAGTCACAGAGCATATTTGCAGAAAATATAAACTGTATGGAATACAGTTATTCTAAAAAAAGAAGCACATTCCTGTTCATGCCTAATCACAGTCAGCAAGGATGGCATACAAAAAATAAAACATTTGCAAGATGGTCTTATTCATATTATTTTAGTTTACCTAAATATTGCAATTTTTTTCCAAGATTAAATTTTTATAAAAAATTTAGATAAAATTTTTGGACCAATTGGACCAAGTCATTCATTTTGATTCTTTTTTCCCCGAATATAAACTATGTTTATTACAAGTATACAGCTACAGTCATTATGCTACACATGCCATTTCTGCATAAAATATTAACTTTAAGTAACTTAAATGTAATGTAGAGCCAAGTAACTCATTACATTTCTAAAAGAGTAATATTGTAGTGTAAGGTATTGTTTTAAAATGGCAGTCATAATGTGTGCACATTGTGTGCACATGTGTGCAATGTTTTATAAACAACACAATATTATAATTATCTATTTAAATCTCTGAAAACCACAACGATATTTTAAGCACACTGTACTTTAGTGTGACAAATTGTTTTGCCATACTTCTTGTTCAAAATATTCAAGTATATTTAAAAAATAAATGTAAACATTTTTCTAAAAACGTTACCATTGACGGTACATTATTAAAGCAAATTGCTTGCTTTTAAACACAATTAACTTGCTTTCATTTAATTGATTAAATGTAATATTTTGTTTATCATTTTCTCAAATTGAAATTTACATTTGAACTGAAATTCAAAATTTGACCCCCACCCTTCACGCATGTAAATAGAACTAAAAGATCCCCATTGGTGAGAATACCTTTCATTTGTGGCCAAAAGACATTTAATAATTAGATCTCTATAAATCCAGGTCACTTGCATTTATTAATGGAAGCAACAAAGTATTTTGCCAACCTAATTTAGTCAAGCTACATACCCATTTAATCTAATGCTACTGTTTGCTGTTCTTGGTTGACAAAGATCTGGAATCTTGAAAATGACATACGCTCACAGCCCCAATCATTAAGATATAGTGCATTGAGGCATGAGCTGCAACCTACAGTGACTCAAGTGGTGTAAAGAAATGGCACTTGCCCTAATTTCCACCAGACTGAGCAAATTGCAAGCTCTTTAATGTTTCAGCAATCATGATAGTCTGGTTTTGTCTTTGGTTCTGCTCGTTTGCTATATTTAGTATCTATTTTGATTTAAACCTCAGGCAAGTTCATATTAACCTTAAAATGTTTATTATAAACCTTAAAAACAGGTTTATTAACTTTCCTACTAAAATCCCCCTTTATGTGATTCAACCTGTTCATGGAGCAACTGTGTGGTCTTTGTCTGCACTAGTTTAATACAAGTTGCATCCCAGGTTTGCTAAACTTTTAATGTGTTTAAAGACCATAACAACAGAATCAGAATTGTCTTAAATGCCAAGTTCATTAGGGTACACACACTAGAAATGTTTTGTGGTACATTGGAGTAGTTCGGTGAAAACAACATACATACAAAATAAGTAAAGTGCTAAATTGTAACAATTAAAATTTAAGATAAACTTTGACTGAGGGATATACAGAGACTGAGATCATCAATCCATCCATCCATCTATCCATCCATCCATCCATCCATCCATCTAGCTTTGTCCCTTTTGGGGTCGCCACAGTGGAATGAACCGCCAACTCATCTGGCCTATGGTTTACACAGCCGATGCTGTGCCAGCATCCCTAGAAAACAAAACATTGTCATCCCATCGGGGAATCAAACCCCAGTCATCTGCATGACAGGCGGAGATACTGTCCACTACTCTAACGAGGAGCAGACAAATATGATTCCTCCTCCTCTTTAACATTAGTCCACAAACAATTAGTTCAGTCTCCAGCAATCAGATGCAAATGAGTGATCACTCTGCTGATTACACTGCTTCAATGTTCTCCCCATATTTAGAGCAC
Source organism: Danionella dracula (assembly GCA_900490495.1). Classification (NCBI taxonomy): domain Eukaryota; kingdom Metazoa; phylum Chordata; class Actinopteri; order Cypriniformes; family Danionidae; genus Danionella; species Danionella dracula. The sequence goes on from UELW01000178.1 coordinate 9,811,440, forward strand.
TGAGAGTTTTCGAGGATTTCACACTCATCATTAGTACACCTTTTCCCTTCTTACATACTTCTGTAATAGGCTAGCACACCCTGCACACCTCATTTACCTCTGGAACCAAATTTTAAACTGAATCATAGGTACCAACATGAGGTTTTGGGGAAAGTCTGTATATATGCACACAATTCTTTTTATCTATAATTCAGATAAGTAAATGCAACTTTGTAGCCATTGTGTGGTTTTCCTACATAAGAACAGTGCAATGTTATGCTACTATGCATCTGTCAGCAAAATTAGAATGCACCTCCTTGATAAAAAACAAACAAACAAACAAAAATAAGCATCAATAAGAACTCTACATGCAATTGTCAAGTACAAGAACAATATTTGTAAGTAAGAGGATCATTGCCTGAACCTTGTTAGACATTAGATGTGCTAGGACCAAGAACACAACAGAAACAATTGACATGTGCCACAATGTAGTGATGTTACATCGATAGAGAAGTTGCTTTTCCCAGATTGAAGGATTGGATGGAAAAAGTGGTGGGAGCAGAATTGTATAGACAGTCTACAGAGTGTCCAGGCTAAAACATTTGCTTACATAAAGACTTGATTTAGTGACACACATTAAAAACTTCTCAAATGTAAATCTATGTTACATACAACAATAAAAAGGCAATTTTCAAGAATCCTTAACAGCAGTTGTTTAAAGTAAAATATAGTTTCTAATATTTTCCAAATCAATACATTCACTTATAGAAATTATTAAACTGAAAGAAAGTGGTGATATCTTAGATGTTTTTTCAATTTTCAAATGACTCCCCTCGCATAAAAACATGATCATAAATTAGTTTTGCCCAGATCTCATTTAGATATACAGAGTCTCTGCTCAGCAGTAAAACACTTTCAACAGCAAAAATGCTTCCTCACAATCTGCTCCAGCATTTCATCAATTCCGCTTACTGGTCTGCAAAGCTCCACAGACAGAGGTATTGAACCACACATGTGTAAATCATCAAGCCTTACTGCTCAGCATTTATAGAGAAAGATGATTTCAATACCAGCAAAAGCAAATGCTGCTTGAAGAAAGCTTGCATAAACAGAACTGTTGTGAATATTTTCATTAGAGCTTCCTAAGTAGCACAAAAAATGGCTTGATGAGCTGAGACTTACCACAAGAAATTCTTCCACAGACACATGTGTTTGGTTTCCGGTGCCTGGCTGTTATAGTGTTATGCTATGACCAGTAAATGCTTTAAAACCCCATTTGAAATGAAAACAGACCTTGTAATATATTCGCAAAGCTAAGTTTGACAGAAAACATTTCTGCATATTTATACATTTTCAATACTGTTTTCCTTATTCAGAGGGTTGATTAGAACCAACGAAAATTGAAGCTGACATTCACTTTTTTCACTCAAGGCAATTTTACTTCTGTAACACATTTCATAAACGTTGGCAATTCAAAGTGCATTATAGAGGAATAAAAACAGACCAGAGATTGAAACAGACAATAAAAAAAGTCAAAGATGAAAAAGCAAACACTAAAGCATTTAAAGTATTATATGTTGATTAAAAATAATAAATAAGAGGAAAATCATAAGCACAAACTGTTCGAACAGCATTGCTCTGTCAGTAAACACACATTTAATTCGTAACCTTTAATTAACAAAAATGCTTAAGTTTGTTTATTCTATGTTTGTGGATATTTATGATGAATGACTTTGCAGAAACAGTGTCACAGATATTCCTGAGGATTTCCATTTTGTAAGCACAAACCGATAAAAGAAAAGGTTTTATTTAATAGATTTTGGACAATTGGCATCTGACATAATGTCTGGTTTTGACGGTTTCAAGCTCTCAGCTTTAAAAGCAAAGAAGTGAAAAGTAATTACATATCTTCATGTACACAATACACCAAATAAATACATTTTATTTCCTTTTAAAAAAATTCCATTCAATCTACATAATTATTGGTCTGATATGTTGTTTTATTTCAGGAAAATATAAAATACATGTATTTGTTGTCAAATCCCTCTAAATTCCACAAACCAATCACAGAGCAAGATGGAATTTTGTAGCTTAATACTTTCAGAAAGTAAGCAACTTTTGATATTTTTTGTTTAATCAATTTCTTTTGCTGTTTTTTTATGACATTATGTGAATTAAATGAGCTTGACCATATCACTCTCTCCTAACACGTTTTCAAAGAAAAGTGTACGTACGGATTTAGAATTCATAGCCCACAAAAGGTGAAAGCCAATTGCTGAGTATAACCAGAAAACCTTCTAACAACAGCTTGGATAAGTTGTTAAATGTCTCTTTATCACTTTCTCTAGGCTGTGGTTCTGGGTTTGCTTCCCCGACTCAGATGGCTTAGTTCACTGTTACAACTGTCAGTGCTTTTCAGTTCCGCTCACATGCCTCCAGTGTCTCCCTCAGGATCGCACTCTTTCTCTCTGATGATTCAAACTTTGATGTAGGCAACAGTGGCAGCTTCTTCTCCCAAACTTTGCCTCCAGTGAAGTGACTGAAATGTCAGAAAAGAACATTTGCAAAGGTATAAATGTGAAACGAAAGGTGGAGAGCTCCCATTTGAACCTAGAACAAGAATGGTGGATAGGTCATGCAATCGCTCATGTGCATTTTCCTCCTTAGCAGAAGCCTTGGTCTTTTGTTTTTATCAGACAAAGCCTTGGAGGCAGCAGTGTCATGTCGGAAAATGACTGGGAAGACAAACTCATTGCGGTGTGGATCAATGGCACAGTGGCTGGTGGGAGGGGGGTCATGTGTCTCATAGCTGTGCTCTATGGGCCCAATCATTATCCATAAATCTTGTGTTTTAATGGCTGGAACATTCTTGCTGATATCCTTGCACTCCGCTGACTGGGATATGATAAAATATTCCTTTTTTTTTGTGTGACTAACGACCTTGAATGATGCTTTATGGTTACCATGGAAACCCTGATTATTCTCTTGATCGAAATCCTTCTTGTAGGGAATTATACTTGGAGAATTTGCTAGTGATTAGAGAGACTGATTGATTAGTTTTTTGTTATATCTTAGTTTTGTTTTTGTAGAGAAAATCATGTAACATTTAGCAAAAGAGATTGTATAGCTTCTAATTCATGTTCATCTAGACTCTCTCAGAAATGTTTACCGTGCTGTCAGTTTTTGTCTTGCCTCATCTAATCTCACCATCTTGGCAGCATCCTGGGGGTTAAACCTTTGAAATCTGAAAATATCCAGCTTGACGTAGTAGCTCTCTAATCTGACAGTCTCTCCCCGAATGCGTCACTGATAGATTCTAAAGAATAAGGAACTGCTCTGCTGTGGCTATATCTCAAGCTCATGTTGGGAGTGAAGAGGGACATGTGCCAGACTGGAGAATAGAACAGATTTTTTGGCAGATCCAGAGGTACCCATGCATGACCTGCACAGAGAACTTGCCACCTTGAGCAGTAAATGGAAAAGATCCAACCTTATTCTGTGCTCACCTGCATGATGCTGGCACTCCTCAAAGACCTCAGTCACATCTGTTATCCTAGAGAAAGCGATAAGAACGGCTGTTTGCATCAGTTTTAGTAGAAATGATTGCAATTAGCTTAGCCCCTTGAGGCAAATTGAATACTCTGTTGGATACTGTAGAGACTAGAGTATGTATAATATTTCACCAGAGATTTTAGTTTAGAAACAAACAGGAATTGTTGTTTACTTGACCTGGTGGCCAGGGGCACGAACATTAGTAACTTTACGGCGGGTAGTTTATCAATGACTGGTTGTGTGATTTTTGTCACATTCCATTATGATAAAAATTTACCGGGAAAATTCTCTGGTTGTTCAAATAATCCGAATGAAGCACACAATTGCATGAGAGTCTCAATGTACTGTAAGGTATACATATTGCATCTTTTATGCTTAGCTTTTAAAAAATTTTTTTTGGAAATGCAAAAATTATTGTCCACTGTCCCCCAAATGCTTAAGTAAGTTTTGTTTATTAAAAATCTTTGCTTTAAACTGACATAAAGCTTCCAACACAGCTTTTTATTAATTAATTAATTAATTTATTTATTTATTTATTTATTTATTTATTTATTTATTTATTTATTTATTTATTTATTTATTTATTTATTTATTCCATAACAATCAATAATACAAATATACAATAATATGCATTTTTTAAATAGAAAAAAATGTCTCATAAATGTGTATTAAGTGTATTTTCTATTTAAAAGCAATAAAAAACTCCTTTGGGCCATCAAATCTCTACCTTATTTTGATTCTTGAAACTTGTAATTACAATCTGTAAAACAAAAGTGTGCATTTTTAACAGTTAAACTGTCCAGTGTCCAGTCTATGTGTTTAAAATAAACCTACATTGTTATTTGTTATTATGAATACTCAATTTTTATTGGAATTCTAAATTTCTGATTAGGAAATACTACGATACATTCAGACTGCAGCTACAACTAGAAAAAGACATCCGAATGTTTTCGACGATATTTAACCTATAATAATATATTTATGAATTTCTTAAAATTGTATTAATTTTTAAGCCAGGTTTCTTTCAAAAGTGATCATAAATCTTATACATATCCAATATTTTGCAATGCGATCTCAGTCTCAGTTTTTATGTCAAGGCAAACCTAACTTAAATGTGCTTTCTTATGGATATGAATTGATATAAGAAGACTCTCAAAGATATATTCAAAGGTTTGAATGAAGTCAGAGTTCATATACATCACATAACTATTGTAGCATTTTCAAAAATCCACCTCTGCTATTATTCTGGAAACATCTGAGCAATTCTTGCTTTGTTATATAACAATCTTCTTTATATAATTTGCCACAAATAAGGTATGCATTAATAAAGAATAGAATGAATTAATATGCGCTGTAATTTTTTCTGATCCTGAATCTAACGTCTTGGAGTGAATGGTGTGTTTGAAGTGGGTTGCTGGTGTAAAGAGAAGCCGATTAGAAAGCAAGGTCCTCCAGAGATGCGCAGATGATCTGAATGCACAGGCAACAGCTGAAGCTGCATGCAAATTCTCTGCATGCAGATAGTGTAGAGTGCTGTTTGTGTGGTAGGGTAGGGATGTTACTCCAGGGCTCCCGCCTTGACAAAGAATTAAAATTGAAATTCTAGAAGCGGAACTGTAATCAAAAAACCATGCAAACCAAGCATGCTGTCAGATAGTCACAAAGTAAATTAACAATATGCAAAACCTAGCAATACCATGACAAATTTAAAACTAATTAAGACACTTGGTGATATGTGAGGAGAATGTCTACTCCTTTTATGATAAATTCCTGTTCTATTGCTTGCATTTAGGCCATTGGTGTCAGACTTTTGTCTCATAATTGAACGAGAACACATTTACTTCATGGAATTTAGCTAATATGAAGTGAGAGTGTTCAAGAAAAGGCTCCCTATAGTAAAACAGTGAACCAAGCTGCTTTTTTTTTGCTTCCCGGGGCTCATCTGTTACAGAGTGGCACGGCCTTCATGACACCTGGTGTTTCCTGTGCTTCTGATGACTAATGGTCTGAAAAGAAGGTTGCAGCTTGTAGTAATGAATAAAAGATGTGTGTGATATGCTTTTATATTAGAAGCAATGGAAAATGTTGTGAAGTGACAATCAAGTTGGCCTTAGCTATGCAAATACCTGCATTAATTAGGACAATTAGAATGTTTTTTAGTGTTTAAATCACTTTAAAGGTCTAAAATATTTTCATACAGTATAGTATACAGAGCAATACTGTATACTAGCATAGCATACAATCTATTAAAAAGAAAATCTGCAAATTTACCATATCATGAATGCAGAAGTGGAGAGATATAGACAATGCCACTCCAACCATCCTACCCGTTACCATAGCAACTGACCTGGAGTCATTCATTACTGGTGTGCTTAGACCTGTTTTTGGATTCGTCAAAGCTTGATTCAAACATGAATGCATTGTTCTATTTGGCATCATCTAGCAGCATTGGTGGGCTGGGCTTAAGGGCGATTTATCGATTTATTATTAACAAGGAACAACAAATAGCATTAGGTGTTGTCATTCATTTCTGAGCATGTAGTGTTTGGTTTAAATTTGTTTTTAGGCTAACAAATTTTAAAAAAATGAAGTAACAAGAATTATTAAATAAAGCAAACGTAATATATACTGTTTAGTGAACTAGCTATTGAAGACAAAACATTATTTCACAAATACATACTAAGGAATTAGCCATAGATGTGCAAGCATCCTTGGTGGGATCTAATGTACTAGGTGAACTGTCCGAGAGAGGTCTCTGAGTGCTAAAGAGGAGCCCAGAGACTCCCTCATCAAAAGTTGATGAGAAGGCGAGGAATAGAGTCGCCAACTGAATGTCAGAAGGATACAGTAGGCTGATGGCTTATGTAGGAAGAATGATGAGGTTAATTTAGAGTACTACCTATCGATAGTCCCTCTCATTTTTCATGCATCTGACCAAACACATATACTCTCTGAGTTAACTTTGGGCCACAGTGAGCTTTGTGAACTTTATGACCAATGAAAAATCTAATCACAGCAGAGATTACCTTATGATAACTTGTAGTAAAGGGATTTTTTTTCTGCACTTCAAAATAAAAAATAAATCTTGCTCTTTGACTGCAGAAGGGTTAATGGAATAGTACAGTATATTTACAAAAAAATTTGATCATGACTTTTAGGTCATTTTTTCTCTTGATGTGCACTGGGTGAGAACCTTTCTCACTTGCATTAGAAAATATCTAATCCAATTTCACATTTTTCTTCCATTGACTCGCCATTCTTTATTACTTTGAATCGGTAATTCTGTAAGTCCACCCACTTGTTTCTCAAGTCATTGATCAAATTACATTTGGCTCCACAGTAAAAAAAAAAATAAAAAAATAAAGGACTACACAAACAAACAAATTAGTTTGGACTTGCAGATTTTACATAGCACTATCTTAATGAAAATCAGATGAAGAACAAGGACTTTTCAGAACTTCTTCGCGGTAAAGCTGAAACTAAACAGACAAGACAGATTCATATCTGAGTTCAAACAGTTACAATCCAGTGTCCATAAAAAACCCTGATTTTCACTTGTGATGTGTTGTTCATGAACGATTCCTTCTTTTTGAACCAGTCTTTAATGTGACTCTGTGGTAACGAATCGTGTCGGAGAGGGATTCGTTCAGTGGTGCATGGGTAACATCCTTGTGGTTTTCCAAGTGTAACCCGCTCATCATTAATGGCAATAGAATGAAAGCACCCAGAGTACTCGAAAAAAGAATTAATATTTTCTATCTTCTGCTCAAACTGCATTAGTTAACATTACTGAGCAGTCATGAGCTGGAAACCTAAAAGATTAGTTCTTTTTCCAAGTCCCTTCGTTCTTTTCTGTTTCTGGCTCAAACTGCATTGGTTAACGTTACGGAGCGGTCATGAGCCGGAAACAGAAAAGAACAAAGGGACTTGGAAAAAGAACTAATCTTTTAGGTTTCTGGCTCATATTGCATTGGTAATTATTAGGGAGCGGTCACGTGACCAAAAAACTAAAGGACCTGGCCCGGGCTGCACTTGTTAGCATCAGAGAGAAGCAATGTGTTGAACGAATGAGACTTAAACCTAAAGACAAATCAGAGGTGAGGTGAACCAGACTAAAAGACCCAGGTAGGCTTTAATATTATATATTCTTATTTTCTAGCATTATAGTTTTTTATTTATTATATCTTGTTTGAAGTGTGATTCATGTTTGGGTATATGGTAAATGTGTTAGGGAAGCAACACACATTTTATTGGTATTTTACTAAAATGAACAAAACGAAATGAGTTGAAAACAGATTTGTTCATTTTGCTGAACGAGACTCAAAGATCCGAGTCGGTAAAATGATTCTGAAATTCTGAACCATCACTAATTTTCACTAAATCCGAATAATGGCACATGGCACAAGGGTGCAGCTTAGAGGGAACATAGCCGCCCATGCTAATTATCTCCCATGAACTCTCGAAACTAGCCTATCACTTAAACTAGACATCACTTCAATTATATTTTTATCTAAATAAATTTATAAACAATTACATTTATTAATGAAAGCTGTAATAATGCACGAGTAATATACATAACTAACAAATAACAAATAAATTAATATATGCTTAAATAAACAAATAAGCAAATAAATAAATAAATACAATGTATTAATGAATATATTTATAAATAGATACATAAATAAATGCCCAAATAAATTAATAAACAAAATAAACATATAAATAAATAAATCTTTGTATTTAATCATTTCTAATTTAACTCTTTTATCTACTTATTTATTTGTATACATGATCTTATGCTAGCTATGTGGAAGGTCAACTTGTTTTTGTCTAGCTGCCTCCAATGACCAATCCAGGTTTACGACATTAGGACCATCTACATAGTAGGGCTATATCAATAGTTTTTTTTAATGTGCAGTAAATATTCACCCTCTTATTTTTTAGTCATCCGTTTATTTATGTACACCAAGCAGATAGCATTCCATTGAGTTTACAAACATTTGAATTGAATGCTACACGATTGACATTATATTATTAGACCTTGACATTTTCGCTCATTTCTAATTCAAGTGGAAATGTCAAGAATTGTTTGCATTTTAAACCTACATCAACCTTTCTTTTTCTATTTACCAAGGGTACTGTTTGAAAGCTGTGCTTTCTTATAACCTCAGCAATAAAGTGACTTTTTAAAATTACTCGACAACATCTCTAGATCTTTTTCTATAACTCTTTGTTAGATTTGAGACAAAACATCCTTTAAGGTAGAACTTGGGATCACAGGTGTGAGTTAGCAAATAGTTCATTTTTGGTAGCACCAGCAGTACTATGTGTCAGTGAATGTATATCTACACATGAAGCAAAGCAGGTTTCAGAGCAGTGTGAACCAGAGGACTCGGTGAACACAGCATCACATTCAAACAGGCTAACAGCATGTGAGCCCCTGCTTCCTCCTTTTGATATGCCCCTCCTGAAGGCAGCTTTTCCTTTTTGACAGCAAGGCTTTCAGACAGAGGTGTGAACAAACTCTGAAAGAGCTAAGAAACCACTATAGTTCAGTTTAGGGCGGTGGAATGCCATAGTATTCTGAAATGAGAATTGTCGTTTTATACAATTTCTTGACCAAAAATGACCAGTATTGATAATTAAAAAGAAATCACATGCACTGTTTTGATAAATATTCTTCTTGAGAACTTCTGGATGCAAATAAATTATTGTGCTCCAACATCACTTTACAAAAACAAGTGATTCATAGAGGGTTTATTACCACGCTTCATCATTTCAAGAGCAGATGATGACAGGAAAGAGGAGGTTGTGCATCATAACTTTTCATATTTTTTTTCTTTGTTAAGAGTAGGATTTTGTGTGCAGCATTGAGTTAATATAAAAACATCCTGTCAGAAATTTCTCAGAAATCATCAATAAGTGTATAAAATGCAAGAGAAAGCATTGCATTAATGCAGCAAACAGGGTTCAACAAGTCTTTCAGTCTTGGAGAGGGAACAGGACTGTTGATGAGTTTTCAGAGAAAGAGATTTGACTTATGCTTTATCCAGTATTAGAATCTGGAGCTTTCCATCAGATGGACTGCCCTTGATAGAAAGCTTGATAGAAGTTGACTGCTGAGCCTTTTAGATGGAGGGACATGGAGTTCCACACTCTGTGCTGTTGCTTGAAATTAATGTCTACTGAAAGTGAGCAGTGTGAAGAATTGCATTTGCTACTCTGTCTATACTCAGCCTATTTATTTAATGTAGACATTGAAGCATGGCTGGCTGTTGTCCCCTTTTGAGTAAGTTGTAATGTCAAAAGTTACCCAGCTAACAAGTTTATATTAAAAGAACATTCTGGTAACGTTACCTTTAACGTTCAATAAACATTAGTTTGTCCAATTTTTTTAAGTTTTGGGAACATTCTCTCAAGGTTATTAAAAACATTTTTAGAATGTTCTCTACACTTCTGTGTAACTAATAAATAGCAAAAAACATTTTAGGAATTTTCTGAAAATGGTGTTTAGATAAAGTTTTAATTTAATATTAGTAGATTGGAAACGTCATAAGCTAACATTTAGACAACCTTTAAATAACGTTAGTGAATGTTATGAGAAAGTTCCCTGTTAGCTGGGTAGAGCTTTGAACAAAACCTCAGATGTATAAAAATCTATCCCCTAAAAATTTAAATTGACAAAATGATGCTAAAAATCTTTTGGAATGAAACTGCTTGAAGTTTTTTAACATGACAAGAATAGTTAAGCTAGCCATTCTGTCCTTCTACATTCTTGCCAGCTAAGTGTCAGTTCTTTTGAGGTCACTGTGTCTCCTTTTATCGTCAGAGCTGTACTTCCCCACATTAATTTGTTTTTTAAGATTTATTGTGTTATATATTTGAAAGTCCCAGACTGGAATACGTATGGAATACTTACTGGAGTTATTCCAATTATCCCTCTCCTGGATTTGCCTCGGTCGAGTACTGTATATTTAAAGCTGTTAAGTTTATCTGAAGTATGGCTTTCTAAGGGAATACGGGGGAATTCTTTGCCAGAGGCAACTTACAAAGGTTATGATAAAGGAGTGTATGAGCCAGCCACTGAAGCTTTACTCTCATCAGTTATTATATCAGTAAATTAAGATCTTCAATCGTTAATTAACTGGTTACTGTGTCCCATGATGTATAATTAAGTTTAAAATATTTTAGATGAACTGTTTTTATTTTATATCAACTGCATACTCAAAAGCATAAGAATAATTTCAGAAACATACTGGCAAATGTTTACAGTTAAATTCACATGTACAACATTATTTATAGTAAATTGTTTACTCAATCGTTTGTAAATTGTGTATATTAACTATTGGAAGTGTTTAGAAAAAAAGTCTAGCTAATTCTTTTGTAAAGTTTTTTTTTAAATGACTTTCAGTGTATTTATAACCCAGTGTGGGTTGAAGCTGGGCCCCAGCAGATCCATGCATCTCCAATAAGTTGATTAAGTTAATAAGTTGAAGCATAATTTAAATACAGTGTGGAATGTAACTCTTTAAAATGCATTACCATAACAATCAACTTTTTCTTTATCCCTTTAAATAACTCAGACCTATACGAATACTACATCCTAAAGATGAAAATGTAATAAATGATATCTAACAAATAAATACCTCGCTCCATATTCAAAACACTTTCCAAACTGTATCCAAACCTTGAGACATGGATTTTTTTTTGTAATAGACGTAGATTGACTTTTACTCTGAAATGTATAAAATATCTTAAGTACCTCATCTGTCCTCAATAGTTCAGTATCAAGTTTATGTAGCAACCAGAACATGCTTTGTTTTTAAAAGAAGTTAGATATTGACTAAAGGCACATGTGCAGTTGACTCAGCAAACATAAAACAAATATATTTGTTTCATAATGAAGGTGTTAACATATCATAAATTATAGTTCATTATTAGAAAGCAAAATATGCACAAAGTCAAGATGGGGTTGTGAGGATATCTGTAGACAATAATGAATGTAAATGTTTGTTAACAAACACACTAGAAAGAGAAAACGCTGGTGTAATTCGATCCACAAGGATTTTGAACAGGTGAACCAAGAAGTGCTAACGAGAAGTTAATTTGGAGTGAAGGAAGTCCTTCAGGGAGAATGACCAAATAAGGAGCGCACTCATAACAAACCACACTGGGAAATAATAAAGGGAGCAAACTAAATAACACAGTGAACTAGATCAGGGTTAGACAAGAAGAAACAAAATTAACTTCGTAAAGGAAAAGAATAAGACAGACAGACAGACAGACAGACAGACATACATACAAACTAGTAAAGACTGTAAAAATCCTAAAAGCACGCACTAGTAATAACAATCCTTCTGAGCTGCATTCTTAGAGTTAAGTGTGATTTTCCAAGTTCAAAATTAAATACAATTGTACAGCTCCTATTTTGCAGGTTAAATAAGATGACAGTATGTACATGCTTTCGGTGGTTAAAAAGTAATGGTATATACATAAATTAAATGAATCTTAGTGGACACTATCCTGTGGTGAGTAAATTCCCTTTTGAAGAGAATCTGTGCTTCATCATTAATTATAGATGTGTAGTTTCAAGCATGCTTGACCCATATAGATGAAAGACTCAATTTGTCCACATGAAGAGATCACAAAAGTGTCTCCAAACATGCTAAAAGAGTAATTTACACGCCAAACTTTTTCAATATCTTAAAAAAAATGTTGCTCACTTTGTCACAGACTAGGACACCAAATCTGCTACTCAGGAACTTATGCCAAAATTCATAGACTGCCTCTAGCTAGCTCTTTATTCAGCAAATCATATTGAACATTATATCTTAAGCAAAATAGGTTCCTGACAATGTTTAAAGCCTTATATTTTTTCAATTCACAAAGACTACATTCCCTAATTGCAGACAGTACACAATTACTTAAAAGAGTGTGGTTTACTAGTTAACAGCATATAAAGACACTAGGCGTTCTTAGGATGACATTTAATAGTGTTACTGTAACTAGCTTAAAAAAAAGACACTGGACACAGTTTACCCTAGCAAATTAAGGAAAAATTGTTGTCAGAGTTAGTTATTGTTAATTTCACGCCAAATGATAACACGTAATAAATGCATTTGTCACAATGCATTTGACTGTTATTTCAGAAACACTTACAGGGAACACATTTGGCAGAAAATCATCACAGATAACCTTGCTACCGTGTTTTATTGGTTTCACTTTCCCATGTGCAATGATGGATGAGTATCGGATTGATGTGTGTCACTGCGAGAGAGGTGGGGCCCCTTCAAGGGGAGCTTGGGATTGGGGCACATTTGCATCTCCACACTGGTGTCATTGCAAATTATTGCTATCCACTAGCATACCAATTCAAAGTTAGTCATCCTTCTCGTTGGAGACCCCAAGCATTTGTTTGTTTTGCCTGTTGACAAGTTACGCCTGTGCTGCTATGCTGCTTAAATTTGTCATATCAAGCAAAACATTTTTCTTTCCCATAAGGCAGTTTAGCGTGCTGCATTCCCTTCTTAGTTGATGAATTCCTGATCATAAAGGCACACCTAGAAGCTTTGACATATTGAGCATGATGGAGAGGAAAAAGAAAGTAACCTTGACACCCCATGGAAGAAAAATGAGCTGGCTGTCAGTCAAACCTGAATCTCCCTGCAGTTTGGTGACCCGAGCTGTGTCTGGACAAGGCCAGAGGGGACAGTGTGTGTGCCAGTCTGGGTGTGTGTATATATGCGCATGCATTGTTGCTTGGGAATCTAGGCTGGATGACGATCCAAAAACATCCGTTCATTTGTGCATTTTACTCAGTCATCAATCTTGCTGGCAAGGTTGATCAGAGTCTAGGGAGCTCATGAGGTTTTTCCCCACTGTGGAGGAGATAAACACCGCACTGCAATGACACCAGTGCTTTAACTTGAAAAGGGCAAAGTAGGCCCCTAACTACCTGGCTGAAAGACTCAACATTTGTCCTTTATTTCTGTATCTGGAGAGTTGTATGTGTTTACACGTTGCAAATCAAATCGAGACTGGAAAGCATTAGCTGATTGAGAAGACAAACTGTGAAGTCAAAGATATATGGACCTGAATTTATTAGCACCTTCCCTTGAGCATGTTTTCCACAGGTTCTCTGAGTAAATTACATGGAAACAAAGGATGCCTTCAAGATAAAAGAGCCACAAAAACATTGTTTTTTTTATCCTAGCCTAGATGAGCTGATGCACGTTAATTTCCCCCTTGCACTAGTTCTAGTGTTAGCTTGATCAAATGGAGAAAGAAATAATGAGAGATCTTCAAATCTTTACACCCTGAGGTTCCTTCCCAAGAATACAGCAGAGATTCATTTTCCAGTTCTCGACGATCGTTCTCCATGGAGCAGTCAGGGTGTGGAGCAGGGGTATGCCTGTGATGCCTCTATTTATGTTTGCAATTTTTACTTGAGCAGCATGAATAATTTAAGGATGAAAGATGGCTGATGAAACACAAACTGTATCCGGGTGTTTATGTCAAAGAGTCATCGCACCATGAAAGCTTCTTATAAATCACGATTGCAATCTCTGTCTCCGCCTCCTTGAGCCTTTGTCTTGTTTCTATCTCTTAATAGCCTGTAATTGGTCCCCCATGGAACTGAGAAGAAAGAGCAGAGATGCGTAACTCACTAGTGATTACTTTGATTAAAGTGTGTGAGGAAAGACTTGGTCAGGCATGTACAAAGAGAAGCTCATGAATAATGCATGCCACAAATCTATTGTGATCTTGAAAGGAGGATGGTCCAAGGCTGGGTGAAGACTTTATTTGTGTTGAGCAATAGAAGAGCCATTACCAGGCAAGCAGACACAACAAATGTCTTTCAACAATCACCTGAGATTTAACATTACAGAATAAGGTTTAGTAGTTGTTTCAAGAATGAAAAGCACATGCTAATGCTTTGTGATAATACATGAGACCCTTCACTTCTTGAGTCTTTTTTATTCCTGACAGAGCACACTGGTGGAAAAACTATTTTGTTGAGTAAACTTCTTAGAGGAAGCTAAAACAACGGGTTTTTAGTTAAACTCCCCGCAGCTGTTTCACGGTTTTAAGCATAAGCATATTTGTAAAATAATTGTGTTAACTGAAGCAAGAACCACAGGTGTACAGTTGGCTATTTGCATTCATTATTTGTTAGAATTTGAGTTAATTTGTTAGAAAACTAGTTTGACAGTTGTGATGAGCATTGTTTATCTGTCAAACACTTATAGAACAGGGCTCACGGCAGAGATGTTTATGGTCACCTCTACTTTTCTATTTCTATATTACACTTTTTCACAATTGCTAAGACAGTTTTACACGTTGTTACATTTAACAACTTTCCTAAACTCAACACAATTAGCACAACATTTGTCAAGGTAGACTCTACAATTAACACATTTTTTGTTGCTTTGATACAAAATGCATATAGTTAACACAAATCTCAAATGCTTGAACTTCTTTTACACTCGAGCTCCACCAACACCAAAACTATGTAATTTTAAAGCCACATTTTTTCTCAATGTGTTGTGATTGAATAAATGTTGCTGTCAGAAGAAAACATGTGTTAGTGTTTTGAAAACTGTATTATTGTGTTTTGAAAATGCGTTTTGGAGTTTTGTTTAAATTGGAGGGTTTTGAGAATGAAATTAACTGTTTTGCCAATTGTGTGTTTTAACTGAGTCTGTGTGCTAAGAGTTAAGCAAACTTGTTAAATGTATTGAAAAAACTGTCTTAACAATTGTGAAAAACTGTAGTGAAATAATTCTCAAATGAATAGAACATGGCTGCTTATGCAGATGATATTCCTATATATCTAGGACAACCAACATACTCCCTTAAAAAAATGAAAGATTCACTGTAAACAAATATGTATATGGATATATATGGATATAACATTAACATTAGCCAAACACAAATTATGTTACATAACTACAATGCACTGATGGAAATTAAAAACAGATTCCCTCTAAAATGGTGAACAGTTTAGTAAAAATAATGCCTTCAATTTATATAGTGCTTATCCAGACGCTCAAAGATGCTTTACAATTTTCAGAGCATTATTCATTCATTTCACATTAAGCTGGCAGAAAGCATAAGCTGTAGGATAAGCCATTCTGCACCTACGGCCTCCTGACCACCACCAACCACCCCACTAGTCACACATTCACACAGGACAATGTGGGCGAAGTGGTTTGCCCAGGGCCACAACAACAGAATGGACCCAAGGGAATTGAACCACCAATCTTCTGGTTACAGGACGACCAACTCCACCACTGTGCCATATTAGAATTTTTTTGCCCCATAGTATATTTTTCAAACTGTTTAATTTAAATATCTTAGCATTAACATCCCAAAAGATCTCTCAAAACTATATGATTATAACTACCACCTATTAAACTTCACGCGTTGTATCTATCAAAATTAAAATCTTTCATAGAACTATTCCAGACCCTACCCCTAAATATTCATCAATATCAAATGACTGGGCTAAAATTCTCTCAAGATATATAGAACACAACAACTTAATAAAGAAAAAGTTGGAAAATAAAAGATTATTATATTGTAGCCCAATTAGGAACGATAATTTGCTGGTGTAAACCATATTATGAAGCATATTGGAAAAGTATAGGGGAATTAACGCCTCGAATCCTAGCAAATCCTAGCAGATAAAAATATCCAATATTATGTTAAAAACATTAAAAACCCGTAGATAAGATGCACTCTAAGTGTATGGAAATCTGTTGTGAGAGAATATAAATTTTTAAACTAAATTATGCCACTAAAATGATGTGCATATGATTCAGAATTTTTTACCAAACAGACTCGACAAGCAGTTTCAAGATTTAGTAGATAATGGGATAACATTTTTAAGTCATTTAACAGAAGATGTCAGGGTTTTGGGAAGACAAGGACCCAGGCGCAGGTAGAGATTGGAACAGGATTTATTGGGAACAGCGGAGGCAAAACAAAGTCTATCACAATTAAATAAAGTTGCTCTCCTCCAGCTCCAAGGTAGTATGGCAAACAAAAAGTCCCTCCAGGGAATCTTCAAAAGTAGAACTTAATTCACCCCTCCTAGGGTCGTAAATTGAGGGAACTGGTCTTGGTAAGGACAGCATCAAACAGCACAGGCTCCAGAGCTGGTCTGCAGACATCCAAAGGTGAGCCACATGCAAAAATAACATTTTAGTAAATAAACATAACAATAGACAGGACTATACTTTCTAGGACTCGGATTAAACAACAGGGTAAGTGAGCATTAATTCAGCAACTAAGGTAGAGAAAACACAGCCATATATACACACAAGAGCAATTAAACAAGATAGGCCACAGGTGTAGAGTAATCAGTGTCACACAGCAGCTGATCACGTTTAGAGTGTAATGAGCCAATAGGCAACTGAAGACAAAGAAAAAAAATACATCAAGAGAATGGAAAAAGACAACCCTAACAGTACCCCCCACTTAACGAGCGCCTCTAGGCGCGACGGAAAGGTTCTGGTTACGTGACTGCAAGAATTCGTCAATGAGGGATCGATCTAAGATATCCCTGGCTGATACCCAACTCCTCTCCTCTGGCCCATAACCCTCCCAGTCAACAAGATACTGGTAGCCCCGCCCACGACATCGAACATCTAATAACTTCCTAACCCTATAGGCCGGAGTGCCTTCGATCAAAAGAGGGGGGGTGGGATTGGGGGGTGGGTGGGTGGTAGATCGGATAACTGGCTTAATACATGAAACATGAAAAACGGGGTGTATCCGTGCTAGGAAGTTGGGTAGACGGAGTTTAACAGTAGTCGGACTTATAATCTTGCAGATGGGGAAGGGTCCAATAAATCGGGGAGTTAGCTTGCGGCAAGACTGTTTAAGAGGAAGGTCCTTAGTGGCTAACCACACTTTCTGGCCACACATATAGTGTGGAGCTGGAACCCGGTGGTGGTTAGCGGTGCGACGAGTACGTTCTCTAGTCTTTATGAGAGATGCTCTAACTAGTCTCCAAGTGCGCCTAGCCCGATCAGCGAAAGCCTGTACGGAAGGAACATTACATTCCCTCTCCTGATCCAAAAAAAAGAGGTGGTTGGTACCCTAAACAACAAAAAAATGGAGAGGAGCCTGTTGCAGATGAAAGTAGAGCGTTATGTGCATACTCAGCCATAGTTAAGTTATCACACCACGTTGCTGGGTTATTTTTAGAAAGACAGCGCAACAAACGCCCAAGATCTTGATTGGCACGTTCCGCCTGCCCGTTTGACTGCGGGTGGTAACCAGAAGACAGACTTGGAGAAGCCCCAATTAGTTTACAGAACTCTCTCCAAAATTGCGATGTAAATTGACTTCCCCGGTCAGATACAACATCTCTGGGAGTGCCATGGACCTTAAACACGTTATTGAACACCGCAATCGCGGTCTCTCGAGCAGAGGGCAATTTGGGTAATGGAATAAAATGGGCAGCCTTAGAAAAGCGATCAACTACCGTTAAGACCACTGTCATCCCCCTGGATTCAGGGAGTCCCGTAACATAATCAAGAGCAATATGGGACCAAGGACGAAAGGGTACAGAAAGAGGTTGGAGGAGGCCAGCGGGCGGAGAATTGCTAGACTTGTTCTGGGCACATACGGGACAAGAAACTACAAATTTTCTGACATCACGTTGCAAAGACGGCCACCAAAACCGTTGTTGAATGGAAAATAATGTGCCTCGGACACCTGGGTGGGCTGAAATCCTCAAAGTATGACCCCATCTAAGGACACTGGTTCGGAGGTTCTTGACAACAAAGAGACGGCCTCTAGGGCAGTCTTGAGGTACCGTAACTTTGGCAAGGGCGTCTCTTACTTTGCGTTCTACACACCAAGTGATGCTATCTATAATCATCCTGCTGGGAATAATGGGTTCGACTGTCCTTTGCCTCTCAGAGAGGTCAAACTTCCGGGATAGAGCATCTGGTTTCCCATTCTTAGACCCTGGACGGAAAGAAATTGAAAAGTCAAAACGATCAAAAAATAGGGCCCAGCGTGCCTGACGAGCATTGAGTCTCTTGGCAGCACGAATATACTCAAGATTTCTATGGTCAGTCCAGACCACAAAGGGCTGTGCGGCTCCTTCTAACCAGTGACGCCACTGTTCTAGCGCGAGACGGATAGCAAGAAACTCACGATCACCCACATCATAATTGCGCTCGGCTGGTGACAGTTTGTAAGAAAAATAAGCACAGGGGTGAATCTTATTATCCCGCTCAGACTGCTGGGAAAGAACCGCTCCTGTGCCTACGTCGGATGCATCTACCTCCACAACAAACTGCCGCTGGGGGTCAGGTGTGATTAAAATGGGCGCTGAGGTGAAACGCTCTTTAAGTAAATCAAAAGCATGCTGCGGAGAGGCCCCCCAGACAAAACGAGATTTGATGGAAGTAAGCGCTGTAAGCAGGCCCGCAATCTGGCTAAAGCCGCGAATAAATCGTCGGTAAAAGTTGGCGAATCCCAAAAAGCGCTGCAAGGCTGGTCTTGAGTCAGGTATGGGCCAATCCAGGACAGCCTGTACCTTAGAATGGTCCATGCCCACGCCCTCCCCAGAAACGACATGCCCAAGGAACGATACTGAAGGGACATGAAACTCGCACTTCTCTGCCTTAACAAAAAGTTTGTTCTCAAGTAGGCGCTGAAGAACAAGGCAAACATGTTGAACATGGGTTGACAAATCAGGAGAAAAAAATCAAAATGTCATCCAAATAAACAAAAGTGAACACATTAATCATGTCTCGGAGGACATCATTTATAAGAGCCTGGAACACAGCGGGGGCATTACTTAACCCAAAGGGGAGGACCCTATATTCAAAATGGCCCATGGGCGTGTTTAAAGCCGTCTTCCACTCATGACCCTCCTTTATACGCACAAGATGGTAGGCGTTGCGCAAGTCTAGCTTAGTAAAAACCCTAGAACCTTGTAGTAGATCAAAAGCCGAAGACATGAGTGGTAATGGGTAGCGGTTCTTGACTTATCTTGTTCAGCCCCCTATAATCAATACAGGGACGGAGAGAGCCATCTTTCTTTTTTACAAAAAAAAATCCTGCCCCCGCGGGTGAAGTTGAGGAAACTATAGTACCGGCGGCAAGAGCCTCAGTGAGGTAATTCTCTAGAGCCTCCCTTTCTGGGGCTGACAAGGCATACAATCGGCCACGAGGTGGGAAGGTGTCAGGCAAGAGATCTATGCTACAGTCATATGGACGGTGAGGTGGAAGCAACGTAGCCCGAGACTTGCTAAATACTGCCCTCAAGTCTAGATAAACCTCAGGAACCCCCGACAAATCATCAGGCTCCTCCTGTACCACCGACACATTACAACCAGTGGGTAAAGCAGAGACAAGACATTTAGAATGGCATGATAAGCTCCAAGACAAAATAGTTCCCCTGGCCCAGTCAACATGAGGATTATGTTCAGCAAGCCAGGGATGGCCCAACACTACAGGAGTCATAGGAGAGTCAAATAATAGGAAGGTGATAGTCTCGTGATGGTTGCCAGAGGACCATAGTCTCACCCGAGCCGTAGATTGGTGGATCTTGGCTAAAACCCACCCATCCAGAGCATTGACGACGTTCGGTTCTTGAAGAGGAAGTAAGGGAATCCCCTTTATCTGAGCAAATGTTCTGTCAATAAAGTTACCCTCTGCCCCAGTGTCCAGCAATGCAGAGCAAGCAAAAGACGAAGAACCGACTGAGATGGTGATTGGTAAGACGGTGCGACTCGAACCCCCGGAGGTCTGTGTAGTGCCGCTCGTCAGTAGCCTCCTTACTGGCGAGCGGGAGATTTTACTGGACACGAACTGAACTGATGACCGGCAGCCCCGCAGTACAGGCATAGACGATGGATGATCCTCCGCTGCCGCTCTTCCGTAGACAGCCATCTGCGACCCATCTGCATGGGCTCTGGTGCGTCTGCTCCTAGGATAGGAGACGAAGAGCTCTGATCACTCTCTCTTGGCGCTGAAAATTGTCGGGGACGCAAGGAGAGCCGTTTATCTAACCGGAGAGCTAGATCCACTAGACGCTCGAACCCCTCAGGCAGATCATTGGCAAACATCTCAGACTACAAAGAAGAGTTGAGCCCCTCCAGGAAGCGAGAGGCAAGCGCTGGGTCATTCCATCCAGCTGAAGCAGCAAGAGTGCGGAACTCAATGACGTAGTCTGCTACAGGTCGTTGACCCTGTCGAAGAGTTGCGAGTTGTCTAGAGGCCTCCTGTCCGATTGCAGAGCGGTCAAAAACTCTCACCATCTCCTCTTTGAAGCTCTGATAAGAGTTGCAGCATGATGCCTTGGCCTCCCATAACGCCGTTCCCCAGGCCCTCGCTTTGCCTGCCAGCAGCGACAGCACAAACGCCACTTTAGCGCTCTCACTGGAGTAGGTGCGGGGCTGAAGTGAGAAGACCACCTCACACTGGATTAAAAAAGACCTGCACTGGGAAGCCTCTCCTGAGTAGCAGGGGGGGTTGTTGACTCGCGGTTCTGGGCTTTCGTGATGCGCTCTCCACTGGCTCTGCTCCAAGCGCAGAGTGTTGAGTTGTCCCGTGAGCTCCGACAACTGACTGGACAAGGCGTCGACAGCGTGTCTCCCTGCTGCCAGTTCCTCTGCATGTCGTCCCAAAAGAGCCCCCTGGTGTTCGATTGCAGAGCGGATAGGCACATCACTCGCGGGGTCCATACCTTTGGCTGAATTATTCTGTCAGGGTTTTGGGAAGACAAGGACCCAGGCGCAGGTAGAGATTGGAACAGGATTTATTGGGAACAGCGGAGCCAAAACAAAGTCTATCACAATTAAATAAAGTTGCTCTCCTCCAGCTCCAAGGTAGTATGGCAAACAAAAAGTCCCTCCAGGGAATCTTCAAAAGTAGAACTTAATTCACCCCTCCTAGGGTCGTAAATTGAGGGAACTGGTCTTGGTAAGGACAGCACCACACAGCACAGGCTCCAGAGCTGGTCTGCAGACATCCAAAGGTGAGCCACATGCAAAAATAACATTTAAGTAAATAAACATAACAATAGACAGGACTATACTTTCTATGACTCGGATTAAACAACAGGGTAAGTGAGCATTAATTCAGCAACTAAGGTAGAGAAAACACAGCCATATATACACACAAGAGCAATTAAACAAGATAGGCCACAGGTGTAGAGTAATCAGTGTCACACAGCAGCTGATCACGTTTAGAGTGTAATGAGCCAATAGGCAACTGAAGACAAAGAAAAAAAATACATCAAGAGAATGGAAAAAGACAACCCTAACAGAAGATGACACAGTAGTAAGTTTCCAAATTCCCAGAGAGAAATACTCAATAGCAACAAAGACTGATCTAATAAAAAAGCACACCAATCAGACTCTCAATGGAAAATGATCTCAAGCATGTAAAAAATGTTGACTTAATCTCAAACGGCCATCAATGACATATGTTAAGTCTAAATGGGAAAAAGAATGTGGAATAGTTATAACAGAAGAGGAATGAACTGTGATGTGGAGAGATCAATGAAAATGTTCTAAGTCAGAATTTTTTTAAGTGTTTGGCTGGAAAAAACTAATAAGATATTTTATCACACCGGCTCAAAAATCACACCATGCAACTAATAATTCCTCTCTGTGTGCTGGAGACCATGTGGAAACTTAAATGCAAATCACGATCATGTGGGAATGATCTGCTATCAAAGAATATTTGATGAAATCAATATCACAGTTCAACACATATTTCAATGCGAGATACCATTAGAATGAAAAAACCTTACTGTTTGAATTCTTACCACAGTTTTCGTTTTTCAATTCTTAAAAATTAGCAAAAATGTCTAGCGAGGACTGTGTATAAAATGGTGAGGAGTCGAACATCCCGCAACTGCACTAGAATGAGAGAGAGCTGCAATTTAAAAAGCATTCATTGAATGAGGATTTTCATAGTTAGATCTACTCTATACCTGTGCCAGTGATCTCTGATAAATCCCCTTCAAAATAAAAAAATGTTAATGTTTTCAAATCGACCGGTTTGTAGATTTGAGCCTGGAGGAAAACAATGTCATCACCGGTCTACATTTGACATCATTTACATAATTTATGAAAACGTTTAATTACACACAAATCACCTTTTCCATGAACATCAATGCAAACACTCAAACTAATCAATACAAAATGATTGCAAGTTTTTTCCACATTTGAGGAGTTTACAAAATGTCATGGGTGCTATTCTGTAAAAAAAGAAAATGAGTAAGTACCAAATTGTATGTATATGCAGATCACTATGGAGCTATCACTATTAAGCTGACATCTTTTATTTCATTTAAATCCGTTTAGAAACAAAGAGGACTGTATTTTAAGTGTATCAAGTATTCAAAATGCTTTGTATGAAAATTTAGAAATTTCTCTAAAGAGGCTCCATGTCCCTGAAGACCATTTACCCTAACATTTATAGCTATTTAACCTGAAAAATAACAAAAAATGGACCAGAAAACTATTAAACTATAGAATAAAATTAATTATTGGTGCAGTTGTGGTCTGGTGGAAAAGGAGATTTATAATTGGAAGGTCGCAAGTTTGAACCCCAGATCCACCAAGTTGAACATGATGTGAGTGATGAAACACTTGCTCTCCCATTTTCAACAACCACAGCTGTGGTGCCCTCAAGCAAGGCACCAGTTTCTCCACTGCTCCCTGGGCACCACAGCCATGGCTGCCCACTGCTCCGGGTGTGTGTTCACGGTGTGTGTACACTGGGATGGGTTAAATGCAGAGCACAAATTCCAGGTATAGGTCACTCCATATGTGGGTACACTCAATGTCATCATGCATCTTTTTAACAGGTTTGTGTATGTAGGACGTTGACTGGCATATATTTACCTAAAATAAAATTGCTTGTTGTATTTTGCTAAGGAAATTAAATTATATTGTGCTAGAGAAAATTGTAAATCAGAGAGTAGAATGGGTTTATTGAAACTGACTTGTTTAATCGCTGGAGTTTTTATGTAGGTGTTTTATCCATGGAAAAGAACCAACTAATTAAATTAATTAATTGGGGAATTAAGCCTCTCAAGTTTTGTTTGATTCATTAAAAATATCAAATTCTTAAAAATCATTTATGCAGAGTCATGAATCATGATAGGATTTTCTTTTTCTTGTAGATTTACATAAACAAATAAGATCATCAGATTTTAATGGACCTCTGCTTTTTGCATACTGTTTCACTAATCCTTTAAGAACAAGCCAATTAGTCATTTGTTCTGGAACTTCACTCCATCGGTAATTGTTTCTTTATATCTTGAACAAAACAGCTGAAAGCGAATGTGTTAATTAATTCAATATACAAAGCAGTTCAGACCCAAACTTAATGATTTTCATTTTCTTTGAAATCTGCACTCTATTTAAAGGTGTTATGCAATGATATAACAAAAAGCTTATTGTTTTCTCAAAAATATGTAGTTGATCCTCTCTGCTGAAACATGTATTTAAAAAAGATTATTTGGGCATACTTACAGATGTCAAATCTAAGAGTAGATGGGAACAGAAATCTCAACCAGTGAAGTACCTTTATGTGACTAGAGGATTAAACAAGTCCCCATTGCCTCGACCTTGAAATGTGCCTCTTTTTCTCTGCCCCATTTCAAAACATCATATTTGCACCTTTGCTAACTCACTACATAAATCTGAATCCCTTATCGGGGTGCTCACTAGACCCCGAATGGCACGAGGATAGATCCTGTTATTTTTATCTAATCTCCTTCTCTGAGTCTATACTGTGTCTGCCTCCATCTCCTCTGACAGAAAAGCTGCTTACATTAGTGCTGTATCACTCCGTTGTGGTGCAGTGTTTTGCCCTGACACCTCTCACTGATAAGCCCCTTCCCCCTCCCCCCTCCCACCATGTACGTCACTGAAGAGACAGTATTTTGCTACCATTGTCTCTCAAGCAAAAACTGATAAAAGCACTACCAATGAGGCTGCTGTGGTACATTATCGGTTGGGAAGTTCATCTTTTGTTTTCTGGGTTGAATCACAAGGTTTACTTCCAGCACTTCAGACTTTGTGTTTAACAGTGACTACCTTTCTTTATTTTCTCTAAGTGAAATGTTGAACAAAAAAAGTCACAGAGAGGAGTAGGAAGACTCTGGGGTTATTTATGGGATTGAGATTATTCGCACTCTCACACTCGGCTGGTGTTAAGTGTTGAGATATGAACTGCAATGGTAAATCAACAGCCTCATTTGGTTTAGAGGCTTTCTGAAAAAATGGTGTGTTCCTGCAATAAAGGCTGTCTCTGCCTGTGGTGCTGTCTTTTTATTTGTAGCAGAAGGTAATTTTTGGCTGGGTAATGGAAAATCTCGCATGGGTGTGTGAAGCTTTGGTAATTAAGTTATTGTTGGATTTGCCAATGCCACAGTGTGTAGTTGAGCAATTGCATCTTTTTAAATGGGCTTTTCTCTGTTTTAAATTATATTTAAAGAAGACTCACATTTAAAGTAAACTTTACTCTGTGCAAAGTTTGTTCTAAAGGCACACATTAAAAAAACTAAGCAAATTGATGAATTTCAAGCAATGTAAACTGCATATTTTGTAGATCATGTCTATGATTTAAGCTTATATATTTTTTTGGCAGTTTGCTGAAAGACTGGTTATGCTGAATTAAAGATTTTTTTTTTAGATTGAACTAAATGTTTAATTGGATAGCATTTATTTTGAAAAAATAAAACTAATAAGGGTCACACTGTCCATGACACTGTTTTTATATTTATGACCCTAATATTTTTTAATTCTCCATAGAATTAAATATAGAGTGACTAGTAAGGGAAAGTGACCCTGTAATAGACTGGCGAGATGTCCACCGTGTGCCATGACTTTCACCCAATACAAGCTAGGACAAAAAATGTTGTATTTTTACCAGTACCAAAGTGCATAATGTAAAAGAATGAATAACTGTTAACAATTCCATTCAAAAGTTAAACTTGTATATAGTACTCTTTAATTACACAGATTTAAATATTTGACGTTTTTATTTTTTTTAATTTCGATGAATCATGCTTCATGTTGCTGACAAACTTTATGGAGATGCATATAATATGCATATAATGCATATAATTTTCTATCAGGATACATGAGTCTGTTGTAGAGTTTTACATACCACTTTTAAATAGCAAAGATAGACAACGGCTTCCAATCACATTATTGTTTTAAGCATTTATGAATAATTCATTTTACAGAGTAATAGTTAATAACGGCCAGACTGCAACCTATCCTATTTGTACTATGACAGATGTAGATGAGACAAGACTGCAGTAGCCTATTGCATAAATCTACATTTTTCAAAATGTGCTAATTTGTTATAAATGTATACATGAATAATATAGAGATAAAACTTAGATTTTTTTTTCTAGATTTAACATTTTTTAAAAATTCCATATTTAATTTTACACTCACAATGTTAGTTAATTTTATTCAGTAAATTAATCAATTCTAGACAAGACATTCGCCATTTAGTGTCTGAAGTGTCCAAATTCTTTTTGGACTGACTTTGTTTCCCCTTGGCTGTTTTTCTATGGACTTTTTGTGCTGCTGGTTGACAGCGAGAGCCCTAGGGGTGGTGGGAACTGTTCAATTCGGTGGCGAGGCTTGACATACTGCTGGATCCTGGTCAGCAGGGTTTTTGTACTGAAAGGCCGTTGCTATGTTGGTGAAGTCCAAAGCTCCCATTTGTCCGCTCTATCTATCTGTCTGTCCGGGAGCTTTCCATGTTCGGCAAGTGCCTGTGACCATGCTGACAGGATGACAGCAGGGGCGCACAGAGGTGAATGTCAATGTGGGTGAGTGCAGTTTCCAGATGATCTGCAACTCGCACAAACTCACTCACTCACAAATACACACATGCTCTAATATTTAGTTTCCCAGAGGAGTGAAGCAGCATCTGGCAGAACAGAGTGTGAAGTATGTATGTTGACTAGAAATTCAAGGGAAATTTTAATTTGTTAATTCTAAGATTTCTCTTAAATCAATAATGTAGAACTGAGTTAAAACATTTGTTACCAAAAACTCATAAAATGTTCTTGAGCACGATAAAGAACAGCATAATATGCCAAAAATGGGCCTCTTGGATTTGAGAAATACTGAATACTGAAGTGAATAACAATCTTTGTTAAATCTATATTTATTGAAAAGGCTCCACAGGTGACAGTAATTTAATAGCAGAAATTAATGAACAAAAAGAGAGATAAAACAGTCCATTGTATATAATTTTACCCCTAGTGATATTTATAATTATGATAAGAAAAATACTTAAACTGTAACCAAGCTACACCTTTTATTTTCTCAGAACTGACAATGAGATGTTGACCAAATCAAGACTTAAAAAAAAGCAAAAGGAAATTTGTTTTTTTTTTGTGTGTTCCCTACTTCGGAAAAGTTTAGAGTTTGTTAGAGCCTACTTCAATTTATGACAATAAATAAAGAGATACCTGCTAGTTTTGGTCTTTTCAAGGAAACACTAATAATACATTTGTTTGATTATGTGCTTCAGCAGTAGATAGATAAGTGCTACATGTGTGTGTTTTTGATTGCTCTATCTATAATTAAACTAACATGTATACCAAAGCATTCCAATCAATATTTAACAGTTTGTTGTGTCTTTTCTAAATCTTATAACATGTTAACATATCTGTCTTGCTTTGTTTGTGCTTAGATTTAAATAATGTAGTAGTTATGAATGATGTGATTGTTCTCCTGGGTTTTTAGACGAGAGTCCTTTGCCCTTTCCTCTTTTATCTGCCTGTTTGTCTACAATACAATACAATACATCAGATTGTGTGCTTAAGACAGTTTTAATACACAGCTCTTTAAAAGAGACACATTTACTGGTCTAGTGAGCATACATACTTCTACTGAGTGGACCTTAATTCGAGTTTTAGCAAACCACTCGAGAATATTGAGAAAAAGAATGAAAAGGATTGAAATTTATTTTATGTTTAAAAGTGTGTGATTTTTGGGAACCAAAATTAACAATTGAAAATCACCACAACTCCCTCTGACTGGCCAAAAGTTTGTTTTGGTACACAGCTCTCATAAAAAAAATTTGTTTAAAAATTACACTGCATATTTACGTTCTTCAGAAGGACATGAGCTATAATTAATTAGCAATTTGGTTCACAGATTTGCTAATGAACCCTTTTGAATAGGTGATAAATAAGTGTTTAAAGACTTTTAGGCTGCCGCAATGCTTTACATACATTACCAATAGTTTGAAATGCTTTGAGTTTAGAAAAAAAGATTTTCCGAAAAATGACTTGTTTCTCTCATAAACGTGTTTGGCAAATGAATACAAAAAAGCACACATACAAATGTTTGACGCATTGCAATTGCTAGGAGAGAAGTTCAGAGCATAGGTTGAATGCAGGCTATATTGACTTCAGTGAGTAAACTCACTCCCCTGGTCTCAAGAGGCTGTGACCTTTCATTTCCTCGCTCCCAGCTTCCATGCCACAGAGGAATGCTCTCTACGCTGAGTAGAACTGAATGGATTACACTTGTGCTGTGAATTTAAGGGAGAGAATCTAACACATATTGTCCAGCAGCAGGAGTTGTATGAGTTCACCTCACTTGCCTGCTCTTTAATGTTCTTGTTAGTGCCTTCCGGTGGTTTGAATCCCATTTGAAAAGGTCACCTAGTTACACTAGTGCTGCGTTTCAAATAAAAAAGAAGTTTAGTATATGCGTGTCTTAGAGGAGACCAGCAAACAGGAGTAGAGTGTATAAATCTATTTTCATTAATCTAAAGCAGTATATCCACACCTGATTCTAAAACTGGGTTAGCTCCGATGCAGGATTCGACACATTGGATCAGAAGGATTTTGTGCAAGCCTTGAGTTTTCCTGTTTGACACTGGAGCTGTTAAAAGCTATGGTCACATAAAGACACTTACATTGTAGATTTCTGATAGTAATTTCTGTAATTTCTGAAAAAGTGGGCATGGGCATTAGTATTAGGTCAAACTAATCAGCTTGTATGACAGGAGACTTCTGGGCAGTGCTCAATCTGCTCCGGTATGTGGCCTAGTTAGCCTGTCAGAAAAATGCCTGCAGGTGTGGGAAGAGATGCAATAAATCAGGTGATGCGTGATGCAGTCAGGGCCTGGGGCAGCAGGTTATAGGGTTCCCAGGAAGCAGACGGCAGCTTGACCTGTCATTCAGCTCTAGTATGATAGTCCCAGACTGGCTTCCAGGCATCAAACCACATCATGCATCACCGGAACTGCACGTTAGATTGATATGGTTTAGGCAATGGCTTCAAAAACTATACCCTTGTATTATAAAATAGCTTGGTGTGTACCATATTAGGTACATCAATTTATATTTATTTGGAAGTCTAAATAGGAACTCTATTTGTGTTTATTTGGTTATTTAAAATCTCATTTTCCTGGGTTCTCAGACCCGGGTCTCTCCAAGGGGGGGGGGGGCCTTTCCTCGGACAGCTCGCCCAGTACTCTTCTTATGGCTTGCCATAAACATTAGCTACTGCACTAATCTGGTTTTAAAAACCTACTTTATCAGCAGTGATTTAATATCACTATCGAAGGTGTGCAGTCATTATTGGGTGTCATAATAAATCAAAACAGGAGTTCTCCAATCTTACGACACATGAGACACTTTTTAAAAGTGGAACATAATTCTTTACTTTCATCTCTCTTACCATGCAGTGGTTAAAATAAAAAGTTATGGGTCACAAGTTTTATATATGGTATGAAATATCATGGTATGAAATACATGGTATAAAATATTTGTGAAGTTGCTTTGCTTTCTTCAAAGCATTCTGAGGTCACTGCTCACTTCTAGAGTCAGCCTCAAGTGACTGTTCGAGGAACTGCAGTTCAGTCCCTCCCTATTACAGGTCGAGAGGGGAAGCAGGAGGTTGTCCCCAGACTTTGTCTCACTATACTTAGTTTGAAATCTGCTTGTGGGATTGCTTAAATAGTGCAATACCCGGATGAAGGGGCAAATACCAAACAGGTTTAATTTTCTTGTGAGCGAATGATAGCTGATTGACACCTGGTCATGATGTGTCAATCGCTTCTCATTACCTCAGGTATAGCTCGAAGCAACACACTGGATTAAATTCAATTCAGGTTTCAAATATAATCACACTACCAAATTTGGGCTTACAGTTTATTAAAAAATTAACGGTGTATGTCCAGTTTCAGTGACTCAACCCCAAATTTATTTTCTATCTGTGAAGCTAAACATACAGATCAAAAGTTTTGTGGACTGTGTCAGAAATGTACACGTTTCTACATAATCAATTAATATTGCTAAAATAACCCGCTCCACTCACTCGCCTCCCTTCACATTGTGCTGCACACAATGCTTTCCTGTTCAGTCTCTTGTGTAGGCTTTTACTGAATTTTTCTTTTAAATTAAGTTTCATTTATTTTAGATATCCACAGGGAATTTAGATTAGTCAAACAATAAAACTGCTTGAGATTGAATACACAATGCAAGGGTTTTGGTAATAGTTGCTTAGGTATTTAAGACTACATTATTATGTCTGTAATAAAATTATTTTAGAATACTGTAAAAATAAACAATCCAATAATAATGAAATGGGCATTTTTCTACTGATTTATGTAACTTCATGCAGGTATACTGTATATTCAAGCCCATTTCCTGTAAATGTATTGTAATGATGACCCTGAGAAAGGGACTTTTGTAAAAGGTATACTTGAAACTGTCAGGTAAAGCATGAAGGCTTTCTGGTCTGCAAAACTCTAAAAATAATTCAAGCCTTTTTATGTGGAAGGTCAAGGTGTTCCAAGAAGCACATGACTTAGCATTGACCCTATGAAACCAAATGTTAAGACTACAATTAGAGCTTCTGCAATGAATGGTAAAAATATGATTATTTGCATCAACACGAGGGACCTTTGAGCTACCTTTGATTACCAACTAGTGATGTTTCGTAACCTGTGTTTTATAAGGTCTCTCAGGGTGCTTTCTGTATTTAACATCCAGATTCTGTCGGGTCTCATCAAAAGAAGCATTACCATAAAAAAATACAGTTCACTGCCAGTCTTTTAGAGGAAGGCATTTAAGTGTTTACAAATAAAGACACTTTCCATGTTTCCAAGACTTACATTTTCATTTTTCACACATTCGCTCATTAGCGTTTTTGTCCTTTGGTGTCATATGGCTGAACTGGGTTCAAAAACATAGACACGCACACACACGCGCACATGCGCACACACACACCTCTGCAGGGTAAACACATGGTCTATAATCAGTTCTGAGAGTGGGATTTTCATACTTAATTATGATTCATGCAATTCATCATGTAATACATCTCTAATGAGTTTAAAATCTGTTTAATTTCTATCCTTCTTAGTTTTGTTCTGTATTAATAATAAAAATGTATTTATTTATTTATTTGATTGCCGCTGACTTGTCCTGATGGATAAGCAGTTGTGAAGTGTAACACTGTCTTTTTAAAATGTATAGTTGATGCTTCAGATCAACATACAATTCTGATAATCAGTGCTGTTCCAGTTACTGAATAATTGTAACTAGTTACAGTAACTAGTTACTTAATTCAAAAAGGAACTCAATTACTTTACTTATTACTTAAAAAAATAGTTAGTTACCTTTAAAGAACATGTGTTGATGCCCCATTAATTCCCTTATTATTTAATTTCACTGCTGTATGTAAAATACTGCTTTTATTGATCAACTTAACTATCTTTATTTATTTGCTTAATTTTTTATTTGACACTTTATGGTAAGCAACTGAAAAACACGTTGTTATGAATGTTAATGCATTTAATTCAGACAAGCAGAAACTGAAAATATAAAAAGGATAACACAAAAAAAGCTTGAATTATATATTCAGAACATAAAAAACTAAAGTTATTTGCCCTCTAGCCCTTAATGTCATCTTTACCTCATTTTCTATTTTAAAATATTCGCTGTCCAAGTCCCGTTTGCTGTGTTCCACCAGGAAATTTTTTTCATGCTGACAAGTTGCTTAAATGCGGGCGAATCATATCAACAATATACCGGCTTTCTTGAGCTCTCCCTGGCTGACATCGATGCTAACACTGTTGTTTGGGTGCAGGGGCTACACTCCAGTCGCTTGTGGCTACCACCGATGCCAAGTTTGCTTCTAGCTTCGTTGACAGATGTATTTTCTGAATGTGCGAGTTTGTCGCTGTTGACAGGACCTTGGATTTTGAGGCAGAACAATGACACTAAAATGTTTCACTGAAATGTTTTACTGAAATGTTTTTATCTTTATGCTAAACTAGCATCACATAATAAGCATATTTCCACTCAGAAAAGCCATTCACCTATCCCATGAAGCATTTTCTTTTTTACGTACATTGGTGTCCAGCATTTAATGTAAACAGTAATGGAATAATGTAGACAGTACTAACGGTAATAGAGTTATTTTAGTACGTTTTGCATTAGAGTATTGGTTACTGTAAAAAGTTGTTGGTAACGCGTTACTGCCCATCACTAATGATAATGCCATTTATAAAAGTGAATGGGAAACTAACTAAGTGTTCCAACATGTGCTGCAGCTGAAATTCTATCATTTCTATATTAATTTATTTTCAAATAGCATCATTACAGAGCTTATGTAATTCTATCATACCAATTTAATCTTCTTCTTAAATGTAATTGTTGTCATAAATGTGGATTTTCTATAAAGTACACTTTATGTTTTATGAAAACATTTAAGCCATTAGCTCTTGATCGGAGCTCAGGAAAAACCATTTAAAATGTTGCCTCCATATTTAACCCTCATTTACAGTCTAGCCTCTTTGCGGTGCTGAGTGAGACATGTAAAAGCTTCTGTGGCAATCTTCTGAATACTAATGTTACATTGTGAGCTCTTCATAATCTGGCTTTAGGATACATCTTGGCAGAAGTTTTGTTTTCTTGGTGGCTCTAGAAAGCAGAGCATGTGTATTACAGTCTATGGGTGGCTCGATATATCACAATCATGTGAGCAGAATGAAGTAGCTTTGGTCTGTTGTTTTCGCCACAAAAGGTCCAGTTAAATGCTGAAGTGAAGTTTTAACAGCTTGGAAATAGAAGTAACATTATTAACTCAATAAAACCAGCACAACTTTAAGCCAGCTGTATTGAGATTTGAGTATTTTATGTGTGAATTTTAACGTAAAGACATCTGTATCTTTCCTGTTATTGTAGTCTGAGAAATTTAATATGTTGTTTTCTGAGTATGTGCACATACTCAAATTTTATTTGATTAGTGAATGACATTCTGATTTGTAAAAGTGGTTGTAAAATTGGCTGGTTTTGCAAAATAACTGTTTCAGTACTTTCAAATCTAATGATTCAGTAGTAGCACAAGCATCTATCACTGCTTTTCACCCGCTCATTCAAAAAAGGACATGTGTATGTGTGTGCGTGTGTGTTCGGTCACTTCTAAGACCCGAATTCCTCCCTTGGACAGCTCACCTGGTATGCATTTATATATATATATATATATATATATATATATATATATATATATATATATATATATATATAACCTGCTTGTGTCTTTTACGCAAACAAGTATTTGAAATTTGGTGTAAAAATCACCTATAAAAGTTGTATGTAAAATTGTTTAAACAAAGTAAACATTTCTGGTGTTTTCAGCACACAAATGTTGTGGGATAAATAATAGTTTGTTGATCAAAGTATTTGTTGCTGACAAGAATATAATAATCATAAATTGTTAACCGTTGAAGTGATGTGTCAGCTTCAATTCATATCTATGCCAAAAAGTGTGTAAAATAAAAGTAATAATTTTATTTTATCTCGCTGGCCCATGTATGTAATTTCACAGGATTGCATTGTTCAATTTTGTATGTTTGAGAAAAAAAATTATGCTGTTTATGTGTTTTTTTGCAGTTTTGAGTCAGGGCATTTAAAATTTTAAATGTAAAGTTTTGTAAATGCCTTCAAAACGTTAAAACATACATTTAAAAGCAAAATAAAAAAAACAAAAAAACAAAAACAAAATACTCTTAAAACTCCCAATATATTGGGATAATCCAGTGGTGAAATAGAACTTGACATTCCCACCATTGCTGGGAAATTCTTTTGGACTATAAATCTATAAAACTCTAAAAAGACATTAGGGGTCTTTGGTCTTTTTTCAAATATTCTGTGGTTAGAAAGGAATTAGTAAATTAATAAATATAGGCCTTTGTGTATAACTATTAGTTAAACCTCATATTAACAACTAACTCATGGAAAACTGAGAAAATATTCACCCAACAGACATCTTTCAAGAAAAGAGAGCAGCCTCAAAAATTCTTTGTTCTTAGCAATATTTGAACTGCTGGCCAATACATACCCACCTTGATTCTTATTTATTTTGTTTGCTGCACACCTGATCCTGACTAAACTGAATTTGAACAAGATGCATCATATGAATAATAAAAAAAACTAAAGTGAATTCCAGGCTGACATTATACATACATTGACCAAAGAGCACAGAGACATTATGAGACGTTTTCTCTCGTAAACAACACTAATAAAACCTGTCTGTGTCTCATCCAATAGCTAGGGTCTCTTTGTTTACTGTCTCAGCAGGCCATCTTTGAGTTCCCGCTTTTAATTTTTGGAGGAGGATGCTGTAAAAAATGAACAAGTGATATGTTCTTACCTATTCATATGCAGAAAACCGTCTCAGGTTACGTAGGTAACCAAGGTTCCCTGAGGGAACGAGACGCTGCGTCAAACGCTTTGGGGATACGCTTGCTGCGTTTCCTGCACTGAATTATATGTCAAATCTCGTCCAACGGACAGGTGTGACGTCATCCGAGCGCGACGTCGCACCCGCAATGCGCAGTATAAAGAGCCCGCGATGGAGACGGCCACCAGCTTTGAGGCACAGTAAGCGCCTTCAGGCCGTGGGCGAATTGGCCTGGGGACGCAGCGTCTCGTTCCCTCAGGGAACCTTGGTTACCTACGTAACCTGAGACGTTCCCTTTCAGGAACTCGAGCTGCGTCAAACGCTTTGGGGAACGAGAGTCAAAACACGCCAATTCGCCCCGGACTGACATTGTCTTCAGCCCGGAGAATTATCCAGATCCAATTGTAGGACCGGAGCAACATCAAAGAGCGTGGCTCGTACCGCAGCGCTACCACTACTGGAAGAATACCAGATGACAAGGCCCTAGTCGCCACATCTCTTGTGGAATGTGCCCTGCCCCCACGGGGGTCAGAAAGTCAGAGGCTTACACCTAAGTATAGGTGATAACATTTTTCCACAGTCCATCTGCTCACTGACTGCGTAATAGCAGGAGAGTCCGCCTGGGAGGACCATAGCACACAAGCTGGTCTGAGCTCCACTGAGCCATGCAGCTGACATAACAGCCCAATGCCCACACTGGGCAGATACTAATAAGGACTTATACAGGGGACTCACCTGGAGGAGGAAGAATGCCTGGAACCTAATTGGCCACGGGGCGCGTGAGGCACCTGCGAGACATCGCTCGGCTTAGGGTGCAGGAAGACTTCAGAAGTCTTTTGCGTGTAATCTCCCATCCTAATAAGGGAAACACTGCTGTCTTAAGTGACAGGAAGTCGCAAGTACACTTACCCAGAGTCTCATCGAGGCCTCTTAGGATCCCCAAGATGATGGCCAGGTCCCATATGGACACTCTTGTACAGATCAGGGGCCTCAGCCACCTGGTACCGCGAAGACAGCGAGATGTAACAGAGGGGGGGGGGGGCTGCTCAAAGAACCCATCAATCGGGGTGTGGCAGGCCAACCGCTGATATATACACCAAATGGTGGACGGTGAACCCCCTGAACTGACCTACAGGTCTCTAGCACCGATCTTGATCAGGCAGAGCTAATCCAAAGTGTGGGAACAGCCCAACACTATGACAGTCGCTGTCACGCGTCGGACCTCCTCATAGATGGAGCCCTGGAGTGGCGAATGGTCACAATGACCTCGGCCTGAAGGCCCGAACGCTAGAGCTGCACCCCCAACGGGGCTATAGATACAGTCTCCACAATCCTGGACGGGGATGAACCACCGTCCCATGTTATTTCTCCAGGACTCCTAGAAGCAGTGACGGCCCTGATAAAACACGGGCTTGAGTAGACCCAAAACCCTGGTCACCTCGCCTGGGTGAGCACAGGGGCAAATACGCTCCCTGAAGCACCAAGGGTGGCAGGGTTAGCGGATAGTGATGAGGGGTCGCCGAGAGACGACAGCCTTTCCTGAAGTGCGCCGCTCTAAGAAACCGGAGACCCCCCTGCCGTCAGCTTCCGGGAAGCAGTGCTACTGGGGTGACGGCTCCTGATAAAGCACGGGATTCAAGAAAACCCGAAGCCCTGGTCACCGAGCCTGGGTGAGCACAGGGGCAAATACGCTCCCTGAAGCACCAAGGGTGGCAGGGTTAGCGAAATAGTGACGAGGGGTCATAGAGAGACGACCGCCTTGAAGTGCGACGCTCTAAAAAGCCGTAGACCCCCAGTCGTCAGGAGCACTGAACCACAGCCTGTTCATAGGAATGATGTTCCTCTTCTCGGGCTGTGTCCCCCAGATGTCGGTCCCAGGTGCGACACAGCAACCGCCTCCAATTCAACCGGCCCGGAATGTAAGATGCTCTAAGGGGGCAGAGCTTATACGGTCCTACAGGGAGAGTCATATGCCCCCCCCTCGCCGGTTGATGTAGACCACCACGGACATATTGTCTGTGCTTCCGTAGAAGCACTGATGGTCTCAGCTGTCTGGTAGGAAGTGCAATGCACCAAGGCGGCCAGCAACTCTAGGCAATTAATGTGCCAAGGAGATGGGACCACTCCTACCGACCATGGGTCGTGCGGTTCCCGAGCACCGCCGCCCCTCTACCCGTGCGGGGACACCCCCGTGGTTATAGTTACTCGACGGAACGGTGTCCTCCCGGGCCCTGGGACAGGAACACAGGGTCCCTCCAACGAGAATAGCACAAAGGTGTTAGTCTCGCGGTTCTAATAGACCAGAGCAGAGAGCTCTGGGGAGAGAACCCTGCGCTCCCCGGCCACCACTGAAGGGGCCTCATGGAGCCATCCAAAGAGGAAAAATTCGCCGCTGGCCCCAAGAGGCAAGGCAGTTCCTCAGACTGCAGCCGACAGTGAGTGACCCAGCCTCTCTCTCTCTCTCTGGGTCCCCACTAGGATCGCATAGACCCTGGCCTGTTTAGCCAGGCACACCCGCATGTGGAGGAATCCCATACCCTACATACTTACCTGTTTGGGTTGGGGAAAAAAAACCCCACTCTTGCGGGGATTACAGTTGAAACTCAGCCCCTTTAGTTTTCTCATCAGGCGAGGATGACAACGTCTCGATGCCGACCTACCTCACTATTATTGAGAATGCGGGGCCATTTGATGTCTCACCGGGGACCCGAGTCCTACCTACACCTTATGTGACAGTGTTAGCCACAGGTGGCGATCCACGACTATCATAGCCGACATTGACCTCCCTAATGCGCGTGCTGTCTCTTTAGTGACGCGAAGGGCGAGATCGGTCGTCTTCCTTAGCTCAGCCACCACTGGTATATCCCCTAGGTCGAGGTCTCTCAAGAGCTCGGCCTGGTAAGCCTGTAACACTGCCATGGTGTGCAGGCAACCGCCTGCCTGTCTGGCTGTTGAATACGCCTTCCCCACCAAGGCCGAGGTGGCTCTAAGCGGTCTGGTGGGGAGCGCCGGGGCCCCCAAGAATGATGCGGTTCTAGGGGAGAGATAGCTTGCCAGCGTCTGCTCCACTTTAGGAATCGTCCCATAACCGTGCTCTTGCAACCCCTGGATGTTCGCATAATATTGAACATGCGGGGAGAAGAGGCGGGACAATTAGGGGTGACTCCAGGACCTGGACACCTCGGTGTGCAGGTCCGTAAAAAAATGGCAGGCCCCGGCGTGGAGGTTGTGTTCGCGGGCGCAGATAACGTTCGTCGCGCTTGCTCTCAGAACGAGGACCCTGTGCCGCGGGCGGCCAGTCAATATCTAATTTCTCTACCGCGCAAGTCACAACCTCCAGCAGCTCCTCAAACTGGAGAGGCTGTGCCGGCTCGAGCGCAGCAGTCACCAGTGGAGGGACTGACTCAATATCAACCTCCTCAGAGGAAGACAGGAGTAGTCCCTCGTCCATTGCGTGGGGGGAAGAAACCACCGGAATGTGTGCTTCCACAACCGACGACAATGGACTGGAGCTAACGAATGAAGTCGGCGATAAGGCTAAGCCCGTCCCCGAACCCTCCGCTAGCTCCACTAGCGAGCCCCAGGACCGAAGCGGCCGCTTCGTGAACGGAGAGTGCGCATAGCCATGCGCTTACAATGCTCACAGCCGACTCCCTCGAGAGCCGACTGGGCATGCTCCGCTCCCAAACAAGCCACACAAAGCGCGTGTAAATCCTCGCCCGTAATAAAGCGCGGGCAGGGAGGAAAACACGGTCTGAAAGAATGCTTAACTTTAGCAGAACACTTCATCCTTTCACACAACTTTAAGCTTAGTTTAAACCACTTTAGACAAGAAGAGACATAAACAGCGCTTACTGAAAGCAGAAAAGCTGGTGGCCGTCTCCATCGCGGGCTCTTTATACTGCGCATTGCGGGTGCGATGTCGCGCTCGGATGACGTCACACCTGTCTGTTGGACGAGATTTGACATATAATTCAGTACAGGAAACGCAGCAAGCGTATCCCCAAAGCGTTTGACGCAGCTCGAGTTCCTGAAAGGGAACTGTCTTTAACTTGCTATAATTATTTCCACCATCCATAGAAGTAATTTTCTGGAATAAACAAGCTTGCCATGCATGCAAACAGATAATGGCTGGGCAGCATCTGTTCATGTATTCAGGTTTAGTAATCCATGTCAAGTGTTAATGCATGCAATGATTAGGGCAATAGGGAGACATATGTACAGAATATCAACAAGTTCCAAAATACATCAATTTACTAATAAAATATTCTTATATTTTGGAAGAGAAGGAAAGAGGATACCATTTCACCATCATGGCTTCTGATATGAGATTAGTTGTTGATCCAGAACTCTCCTGTTAGTTTTGACATTGACCATCTTATCTTAACCTTGGCCAATCAGACAAGCTCTCCAGCATTTAAACCGTCATTGAAAAAAAGGACATTGCCACAGGGAGTCATGTTAAACCCGGATGCAACAACAGAAGAGACCTTGTGTGCAAATGCGGAAAACACTTATGCCATGTAATAAGAATGCTGAGGTTTCATGTTAAAGAGGGTTCAGAGTCCTCAAGCCTGGAACCTCCTTATGCATTATAGTTAGAAAAAGAGACATTTGGTGAGTTAAGATATAGTTATT
The DNA here is from genome assembly GCA_900490495.1 of Danionella dracula. Lineage (NCBI taxonomy): Eukaryota > Metazoa > Chordata > Actinopteri > Cypriniformes > Danionidae > Danionella > Danionella dracula. The sequence continues at coordinate 9,850,334 of UELW01000178.1, forward strand.
TTTTTTCTATAAATATTCACTGAGTCGGAAAACTGTGAATAAAAGAGACTCAGAACAAATGCTTAAGTGCTGGCTGTCAGTCAGATCGCTCAGATATGTGTCTGTAGCTATTCCATCTGTGTTGGGAGGCGAGAAAACCACCCACGTTTCCACTGCACACTTTTTAGTGTTTGAATGACAAGAGATAGACAAAAGATCAACTTAAAAAACTAAAAGTGAACTGGAATATGCTCTTGTTAGCAAAAACGTTTCCCCTCTTTCTTTGTGTGTGAACTTTAGCTTCTTTTACACTTGGACTGTGATGTTGAACAGCAATCCCCAAGTGCTTCTTGGAATAGATTTGTTAAATTTCCTCGCTGGAAGGTCAGACAGGCATGAATAATCAGCTATGTCACATAAAGGTCTCAAAGTTTCTGCTTCACAAATATTGTTCTTTATCAAGTGAGCTTTAAATGAAAAGGTCTTAAAGTTTGGTTTTGTGCCATAGTTTTAATTATGTCTAATTATTGCTCTTGAGGGGTGGTGAGGATGTCTATTAAAATCAGACCAAAGGAGAGAAAATTGATGCTTTGAAAGTTAATAAGGGGCTTTGAAATGGAATTATGTCCAAAGAATTATGACTCCAAGGTTATGCTGATCATTTCTTCCATATTGATAAAACAGGAGGACTGGATTCATTTTGTATTTCAACCCACAAAATATTTTAATGAGATATCCTGATTTTAACTTCTGTCGAACCCATTGTAAGAGGATTGCGTTTGTAATTTGAACGTTTTGCTTTCACCCTGTTTACCGCACATTAAGGACAATGTAAATCTTTTATAAAGATCTTCAAATTTCAAAGTTCACTCAATTCACTCAAAAAAAAAAATATAAATATATATATATATTTTTTATGTTTTATATTGACCACTTATTTGCTCCCTGTACAATATACCCCAAATCTTTTGAATATTACCAACATTGACAGGAAACAGCTAAAATTTGATGTCAGAAATATGGCAGTTGACACCTTCCGCCAAAGGCTCTCAGTTTGCCCATCTGCCAGGAGGCAGATGTTACAGTTTTGGGCCATGCATGGTGAGTGAGGCCAGAGCTTTGTTGATTGAGCTTTTTATAATAAGTGACAAATACCAGAGTAAATTGTATGCAATTCTTAAACACATTTGGGATGTTTTTTGGGATTTGGGATCATCAGAATGAACTTTATTGCCAAGCATGATTATGAATACACACTTATATTTATATTTGTTTGTGATGCAGATGCCACATGAAAAGTGTAACATATACATTATGCTACATTATGCAGCGAACAGAAAAAAAATACAAAAATCTGTAAGAGTACAAAACCCTAATGTGATTGTTAAGGCAAACAGGCAGAAGTCAGGTTTTTTATAGACCTGGTGCAATCATAATTAAATAATTTGAGTTCAACAGTCCTGTGCCCCAGTAGAGATTTTCTGCCTCAATCTGTAGATCTACAGTTCTTGAAGGATGGATAGGGTATCACCAATACTATTCACAGCAGTAAGAACTGTCCATGCTAAGTTGTGTATACACCATCAAATATAAAATTGCAGGATTGGCAGATATTTTACATGTTAAGTCAATGAGAAGTTGTGGTCAAACAGTAAAGACAAAATAGCAGAGCAGATGTTAATTTCTTGTGTCACGGAGTAAGATTTCTAGAGGTAACATACAGTAAACAATGAAATAGATTTTTGGAAACAAATGAGAGCTGAATTTTGTGTGGTCCCTTGAGCATTGTACTAGCAGTTTATCCGCTGTAGGCTCCCGTTATCTAATTTAGAGGCGGGGCTAAACTAAGCAGTGATGGAGGTTAATAGAAAAGACTTGATAATTAGTAAAAGGTGTTTAGTTGTCAGTGTATAATTTCAGGATCACATTATCATCTTCAGAAAATGCATAATTTGTTCAAACAAACATGTTCTTGAGTGTGTGTGTTTTTGTTTATTTATTCCTTCCAATTGCTGGATAATATTTTTGTTGCTTATCTTTTGGGTATCATTTTTTTGGTGAAACGCTGGCTAATCTGTGGTCTTTTTTAATCATAGGCCTTCCGCATTACCGGGAGCTTATCATCACTTGATAATTTGGGAAACTTCTGAAATCTGACTATTGCAAGAACTTTAATTAGTTCTTTACTAATTAAGTTAGATATATAAAAATATAGAACTCAGTGTTTTTGCCTGTGGTTTATTCTTTCCAGAAGCTTAAAACTAACAGTTGTGTTTAATGAAAGTGATTTCTGAAAGGTTCCTGGTAGGTAAAGCCTGTAAGCTACCAGAATTTGGCCGGTGCTTCAGTGAAATCTAAAGGGTCTAACGGTAAATGAAAGTTAGATGTCACATAGTTCAAAGCAGCAGTTTACCATTACATGATCAACACAAAAAAAAAAATCTTGGTTCAAAGTGGATTTATAAGAGCTATGACCATTTTTATTTCTGCACTGTGGTTTCTTCGTGTTCTAATTGATCAATAACTTACAGTGTTAATGTTCGAAAACAAAAAAGAAAGCAATGACCAGGCAGCACTGATAACATCTAGGGAATAATCCTGTCCTCCAGACTAAAGAACAGATGCTGCATACAACTGTCCCTTGAGTCGCTAAATGTCAAGCATCCACTCCAGTACTGTTTAGCCATCAATCTGAATTCCCCTGATGCTCTCAGTACGCTGAGCTAACACTTGAGCGTATGACAGAAATTGTATTTCTCAGCTGCAAAGAGTTCATAACGCAAAGAAACAGAACAAAATGTTGCTGTGACTGGAGGTAGTGTGTTAATTCTTTGTATCTCTGTTTAGGAGGATTTGCCACAGTCAAGGATGAAAAGTATATTTTTAATTAGCATCATTTCTATCTTATTTTTAAATAGGTTAATTAATCAGTTATCAGATGTTCAGGAGGAGCTTGTCTTTTAACTGACTCCTGATCGGGTTATTTTATCTTTAGGTCTATGCTAGTAAACAGTGTTGGGCAGTAGCATCATTACAAATAGTGATGCTACTATTTAACTATATTTCTCAATAGCGTGGGGGTAATGTCACTGCTTTTTAAATCAAGTAGCTTTTCGTTAGCAAAGCTATTTCGTTGATCAATTAGTGTGGTAGTGTCCGCGCAAAGCTAACGGTGCATTTACCCAAGCATTTCTGAAGCTAAAGAAAAAACAGAATTGAAAATGCTAAGGAGCACCGATCATAGATCAGTGAATCGACAGATACTTCTTCTTACTGTGATTGTCACCGAGCTTTTTGGTGTGTTAACGCCACCTGCTGCATCACTGGGCGGACACTGAATAAATGAACAAAATGCGGAGTCTCCACGCCATATCTCGACAAATACACACCATTGAAGCGCTGTAATTTAGAGATGCTTTTTACATGTATTTGAATAACACCCCCATAATTGCCCAAAATATTATTTAAATGGATAATTATTATATATACATATGTAGATATACTTATAAACATATATAATAATACAGACACTGATGGCACACTTATGTCTACATATCAGACTTTTTGATTACTGAGAAAGCATTGATCTGAAATGTGTTAGATAACTTAGATGTAGTGAACTAGTTTTACTATGTATCTGTAGCTTAGTTCACTATATTTCTCAGGGTAGTGGCTTTAATGTAGTGAAGCTGCATTTAGTGAAGAGTAACTATTAGCTTAGCTTACTATATTCTCCAAGTAGCTTGCCCAAGACTACTAATAAATAAGCACAAACTAAAAAGCTAATTTTCAATGTTTATACAAGCCATCCCCCTTCACCACACCTCTGGGGAATTTCTGATCTGGTCCTGGATAAATTACCCTGACAGCTTACCCAGTACCCAGCAAAATCCTAAAAGTGCAAAATTTACTTTAGTCAGAGCAACGATATGCTACAATTGAGTTAAACTATCTAATCAAACAGCCATTTTCATTGAAAACTTTGGAAAAATGTATGTTTTTGCTATCCAAAATCTTTTTTTTACTTCTCTCATAGTAACACAAACTTTGTACAAATACACTTTGTACAAAGCCACCGTTGCTTCACACACATTCACGCACACATGCATACAAACACACACACACACGACTTTGTACGACTTTTTTATAATTTATATAACATGGCTGCTGAACAGCCGGCTAACAGACTGTTATGATAATCCATTCTGGAGGTCATGAAAGCATGAACTAATTTTTCTGCATCTACAATAGACAGCATGCTCCGTACTTTAGCAATGTTCCTGAGGTGAAAGAAGGCGGTCTTAGTAACATAAGAGATATGGTTCTTAAACATCAGTTCACTATCTATCATCTTTACCTGTAGTGGAGAAAGGAACAGTGTGTCCCCCCAGCTCCAAATTTAAAACAGAGATATTCTGTAATTGCTTTTTAGAGCCAAAAAGTAATATTTTTGTTTTATCAGGATTTAGCATAAGGAAATTTTCATTCATCCAATCATTGATATCAGCGACACATTCTGAGATCTTATTTAGCTTTAAAGGGTCATTAGGATATAGAGCTGGGTGTTGTCTGCACATCAATAAAAACTAACCCCATGTCTTCTAATAATTTAATAAGGGGCAGCATGTATATATAGAATAGGATGGGTCCCAGAACAGATTCTTGAGGAACTCCATACTCTACTGCTATTGTGTCTGATGAGTCTCCATTTACATGAACAAACTGACTCCGGTCAGAGAGGCGAGAGTTAAACCAGCTTAGAGCCTGGCCCTGGATGCCTGCATTGTTCTCTAGTCTCTCGAGGAGAATCCTGCAATCTATCGTATCGAAGGCTTCACTTAGAGCTACTAGAATTACAAGAGAGATATTCTCTTGATCCCATTCAAGTAACAGATCGTTTGAAATTTTTACATTTTAAATTGATTGAAAATTTTGAAATTAAAATTGATTGCCCACTTGAAACTGTAATTAAATATTGCTGAACAGGAAGGCTTATACAGAATTGGATGCACAGTGGCTATACTGTACTCGTAATTAAAGTTGGAGAGACAAACATTTTCTGACTTGGTACTTGTTGAAAAAAGTTTGAGAACCACTGATATAGTGGATAAGAGACCCTTTTTAAAAGCACACAGTACAGTGGTTGTCAGATTGAAATGTCGCATCATGTATATTGATTTATTATTTCTACTTTGCCTGATCTAATGTCAGGATTGTTTTACAACTCATCATCTGCAGAAAAAAATCAACAAAATGACATCTTCAAAACAATGATTAGAAGTCAGAGTAAAAAAACACCCCTTGGTGTGTCCAGGCCTTATGATTGTGTTTTGATTTAAAGTTGTTTCCTGAAGAAGACCCATTGCTGATGCAATTCTATATTCAACCTTCAGACTGTCAAATCCAAATTTCCACACAAATCCACACTGTTTAGAAACAAGTTGCCCACCCTCGTTCACTCATGACCTTTCATTCTTGACCAGACTGCTGCAATTTTCCATCGAGCCGTGATCTATATCTATACGACTGAATGCTTTCTTGTGTCTGTGAATCACTTTTGTGTGGGTTGCACAGGAGACCTAGAAACCCAGTGTGAAAAATAACTTAAACTCTGTGTTGATTTCTATCCCTTTGCCTGAAGGTCTGGGGAGTGAACAAACAGACAGGCATATGTATTATTGGCAGGGTTTGGAAAGGTTGGCACACAGCAAATTTCACTTCAGTCAGCAACTCATCTCAAGGTGCTGAAACAATGAGAGAAGCTATGTCACCATAGTTTTTTTCCCAACCCCTGAAAGCACAATTACTAACACTATATGCTCAAAGAAGGATCTGTGAGCTGACATCAGCCCTGATGGTGTTGTCCATCAGCTAACACTTTGACTCTTCTGGAGCTACTTTATAGCTCACCCATACTTCACAGTTTTCTTTGTATCATTTCCAACATAAAACAGTGGGAGTTTCTTGTCTCTGTTGAGCACAAATAAGGTACATCAGCAGTCAGCATTGTTGACTTCCATTATATTTTATCCTACTGTTATTGAATTCCTTCTATTCAAATATTACTTTTTTATTCTTCACATGGGAGAACCCAATGAGTTTTTTGCCAATTTAAGGACCAGAATTCAGTTGTAATTAAATTAAATTGAAAAATAAACTAAAACGAAAGCAATTTTTAGCTAAAACGTATAAAAGTACATTGTCAAAACATGAAAAAAAAACCCTCACTGAAAATGAATCAGAATAATTGACATTCTTTTTAAATAATCTGCAATTTTTTATTTGTTTTACTTTCAGCCTCTGTTTTGCTACTCAACGTTTTGATTGAAGTCTTTTTTTAGTATTTTAGTTTTTGCTTTCTACCTTTTTGTATGAGATTCTGAAATTTACGTTTGTCATTCTGGCACCAATCTCCCATGGGGCGGAGCTTATAGTAGTTTGCACTCATTGCTTACATCCTAAAATTAACAGTTTTTTTTTTAAGTTGAATTTATAAATTATTCATTCATTCTCAATAAACCAATGGGATGAATGTTATTGATAACATTATATAAACCAAGAATAAAGCTTATACTTGTTTAGTGTGGTTACTTTTCCAGTTTTACACTTTACTTTTAATGTTCAAGGTAAAGACATAGTACTTAATGTTTCTAAAAGCAGTTATCTTGGAAGTTTTGAATTTAAACTATTCCTCTACTAATAAATTACCCAAACCTTGTGTTAAAAGCTCTCGCAGGGTTACTTTAATTGAACTGATGTACCCCGATAATGTCTCTTGTTGATTGACAAGGATCTCTAAATTGTTTGGTAACAATCGCTGTCCTTCTGTTCTGGGAACTCCTAGAGAGCCCTTCAGAGCCATCGTCTTCCATCTATTTTGTGTGAGCTTTCCTGCTTCAAATTTAATGTGACAGTGAGCTCCCACAGGCTCATTGATTAGATCGACCCTTAAGGTACTCAGAGTACATATTTATATTTCAGGGAACTGCTGTCTCCTGGAATTTTGTCAAGAAAGACTGACAGATAAGGCGCATACCTTTGGGTGATCATTTAATAGTCTTCCCTCACCAATAACTTCCCAAAAGGTCCTTCGAAGTTATTTCTTCAATGTCATGTTTTAAAAGTAAAAATATATGCAAGTAAATGTAAAACCAGAATCATAATTGACAGATTTTGTACTGTACACATTTACACTTTTGGCATCCTTTAGATCCTTTTTTAACTAAAAAAAAAAATTGATCCTAATAATTTTTCATCTTATTACATTTGCTATATCCTCAATCAGGATGTGATTTACAAAAATAATTCCAATCGTTTTGAAATGTAATAATTGGTCTAAAACAACAACAACAACAAAAACTTGGTGAGTTTACGCGTTACCATCTGACAATTGCTTCACAGTTAGTGTATTTGGATCTTTGATACATGAACATTGAATTGAATTTCATCATACAAATGCAGAAGATGTAGATGTAAATTCCTAGTTTCCTTTGTGAATCTAAAACATTTGTGACTATAAACAACATGAATGAATAGCAGTCATAGGAATTGAGAGGTTTTGTCTTAAAGGTGAACTCTCAAACTAGTCTAGGACCGCTACTTTTCGTAAAGAGCATTTAGTATTTGAAGGTGGAAAACTAAACTTAATTAACACAAAAGGAATCTACCAAAAAGTACTGTGTTTAGTAAATGTCTTAAACTTAAAACTGTGAGTAAGAATTTCAGTATAGAAACGTGGACTTTGACTCCCCTTCATTGGCTCATAAAGATTTTATGACATTATAGGCCCCAGTAAACATTATATCTCTAAATTATGAGGGGGGATGATCTGAGAGGGCAACCAAATAAATGTTTGCCTCAGACTAAACTGATTTGTTTTATATTTTAGTATATAAATATATCACAAAAAAAAAAAACCCTGACCATTACCTGTTTAGTTCCTTTCGACCATTAACAGCATCTCAGAATAATTTTAATCGTCTTAACCCCAGAAGACACCTTCTCTAATCTCCCAGTGTGCAGTTCCATCCTAAAATCTGCTGATCCTTGAACCCCACTGGTAGCTGTCGACTTGCCAGTGGAAACTTGGGAGAGATGGAGCCTCACATGGTTTGTGTGTTCATAATCTTTTACTTTATTTTTTTCAGAATCTTTCATAATCTCTGAGTTAGAGCGAGGGGTTAGTGTTGGGTTTCATATTTTTGTCTTTTTAAAATAGATTGTTTATGTGGAATGTGCATTCAACATGACGCTCTCTAATCCCAAAATAATTGTTTTCCTCAGTTTTATAGAACCCATAACCTTTCAGGAGTTTAAAATTGGGTTTAACACACGATAGCTCTCAGCAAGGTCATGGTGTCATCTTCTTATATGAAAACCAATCCTAAATCCGCTCTATTTAAAACAAAAACCATGAATGTAGAATCGTAAAGAGAGAAATATATATTTTTTTCTCTTAAAATATGATTTTAATCTGATTTTACTTGCAGAATACTATAATATTCTTTGAGTCTAAGTAACAGAGGCAAATCAAACGACTAAAAGACACTTCTCTCACATGTATTAGATTTCATTTCAGCTGCTTTCTCACAGTAATATATTTCACAGTTGGAATGCAAGTCTTCTTTTCTAATGATAGGGTTGCATAAGCTCACACGGCTTTAGATCTTACTGTGTTGGTTTTTGTATTTGGGTCATCCTCAGAGGTCATGATTCAACTAAGATATTTATTCTCTGAAGATAGTCACCAAGCCTCTGAAGGATGTTGTTTTGTTGTCTTACTCATTCCAGATACAGTATGTACTGATAACCACTTGTTGCCCAGAAACATGTAGATCAATGACTCAGTCCTGTGAGAAGACTTTTTTTTCCTCAGTAAAGGTTCGGTAAATTTGAACTGCAACTGAACTGTTCATCTACACTTAATTATGATGACATCTGCGCCAATGACCATGAACCCAGACATTATTGTAATGTGTTCCATAAAGATGCACAAAAACATTAATGCGTGAGAGCTAATTTGGATTTATGGCATTGACTACATTAATTGCATGCTGTTTTCTCTTCAAATGACAATTTGTGTTTAGCTGTAGGAAAGCCACAACAGAGGAAATAGCTTACGACATCCATCAGTTAGCTGCTGGCGAAACGTTGGAGGAAAAGCTGTGGCCTCCGAGTCTTTAGGTCATTTTAATAAAACCCACTCAAACAGAGTTGAACTTGAGGACTTCTTCCTGGGGGTCCTCAAGGCTCAATTTCAATCCCATAAAAATCAGTGGACCGTAAATAAAGGACTGGGAAAATTCTGCTTTCTGATTGGCTGCAGAAGGTTACTATCAACCATGGGAACCATGATACGAGGCCAAGCTGGAGTGCTGTCGTAATTATGATTCTGTAGAGCCTCTGGTGAAGAGAGTGAGCAATGATATCAATAGAGGGAGGCTTGACAAAATGAAGAGGATGAGGATGCACTGTAGGTGCATTCCAGACAAGCTGGGTCGATGGTTTTCTCAATTTCATTAGTTTACAGCATGTCGAATATGTTTAATTTATCTTTTTCTTTCTTGTGGCCTATTGCAGACTGATTAGAGTTGCCGAGTGAAAGCATTTTTGAAACGTTTGAATATGATCAGATGTTGAGAGAGATGTTGGCAACCTCTTGATTCAAGCTGATGCTTCATGCTGCTGCCAATTACATATAGTTATTATTCAACTTCAACACTCTCCCTTTTTGAAAGAATTTCCTGATCATATTTGTGTGAGTAAACACCTGTAACTACTTAATAATCTGGAGAAAATATTAAATATGCTAATTTTAAAATAAATTAAATAAAAACAACCTGATCACTAGTAAGGTCTTCTCATACATATGCAGCATCACTTACTTGACCTTTTACACCAGCTCTTAAAACGTAATTCATAGTTTTTTAAAAGATATTTTAATATATAAATAGATATACTTTTTAATGCCTTTATTAGATAGAACAGTATAGAGGAGACAGGAAGAATTTTGGTAGAGAGATCTGTGGAGAAGGATAAGCAAAGGGGCTGGATTCGAACCCCTGTCGCCGGATGCAAATCTGCACCATGTGTCAGTACACTGCTGTCAGTACTGACTAATCCACAATTTGTATTATGTGGTTCTTTTGTTCATATTACTGAAATTTCTTTATTCAGTGCTTGGTGGCGCCAGCAGCAAAAGAGAAACTTCACACAAAGAATTGTGAGTCTATGTTAGAGTGAAAAAATTGATCACACACCGAAAGAATAATCCCTCAAACACACAGTTTCACTATCAAATTTTGTGTATTTTTACATTCCACTTAATGATAAAGCAACATCTGCTCAAGAGCAGGACTGCTTTGTGTGCATTTTGGAATGATTAAAACCTTTTTAAAATTAATTTTTCAGTCTATTTTTGATATGTGTGTGGGCGTGCGTGTGTGCGTGCGTGCGTGTATACCAGTTTTTAAGCCAAGTTTGCAAGTTATTCAGCCGGTTTAATTTGTGGTTTAATGTTTGCACACAAAAGCTATCTTTATAATAAATAAAATGTTAAGCCATGTAGTTACCAAAATACATGTGCATATTTACCTATTGACACCGGAAGTATTGATATTACCAGGAGTTACTATGAAAATGTTTCTTATTCTAAATTATTTTGCGGTTGCACAATTCACAATTCAATTCTACTTTTACTCCTTCCTTTTAAAGATAACCAACCAGTAACGTATCTGGGGTTCTGGCTGCAAAACATATTCAAAACATGTGCAAAATCACATTCAAAATATATTTTCACTTTCTGTGACATTTCCAAAAAATGTTTGTATATTATATATTATCTACTATATGCACATTGTAGCAACATAACATGAAATTCATAGGCCACCCCAATTTTGTAAGTATGTAAGTAATTTTAACAGATTTTAACAAGTAAGTTGTTCCAAATTGCTTCTCATAAAATAATCAATTCATAATCAAATAATCAAAATAATCAATAAAAAAGTACAAAGATAGAAACATGACATTTAACATTTTGTCACATTACACAGGTTTCTTTTAGTTCTCAAACTTGTTCTTTATTCTTAAACAGCTCAGAATAACCTGAACGCAGGGCCCTTGTGGATTTTTGACGCATTACTAACTAGATGAAATAATGAGGGATCAGGGAGTCCATTTAAGACTTTAAAAACTAATAAAATAATCTTCAACTGGATTCTGTAGCAGACAGGATGTCAGTGCAGTCTGTCTAGGACTGGGGTAATGTGTTCAGAGTTTTTCATGCCAATCAGCATTCAGGCTTAATCACTAGGGTATGTTTTATGAGATTTCAGTCTGCTTCTTTAAGTGATCAAGGAAAAAAATCTTTGTGGTCCAGTTCTTGATCAAATGTGTTGTATGTAATTATTTATAAACAAAGGACAAATGAATAGAAATGAGAAAGTGGTTTGTCACCATGAACACGCTAAAACAAATATGAATGCCACTCAATGCTGTTACCCTCCCTTGTCTTTGTGAGCGTCCGAAGAAATCTATCAAAGTTAGTGAGAGCATGTGTTGCTTCCCTCTAAAATGCAATGGCCCGGTGGGCTGAATAAGAATAGAGAACTAATGCATGACCTGCTGAGGACACAGCATAGCAGTGTGCTCTGTTGATTCAGTTCTTGTGAATACCTTTTGTGCAATGTACCTCTTCTGTGCATTTCTTTGCTTTACTGTTCTTATTCTAACATACTGCCTTTTGCTTCTGGTCATTGCTCAACTGCTGTTCAGATATTGACTTCCTGTCTGCCTGGGCTTAGCAGTCTGGTGTTTTGCTGCTAACAGCGCAGCTTATATCACATTACATGCTGACAAAAGAGATGTAAGAGGCCAACTCTGTGTGTTTGTGGGTGTGACCCAAATGATAGCTGGGAAAGGGGGTCGCTCTCGTGAGTGCTTCATGACATTGTAAAGATGTGACAGAACAAGTCTTAATCCTTTAAATTATGTGAAGTTAATATAAAACAAAGCACAGTTTTTTTTTAAACTGATAATGTGCGAAAACCAAACTAATGTACCGTTTACATAGGATGGTAATCCTTTTAGTATAGATCTGTCAGTGTTTGTTCTATTGTCTGTGCTTTTGTCTTTGTAGATCTAGTCTTTGCATTCCATTCCTTTGTCAATTTTAGTCATCCATATTTTCAGTGTCAGTTTTAGTTTTTAGTTCTGTTGTAATTCTCATTTCATTGTTAGCCATAACCGTGTCATACCTCTTGTATTTAAGTGATCTGATTTTCAAATATTTCTCGTCCATTGTTTTTCAATCTTACCCATGTTGTTGCACTACTTTGCTCCTTTTATTTCTCCCAGCTCCAACTTGTTCTGCTGTTATCTGGTTATATATGCATCTTCTAAGATTTTGTTGACTCTTTCAAATATCTACCTCATCAAGATTGAAACTCATATAAGCTAAAACTTAGCTACAATACTCATGCGCAGTATCCCTTAGGCTACGGAGGCTGGTGCATTAAAACCTTTTGTGTGGATTTTTTACAAAATTGTTATTCGCAACATAGTAATTTAAATAAATCTCAATAAAACCCTAAATACGAATATAGACATTATAATTATTAAATGTTTTGGGCTATATTTATATAATTTTAAATGATAGTACTTATTTACTAACATAAAAATGTATTCAAACTAGGTCGTTACAAAGCACATTTATGTACATTACACACACTATCCCCTAGACTATCAATGTTTTCAGCAATGTGCTATAAAAACATATAAATTGCTTTAAAGGAAGACATTTTGCACTTTATTATATGCTATTAATCTTATGGGTCAAATAAACGTTCTAAGTTAAGTTTCAGTCAAAATACAATTTAGATCTTCTGTTAACATTTTTCAAAAAGTCTAATTTTGGAGACATGTCTGATCCATGCTTATTTAAGAGGTGCAAAACTGTTTTCTGCTCGCAAAAAGTGTGTGTTTTGCATTGCTTGACTAACAAGGACATTGTAAACATCTTGTAAATGTTTCTGGTGGGTGGCGAATGCGCCTTACCTCATCCTAAATGTACTGAAAATGAGTTGATGAATTTGAACTACTATAACATGTGTGTTCACATTGTTCATGCTCACCTTTGGAGGCCAAACACCTTTATAAAAGCTTCATACAGTAGAACTGTAAAAAATCCTTCAAACAAAATACAAATGTTAAAAAATAAATGCATTTAATCAAGGCGACTCCCATAATAACTTAACATGACACACCTGGAATACTTGCCTCTTCTTACAGTAATATGATCATTACACTGGAATAATGTTTTTAAAAAAAGAACACAATGCACAAAGAACCAAAAGAAACACAAGAACAAGAAGATTTTGTTTTTTAATGAAAAACGGTTTAGTTTGATACATTGTTAACTCTTGAGTTTGTACCAATTTGGGTTGTGCTTGGGACAATATACAGCAAGAACTAGTAATAAATTAAGCAAACTAGTTTGCGAAATTAGCCTTTGGTTTCCTTTAAAACTGACTGTATGTTTGCCAATTAGCAAGCCGTAGTTAACATTACTCCAAGCTCTGTAATATGTAGCGTTTTTATTAATGATGGGGCATGCTGTTAGGCATCTATCTTTCATGCTTGTGGGATAATAAACTGAGTCCTGTTCAGTGCCACATTTCTAACCCATTACGCATCTCCTGAGGATGAGATTCGATGTTAATTGGATTTTTTGTTCACCTTTATACAGTAAAAGAGAAGTATGTTTCTATGTTACTAAATCAAGATAGACAATTCACCCCATTAAAATAGGCCACCCCAGAGGCCTAGCATAATAAATAACTCATAAGCAGATATTTTGCCAATAGAATTCATGATTAGTTTCTACATAATTTATTCTGTCTTCACCCTCACTGCGCCATTAATGGGGTCTTTTCCTCGATAAGTTTTCTCTCTCCTGTGCTTTTATTTATACACCGTTCAATTCCTATCCTAACACACTACAGATTTTTAGGGAAATTGTAATGGAAAATGACAGATTTGTTTTAATATCTGTTATGTTAAGTTCACATAACTGTTAACAAAATATTAAAAGATGTTCTCGAACTGACAACTTATAAATGGAAGAATTTACAATGATTTTGAATGTATTTGACTGTTTAATTTGTGTACATTAATGACATAGGTTTTCCCACAAAATGTGTCCAAGGTTATGTTTTATAATGAAAAATGTGTGGAGAAAAAAGGTGGGATGTTATCATAAAATAATTTCCTTTTCATAATGCACTATATAGTTGTGATAATTAAATAAAAACACTCATTCAATGACTCATTCAAAATTATTTGATAAACATGAGCACTCAAATTTCCACCTGTGTACTTAAACATTTTTTGCGTATTAATTCTGCCTGGCATTATACTTTTTAAGTTGGCCACGCAATGCATAATAGAGTACAGTGGACAGTGTTCATTAAGCAGGCTCTTACAGAAACCGCAGAGCTCTTTGAGAGAGAAAGCTTAAGACGGAAACAAATGAAACGGTCATTACTGGTGAGCTGTTATCCCATCAGCCTCTTTTCATTTGCTTAGATTTGTGCCTCTCTTGCCCTCTATTCTTTACTGTCTCTTTTATCTGATTCCTTTCTAATACTAATGTATTTATCTGAGCCTCTCGGCTGCTCATGTTGAGTAGACTCTGCCTTATTTGGTTCACGTATTTCAACCCTCTCCCAGGATTGTGTCTCTCTAATTGGGACGCCAAGCTAATTATTCACTTGCCCACTGTTGGCAGGGAAACTGCAGCTTGTCTGGATTTGCTTCAGCACCTGGCACTTAGTCTTAGAACCCATCAAAGGGAATAATCAAGAAAGGGTGTTAACTTCTCAGGCCGATATCCGTGAGAAAGTATTGCGCAATTACAGATAGCATATAGAGCACATCAATAACATAATCTTTTTAGCGATTATTATGGCATTAATTATGCATGTGTCTAAGTGGCCTCAGCCATTAGAGACGAATCCCTTTTGTCCTTCAGAATATTAATGGTCATTTTTATCTGTGGAGTAAAATTCTGAAAACCAACCTACAGAAAATATTAGGTCACATAGACCTTAGTGAACGAATTAGTATACTTTAACAATTATACAAAAAAATATTTCACACTTAAATAAATGAACTATTAAGAAATTTGCTTTACATTTTTTTGTTTAATTATACTTCAAAGCACAGAAGTATAGAGTGTTATATAACACGTAAAGTCACAGCTGCTCATTTAGTACAGAGATTTGCAGCATCTGTCATGGGACAATGGATTTCTGTGTTTTACACCATGACCAAATACTGAGCAAATGGGTTTGTTTAGAGCCAAAGCATTGAATAAACATCTTGTAATGATGCAAAGCATCCATTGCTGTAAAGCTCTTATGTATACTTCATTTTTCCTTTTATAGAATTGTGATTCACAATGAAAAAAACATCTTTTTGTTGTTGCGTAGCATTTAGTATTATATTTTTGAGTATTAACTTGTAGAGTTTTAGTTGAATAGATAGCAAATTGTTCTAAATTAAAAATTATATTGTTTTAAGTAAATCAGATGTAAGGATCTTCATTTTTTTTTCAAATGCATTAATTTTCTTTGTAAAAAAGTATACTCAAATGACAACATTGAATAAATTATTTCTTTTCATATTCTTGAAAAACTACAAATTTTTCAGAGATTTCTAATTCAGAAAATGACATAAATCTGTATCCGGATGCTTCTGTCAGAGCAGTTGCCCAATGCTTTTTAGGATTTTAGAATATTGATTCACATTTTTTGCCTACGCTATCTGGACATAGAAATCAAGGTTATTGTATTAAAGAAATCCTATAAACTAGACACTAGGTGATGTCACTCAAGTACTGGTGAATAACACCATCTCTTACTCTGAGGCAGAGACAAGGCCAAGTACAATGCAGTCGATACAAAGTCATGCCCAAGACCTTCAAAAATGGACTTGAGACTGATCCGAGCTAATTAATTATTGACTCCCACAAAAAGGCAGTCAGTTGTTTGAAGGAAGGATCCAATGACTCTCTCTTCAAGAAAGTCTTTTGTTTTTTTTTGTTTTTTGTATGGATGGATGTAATTTGAAGAAAAAAAAAAGAAAATGTTTTTGAAATAAGATCATGATGATCAGCAGTTTTGTTCCTGACTCAGCACTTTTGAACAAATTAGTTTGTTGTAGAGAGATGGAGTCACTCTCTTTCAAGGCCAGACCTTGACTGTATCCAATGATGTGTACTATCTGAATGTGTATTTCAGTACAATAACAAGCTTTCTTCTTATAAAAGTGTGTGTATCTTGTATAGTGTAATAACTCAAACCAGAGTTTGTTTCATTCAGTTCAATGTGATCTACTTGAGTCAGTGGCGTCACTCACAGATGATTCATATATCATTTCCTTTGGCTTTGTGAGTGAATGCAAACATGGATGCATTCACATATTGTTTTGCTTTATAGCTAGAACATCATTCAGCAAATGACTGGCAAACTGTCCAAGGTTTAATCTTTGCTTTTACTTCATAAGCTGTGACCAAATAAATAGGATGAATAAGATTCAGGCTTGAAGCTGAATGAAGTATTCATCTTACTAAATTTCAAATCAAACAGTTAATTGACCTGAGAGGTTTGAACTAATACGAACCAGATATGTTGATAGTAGGTGAATAAAACCCAGTAAATTGACACAATATGTTTTAAAAGGCACTTTGGATAATGTTCATGTCTTCCTCCCATACACATCATGAATAGCTGAAGTTCGCAACACCCCAAAATTTAGAAACCTACAGAGAAAATCTACAATAGCCTTTTTGCAAACAGATTTTTTTGTGTTCTGCGGTCACGAACTAACCCAGAGTAAAGCAATTTCTTATTGCTTGTGTTACGACTCGTTTTAAGATGACAATAATTTAAACTCAATCCACATAAAAAGACAAAAGGAGTTCCAACCACTAGCAAAAGAACACCAAACAAATGAATTTGAATATGAATATCAATAATAACAAGAAAGACAGAAAACAACTTTGGGGTGGAGGAAGGACAAAATAACAAACAAAACCACCTACAAAAAACAAATAAAAACAAATCAACTGAATTTCCGTACATCAATCGTAAAACTACAATGCAACATTCCTAATATTCCAAAAACATACTTTTAGAAATAATAGTAGGTCACCCACCCCTAAATTAACTAAACAATACACAATTAGTTAGCCGATAAATGAAGCTTCACAAATTACTAAAATTAACACGAATTTTACACAAATTATAATGAAACTCAACATTAACGTGCAGGTGTTCGTTGATTGAGCAGGAACCCCGACCTCTTCACCAGCACGGTAACGAATGGCATGAGCTCTCGAAGAGAAAAACTCTTCCTCTTTTGAATGTGACTCCAAAAAAAATCTTGATAACATAGAATCTTTGTTTTGATAGTTGGTTCATTAGGATTCACTGAGGCTAATTAAGTGATGAGCCTCAAACTTGATTTTTTTATTTCACATTTACCAGTTATTTTTCAATAATTGTTTTTATTTTGTTCCACGAAACACTCTTTTCCATTAACAAATAGTGCCACTTTTTCCTGATTGGACACGTATGGACTTCTCTCAACAGCAGAAGATTAGAGCAAAAATTAAAAAGTACGTAAAGCAAGATTAACAAAAAGAAAAAATTCTTTACCAACATGAATTCTGATATTGTAACTTAAATACAGATCTTTTTTCTAATTCGTCACAAAAACAGATTAAATAATTTGTGTATCAAGTTTGCTTCATAGACCAGCCATAACATATAAATAGGAATTTATTAAATGCTGGAATAAATGCAGTAAATACAAATAAAATATTGAGGAAAAAAGACAGAAAATACTATGTACATTTAACATGTAATACGTTCTGGAGTGACAGTCAATATGGTTATCGTGGAGTCTGATCATCATCTGAGCTGCTGCTGGATGACAAATGCAAACTCTGTGGAACAAAGCCAACGTCGATCAAACAAAGTAAGGCTAAGATAAGATGAATTCCTCACAGAGTATATGATTCTCTCTCTTCAGGAAATCGTTATTGTAAAAGGTGACACAAGAACTCTGGTGATCTTTAGGATCCTTATCTGTAATAACTTGTCATGAAGAACCCCATAAGGATGTTTGAATACATTGGTGCATTACCTTTAATGATATTCAATGATATTGTCAGAAAATTATTTCTGAACAGCTAGCCTTTCTAAAAGCAAACAATATTATTCATCAGGATTTCTCATCTGTTTTAAAGGGTTAAACAACCATAATTGACCCTATCTAGATTTAAGTGGAACTGGGTACATTTTGAGATGCAATTTGGGTTGCCACTGTGTGCAGAAACTAGTATTGACTCATTTGTATAGGAAACGAGTCACAACAAAATAGAAGGCAATTTAAGCTCCAAACCCTCAAATGAAAACAGATAATTTGGCAAATCATTAGAACGCAGTGAAGTGGAGAATATTTGTTTACAGGTTTTTTTTGTAGGTTTACTGCAAATACTATAGAATCTGCTGGAAAGAGTAGACCAGAACCATACGATCAGAAATAATCATTGTTGTCTTGAACAAAAGTTCTGATGCTTATGGTTTTTAAATAGATGTTTTTGCTTTCATTTTATTTGGCAGAAAGCTTTTGATGAACAGGTTTGGTTTCTGGGTTTTTATTTTTGTTGGCATGAAAATTTGAATTTTTTTCTTCTAAATAAACAAAAACACCACATCTTAAAATAGAATCCTGTACTTTATTACATTAGACACTAACTGGTGAATAATCACTGTTTGTAGCTACGAAAAACTCAAATGCTCTACTTGTCCAAGATATATTTCTTTATTTATACTATATGAACATACAAGCCTTCAATACAGGAACACCAATATTTACAAATTATCACTTCAGAAGGAAATCTATTCAATTGAAAAGAGCAAAATGCTGAAAATAAAAGAAGTGAACTGAATACTCACAATAATCTTGAGAGTCTAATAGATTTCTGCATCCCATTTAAATATGAAGCCCATACTGTAGGTAATCCATCCATCAATTTCCATTTTCCAGACCGTTGGTCTAATGCATATAAAGGCACAGCATTGTACAGATCTGCTTTCCTTTTTAATTGAATATTAAATATTGTATCTGTCGTTTAAGCATGCTGATATTCAGGAAGAGTTTTGTGAAGAATATAAAAAAGCAATTTTTGTACCCGTTTAATTATCTTAATAATTGAACAGCTAGTACCCATACAGCAAGAACAATTGGGTCAAATGTGGCTGAGGTAAGGCTATATCCTATGAAAGGTGAGGTAAGGCCTATCTATGAAAGATAGGGTCCAGATAATAAATAATATATCGGCAACGTAAGTTTTAGATTTAGCTGAGATCTAGAGCTTTGGATAATATCTGCTAGCAGTAGCATTCCTGGACTGACTGCTACAGCCTTTTGTTTAGGTGGCAAACTTCTTTTCTTCACAAGTTCACGTCACTTACGTGTCATGATTGGTTGATTACTTGGCTGATCCCAGTTCTTAAAGCTTGAGTATTTAGTTTGTTATGAGTAAGGTGGTTACATTCCATGTCCCCAGAGCTAGCTTCTGTGTCCATGGATTGGGCCGCCGAGGTCCCCACCTTCGGCTGCCGCCCAGATCCAGACCTCTGGAATGGCAGACCGGAGTGGTGGTCCCTCTTTTCAAGAAGGGGGACCGGAGGATGTGTTCCAACTACCGGGGGATCACACTCCTCAGCCTCCCGGGGAAAGTCTATGCCAGGGTACTGGAGAGGAGAGTTCGGCCGATAGTCGAACCTCGGATGCAGGAGGAACAATGCGGGTTTCGACCTGGTCGTGGAACACTGGACCAGCTCTATACCCTCTGCAGGGTCCTCGAGGGGTCATGGGAGTTCGCCCAACCGGTCCACATGTGCTTTGTGGATTTGGAGAAGGCGTTCGACCGTGTCCCTCGTGGTGTCCTGTGGGAGGTGCTCTGGGAGTATGGGGTCCGGGGCACTCTGCTAAGGGCTGTCCGGTCCCTGTACAACCAGAGCAGGAGCTTGGTCCGCATTGCCGGCACAAAGTCAGACCTGTTCCCAGTGCGCGTTGGCCTCCGGCAGGGCTGCCCTTTATCACCAGTTCTGTTCATAGTTTTTATGGACAGAATCTCAAGGCGCAGCCGGGGGCCGGAGGGGGTCCGGTTCGGGGACCTCAGGATTTCATCGCTGCTGTTTGCGGATGATGTTGTCCTGTTGGCTTCTTCGGGCCTGGACCTGCAGCGTGCGTTGGGGGCGGTTTGCAGCCGAGTGCGAAGCGGCTGGGATGAGGATCAGCACCTCCAAGTCTGAGGCCATGGTTCTCGACCGGAAAAAGGTGGCCTGCCCTCTCCAGGTCAGTGGAGTGCTCCTGCCTCAGGTGGAGGAGTTCAAGTATCTCGGGGTCCTGTTCACGAGTGAGGGGAGGATGGAGCGCGAGATCGACAGGCGGATCGGTGCAGCATCTGCAGTGATGCGGTCGCTGTATCGGTCTGTTGTGGTGAAAAGGGAGCTGAGCCGAAAGGCGAAGCTCTCGATTTACCGGTCGATCTACGTCCCTACTCTCACCTATGGTCATGAGCTCTGGGTCATGACCGAAAGGACAAGATCCCGGATACAAGCGGCCGAAATGAGCTTCCTTCGCCGGGTGGCTGGGCGCTCCCTTAGAGATAGGGTGAGAAGCTCCGTCACCCGGGGGGAGCTCGGAGTAGAGCCTCTGCTCCTCCACATCGAGAGGAGTCAGCTGAGGTGGCTTGGGCATCTGTTCCGGATGCCTCCTGGACGCCTCCCAGGGGAGGTGTTCCGGGCATGTCCCACTGGGAGGAGGCCCCGGGGAAGACCCAGGACGCGCTGGAGGGACTATGTCTCCCAGCTGGCCTGGGAACGCCTCGGGATCCCTCCCAGGGAGTTGGAAGAAGTGTCTGTGGAGAGGGAAGTCTGGGCATCCCTGCTTAGACTGCTGCCCCCGCGACCCGGCCCCGGATAAGCGGGAGAAGATGGATGGATGGATGAGTAAGGTGTTACAGTTGGCTATTTTATATGTGTAATGATCACAAACTGTGCTTTCTTTTAGAGCACAGGGTACACTGTGAGTAATTTCGGGGTTACCTTTCTTATGTTTATTTTTGTTAATGCTTGAAATTAGGACTCAGGTCTTAGGAATTATTAATAAATTTGGTGTTTTCTTAAAGTGCTTTCATTTCACATCAAGATTCTAATGTAATGGGTCATCACTGTTTGGTTTAATGTATGTAATGTAGCTAACGTATGTAATGTAATTATAGTAATGCACATTCTCAGTGATATAAACACACTTCTGAAATATATATATATATATATATATATATATATATATATATATATAGATATATATATAGATATATATATATAGATATATATATAGATATAGATATATATATATAGATATATATATAGATATATATATAGAAAGAACATGTAAAAGTCCACTTAATTAGCCCTTTAACCACAGATGAATCACCAACCCTCAGACTGAAAGAACTAACATGCTTATCAGTAAAATAGTACAAATATTGTAAAAAAAAAAAAAAACAAAAGTTTAGCGCTCGTAGGGTACTGTTTTCCAGGAAAACAAAAAAGTCATATTTCTTGGCAGATAAAAAGTGCTTTTTTTCTCGGACTGATACTAGAGAGTAGTTGAATTTAAAGCCTGGTCTCATCCAAATGTAGTGCTTTGTTTGTTTCCTTTGCACTTTTGTCTGCATTTAGCCTCAGTAGTTATGAATCACCCAGAAGAGCTCACTCTCTGTTTAAACCCGCTTTTTGGACCAATACTCCCAGGGCCACCACTTGAGCATATTCAGTAAAAGTACGGAAACTATAAAGGAAGCACATTCAGACAGAATAGGACATCAGGGTGAAGAAAATCTCCCCAGATCAATAGTGACATAACTTCCCCCAAGGCTACTCTTGCTCAATACAGCAGAGCAACATACGTACGAATAGTCTGACATTTACATCAGACACACCGCAAACAGGACTAGTTCCCAGAGGAACACGGTTGGTTGACACTTTTTCCTGAACATAACACGGCTGGTGTGATACAACTAAAAAAGCAATGTGAACAAAACTACATGAAATCAGTCAAAGAAACCCTCAATTATTAATAAGGCAGAATAACATACAGTACAGATGGCTACTTGATCATTTGTAGTACCAGAAAATCTTAATTGGCTAAAAGAAATTTTTTGTTTTGCTATTTTTAATAGATGTCCAATTATTTGGTTTGATGCTTCCCAAATGCCTTGTTAGCATATTTCCAGAGTTTACAAGATTAATTGGACTTTTCCTTGTATGCAAAACCAAGAAAGTGGCAAATGATTGCAAAGGTTAGATCTGAACGTTGTTTTTCAAATTCAAAGGATGTTATCTAGATACTTTGGCTCTAGTTATATTTTGGCTTGTGATAGACGAGGTAATCAGCTCCTTCAAGCCCTACAGTACATTATAACTAAGTAGTTACGGATAGATTTGAACATCTAAAGGAGCTGCTCTGCAAAGGAGCTCAAACGATGAGGTTGTCATTGAACATTAATTAGATGGTTTACACAGCGACATTCCCCTGGCGTCTGATTTTAAATCACACTTTTCATGTTGTTTTGGTGCAATTCATGTTAAATTAAATGCATTTTTATTCAACAGCCTGTCAAGCTGACACTGGATTAATAACCTTGAGTCAATTGAGTGATAAAATTAGTGTAAATTGACTTTCAGCGAAGCCGAAAAAAGAGTATACACTAAAAGAAGTTTTAATACTGTGCAGATTCACATGGAGTAAAATTGAGTGCCGAATGTTAATAATCAACACTACACTCACAGAACAAAGCTAAAAGCTAAAATAAATGGTCTGAAAGCTTTGTTTCTCAAACCTTTGGCTTTTCCTTTGAAACATTTCTGTTAGATCTATTATTTAACACACCAAGAACATTGCAATGTAAGGTATTCTTTTTAAAAAGCTGAGTTTGAGAGTGTTTAGCAATACTGTTTGTGGAGAGAACCGACGATACCTTTAGTAATGGTTTTGCTTACACAGTTTTTCAATTAAATTGTCTTAAAACAGGGATAAATTGATGAATGCACAACAACAACAAACCACAACTTCATTGTATATTTTAGATTGTTAAGTTGGTCTAAATCTAATATTTGTTACTCAAATCAGTTTGTAATGTTTTGCCATATTTTATAGTTGGTACGGTGTTCATGGAAAGTTTGAATTTAAACGTAATTTTTTTCCATTGCCTTCTGTGTTTGTGTGAAGCTTATATTCGGCTTGGACTTCATTTGTAGCATTTTTTTCTTCATTTTTATACTAACATCACTGTAATGCTAGACAGTCAAACTCTTTAGTTTTGTCCATTCCACTATAGGTCAGATACAAATAAATGCAATTTTCAGAACATAAAATATTAGGTGTTTATAACTTTATATTCAGTGCAAAAATGTTTTTGCTTAAAGTAAAATTTATGAATATATTAAATCACAATACCTTAACTATGTCACACCAGCTAGGTCTAAAACTAAAGTGAGTTAAAAATATATATAAATTGCAAGGTAAAGGGAAAAAATATTTAAGCACATAAATTGTAAACATTTTCTGCAAACAGCGATTAAGGTCTTGAAGCAATCTGGCACACAGGGCTAGCACCACACTGATTGTTGATTTTATTTGTTTTGTTTTAATCTTCACAACAGGCTGAGCGTTCCTTATGTTTTACTTCATAAAAAACACCAGCATTGTCAGGAAAATGTTATTTACTTTGGGAGAAAATTTTCCTATAGAAGTAAACACAGGTACTGAAGGGGTAAAAAGGGTAAAAAGATGCGGAAATACAGATTATTTAAAGCATATATGCTTTAAAGTCTTTAAAAAATCAGTAAACATAACAACATTAAGAACTCATGCAGTCCATGAGCAGTTTAAATAATTGTGCTGAGAGAAAAATTAGCTTCCAACCACTTGGGGGATCTGGATTGACATCACCATTGCACAGGGTTTAATCTTTCAGAAGAGTGAAAAGGGATCCTGGTGGTTTTGGACCTTTGCAAATATTCCCCTGCAGTGTTAAAAGACTACAACAGGGATTCCACTCATTATATTCCTATCAAGTTCCTAACCGGAAAATTGCTGGGATACTGCCAATGGCCACAGAAGTCCATCACAACTGCAAGGTTAATGGCTAGTCACTTTTGCCAATTGATCGCCATGTGGATGATGGGTCATTTGAGATTGAAGAGCATTAAAGAAGATGGGCATTACTGATGGGGGCATGCACATTGCAAAAGTAAGGTGGGAAAAATGCAGCAGAGCTCCAATGTAAAATCAATGAAGTCTACAGACAGTTTTTCATGGTGTGTGCACCACCTTTCTGATTATGAAAGGATTACATCAGCATTAGAAGCCAAATAAAGCATTACAGTAAATGTTAAATAAAATCCTAATTCATCTCAGGTCTCTAAAACATCCACAGAGGCACAATTACTAATCAGCATAAATCACAGTGTCAGTCTTTAAAAACAGATTAGATAAAATAATGTCTGACTTGAATACAAGAACAATCAGAACCATTCATCATCTGCCAATGCAGGGTATTTTAGCATGATATTAAAAACGCATTCCCTAGGTATATTGATGCAAAAGCATGAAACAAGAAAATCCCCCACATTTATGCATGCACAAAAATTCCATTTTCAAAGAAGTTTTAAAATATTGCCTCAATTATTTTTGAGAGCACTGGGAATTATAATCAAACACAAATGTGATGACAGAATAATAAGCTAGCTTGCAGTCAGCAGAGTTTTTGTATAATCCTCCACTAATTACTTTTTACTATTACTGTAGGTAATTTATTAGTACAATAATTCGATTAATGCCACAATTCCCCATTTG
This sequence comes from Danionella dracula, assembly GCA_900490495.1. Lineage (NCBI taxonomy): Eukaryota > Metazoa > Chordata > Actinopteri > Cypriniformes > Danionidae > Danionella > Danionella dracula. The sequence continues at coordinate 9,875,312 of UELW01000178.1, forward strand.
AAATCATAATCAAAGGATTTACGAATGATCTAATATATTTAACAGATTTCAGCGTTTTCTGATAGATATGCTATTTCTCAGCAAGATGTTTGTTCTCCAGTGACCCAAAGCTTTCATGAATCATGGTTTATGAATACTACGAACAGTTTCCAATCTAAATATATAGATTTCAGTGGATTGAAAACCCTGAATTGTCCAAAGGAGTAAATTTCAACATTGTGATTGTGTTTGAGCCTGTGACGGATGGGGGAAATGTCTTGTGTGCGTCATTCTGTCAAAGCACTAATAAAGATGTTACTAAACAACAATTTATCCACTGGCCACTTGAGGCTGGTGTCTACTCAACATTGTACCAGAAAAAAATGTGGTGATAGTTCAGTTCTATTTCTGTTTTTGTTTTATTTTACACAATGTTCCTGTCATGAGAACTTTAAGGGAAGTGTTTTTTGTGTTGTTCATTTGTTTAAGTAGTTTTAAATTAGGTGCAGAACAGCTTTTTTAGGTGCCCATTTCTAGCTATCTACAATTGGTAAACTGCCAACAAGAAAATGGATAGATAGAACAATTCTTCCAACTGTGATCTTCCAATGATTTCTAAAGAAATGATTGGGTGACCACACTATAATCATGGTTTTTATATGGTCTAGGTCAGTGGTTCTCAAACTGTGGTACACATGCCACTGGTAGTACTTGGACATCCACTAGTGGTATGCCGACGTCCGTTACATGGAGGTCAACTCTGTTTGTGTGTATTCCTGTCTATACTACTTAGTGTTATAGTATGTTTACCAATTAAGAAGTGCAAAGCGTGTGGAACTAGCTGGAAAGCTCCAAAGTACAGCACGCAGAGCAATTGTATCTCTGCAATGAGTGCAAGAGCCTACGTTAGAAGAAATTAAATGAACCAAAAGCTTCCTATCGCTCGAGTCTTGCAATGCCAAAGCAGGTAAACCCCCTCACTACTGAAAAGCTGTATTTACCTTTAGCCAAGAGATGGTGCGCAATAGAGAAAAAGCAGCAATGGCTTTAAAACAACACTGTGTCATGGAGAGTTGACATGGCTGCTGACAAACGCATGTGCGCGCGAACACCATACAATCCCGCACTCTCTTTTCAGTCAGTCTCTAAGATCTATTTTTCTGAATAGGTCTTGTGTCAGCTTAAAATATGAAAGAAAAACGATTATGAAATAACACCAAAAACACTGCGTTAACATCAGATTGTCAATATACAATGAATGAAGCAGCAACTTTAATATTTTATTTTAAAATCTGTTATTTGACTGACTTTACCTCACCGTTCTTACTAGAAAAGTAAATCTCTCCAGAGCAGAAGAAATATGTAAAAGAAAAGAAAGCAAGAGATGTTTTAATGAAAACTTGCAGAGTAAACATAGCTTTCCTGTATGTTACACATTAAAAAAAATACACCATCACGGTGTATTATCTTCGGTCTTTATCCTGGATTCCAGGGCTGAAAATGTGTCCCACTTCGAACCCTGTGTATTCTTAATGTTTAGGATGTACAGTGTTTATCATTGCTACAATGAACAACTATATAAATGTTATAAATATAATACGGAACTGCACTTAACTATAGCTGAACAGGAGGGCCTATATTCTGTGGTGATAGTGAACTTGTGTGTTTTAATGTTGCTTATTATGGTGGTACTTGGAGTGTAATTTTTTTGTGGTATTAATGTCTATTACCTGGTTTGGACCAATGTAATTTTAACTCGATTTCTATGTTATATTCATGTGGGGAGTTAATATAAACCCATTATGGATCCTGTGGACAATCCCATGCAAAGGCTATTTTTCATTCAATTTAAGCACCATACGGGCCCCATCTAAAATATGTCCTTTACCATCCAGGAACCATCTAAGAGCCATGTGGAATACATGGATATGGCCTAATCAAGACCCATTTAATACCAACCAGAAAACTATTTTATATCATTGTGGGGAGTTGATATCAAACCATTATGGAAACTGTAGACAATCCCCCCTTTTTTCCCATTTCAAATCCATATGGGCCCCATATAAAAATATTGGCTGGGTAGCTTATGTCCAGTATAGCTGCCAATAGGTTAACACTTATGGTCTTCATAGCAACACTGTAAAACTAATTTTACACAATGGCTCCATTTTCATTATGTACAGATTTTTTATCTTCATTTTAAACTCATGTTGCATTCTGGGATAGCCTGCCGGTCAGTTGAGAACATTGTTAAATTATATGTGTCTTAAAAGTGTCTGTGTTGAGCTAGTAAGCATGCTTGTGCAAGTCTGATGCTTTGTCACACAAAATCAAAACCTATCATTGACAGGCACTTCCCTGTGGCATAGTGGGTAGAGGGCAGGACCAGAGAGACTTAATTAGTTAATTCAATACTTAAGTGATTTTATCGTTTTTTAACATTATGCAACACATATACATAAACCATCCTCAATAATATGACAGAATATTCTATTTTTAAATACATATATGCTATTATTAACAAAAGAAGAAAATCAAACAGAAATGTCACATTCATTTTTTGAAACTACAACCACCACAATGGCATTCGATATGTGTATTGGGGAGCAACATAGTCAATGTCACCAGGGATTTTTGTAACCAAAATCCATCCTCTGAGCCAAGCTGCAGACAGTGTCGGCTTAAAATAGATGTTTCAAAACATGAAGTGCATCATCAATGTGGGGTTAGTCACCAGGATATGGCTCACACACTGTGCTGTGTTTTGCATAATGAGTATCGCTCAAGGATGGGAACACGGGGACTTGAATGCAGAGCCGGACTGATGCCAGGATAAGGTCTGAACCGCTGTCATTCAGAGTCCTGAGAACTTTCCGGCTTTGAAAGGTGTTTACTCATTCTACAGGCCCTGTGCACAGGAGGGAGCCAGGGCTGCTGTGACCTAACATGTTTTTCAGGTGTAGATCTAAATGGGAAGTGATGCAGTGTTTACTCCCCAGGGTGAAAAAGCATCAGTTCAAACTAGCTTTCTGTCTAGATGGTACTTGTTTTTATTACATCTCTTTAATGAAACATTTCTTACTCATCACTGACTAAATGTTTTATGTTTAAATTCTGTTCATGGACAAAATAGAGTATTTGATTTTGAACTAAACAGTTAAAACGACGCATCCATATTTAGCTGTTAAAAGCGGTCCTCAGCTTGAAAATGATGTAACTTGAGCTGGTTGAAACAGCAAATTTTCTAGTGTAATCTGATTTTGAGTGATCATGTGTTGGCTGAACCAGTCAAATGTCACTCAAGAATGAAATTGTTTTGGTGACGGGATACCTGGGGCAGTATACATATGGGTCCAAGCACCTAAAATTACATTCATTTTACTTAAATGTGTTAAATGTTATGCGTTTCATTGTGTGGTTTGTAAAGTTTATGTAACGTTTAATACAAATGATGTATTGGGTGAAGTATTATTTTACATAAACATTTAACCTGTGTTGGCTGACATTGGCTGTGTTGACCGAGCTTTAATTAAGGCAGATGTTCTTTGAAAATGAGGGAAAATTAACATCTTTCAAGTCTCACCATGGAGTCTCCTCACAGATTAAAATAAATCTAGCATTGTGACTAATTGTTCAGTATATATGAAAAACTAATAATCACATAGCCTTCATGAAGAGTTTATGTGTGTGCCTGTATGGAGGAACATAGGCCCAAAGTTAATGCCTTTTGGGTCCAAAAATGCTATTGGTTCCACTCCAGGTTAGAAAGAACTTGAGGTGAAGCGCTTAGGAATTTTTGATTTGAGAAGTAAACATCCCTTTCATGCTGAGCCGCTGAGATAAGATCTGTAGAATTAGAAAAGCAGGCGAAGTTAATTACACATCACTGAAAGCGAGACAGCACTCAATAATGAAAGGGTCTGTTGTTGTTTGCTCACCCTCATGCTGCTCCAAACCTTTCTGAAATAATGCCATCTGTGGAAGTGAGCTTCTGAGGAATATCTGGGGCACGTCTTAAACCAACTGTTCTATTCTGTTGATGTTCCTGCTCTTTTATGATAAAGCTCTGTTGTGCAATTGATGTTGAGAAAAACGGAGATAGAAGGAGTTTCAGCTGAAAAAGCATGTTTCCATACATCATGTGATTCCTGCTTGTGACAGACTAAGCAGAACACTGATCAGGATGAAAGTGTTGATAACATGCCATGATCCTAATGATTAAAATAAGGGAGTTTGTGCTCATATCAACTGAGAACCGAAGTTGTGTTTCAGAATGAAAGCACATACTTGAATACATGTATAGAATATCTTGGAAAAATGTACATTTACTTAAAAAACAACTATAACTATAAAGAAATTAATTTTATTTTCTCCAATTGACAGCTGGCACATCTGGGATTTGATCTAGGAGAGGGTTTCGCAGCCCAGCTTCAACTATAACCCTAAATATTAATTAATTTAAAAAAAATCTGATCAGTTCATGGTTGGAGTCTTTTTATTACTATTTAATAATGTTATGCCCCTGTCTAAGAGAGAGGATGTAGCATAAAATATGGACCAGTAAAGTTTATTGAAAAGGACCAAAGAAAATACGTAACAAAAAAAATACATCAATAACATTGATTTGTTATACACACAATATTAATGGCCTCAAGATGTTCAGTTCAAAGGAAAAAGTAAGAATTCAGTGGATTCTTTTAACTTGGCTAAACTATTAATGGCACTTATTTTTTGTTTTTATTATGTTATGTTTTGCGGATAGTATGCAATTAATCATGATTAATCACAGGAACTCATGCCATTAAGATGATTAAGATTGTTTATTATTACTATTTACTATTAGAAATAAATGATTAATCACAGGAACTCATGCCATTAACATGATTAAGACGATGAATTTAATATTACTATTCAATATTATAAATAATAAACAACAGAACAAAAACTTAAGCTCATCCAAGTTAACACTGACCAAACTCCAGTGAGTTGCCCATACACACTAAACATCTATGGGAGCTGTAAGGTGGGGAAAAATGGGCAACTCTATCCACAGACCTCTACACACACACAAAGGTTTTTTTTTGGAAAAGAACAGGCGCGTTACTAGAATAAGAAAGATATAAAAGGATGTAACTCATAAAAGCAGGTAAGATAATTGACTACTTTGGGAACAGATATTTTTAAATATTTGTTGTACTCTGAAGCATGATCAGTCTTAGCATGTAGCACATTATGCATGTGGATAATAGCAGTTGGATCATTCCATATTTAGCAGAGAATTCATTGTTTGAGAAATACTGGAAGATGCTCTTTATTGCTAACATTAGAAGCTAATTATGGCCAGATGCTGTTAGCACAGCATGGGAATTATGAATTGTAATTGAAACATTTCATCAGTGAAATGAGCCTTTTTTTAATCGGGTCATATACTTTTGAATTAAATAATAGAATGTTTTATGTGACTGCAGTACCAGTTAGGCCACAAACTTACACATTGGCCCATTTAACAACTGGGATTAATAATTCTTTGCAATAAAAAAACTTATAATTAAAAACTCTCCTCTCTTTTCCTCTGTTCTCTTCTCCTCTCCTTGCTGCTAAATATATATTGGTTGCTTATTAAAAATGTCAGTAAAGTGTTCCTCTCTTTCAGTGAGATTTGTGAATTGAATGTTTCATCTCAATTTATGTTGAACAAATACTTAGAGAGAAGATACCTTGAAGGTAAAATAACAAAAGTTCTCCACCCTCAAAAATAATAACACTGTTACTGATATTAAATAAGGATACTGGCTTATCTATAAAGAGAATAGCTGATAACCTCAGATCAGAGAGTATTTTTAATGTAAGCAGCCCTTGTAAATGTGCTGAGTGTGTGGTTTTGAGAAAGCTCAAAGGGTATCGATTGCTTCTTGTTAATGTGAAACACCACTGTGTCCACACACTGATCGCAACAATTTTGAATGAAACTCCAGCAGCGTTTGATTGGTTTCAGGCAGACATTTGAACAGGTTCTATTACCACAATGTGAGACAGCCTGAGAGCAAAGCCAAAGGGCTGATAAATGGCCATACCGTAATAAACAGCTGTCAGGAGACAGTGACGTTTTATCTTTGACATCCAGTTATTACCCATTTAACACATCCCAGATTTCAAATCCTGCATCATGCAGCAGGTCCATCCAGACAGAGTCATTGATGTGTTTGAGACAGGTCTCATTTAACAGCTTCTAAAGATTTTTCAAAGTTAAGAAATGAACAAAGGATGTTTGAGTGAGCTCAACTCAGCGAATGCTTCGTTAATACGTTAATGGAACTGATCTATAGTGGTCCAATTCACAAATAGCAAATGTCATTTTAAATGTTCCTTTTTTCTGTTAGTCCCTCAAACTGGGCTAACACCCTCATTGACCAGTCAATATTTTATCCTAGAGATCAGTGGATGACCTGTAAGGATACTCTCATTTCTACATGTGGACAAGCCTGACACCTGCTTTGTGTGTCTCTAAGTGGTCACTGATCTTTCCCTTGACATCAAGTCCTAACAACTTTAATGGGATGCCTAGCATGTGGAAGATTAGTTAAACCATTACCTTTTCCTCCAGCCTTCCCCTGGCCACGACACTTGCTCAAGTGGGGATGCCTCCACAAATATCAGCATTTAAAGACTTTCCTTAGAGACTTACTGTCAGGGCTTTCAGCCAGAACATCACGTCATGATTGTAGAGGAAGTGGGAAAGCGGTGGGTTGCAATCGTTTTTCATATCATCTACAGTTGTTTCAACTAATCCATAAAGATTAGCATAGATTTGATCCTATGTTGGAGGGTTAAAAATAACAGTGCCTCTGCTACACACAAGCAAACAAGAGTTTATGTCAAATGACAAACAGCATTGCTTACAGTACATTTAACAACTAAGTAAGAACTGTTCAATGTTGTTTAGGCAGAAAAAATAAATGCTCTCACATTTCCCATAATTTCTTAAATATATTGTATGTTTATTGCATCTACTTCAGGTTACTCTTGTGGATTTTCTCAGGGACTATAGGCAGCCCTGGGTTTTGTGAATGGATTGTTGAGTGAAATGTAACTGTCCCAAAAGGGTGACAGCAATTCATTTAGAGCTTCACAGTGTTAAAATCCCAGGATGTGTTCCATTTTATAGATTAGTTTTTTTTTATTGGTAAACAATGGATTTGCCATACCGTGCATGGGAAAGTGGCCCCGTAAAAGTGCCACTCCAATAGTTACAGTATGTTACTCATTGGGAATGAGGTTCCTCAAAATTCATCAGAATTCTAGAGAGTGTAGTGCCTAATGTGACACTACTCTTCAGAGCAGTAATTTCCAGTTGACGGATGCAAATCTGGTAGCACCTTATAATACTCTTCCTTAGTTACTGGGAACGACTGCATAACTAACAGATAACTATTCGTTAACTATGTAACAGTTACTGTAAATTACCAAGTTTTTACCCTTAACTAATCTGTAACTACTGCTACAGCAACTACTGTATTGTTTATAGTAAACTATTGGATTTACTCACAACTCCCTAATAGCTACAGTAAACCCAGATTCCTAGTATCTAATAGCTATTCAATAGTTACCTGTGTTTTTAATTATGATGGTAGTTAATAGTAGTTATAGTTACTGATAAATAATTGTAATCACAACTGTTGTTACTGTAGCAGTAGTTACCAATTAGTTAAGGGTAACTACTTAGCAACTAACAGTAACAACAAACTAGTTAATGAATCATTACAATTTAGTTATGCGGTAGTTCCCCGTTATACAGTAACTAAGAAAGAGTACTGTAAAGTGTTACCATTAATTTAATTGTGTAATTCTGTGAAATCGTCATTGTTGGTGGGTGGGGTGAGAAGGCTGGACTGGATGGATGTATTTTTAATAAGGGGTGGACCTTTGACCACCTTTGACCACAATTAAGGTGTTATGTATGCAAATCTGAAATGTTGAAGGGATTTAGGGACCTTCAAGAGAAGTTTAATGTAGTTATTTACTGTTTTTTCTTCCTTTTTCAAATATATTTTTTTCTGTCATAGATAAAAATGGTAATTATTGTTTAGTTCTGTTATGATGATGTTCTTCTAAATTTTGTTCAGTGGATGAATTGTTTTATTTGAAATACTTGATGTATGTACATTGTTGTGGGTGGATCAAGTGAGACTGGGCAAGGCATGTTAGCAGTCACAGCATTGGTAAGGATCAGCACTTGGAATGATTTCATTAAGCAAAAGTTGGCAAACACAGCAATTGACAGCTTGTAGGAGGGTTGCTTCTGTAGCCAGAGCTCTTCCAAGATGGATGAGGGGTCACAGATGCAGCCAGACCTTTAACAGCTCTCTGTACCGGGAGGGGCCCTCTGCCACTGGACTGCAAAGCATTGTGTAGTTTCCTGGCTTGTGAATACATCTGTGAAGGGAATTCATAATGCATACAACGAGGGTGAATAATTCTTCTTTACAGAGAAACTAGCTGCAGGCCTGCGGCTGAACACTTTGAGTTGGATAAAGTGAAAATAAATTGCTTCAAGACCATTTTCATAAGCATGTAGTAGGTACGAACCAGCACGGCCTTTCACGCCCTTTTTGGTGCCCTGGGTCAGAGCACTTGTACATGTGATGTTTTTTGGATCTTTTGACCTGTATTTAAAAAAAAAAAACAGATTTTTGTGTGTTAGTTTTTTTAACAAAGTAATAAAACATTCTAACATTGTTACAATGCCTAAAAATGTTAATATTCATACATTTTACATACGTTTTAAGCAATTGTGTAGAGATTAAATTCAGTTTTCTGATAGTTTGTAAGAGCAGCTTTGTTTTCAATTTGAAAGTGCAGCTTGCATGTTGCTTCTTTCTGGTCATCACTATGGTCATGTGAAGACTGATGCGATGATATATCATCTTTAGTATCATTAAATGAGTGATAACATACCTATTTTTGTTGCACCCTTGCCGATAACATACAAAAGGTTCCTGTTTGTTTTGAAAAAGAAGAATTTTGGGAAATTTTACACCATGTATCTTCAGTGCATCCTTTGCCTTTTAAAGCCCAATAGAGAGTCTTATTATTACCTTATTATAATCCTACTAACTATTGAGCTGTTAAAATTGTGACTTTAGATTTTGTCATTATGTAGTACTACAAAATAATTTCCAGAATTGTTCTCTATAAAGCAGTTCAAAAGGCCCCAGTAAAGTTTAAGTGGTGCAAAATCAGTATGTGGGACAATAATAGTTAATATTTTATAATATAAATTGCATATTATAATTAAAACACCTTCAAAAATCTAGATATAATGTCCAAAAAGCGAAAAAATACAGTTAAATATAAAATATACAAAATATTGTTTAAAGATAGGAAGTTTTTTCCTGTTTTTATTTATTTTATAAAGATGGTTAATCATTGTGTTTTACATAGACGTATAATCTTTTACATTTAAATAACTTCTTATAAAACAACCATTGTGGAAAAACATGCAAAAATAACACATTGCAAATAAATCTATTAAATTACAATCCCAGATTATTATATTTAAAAGATTTTTACAATGAACAATATTTATTTGAACTACATTTAAGACTAAAAACAGTGTGCTTTACACAACAACGTAGAGACTCTCCTAAGGAATGAACAAATTGACATTTTTTTAGGAGAAGTCTGATACAACGTTGGCAGCTCTGTTAAGTGTTTTATTTGTATCGCCTTCCTCAAGACATTCATGATTCCAAGGTAGTTATTGCTGCAGGGCCCTCCTGAAGCCTGTCCGATCTCTCTTCGGACATAATTCAACACCACAATTACAGGTAGACCCAGACAGAATCTGTGCCTATAGAAAGCCAAGAAAACACAACAGAATTCTACTGATAATAAAGCCAAGGGATGAGTATTGATAGCCATACTAATCAATCCAGCCCAGGGCCTGAAGTGTAGCATGGAATTTAGTATCTTATCTATATCTTAGTATCGATAAACTATAGTGGTTTTGTTCTGTTATCATTCCTTTTTCATTATCCCTCTTTACATAAAAGTACTTTCACAGAATATTGAAAAGCTACAACACAGTGAAATCTAGAGTGTTGCATTGACTTTGTCAATTTTATCCTGATCTATATAGAGTTAAATTAACACTGAGCTCATCAACTTGAACCATAAAAATGTATTGAGTTAAATTCGTAATTTTATTTAAGTTGAGAGAGGAAAGGAGAATTGTGATTGTTGTATATTTTCATGAAGAATTTTGTGGTTAGATGGTCATACATGTATTAACTTAATATATTTAATATATTAATATATTAACTTAGTTTGAGTGTAGTTTGTACTGTATTCTGTATTTGGTCATACTCGGGATGGAGTTACTTTCCCAAGATTTTATAGTCTATCTGGCCCGAGTATAGACCAATGGTCTTTCTCTGGGCCTAATACACAGACCAAGCTCAAAAGTTAGACCTGTGGTCTAAAATAAAGCCTTACATCACATTTAACAGCAAAATGCCTTAATGTTTCATATAACTGGGCTATATAGTCAACCTTCTTTTCACAGCAATTATTAAAACATTACAATATAACTTCACACATCCTAGTACTTTACCCTGCAACACAGCAGCACAATATTACATCTTTATGTGTCATTTACCATAAATGCAATCTCTGCTTAATGTTTAAGGAAACTTGTAAATGTACTTGTCATATTTGACCCTATTTGAGCTAACCTTGGGCTGTGGATCACTAATGAGGCACCGCACAACACGAGGCTACAAAAACACTTCATTAGGAGCTGTGCTGGATCATTGTTACCACTAATGTTTATGCGAGCTTGCACTTGGAGTACACCTTATCACTTTCATTTATTCTAAATTAATGTAAAAGGATTGAATGTTACATACACTGAACATCTTTGAAGTGCAATTACATACCAGATGGTTTTTAATAGTCTGAGTCGCAGCAGCTCTTAGGTTTATTTGCTGATTTTAAATATACGGCCTTCGCTGTGCTAGCCTAGAAGAGAGTGAAAAGGATATTTGCAATATTCTTCTGATAATTGAGTTAGCTGGACAGATTGATTACATATAAAGTAGTGTCATGGCAGAGCAAGGCAACGAGGAGGCAGGAAGCTAGGGAATCAAGTGTGTATTGTCGGTAAACACAGAAACAAATAAGAGAGTGCACAAATGAAAGTTATCACTGGCACATATCAAAACCAAATACCAGAGGAAGGCAAATGGAACAAAAGTGGTGGAAATTGAGGTGCACACACGTGATCAGACAAAGAGTTTGGCAAAAGCTAGCACTTAAATGCAGAAGGATTCATTTAACAACACAGGCGAACTCAATCAAGTCAAAGAACAATTAAACCGGAATTGCAGAAAGTCATTAGGGACCAAGTAAAAAGTGCAGATAAAACAAGATAATGGAAGGTGCACAGGGAAAGACCGAATTTCTGTATAACTTTAAACTAGGGAAGTCATGGGAACCAAACGTATTAACCAAACACACATGCACCCACTCACCCACTCATCCACTCACCCACTCACTCACTCACTCACTCACTCACTCACTCACTCACTCACTCACTCACTCACTCACTCACTCTCATACGCACGCACGCGCGCACACACGCACACTTTTTATATTGATGTGTTCGTGAAACGTGATTATATTAAAATATTGGAAATTTCACATGATTGGAATGCATTGTGGCTAATCGGCAAGTTCTTGTTAAAAGTAGTTGTGTGTTCCAATCAGCTAAATCTCTATCATTGCAGGGTGCAAAAGGACAATTGGTGTATCCCAAGCCATAGTATAAATAAAATTCTGCGCATGCAGATATGTCATCTATACACGCATGCCAGGTGAGCTGTCTGACAGAGTGTAGTGGAAGGGTGGGGGGACATTTTTGCTGTTCATCTGAAGGATTATAAAAGGATATATAACAAGCGTAATTAGGTGAGCCTGTGATGATGTAGCCCTAATTCCTGTTTTTGCCTCTCATTCCCTGAGCTGATCTAGTATTTTATGTTTACTGTATGATGTGTGAATGGTGTATTAGAATTGATGACACATACGCATTATGCCTAGTTTTGTACTTAATGGGCAAGTTGCTGCCTTAAAGTTGATTGAAAGTTGAACTTGGTTGGTTTCTAAGGATCAGTTTGCCATTGGTCTTGTAAAGAGAGATAAGAGCATGGTAAGTCCATGCAAGAGCTCTGTCTGTTAAGAGCTGCAATGAGACTGAGAGGAGTCTCCCTTTGAAATGTTTGATTTAAAAACTGTGCTCATGGACAATGTTAAAGCTGAGTATTGAATGCACCCTGCTCAGCTATTAGTTAGCTTGGGGCTTCTTTACTCCTCAAGTGATTTAATTGAGGTTTTTGCAATGTTACATTTTCATTTTGCTTTTGTTAGGCTAGTATTTCTTTTAGGTTGTTTTTTTATTGTTTATTGGGTTGTTATGTTTGTTTTCACATGTGGCTCACAATAAAATAACTTTGCTCCTGAGTCCAGATCTCTAAATTCCATCTTACAAACCTCGAAAAAGTTTCCACATTACAACAGAGCCTGCCAAGAGTTTTGTTTACAAACACCATTTTGTGTTTGATGCGTAGACTCACAAATACATAAATCTTTATCAGACAATGAACTATCATAGCAGGATGAGGAGCTGAAAACAAAGTTCATTTTTGAGTCCAATTACCGGTGCAGATATGATCAGAAGTAATTGGTGGTTGGACCTGATGAGCTCGGTTGTTGACAAGTGTAAACATTCTGTGAACAGATGATACTCAAAATTGTTGCATTTCATAATGATGATAAACGAACAACTTTTATTAATTCTAAAGCACTAAACACACTGTCCGCTAGCCAAACACCTGTTTGATTTTTTGCAATTTGACCTGAATACATTGGAACTTTTACGTCATTGTAAGGGGACAGACGGCTCATTTCTGGGTGTGGGCGGGAAGGTTCACATCAATCATGGCTGACAGAGAGCTGAAAGTAGTCAGTGGAAGGAGGGTATAGTAATAGAACTAATAAATATCTCTTCTTGATATGATTTGGGTGAAATAATGGCAGCTCTAATCAGAAGTGAACTGAAATAAAACTGCACAATCTCCTTGAATCACATTCTCGTCCATGTTTACTTTCATTTTGATTAATGCAAATTTTTCTCAGCAAACTGGATTGTGTTCATACTTAGGACAGATACAAGTTGCACATTCTCTCTAATGTGAATTAAGTTTTGACACAGACATCGACACAGAGGCAAAATTTGACTTAAAACATAAAAAAACACAATAGTGAATAGCAATCTGAAAACCAGTTAAAAGTAAACCAAGGATAAATGTTGATCAAAACAAAACTAAATAAATTTTGAACAGAAAAACTTGACATTATTTCAACACAGGTGAATAAAAAGAGATCCGGACACTGTGTTCCAATCTTTCTGGTTTAAGCTCATGATTCTGTGAATAAATCTCACAGGCTTACACCAACTAGAGCACATGTTTTCAAATTGAGGTCTGAGGTGTCCAATCATTACAGGAACTTTACTGTTATAATACTCAAATGCTTTACATGCACAATACTTTTTTCAATTTTTATTTTCTGTGTTAAATACCCTTGGCTTGACTTTGCAGAAATAATTTCAATCACATACATTCACTTGTTGCCTGATCGTTAAATGGTCTTTTCTCTTATTTAATAACTCAAAAATGGCTAAAATCAAATCAAATTAAACTTCTAAGAAAGATCACTGAACCAGGGAAGTGCTCCTGAACGCTTGACTGGAGAAAGTGTGCACAGGTGTATCCCATTGTCCCAGGCTTTAGATAATTGCCTGTTATGCTCAGAAGCCCTAAACCATTCCACAGTGACACTTTACCCTTCCCCAGACTAAACCCCAAAGGTCACGTTTTTGTCTTTTCGACGTCTTTCAGGTCGCCAACTTCGTATGTGAAACCCTCAGAGACAGTCAATACAGGTGTCTGTGGTTAATGGAAAAGTGATTGATTTTTAATGTTTCACTGCCCTCCGGAATGAAACAAATTCTCTTCTCACCATATTGGTAATCTATGCCACATAATTAAAATGCGTACACAGTAAATTATCTAGGGAAGGATCATTTTGCCAAACAGCATCCCAGTTTTAGTTGGTTTAAGATTGTCGCTGAAGTTTTGTAAAAAATGATTTATTAAGATCAATTGTCAGTGGTTAATTTGAACTAAGAGTAATGTGAGTTTTGATTGCCACCAGGGTCTTTTACTTTCATTCTGCTGGAATAATCTGTCATGTCAAGACAGCGTGTCACATTAAAATACGATTTGTTGACTGAAATTGCATGGATCTTAATCTCAACAATGATTTATCCCTCTTTTTTTTAATACACTCACTGATCACTACTTCAAACATCTTTGAATTGTTAACCTCTTGTGGTATCCAGAACCCATAAGAGCATTAACTAACTGTTTTGCTGATTAGAAGATTATGTGGAATTTATTAATATGCATGGCAAACAAAAACTCTGCGTGGGTGCACAGATCTATAAGAGAGCTATGTATTCCTGTTGCCAAATTACTGATCACATAAACCTTGATCCCCTATGTGATTAAAATAGAGTTTGGTTTTCAACCAACAAAGCTGCACATGATGTTTGGATTAGAGGCAATATTTATATTGAGTATATTTAATGTTTTGTACATCTTATTGAATTTGTTCCTGGATCATTTTTGGCTTTGTGTTTCACTGATGATGGAATGTTGTCTCTTCCCTCAACCATTTCAGACTGAATTAATATTTTGAGAATTAAAATGTATGTTCAAAAGATTAATATAAAAATTATGTTTGATAGTCTTAATTGTTGTTGTTTTTTAACACTAAGTCAAACTGACTGTTTTCAGAATGTAAATATTTGTTTGCTGCTGTTGCTGGTTTAACCAAGCAGAAAAAGCTATATATCCTTTCCATTAGACTATGATCTAAGAGGCATTGCAAGTTGATTGTTGCAAATACACTAAACTGAAAAAAGACAAACGCGTAGTGAATTTTATAGAATTGGTTTGTTTTCATGATTTGCAGGGTCTTATTCATATTTTGAAACTCTGAGATTGAACAGGTGCCATTAGATTCAGGCAACCTTCTTTAAGTACATATCACTGCAATACATTTCACTGCACGTCGTACTCTGTATGTATATGTATGTGACAAATAAAATCTGAATCTGAAGTTGGTCACTGTAGAAGGTAAAACTTGCTCTTATTTACAAAATTACATGGTTAAATGACATAATTTCTGGTTAAATTACATAATTTATTTTTGTGGAGATGTTTCAGAGAGCACCAAAACAGTTTTTTTTATGGTTTATTGGGAGCAGATCTCTGCAGACGTCTGTGGATGTTTGCACATGAGAAGTATGTTTGATTTTATGGCAACCGCTGCCGCAAAATATGCCTGCACAGAATTTTCTCATGAAGTGATGTTTTATTGTATCCCCAGTACTCATATATCGTTAAAATCCTTAGTGGGTGCAGTCATAATACAGTATTTATGTTTAAGAAAGCTTAAGTGTTGTGTGTGAGTGTGTGAAAATGCATAAAATACAGTACTTTCCCGGCCAAAACCGGACTCTTGGCCGGTATCTGCTAGATGTGCACGTGTGATTTGCTAAATCCAATTCCAATTCATTGAGCGCCAAGCCTCAATAGAAACATACCTTTGACAAGCAAATCTTCTTAAAACTAGCTGGTAGAAATTTCTGTGTAAAACAGTGGTGAGACGGAATTTCAAATTGGAGTTTACTCTGCTGTAATATTTTGGGTCTTCATTTTTCGCTCTCCTTTTACTCTTCACACTCTCCGGCAGCATGAGCTTTGTGTTAACCAATAGCGTTTCTGCAACAGTGCAAATTTTTTCATCTCTTCATTGCTGACTCCCCAACGCCTCAAGGCGCTCTAAGTCTACACTACGACAGATGGTGGCAGTGAAAAGTCAAGATCAGCTGGGAGCAAGCAGTGAACATCAAGATGGGTCCCAAGAAACCACCTCCTCCAAGCACAGTGGAAGAACCCGATGAAAGTTCTAGGCCAGATCAAGGGGCATCTGCAGCACCGAGGAAGGAGGGCGGAGACAGTGTGGAAGACCTGTCAAGGTTGTTACAGTCCTTTATGCTGATACAACAAGCCAGTGAAGATCAGAGGAATAAAGAGGCACAACGACAGGAGCACAGATGGCGTACGTTACAGCATCAGTTTGCACAACTGCAAGAAGAAGTTTTTCGGCAGAACCACGACCAGCAGTTATCGGAAGGGGCTACGTTTCAGAAGCCTTCTCTAACAGCTACATTCCGGGACTCCAGTCACCGCATCATTAATCAGGTTCAGGAGGACACACAAAGAGTCCACGGCTCAGGATCAGGTCAGTCACAAGCACCGTACATCAGTTGGCAAGGCCCAAAGATTCTGCCATTTCAAGAGGATGAAAACATAGAACATTACCTGACCACCTTCGAGAGGATCGCCCAGGCCTGGAGATGGCCAAAGCAAGACTGGGCACTGCATTTAGCACCTCTGCTCATAGGCAAAGCGCGGGCTGCGTATGTTGCAATGGATATCACTGATACCATGGACTATGACCTGGTCAAGAAGGCAGTGTTGATAAAGTATGAAATTAACTCTGAAAAGTACAGGCAGAGGTTCAGGAATAACTTCATTCAAGAGGGAGAGACACCAAAAGAGTTACAAGGAAGATTGACGGATCTGTATGAGAAATGGATGATGCCAAGTAAACGGACCAAAGAGGAAATTGGTGATGTCATTGTTCTGGAGCAATTCCTGAAGATCCTCAACCCTGAAATTAGGACATGGATCAAGGAACATAACCCGCTATCCTCAAAGCAAGCCGCAGAACTAGCCGAGACATTTATCTCAGCAAGACGCTTCCCCTATCACCTGGGATACATTCAAAACCGATCCAACTCGTGGCAGAGTAAGTCCGGGTTCAAATACGACAGTGAACAAACCTTTACCAGGCCCAAGAATGCTGAAACGCCCAGCTCTAGGACAAAGATTTTCAGTAGCACAAAATGGCCACAAAGCCCAGACAAGCAATGTGCAGACAGAACCCCAATGTTGTGTCATTCATGCGGCCAGCCTGGGCACAAGAAGGCGGAATGTCCGTTACAAACAGCCAAGTCTACACATCTTTGTTACGTCCCTAGACCGTTTCACACACAGAATGAGGCAAAACAGAACATCGACACTGTTGTTTCTGTGAAAATAGGAGGCAGAAACTTCAGAGCATTGGTAGACACAGGTTCCAGTCAAACCCTTGTAAGACCAGAATGCTTAAAGAAAATGTACATCCCATTTAGAGGCAGTTTGAAGGTAAAATGTATTCATGGAGATGAACAAGAATACCCAGTGGTTGATTTGGAAATGGAGATAGATGGACAGGTCTATCTGTTGGCTGTGGGAGTTGTAGATAAAGCCCCGTATTCTGTAGTTTTGGGCAGGGATGTTCCAGTTCTGACTGAGTTATTAAATGGAGACAAGGCAGAAGCTGACATTAGGGTAGTCACAAGGGCTCAATCAAAACAAACTATAGACCCATTACCCTTTCCTGAAATCCCAAGAAAAGGAAATCAAGAAGAGAAAAACGGCAACTCAAGGTTAGGGGTACAGAAATGGTTGAGAACCTACCCACACCTCAGGATGATTGTGTAGAAACCATACCTCACAATTTGGCAGAACTACAGAAGCAAGATCCTTCTCTAGCACCATTGTTTGGAAAGGTTGGCAAGGAAGGTTTGAAGAGTTTGATTTCAGACCAGGAGACTTTTGTAGTGAAGGAGGACAAATTGTACAGGCAGAGTAGCAACGGAGAACAGTTAGTTGTTCCCATTCCTCTGAGAACTATGGTTCTAAATCTAAGTCATTCCAGTCCTTGGGCAGGCCATTTAGGTCAACAGAAAACACTTGCCAGGGTTACCAGTAGGTTTTATTGGCCAAGACAGTATATGGATGTTGTGGAATTTTGTAAATCTTGCCCAGAATGCCAGCAGACTGCACCCATCAAGAAAGGAGACAGGGCTCCTCTGGTTAGTCTCCCCATTATTGATGTGCCTTTCACACGAATAGCTATGGATGTAGTGGGTCCACTGCTAAGGAGTAGGTCTGGTAACCGGTATATTCTAGTGGTCTGTGACTATGCTACACGCTACCCAGAGGCATTCCCTCTCAAAAAGGTTAAGACAAGACAGATTGTTAACTCATTGATTCAGCTTTTCTCAAGAGTAGGGATTCTAAAAGAAATTTTATCTGACCAAGGTACAAACTTCACTTCCAAACAAATCAGGGAGGTCTGCAGCATGTTAGGCATACACCCCATCAAGACCACGCCTTATCATCCCCAGACGGATTGGTTGTGTGAACGATTCAACCACACATTAAAGTCCATGCTACGCAAGTTTGTCTCTCAGACCGGATCAGACTGGGACCAATGGCTGCCATATGTGATGTTTGCATATAAAGAAGTGCCACAAGCATCAACAGGCTATTCACCCTTTGAACTTCTTTATGGCCGCCAAGTGCGAGGACCCCTGGATGTCCTGAAAGAGGCATGGGAAGGAGAAAACCCACAGTAACAAACCAGCATAGTCTCTTATGTGCTGAAAATGAGAGAGAAGATGAGAAATCTGACAGAGCTGGTTCATGACAACATGGTGAAGGCACACAGCAGCAGCAGAAAACCTGGTATGACAAAAGTTCAAGAAAACGAGTTCTGATACCTGGTAAGAAAGTACTGCTTCTCCTACCTACATCAGATAATAGTCTACTGGCTAAATGGCAGGGGCCATATGAAATCTTGAGGAAACTGGGCGAAACCAACTACGAGATCAGTTTGCCAGATAAACGTAAGAAAACACAAATATTCCATGTTAATCTGCTCAGGCCATGGAATGAGCGGGAAGGCGAGGTGTCAGACCAACTGTGGGCAAGATCGGTGGAGGATGAGGAAGAACTTGAGGAACAGTATTTCCCAACCAGGCAATCACCGTCTGCTTTACCAAAGTTGGATCACCTCACAGAGGAACAAAGCTGCCAAATTGAAAGTAAAATGCAAAAGGTCTCTTCGATGATAAACCTGGCAGGACCATGTTGAACAACATGACATCCGACTTCTGTCACCAGGACCAATCAGACAAATATTCTGCAGAGTCCCAGCCCGCCTTGTTCCAGAACTAAGGAAGGAAGTTCAGGTCATGCTAGATGTGGGAGTCATTGAACCCTCAACCAGCGAGTGGTGTAGCCCTGTTGTCCTGGTTCCCAAAAAGGATGGCACGCTCAGGTTTTGTGTAGACTTTTCAAAGCTAAACGACATTTCCGCTTTTGATCCTTACCCAATGCCTAGAGTCGATGAGCTAGTGGAACGGCTCGGAAAAGCAAGGTACCTGAGTACATTAGATTTATGCAAAGGGTACTGGCAAGTTCCTTTGACTGATGCTGCGAAAAAACTTACAGCCTTCAGAGCACCGTCAGGCCTGTACCATTTTAAAACCATGCCCTTTGGATTGCATGGAGCTGCTGCCACTTTTCAGCGACTAATGGACCAGGTACTTAATGGAATCGAGGAATTCGCAGCTGCATACATCGATGATGTGGTTATTTACAGTACATCTTGGGAAGATCATCTGCAACACCTGGAAGCAGTCTTTCAAAGGATAAAAGCAGCCGGACTGGTGGTCAATGCAAGAAAGTGCAGTCTAGCCAAACCAGAAGTGACCTACCTAGGTTATGTTCTTGGAAGAGGAGTCATAAAACCTCAGGTGGACAAGGTGGATGCAGTACGCTCTTACCCCCTCCCAGGTACAAAGAAGAAGGTGAGATCTTTTCTTGGATTACTTGGCTGGTACAGACGTTTCATACCAAATTTCTCGACCAGAGCGGCAGTTCTAACAGACCTCACTAAAAAGGACAAACCATAGAAGGTGGTGTGGACACCAGAGTGCAGGGAGGCATTCAATGATTTAAGAAACTGTTTGTGTCAAGATCCCATACTACAAAGCCCAAACTTTGAACTCCCATTCACAGTACAGACAGATGCCTCAGGTGTTGGTCTTGGAGCAGTCCTGCTGCAAGGCGAAGGAGAAGATCGGAGGCCTGTGCAGTACATCAGCAGGAAGTTGTTCCCAAGGGAAACAAGGTACTCTACTGTAGAAAAGGAGGCTCTGGCTATTAAGTGGGCCTTAGATACTCTAAGGTATTATCTGATTGGAAAGGACTTCGTGTTAGAAACTGATCATAGAGCACTGAAATGGCTTAACAGAATGAAAGACAGCAATGCAAGAATCACACGTTGGGCACTGTCACTGCAGCCATTTAGGTTTGAAGTGAAATACAGGGCAGGGGCCCATAATGTTATTGCAGACTTCTTGTCACGCCACTCTGAAGAGTGACGTCTTTTGGGGGGGGGGGGGGGTGTGACGATGAAGGTAGAATCGTCACCAAACAGAGGTGCGTGTGTATGCGTTTGTGTTTGTGTTTGTAAGGAGAGCGATCGCCTTGTTGTATATATCCACAGATAGGTGCACATATCTGTGAATATTGCAATTCTTTACAGCGAGAGCAATCCTTACAATGAGACGAACAAAACAAATGGCAAAAGTATTTAATTTACCGTTTATTTAAAATGGCTTACAGAGTTTGCATTATTTCTGCCGCTGGATCTACTCCGGTGCGAGTTGCTCGGTGCTTTTCCGGGTGCGTCAAAGGGGGCGGGGCAATGATGACGTCCCTTTTTATGACAAAGGCTGTTGCATCAAACCATTATGTTTGATTTAGTTTTGGTAGTCATTTAAGTGTCTTTAAGTGTTTTATTTAATTATAATTTGAATTCATTTAAAGTATTTATGTGGAATGATTTACATAGATATTGTTCATTTATTTCAAGTTAAGTATAATTACTTTTTCAGCTATTTTTGATTAATATTGCCCTTCGGTGGTCTTAATGGTTTAGCCCAATTAGGTTTTGGAGGGAAATAACTCTACTTAAGTCAGTGTGGCTAAGACCTCGGGGGAGTGACGAGGGCTCATGGTAGAGCTGTGATTGTTGCTGGCAAAGCAAAGTTGTCAAAACTCTTGGATATGCATTCTGTATCGATTTTGGTTATGTTAATAATTTGTTTTAACGTTTGCTGGTATAGTCACTGAATGGGTGCGTTTCTTCAATAAAAAAAAAAAAAAAAGAAAAAAAAACAGGAGATTTGCAAATTTTTTCATCTCTTCATTGCTGACTCCCCAACGCCTCAAGGCGCTCTAAGTCTACACTACGACACACCAATTTCTATTGGTATTGTAGTTATATAAACTAACATAAATAGCTAGTTTTTAAATTAGATAATTATCTTGTTTTTACCAGGCTTCGTTTCTATTAATTTGTCTTTGACAAAAGGTATTACATTGCATATTGGGTATTGTTTGATCCAACAGAATGATGGAAAATCAATGTTATTTTTATTGCCATGTAGTTACGTTCATTTTTGTATTAATACAGTGACTAGAGAATCAAACTTCTTTGTACAACATGGATTTAATGGTCATTTGATTAAAATGGACTTAAATGAATTTCATGAAGTATCAAATTTGACAAATATGCCTTATGTGCATTTATTAAATGAGATGGAGCAATAACATTGATATATTTCATATAGTATACAGTTTTTTCATAAATATAAATGTTTTCAGAGCAGAAGCGCTAATGAGATTGAACACTAGCTGATACTAAGAAGTGTTTATAAATGCAATTTAATGGGAGAAAATGTATTGACACTTTTGCGTTTTAAGTGCTTTCCATTTCAGTTGTGTGTTCTACTATTAATCTCTGGATTGTAATTTTTTCTTTTGAAATAAGCATACAGAACATAACAGCATGGTCGCAAAGTGTTTTACTAGACCATGATTGATCACATTTGGAAACAACAATCAAGGGCTGTTGGTCTATTGTTTAAAAATTTGCAGAGAGCACACAATGTTTCTTGCATGAAATCAGTCTAACTATACTAGTCTGGTTATAATGCTGGAGGCTGCAAACACCTCCAGCAGGGCAATATCAAACGCCTTAACATTACACCCGACACGAAACAGCTGGGGAGAATACTTTTTGCATGTCTGGAAGCTTGAATTGAAGTCAAAACATATATTTACCTCCAAGAAATACCTCTATTAACATGTCATTGTGGACAGTTGTTAATAGGACATACCAGCTAAGAGTGTCACGTCTGCATGCTTGAATGAAACACTCAATAATGCATCATGGATTATATTTCAATTTCAAGACTATTCCTTGAACAAACTATTAATAAGAAATCAGCCAATTATGAGTCATCACCAAGACTCAAACTTAATTCAAATTATGGGATGGAAAGGAGTCCAATGATCTGAAAACAGCAAGAGAAAGGTGCTATTAACTATCTAAAAATGTGCATGGACCACAGCGTGTTTCCAAATGTTGGCATGCTCATTTTGTGGTAAAATTATAGATGAGGTTCATCCTAGCTACTCATGGAATGGATACAACATGCCAAGAGGAATGGGAAATTTTACACCACTGATCACAAATGTTCTTTATTTTAACTTTATACACGTAAATAATATTTTGGGCAGCAATGCTTTTTGAAAGTCTCCCACAGTGCTATTTGAACTTATATAAAGAAAATTGTGCTCATGCATTTTACCTGAATTGATTTGAAAAAAAGTTCACAGATTTTATTTTATTACGTTTTTCAGCTGCTTCTCATGAAATTCATTTTGAACCGTCCGAGATAAATTTACACATTGTTGATTGTGGATTTGCAGCCTCACTTACAAACACTCTCCTCTCTGAACTCTCCAAACCAAAACGTACAAGAAGAGTGCGCACAAATTTAGAGCGGAGTGTACTCGTAAGTGAGAGTGCAAATTCACAATCAGCAATGCTTAAATATATCTCACACAGTTCATAAATATTTCATGAGAAGCAGCTGTAAAATATAATAAAATCAAATCTGTGAACCTGTTTTCAAATTAATTCATGTAAAATGTCTTGGTGTACAAATTGAGGGGCTTTCACTTGGAAATGTACGAACATTGTTTTGAATATACGAATTTGATTTTGTACATTTAAATCGTGTTATTTATTTATGAACTGAAATGTACAAATACAGTCTTTTGAGATCGTTCTGGCTCGATAAGCATAACCTTGCATGAGTTGGAGATTTTTTATTTGTATTTTTTTTTTCTTGGCAATGTTGAAAGTTTTGCATTGGTGAATAAGTCTGGAGTATAGTATTGCAACTCTTATTGCAATTTATGCGTCATGTACTTTTCTCTCTCTTGTCACAGTGGCTGAATCACTGGCATGGCTGCTTATAATGAAGCTGCCAATTCGTTGCTGTCACATACTCTATATCTGACTCAGAGAGTGACAGTTTGTGAAGACCCGATGAAAAAACTAATTATATGCACACGAATGACTTTGACATTTCTGAATACAATACACTACCTTATTTAACACATTAATGTTGCGTTCACAACCACTTGTTTTTTTCTATTTCAACCTGCATTTCTCCTTCCATTTGTTCTCATCAATTTTTAATTCAACATTGACGACCAAGGAACATGCGGCATGCAAAATGTATGTCTAGAGGACATCAAATCCCATAAAGGATGTTTAGTGGCAGATGTTGGGTCCCAATTTTAGGCAACTGCAAGGTGAATTAATCATTGGTTGCATGGGAAATTTTAACTAAAGCATGTACAAATTCCATACAATAGTTGTATAGTTATTCACTATTAATTCACTATTATTTCTTGATTATATTTGCATAAAATGTTATATATTTAAAAAACATTTTTATTTAGTTTATAAATAATTACTATTAGTTTATTTTTGAACACAAGCTTGCTCCTTTAAAGGCACATTAACATTTACAAGTTGTCCTTATTTCACAATTTCGAACTAGTTTCATCTTACATCATATATCTAATATATATACCTATATCTAATGTGTTGGAACCGGGAGCTAAAAGGGTTTATATTTTATATTTATATTTACAAAACTCATGTTTTAGGTTGGCCGTTTAAGGAAATTAATTCAATAGAAAGATTGTTATGAGTAAAATATTTACAAATTAACAATAATTATAATATTTTGAACTGAAAATAAAACTATAGCTAGAAGGTGACTTTTATGGAAATTCAATCAAAGACAGTTTAATAAAAGCTGAATAAGTTGTGAAATATTTACAAGACAATGGTATTAAATTGATCTAGTTGCCTTTCACTCTGATTTCGCTCTGAGCAATGTCTAAAACTATTGCTCACTGTTTTCTGAAGGACAGAAGTGGGTAGAGTACTTGAGAAATATTTATTCAAGTAAAAGTAAAAACCTAATTATTATTTTGGATTTATATCCATGATATTTGTAATGGGAGAACGCTGCTAAAATGTAACTGTAAAAGTACAGATATTGTACCAATTCTTTACTTAAGTAAAAGAACTGAAGGTCTCAACAAGCACTAGTTACCCTAAAAACTCAAGTAAATGTAAACTAGAGTGTAACTAGTTGCTACCCACTTCTGCAGAAGGACGGGTCCATATTTAAGTTGTCCATTTTCAGATGTTGGTCTTTTTTGGCTGAGGTATGATGTGAACTATATCTTTGGATTAATGAAAAAAAAAGACAATGAAGAGGCCTGGGCATACTTCAAGCAGAAACAGGCATTTATGCCTGAGGAGCAAAGCAACAAGCAAGAACAAGAGAGACATAGATAACAGGGAGCAATCTGTTTTTATTCTAGTTTTAAACTATGTGAAACAGTGTTACAATCCCGATACATTCTCATCATGATGAGTTTCAGTCCAAACATTTATACCCTTAACCCGGTCTCCTGATGCACCGGAACTGTTTACTGTACCATCAACATATAAACCCTTTTTTTGTTTGAGACTGAACATTCAGACTTGACCGTTAGAATAATCAAAATGTGAATCACCAGAAGAGGCGTTGAGAAATAATTAAGAAAAGACATTATTGTAATCTAAGTGTCTAGATAATCTGATTTTAAACGTTTGTCTTGTATACTATCAGTATGTTGCAATTTCTGTCTTGTGAGCAAATGTAGGAGTTATCTTTAATGCGCTGCTCGAATCCTGTTGTGGCTAATGGAGAGATGTATTGGAGAGATGGCTCCAAGAGTGCTTGCTAAAACCCAGTCAAACTCTGTATCTGATCTCTATTTCAGCAAATACCTACACCGTGTGCCCACAGTGTGAGAGCAGCTTGTGTGCTAGAGACTTGTGAAACTCAGCACTTTCCACTTTAATGACCAGGACTCAGCACTTCTTCATTACCCAGAAAGATTAGTTTCATATAATTCAAAGTCAAGAGCTGAGCTGCAGTGGTTGGAAAGTGGGGTTCTGTCTGATGAGGCTGAGTGGGTGTGCCTGTGCTCTTACGAGGTTGTTTGCGATGTTTTTTAAACCTCTCTTCTTTCTGAACAATTAGTTTCTCATCACAATACAAAGGTGCAGATTAATTCTGGCAGATCCTCGCAGCTAAGCATGGTTTCTTCTGTGATTTGAATTGTCGTCAGCTCTCACATGGTGTGGCTGTAATCAGAATTAGACAATGTCTGGCATGGAGGAGCGATTATAAGCCTGTTTGTCTGACAGGCCGGCTCTCATTAGAACACTTTCTTTGGTCTGGCTCGAATCAGAGACTGCCAGAAAAGTTGTGTCAAAAGAGGTCATGGCATAATTACCAAGCTCTGACAGTAATGACCAATCTATTCCTCAGATGTATAGTAAGGAAGGTTGTGATGATAGAACTGTTCTGTATCGATAAATCATGTGAAACACATCAGAATTACCTGTGATAGATGGCAAAGGGAAAATAGTTTAAAAACCAAAAAAGTGGGATCTTCCTGTTTATTTTTCTTCAATTCAAGTGAGTAAAAGATAAATATTTGATTAATAATTAATGTCATTATAAAATTACAAAAAAAAACATCGACATCAGCCCACCAGAATATGTTAGTCTACTAGTTTTTAAACAAAATATATGAAATCGTCATTTTGGTGTGACCATCATTTTGACATAAATATTTGTGCCGTTGATTAATTTTTTTCTTTACAAATGTATCACGATTAATCGGAAATTATTAAAAATTATGGGAGGTTAGATAAATTGGAGAGCAAATGGATGGAGGAAGTTTAAGACACAAAATAAATATTTAGTCCCTATAAAAATATAAATGAGTTCTCAATTATTACAGAAGCCAAGTTCAAATAACTGATGCTTGCTTACAAAGCCAACTATCTATATAAGGGGTATCGATCTCAACTCCTGGATGGCCGCACCCCTGCACAATTTTGCTCCAACCTTAAATGAACACACCTGATTCCACTGATCCTCCACTGATGTTTTAAGCTAGCGGTGTGTCTCCTGAAACATGGTTGGTGCAGGGGCTGCGACCCTCCAGGAATTGAGTTTGAGACCCCTGATATAGATCTTTTCCTGTTTATCATCACAAATTCGTACAACTCTACAAGCCCTCCACATGCTTGTGACTAGAGTGTATCACTGTGTAGAGTTTATTGTGGGAAGTTCACAGTCTCTGTAATTAACTATAACTGGTCTTTAGACACCACATGAAGTGCAAACACTTTGCATTTGCATTAAGTGCAATACAAAAAAACAAACCTTAATAAAAAAAAAATTTGCTTGCTTTACCGTACTCATTTTGACAGCACTAATAAAAATGCATGGGTAAAAGATGAGGGATAAGTAAGGAACATTTTGGAAATCCAGTCCAAACCTGAACTCAGTTGCCCCTAACCTACCCCCATCGAACCCCCACCGATTATTGAAATGGTTTAACACAAAAATGAGACAATTAAATAAATAATAAGAAAATTATCATGTCAACAGGCCCATGCAAAAAACATAATTATACTATTAAGGTGAGCAAGCAGTACATACACACTGTGCGAACACTGAATTGTTAACGAGCACAGCAAAAAAAAAAAAAAAAAAACATATTTGAGCTCATGGTAAAGTTGTCTGCTGAATCCTGTCTGAAATTAGAACATGTGTGTATTGTGTCCAAATGTTTGATTTTACATAAAATTCAACAGTAAAACATCAAGAAATCGTCCAGCTGGCCACCCTGTGCATGCATTCTTATAAGAAAACAGAGAAATCTGTTTCCTGGAGAGGCATCATTCTGTTTCACCTTCAAATACAGCGTGGACAGTGTCACGTTAACCTGGCAAACATTGCCCTCAGCTTTGTCTTCATGGACCTATCAAAGTTTTCCCAGATGAACACATACCTATGCAAATGAAGTCAAGCAGAGAGAGTGAGAGCACACTGGATTTGTTTGTATCTCTGTTTCTTCCATCTTAAGCCCTTGATCACTTTCAGCGATGTCCCACAATGGGAGGTTTACAGCTATGAAGCTTCCAACATGATTTATTTATTCAGCAGGTGTTGCTTTCCCATCACGAAAACTGTATCGCAATGCTTTGGTGTCTCTGATGGAAATGTTCAGCTGAGAACAGCACAGGAAAACACTGCCAAAAAGACCTTTGTTGGAAGCATTTGATAGTACTGTGTATAACTTATTTATGATTTGTATTTGGGACAATAACAAATCTAGGCATGTTTACTTTTGTGTGTTATTTTATGCTTAACATTTTGGCATTCATATTAGCTGTATTTGTCCCAAGTTACTATTACATTGTGTTGACACCAGCTTGATGGTCCTTACAAGTATAAAAGGTTTGATATGCATTCTCTTTAAATGAGCTATGTTTTTTATAGCCGATGAATCATTTGCATCAGTGTTTAATTACAGAGAATTTCAAGCGCTTTTCCGTTCGTTTGAACTCAAATCAAAGATTATTTGTAAAGCACACACTGTTGCCCAGGGCACTGAACATAACAATCTCTCAATAAACCGCAAGTCATAGTTGAAAACATACATTAAATACAACCTTCAAATGGAAATATTACATTCATCTCTTCAAAGATAGCAGTGCTACAAACACCCAATGCCAATCTAATAAGGTTTTGATGTTGTTGTTGTTGTTGTTTACATTTTTAAGATTTACATTTGAAGAACAATGATGATACGTTTCAGAGCTGCAAATGTACAGAACACAGAACCTCACCGCTTTGTGTTTGGCTTTGGTACCCTCAGTATTTAAGACAGGCAATTTTAAGTTTTCTTTTATAACCGTGATTATATTTGAACATTTTCCCTGACTTAATCATTTGCTCTCAATGGATTTTAAGCTGCTGTAACACACTAAGCTGATTAAATTGGGTTAGTCTGTTCAAGATTCTCTGTCTCTTATTTTTCATAGCTATGAGGGGCTGGAGAAGAAGCTGAGAAAGGTCTTCACAGAGAGGACGGGAATCTTACGACAACTCTCCAAAACATCGAAGGAGCTGGACAGTATAAAAGGCAACTTACAGGTAAGAGCTGTGAAATCAAGACTCTTTGATTCAATGTATAATCCAAAATGCTTTAATAGAACACATATTTTGTTAGCTTATGTGACTTATGATTTATATTACAGTCTGAAAAGCATGTATTGCTTGGTCATTTTCAAACTTAGGATTGATTGCATGGTGTTTAGCAAAACTATGTTTTTATTGTCATTATTATTCAGAATTTCCTGTTAAAAATAAAAACAACATTTTTACGCATAGCATAGGCGTCACTTATTTACACTGGAATGCTTGTTATTTAAAGTCAGTTGATACATAAACATTTGTGCCATTTGCCAATAAAAATGCTGTGTCACATCTCAAATTCAATGTAAAAAGCACAGTTTTCTGTTCTTAATTGAACAAATTGAACAAGCCACTATTAACAAATACACAAAGGATAACATTAGCACTTTAAAACTCAACCAACCAATGCAAGCAACCATAAGCTGAATTAGAACCTCTGGCAGGTAAAGCCATAAAGCAGTTCTGGCACAGAGAAAGCATTATTCCAAGCATCCGAGCCAGTCAATCAAACAGCTGATTGCCGTGTCTAGTGGGAGTCGAGCAACCCTGTGCCTATGAAAAACCATATGCTCCAAATGCATTTAATAGATCCATTCATATTTCGTCTGAGCTTCTAGAAGCGATAGTAAAATTAGCATAATTAACAGGACAGAAATGTCTTGAGGGTTACCTGAGAGAGAGAAAGAAATAAAGAAAGAAAGGTAAAAATAAGGGAACGAGGAAAGATGAATGGAGGAAGGATGGAATGATGGAAGGAAGGATAGAACTAAGGATGAAAGGAAGGAACATTTTTGTACATGTACATTTTTATTTTAATTTACATTTTTATTTTTAAGTTGATTTTAAAGTAGGATTTAAATGCAAGTTATTAAATGTACACGCACGCATGCACACGCACACACACACACACACGCACAATTATCATGAACCGCAGTCCTGGCAAAACAACAACATCTCCGAATCCTACCAAAACAACAATTTCTATTGTTCGATTTCTAGTGAACCACATAAAACGAACTATTACTATGTACTATGGACTACTATATTCTAGATTATGATAATAGAGGCTTTATTCTATTTAGCAACGCCATTATGAAACTGTGATGCTACATTTTAACATTTGCACATTTCAATAATTTTTATTGAGCTACTTTTTATGAACAAAATTAATATAAAAAATAATGTACAGCTTAAAGTTTAAGCTACTTAACTTAAGCCATGTATTATTGAAATGCTTGTGTGCATGCGTGTGCGAGTGTACAGAACACACACATTCTGTCTACCCCCTTGAGGTGCAATAAGGGGGCTCGGTGAAATTGGCAGTGTTTTCTCTCCACTGATTCTGTCAGTGAATGCATAGCATTTGGCAAAACAGTTTAATGATTCTGTTAGGACATTATGCCCAAGCAGTAATTGCAAATAGAAGAGTTGCAGGACCCAGGGGTCTCAAATGCTGGAATACAGCCGGATACTCCCTGGCCTTACGCCGAGTCACCCGATCCCTGGAGAAGATGATCAGTGCTTCCAGTGGATCCCTATATTTGCTAAATCCATGATCATGGTGACCTTTAAAGCATGATAAATTACATCCATGGGACTGATTAGGCATTTTGTGGAGCGGATTTCTCATTGGTTTTGTTTGTTTGTATGAAATGATCTCCCCTGAGTTCTGCTCATCATCATTAGAAGTGTTCTGATGGAGGCTGAAGTCTTGGCAGGGATTGATGGGTTTGTGCTTGCATATTTCTGCCAGCTTGGCCTGAAAACACTCTGCAATGCCAACCCCAATACAGCTCCACAGCTGGACAGATGCATTTTTACAGGAAAGCTTTGTTGCTATTATCCACTTGACGCAAAGAGGATTTGAGGACTGATAGTGAACAGCTATGGCCACTTCATGTCACAAGTCTGAGTTTTTTTCATTATTAGAGAGGTAAATGCTGAAATATAGTATGAATCCATTATATTGACTGTTTTTTTACATTGCTGAGATTTTTGTCCAATCAGTTTATGAACACAATGCTGTTTTAGTACTATGTATCCAGTGAATTAATTTGTGCGCTGCAAATATATCAATTTATGTTATAAACATTGTATTATGAACATTTAATTCCAGATTTTAATGAATGTATTTTTACATTTATAAAAACAATTTTTGGGATAAAAAATACCTCACACCACATTTTCAAACTAAGTTTTTACATTTTTGTAATATGTATTATCTAAAGGTTTTGCATTCCATTACTTGTGTGATGTGTTGATATAAATGTAAAGGAAGCTATAATGTGAATTAGTCAGCTTTACTCGATTGCACTGATGTGCCCCTGAGAAATGAAATTGACGCTTTAAAAGCATTCTCTCCAGACTTTATTAGAATCAAAACCTTGGCATGCTCAACAGAAAATCAGCATATAGAATCTTTTCAAGTTTTTGAGATGAACAGATCTGACAGTGTCAGCTACATCTGTCATGTCAGATCAGAAATAAACAACTCAAACTCTCACACACAAATATGCTGGATCATAAAGCGTAAAGCACCATCAGAGTATTTTTTTTCTTCATTTCTCTCAACAGTCTTTGAAGAGCGGTGACACTGTCCCCAAGAAGGATGTTCAGAGAATCCTGGAGCTCAGTCACAAGCAAAGGTAATGCAGACTCAGTTCACCGCATGCCTTTAACTCTCATTGATTTGAGCGATTGAATAATAAATCTTTAGAAATGCTTTACATAAGAATTGCAGATATTAGACTAACAATGAGCTTATTGCCAAGCAACTGCATAGTCCACACAAGGCGGCTTGTGGTGCTCCATTGCAGCACAAACAACAAATGGTAAGTATAAATAAACAAAAGAACGAGCAGAAAATGTTTTTGTACAAGGTAGTATTGGAATTTTAGCTGTATTGAATTAAAAGGAACAATAAACAGGTACTTTTTTAACAATAAATCATGTTTATGAATCTGGTTGATTTGTTGACTGGTGAATAGAGGGACAATTCACTTTCACCTAAACTTCACCCCTCAGAGTGTTAACAAAGGTCAAAACTATCAATCTGAATAAAAAGACACTGTGTAAAGAGAGTTAAATAGTTTAAAAAAATTATAATAATTTTTTAAAAAGTTAAGTTAAGTTAAAAGCCCTTTAAGTGCCTGCTGATTAATACTGTACCAGAAGTATTTTATTTGTAATTTTTTTATGGAAAAAAAAAATCATACCGCCAGAATGCAGTGTAAGATAAGCAAGATCGTATTCAATCCGTGATGCATTTTTACACCTACCCAGCGAGTTTCAGCTGATCCGACCACGAGATGTGCCAAAGAGTTGTGCATAAAAGGTCAGAGCTGCACTTGTAGTGGAAACCTTCGCAAGCAGCACTCGCAGAGTTCTCTGTGTACTCGTATACAATTTTATTATCAGCTTTATTTTAAAATAATATGAATGTAGAGACCTTAACTCTCCGCAGCCAACATGCGTGAACCTGACATTGTTCTCCTGACACCCAAGTCAGTCAATCTTCAAGTGAGCTCCAAGCTCCTCCCATTTGTCTCTGCAGCGGGTACCACTAGGAACACAATGCACTATAAAAAATGCTAAATTACAAGGGAAAAATAAAAAGTGAACAGTAATATAGAGAAATATCTCTCTATACTTTTTTCTTTTAATATCAGCTTTGTTTAACTTTTTGATATTTTGTTTCTGCTGGTTTGTTGTTTAGTTTTGTTGTAGACCAGACATGGGCATACTATGGCCCGCGGGCCATATATGGCCCGTTGATCTTTTTAATCCGGCCCGCCAAACATCTCCCAGTTATATCAAAATATAAAATTAATAATATCGTTACCGGCAAACCTTGTTCATTTACTTTCCCCTGTAATGCCCACATTTCCCCAATAGATGGCGCGCTTGAGTATTTGCCCCCTCTTCTTCGTGGTTAAGCTCTTCCCAGAACAAGAAACATGTTACAGCGTTTAAATCTAAGCTTGTTTTATTCTCCAGACAAGTTGCGAACGCATCCTTCACTCATTTCACCACACTTGACACTCAGAAAGACGCGACACGATACAGCAAATCACTGGATGACCTGCACAGAGAATTCAGTTGTCGGTTCTCTGATTTTGAAAACATTGAAAAGTCACTTCAGCTCGTGTCTTGTCCCTTCTCACAAGACTCTGAAACAGTACCACATGAGGCGCAATTAGAACTGATCGATCTTCAGTCTGACGCCATCTTGAAAGAAAAGTTCAACACTCTTAAACTTAACGAGTTTTATGCTTCACTGGACGAAGCCACCTTTCCAAACCTACGGAGGACGGCACAGAAGACGCTAACCTTGTTTGGCTCGACCTATGTATGTGAGCAGACATTTAGTGTTATGAATATGAACAAAGCCTGTCACAGATCCAGGATAACTAACGAACACCTCGGATCTATCCTGAGAATCGCCACAACAAAACTTATTCCAGACTTTGATGCACTGACAAAACAGGGAGATCAACAACATTGTTCCCACTGAAACTGATGGGGAGTTTTCCTGCTGTGTTTTTTAAACTGAAATGTAATTAAATTAACCATTAATCATTAAAAGGTAAAATACTGTATGTAATTTATATAACACTCCATCCATCTGTTCTTGGCTCGGCCCCTCTTTCAAATTTTAGAACTCATTGTGGCCCGCGACTCAAAAAGTTTGCCCACCCCTGTTGTAGACGCTAGATTGTGAATTCTCAATATTTAAAACTCACAAAGAATCTTGGGCTTATGAACACAGAAACATAATAGAGAATAAGTCTTGATTGTTAACATGTAAAGGGAAAGATATGCACCTGTATTTTGTTTCTGTCAGGTTTAGCTCAAATGAAGTGTGAAGGAAGCAGTGCTCTGAGAGCCTCTTTAATGAATTACTCACTCTCACACACCAGAATCAGTAATTAGAGACTGTTAGCAACTGTTTACATGCACAGGGCTGTAGACAGATGCTCTGCCATTTGTCACATACATCCTGTGCTCTCTCAGCATAGATTAGTCTTAGCTCTAAGAGCAACAGGTTTCTTTAACACAGCTATAAATCCGTTCCAGCTTAAATCAGATTGAATTGTCACGGGTTTTCAGCCATAGAAGAATCTAGAGCACTCGTGATGGCATCATGGCAACAGACTGGATCTGTCAAGTTCAAGCATGTTGGCTGTGGAGAGTTAGTGACAGAATTCAATTCCCTCCTGTGTCAGGTGTGCGTAATGGCTTCTATTTTTAACCCCAATCAACAGCAGACAGATATTGAAATTCAGGGCAGATGTGCTGAAGTTTCTGACCTTCACTCTCTTGATTAAAATGACAATATAAGCTCCTGCTGGGAACAAAAATGGGCAGAGCAGCTCATGGACATTTTTGATTATGCAAGGGAGGAGAATGACAGCCCATACTGTTTTCCACCTGTAAGTTGTCCTAGTGAAGTCAGTCAAGCATAAACCCGATAGGGACTGGATGCCTGAAATCGATACAAATTTGAATCATGACTGGGAAAATATGATGTTTTTTTTTGTGTGGTGGCTATAATTGAAATCCATGTTTAAATTTCCCACACATGCTGAAATTAAAATGAACCTTTAAGAAAGTTAAACTTTTTTGTACATAAATGTCAATAATGGTCAATGAAAAATTTGTGACCAAGAAAAAAATTACAAGACCTGCTTTCATCTTATCAATGGGTCATATTTTATTAGTTGTTTATATCTTTTGCTAAATTTCCTTTAAATTATAGTCAATTAGGATAATTTCAATGTTTGTTTCTGCTGTAAAATATCAAGAAAAGCTAGAAGATTGTAATCTGGAGAAGGAAGGAATCCACTAATAGCAGCTCAAAACTCTTCTCTTCAGGGAACGCCTACTATAAAAAAATGTAAAGCAGCTCTTTTCTCAAAACAAAAAATGAAGCGTTTTCAAATCTCGATTCTGATTGACTGCCAGGTGTTGCATATTTCTAAATAATGGCACAGGTAATTTAGGTCAGTTTTTTTACTCTATGTAATCAACTTGGATTGCTTTGTGTCAGGTGGCTCTTCGCCTCCTCGTCATGCGTTTAAAATTGAATAATCCTCTTTGTGTGTCCCTTACATATACACTCACCTAAAGGATTAATGGGAACACATGTCCAATTTCTCATTAATGCAATTATCTAATCAACCAATCACATGGCAGTTGCTTCAATGCATTTAGGGGTGTGGTCCTGATCAAGACAATCTCCTGAACGCCAAAATCGAATGTCAGAATGGGAAATAAAGGTGATTTAAGCAATTTTGAGCGTGGCATGGTTGTTGGTGCCAGACGCCCGGTCTGAGTGTTTCACAATCTGCTCAGTTACTGGGATTTTCACTCACAACCATTTCTAGGGTTTACAAAGAATGGTGTGAAAAGGGAAAATGCCTTGTTGATCCTAGAGGTCAGCGGAGAATGGGCTGACTGATTCAAACTGGTTGAATCTTTGACTGAAATAAACACTCGTTACAACCGAGGTATACAGGAAAACATTTGTGAAAGCACAACACGCACAACCTTGAGGCGGATGGGCTACAGCTGAAGACCCCACCGGGTACCACTCATCTCCACTACAAATAGGAAAAAGAGGCTTCAATTTGCACGAGCTCACCAAAATTGGACAGTTGAAGACTGAAAAAATGTTGCCTGGTCTGATGACTCTCGATTTCTGTTGAGACATTTAAATTGTAGAGTCAGAATTTGGCGTAAACAGAATGAGAACATGGATCCATCATGCCTTGTTACCACTGTGCAGGCTGGTGGTAGTGGTGGTGTAATGGTGTGTTTCTTGGCATGCTTTATGCCCCTTAGTGCCAATTGGGCATCGTTTCAATGCCACAGCCAACCTGAGCATTGTTTCTGACCATGTCCATCACTTTATGACCACCATGTACCCATCCTCTGATGGCTACTTCCAGCAGCATAATGCACCATGTCACAAAGCTCAAATAATTTCAAATTGGTTTGTTGAACATGACAATGAGTTCACTGTACTAAAATGGCCCCCACAGTCACCAGATCGCAACACAATAGAGCATCTTTGAGATGTGGTGAAATGGGAGCTTCGTGCCCTGGTTGTGTATCCCACAAATCTCTATCAACTGCAAGATGCTATCCTATCAATATGGGCCAACATTTCTAAAGAATGCTTTAGGCACCTTGTTAAATCAATGCCACGTAGAATTAAGGCAGTCCTGAAGGTGAAAGGGGGTCAAACACCGTATTAGTATGGTGTTCCTAATAATCCTTTAGGTGAGTGTAGATTGCTTATACAAATTGCATTATCTTTCACAATAGGATCCAAAATGTACGTATTTCATGTTCAACAACACCTCCATTTTCTTACAGTAATGTCAAGAAATGTTTTGTCCTAAAGAGGTATTGTATTTAAATCACAATAAAGGATGAATAATGCAACATTGAGCATCACAGCCGCTAATACTCTACGAAGTGCATGGTGGATTGCTTGGTATGAGAAATTACACATTTAAATCTAATGCATTCGCCCATCTTGGAAGTCATCTGTGGAATTGTCCTGACATGAAAGAAAGACTGATTTGCAGAAGAAGAAAAAACTGTTATCTGATATAGACGGTCTCATCACTGTCCTAGAAACATGCTTCCATTTAATCTACCATTTGGAGTTAAACATTTTGAAGTTCTTAAACATACGAAATCTTTACAACTGACCGCTTACGTGTCAAAATAGCAAGGAAAAATAAATCTCTCCATATATGACCCATTTAACACTGTCAGTTGGGATTAGGGTAAGGTTACCGTGGCGTTTTTTAAATATGACAGAGCATTAAACCTTTTCACATATCACTCACAGCTGTCAGGAATAACCAGCGTAAAGCTTTGCTGGACACAGAATCATCTATTAATGAAAATATTAACAGCTCCAAAAAAATTATATTAATTCATACATCATAGATTTAATTTAAAATGATACACACACTTAGAAGAAAAGGTTTTAAATACAGGTGGATACTAGAATCCAAAACATTGTTTAGATCCACTAGATTAAAAAAAGTCTAATTTGAAGCTAATGGAAATATATTTTTTCATAAGACAATTATTACTATAGACACAACCATTTCAATTTATAATGCACTTTTTCAGAGCTCAAATATGCTTTACAATGCTTTGAGTGTTCTTATTACCATCTATAAGTTGCTATAAATGAATGACTTGGTTGGTAAAATCAATATTTAATGTAATTGAAAAAAACTCTGTAATTGGGTTTAATCCAAAAGAGATTCAAGTAAAAATATAATTTGTCCTTAATATCAACTTCACAAAAATGTCTTTAGAGTGACCTACTCATGTCTTTGTCATGTCACTAAACCTTTGAGCTATCCTGTTGGTACAATCTTATATATTTAAGTTGCACTGCACATCTTATATTTAGAGATCAGTATGTGAATAGAATGTTGGGCCAGCACATAATCTATCTTCTGGGTTTGTACCATCTTTT
This sequence comes from Danionella dracula, assembly GCA_900490495.1. NCBI lineage: Eukaryota > Metazoa > Chordata > Actinopteri > Cypriniformes > Danionidae > Danionella > Danionella dracula. The sequence goes on from UELW01000178.1 coordinate 9,912,376, forward strand.
TGTAAGAAGGCTGTTGTTGAATTATTAATTAAGAGAACCGGCTTGGATGCCACTAAATATATGAATTATTGGCCAATCTCTAAACTTTGTTTCTAGCTAATATTTTTAGAAAACCGTGTTCTTGCACAACTGCAGTTGTTTTTAGGTGCATATGATATTTTTGATGTTTTCCAATCAGGTTTAAAAGCATTTCACAGCACTGAGTCTGTACTTTTAAGAGTTTTTAATGACTTATTATTAATGTCTGGTTCTGGCGAGTCTGACATTTTAGTGCTTTTAGACCTGACTGGTGCTCTTGACACACATGGACCACATCTTTAATCTTGTTTGGAAAGCTTTGTTGGTGTCAAAGGGTCTGTACCGGAGTGGTTCATACCTCTCACAAAGATGTTCTACTGTTAAACTGGGGGCCTCCCCCTCATCTACAGCACCCCACTCTTGTGGAGTCCCCCAGGGATACCTTTTTGGTCACATTTTATTTGCAATTTACCTCCTTCTGCTTGGATGGATTTTTAAAAACACAGTGTTTTATACCACTTTTATGCTGATGACTGACACATTTACATACTGATCAATAAAAATGGCAGCAGCACCCTGAGACAATTATTGGTTTTAAAATTGATAAACAGACCAATAAAATTGTGAAGTCTGTTTTTATCAAAACTTTTATCTAAAATGAAGTAACATTTATCTTTTAAAGACTTTGAGTGAGTGACACATGCTTTTATCCCTTCACATCTGGACTACTGTAACGCTTTCTACACTGGATATAATCACAAAAGGCTTCATCACTAACACTTAGTCCAGAACGCGGCAACACGTCTTTTAACAGTAATCAAAATGAGACCAAATCACACCAGTCTTAGCATCATTGCACTGGTTGGCAGTACGTTTTAGGATTGATTTTAATGTTTGTTATAACTGTAAGGTTTTAAATGGACTGGCCCCTGAATATCTCACTGAACGCATTCAGATATAAACTCCTGCATATTCTCTGAGGTCAGAATGTGAGCTCCAGCTGGTGGTACCAAAGATGAGTCTTAAAGCTAGGGGGTCAGGGCATTTTCCAATGCATGTTTTAAATACTGTTGTGTACATCACTTTGAAACTTTTCTGTCAAAAGTGCTACATAAATAAAGTAGATCGTATTGGAAGTATTTTAAAATAATTAAAAAATGTTAGATATCAGACGTTGTTATCTGGAACATTCAGGTCCTTGAGCCACTTCTTCTCTGAATGACTCTTGTCTGAAATGCTGAGAGTTGAGCTGAAAGTGTTCAGTGGCAATGATGTTATGAATACTAAAAATCGTTTCCACTAGTTACTAGGCAACCATATATAAAATTCTTCCTAAAATTCACATGACTCCAATTAGCACCAGGTAAAACTTCCTGCATATGTTGGCAGGTTTTTAGCAGTGGAAGTTCATAACTTGTATGTATTTTGTAATCCCGGTTTTCCAAAAACTGAAATTACCAGAAAAACTTTTAAAAACTTTTTAACATTGATTACTTTATTTGATTCATGTTCTGTAAGCCTCGAATTTTTAAATTAGTTTGAAAAAAGTATATGAATAATGAAATAAGTACATTATATTCATTGCTAAGTGCACTTGTTCTGTAAACTTGTTCTATGAGGTTCTATATGAGGACTTCTTGATTTCTTGCCTCTTTTACAACTATAATACTGAGTTGTAACTGAAATACCTGTTGTTTTCAATTATATGCTGTTTTATATTCACTAATTTCTGAAGCAGATTTATTTAGTCTATTTCATGTCTTTCTTAACAAATATTCTTTGTACGTCGAATTTAAATGGAAGATTAAAATATTTTCATATCTGTTCCAATGCAGACACTTCAACAGTTTTTTCTTTCTCTAAATTGCAGAGATGAGATGAAGTCTCTCCAGGCAGCTCTGCAGAAACAACTGGAGGATGGGGCTGAGCATGCAGAGAAACAGCAGGCCACTGTGAGTGCCCTTACACTTATTTGCTAAACCACAGAAAGACAATCTGCTCAAACCACTAACAAGATTTATTTGGCTTTAGGGGGATACGTTTGAAAAACACTCAATGCCACTTGGACTAAAATTGGGCATTTTAACCTACTTTTAACTTGTTTATTCTAAGAGGCTATTAGCAACTCATTAACAGGAGCAAATGATTTTTAAGTACATTCAAAAACTGCTTTCACCATATGAGATCGAAAGAAGCTGCAACATGAGTATATAAATTTCACAATGAATTAACCATTGGACAAAAACTGAATTTAAACAGAACATCAGTTTAGTTAATAAAAAGCCTTATTGAAGAATGAAATGTTCTATGTTGTTCATGTGCAGTTCATACCGTACTGTACCTTCCCTGCAACCTGCATTTACCTGAATTCAGTTAATTATCAGCAAAGTCACAGATTGGCATAATTAGGGAAATATGTGGGAAGCCCCTTTCAGACTATCACAATTATCTGCTTGCATTTCTTGTTTCTTCATTTCTAATGTGTGAGGACGTGGGTAATAGAGACACAGTAGGGCTGGGGTTCAGAATGAGAATGATTCATGGAAATTAGTACATCACTGTCTCTTGCTGATTTTTCCATTCTGTGAGCAGTTCAGCACCCAATGAAAGGCAGTAAAGGCATTTACTTCTGGTGTTGTTATCATTTTTCACTTCTGTTAAACCTAAACCAACATGATCTGTGTGTCTTCTTGTAAAACTATTTTTCAAAAAAGCTATTTTTAGACATAAGCCTTATTTTAAGGACAAAGGGTTTTGTTTGCCTAAATAAGCTGTGCTTGTTTTATTTTAATTATGTGACATACTTTTTTATTTGCTTGGTGAAATCATTGCAAAATAACAATTAAGAAATAATTAGCTGTGCTTTTCTTTTGAGAACATCCCCAATATGAACACCAAATATGTGCATTGTATAGTTCAGGGGAAGGGAACCTAGAGCTCCTGAGCCAGATGTGGCTCTATTGATGGCTGCATCTGGCTCGCAGACAAATCGTTAACGAAAAAATAACATGGTTAAAATATGGTGCCAATTATGGATGTCCTCCACAACAACACCAAATTTGTATTGTATAATGCGTAATGTACAGGGGTCATTATGAGGTCAGGAAGTAAACTTTAGACACAGAAAGCAATTAATTGAAGACGAGATGTTGAAAAAAAGATGAGGGGTATCTTCAGGTGTGTCTGAAAATGTGCTGAAAATATTGCGCCATTTGTGCCATTTCGATAAACGCCATACTACATTTTCAAGTCACTGAATTATGATTTGAATGACAGCAAGCAGAGTTGGCGAGCTAACAGAAGTGGGGAGAAATGAAAAAACTTAAACTCGCAGACCAGCTGACTTTCAATACTTGGATTGTGCTTCACTTACCACAAACTGATTATTTCTGCACTGACAATGTTTGGCTTTAAGTATGCATGTGAGCAGTCTCTCACATCTAAAGAATGTTAAGACAAACCTACAATGATGTTTAATAAATGGAAGTCTCAGTGCCTGGATGAAGCTTAACCTTGTCATCAACAAAACCGTGCAGCACCAGAAGTAAAATTAACTATCAGAAGTACTGCCTTCATCATTGGTCAGCAACAGCACAACAACTTTATGGACTTATTGTACTTAAAAAGTGTTGGTCTTAGATAAAGTGGAACATTTTTCTGTGTTTAGTTTTAAACATGTATGGCTCTCACAAAATTACATTGTAAAGTGTGTGACATTTAAAAAAAGGTTCTGACCCCTGGTATAGATTATAAAAGAATAGTTTATCTGTGTAAATATATGGTTTCAATTGATGATGGGACAATGATGACCCAATTTATGTGAACGCATGTGGCTATTACCTATGTGCATCCCTTAGCATTACCTATTTTTGTAGCTTTAAAAAGTACCAAAAAATAGTTTTATGTACTTGTAAATTATACACAATTCTAAGTGCTTTCTGTAACTGGACCTCAGCTCTGGAATTTTCTGCCATTAGAAATCTATGTTGTATAAGAATTGTGTGCTTTTAAATCTATATTGAAAACCTATTTTTTATTTTAACTTTTGTATAGTGCAGGATGATGTATGGGATGTCTACTGTTTTTATTTAGTTATGTGAAGAAATATCGTTGTTGTAATTGCTATTTATTGTTGCTTTGTTTGCTTTTTTGGGCAATCAACTGAACATGGTGTGTGTGCTTTTATAAATAAACTTGACTAAACTTTAGGACATTTAATTTCACCGTTACCATAAAAACCAACAGCAAAAAACTTTTGTAATGTATTTATATTACGCACACAACGTTCACAAACAAAAGCTGTGTGAAATTGAGAAATGAGGAACAAGATGACATTGTGTTGGAATCTAAGATTGGCAAATAAATGCATGCATCAAGAGCAGCGATACCCGAACTTGGACTGGATTCAATTAAAGTGCTAATCAGAATGATTGCAGCCGCAGGTAGATTGCTACTGGATTGACTGCAAATGCACACAGCCGCTCCGACTTATTGTTTAGATGCATTCTTTTTCTTACTCCGTGTTTGCAATGGCTGGAGGCAGAAGAGAAAGTGAGAGAGACAAAGAGAGACAGAGACAGAGCCCGTCTGCGAGCTGAGCTGATTTGACATTCAGGGTTGAGCTGGTGAATAAGGAATAAGGAGCAATAGTGAAACGTTCTGTTTGATTGGTGTTGCGTTTCAGCCTCAGGCCTGTAAACACTTCTGATTCTTTTTGGGCTGTTTAGTACCATGCTTTGGATTGTTTTGGGAAACTTTCACTCATTCGAATTCTCTATTTTCTGTGTGGAACATTCTTTATGGTGTTATTTGTATTTGAGAATTTCTTCCCGTTGTGAACAGTAAATATGTTTAAAGCTTCAAATTGTTATTTTTCCCCTTGATTAATAATTCATCCAAATAAAATTTGCAAATAGAAATTTAAATCAAGAAATATTAGAAGTGAAACAATGACTATAATTGCTTAAATGCTGCTATACCACAAAGTAGATAATGGTTAAGTCATTTGTCTGTACAGAATATGTGAACATATGGAGTTATTAATAACTCCAGGACTACAGGATGCAAATAAAGAATCAGAGCAGAGGAGTGTTTCAAAAGCATACACCCTTATGAGACGCATTTCAATTTTTCAATCAAAGATATTATGCTTTGTTAAAAATGTTTGTCTGTACATACCATCTCAATGTCTTCAAAAGGATAACTCTTTTTTAATTATTTCATTTAGATAAAGTACTTAAAGATGGAGATGGAAAAGAAAACCAAGATCATCAAGGATCTTCAGCAAGAGGTACTATTTTTTCCATATACTTAAACTTACTTTAAATTTAATTTTAAAACTGCACATGAACATCTCCCCCAATCCTTTGCAAAAATTGTCATGCTATGTTTGGGGAACATCTTTCCAGGTAGTCTTGCGTAAGGCGGTGGGAGGAGCTTAGTACGTTTTGTACAGTCTTGCATCACATTTCGAAAACACTCGTTTCAGTAAATTTAAGTCAACACTTTCTTTTTAAAGATGATAATTTGACACACAAAGACTTTTTCATGAATAAAGCTCAAACTGACTTACCTCAGACTTACAGCTATGTTATCTATGGAATGAAAGATTTTCCATAATACTTATAATTTCATAATACTGACTCTTTAAGTGATTACATTTATTTTAATGACAAGTCAATGTCCTTTGTTCAGCTCTCTTTATTATATTTGAAGTTACTCAATAGTTGAACCAAGTAAATATTTTTTGTTTCTCTGAAAGCTAAATATATAATGTGTTTCTTTTTTTCTTCCTTCTACATACATTGAAGAAAAGAAAAAAACATACAAAACTAACTAACCACTATTTCATTAACAAATTAACAGCTAGAATTATGAAAGAGGATTTGGGTCAGCTTTCTGCGTCAGAATTCTGAGAAAAAAATCAGAACCCTAATCCTCTTCCCTATAGAAGCTAGTAAATTCTAGCACATTGTAAAAAAAATATATATATTATCGATGTAAAGTTGTTAAACGACCACCACTGATTAATTGTAACATACTAATTATCATTTTACGATGACGTTCTGTAAAAATAGTGTTGTCTAAACACATGATAATGATTTACAGAATAAAACAAATCTGGAAGGTCTGGAGGAAAAGTACAACACTGAATAAATGATGGCTGCAGTCCTTTCTTGATGGTTAAACTGTCCTTTTAAGGCCTTTCTTTAAAAATGTTAAATTGGCATTTCTTTGAAGTGACTCTGCCCTATCTGCTTGAGTAGGTCCCTGTGTCATTGCTGTGTGTGGCTGGGCGGCTAGATGTCACTTTTAATGACAGCTGCCATTTTTCTTACAGTCTTGAGCACTCATTCTTCCTCGGAGAAGGGTACAGATCCAAGTGTGTGGATTTGACACTCAGCCAATTCCACCCCATTGAATCATACAGCAATGCTATTCTGCTTCATTACCCCCTACACTCACTTTCCCTTGCTCTCAGAACAGCCCTTTCATTCGTTCCCACTCCATTTCCATTCTTTATCCATCACACATATTGACTTTAATGTAACACCTCTGTGGCCAAGCAGCGATTATGTACATTCCCAAGTCAGTTTGTTGGTGCGGGGCAGAGTGACTGAATACACAGCAGGGTCTTGTAATTACGATAAAGATAGAAAAGAGCCTGTTGAACCTCCAGCAATAATTTATTGATGGCAGCTACCGTCATATGCTTTGAAAAGCCCAGGCTCTGCTGAGATAATAGCTTCGCCATTTTCACCTGTTTTGAACTTTTCTATCAAACATCACTTGGTGGGAGTGAGTGAAATGCAGACCATTTCCGTACCCATACTTCAAATGGATAAAAGGTGCACTTAGTCGTACAGATAATGATTCAGCAATCACAGAGATTGACACAGGATTAACTAGTCCATTTTTTATAGTATGATATTTAGTTATTTTTCTGTCAAACTTTAAAAGTGAATAGGGGAAATATTTTGAGTTAATTCAAGCTGTTAGGGTGTTTCATTGTTAAGAGTTGGTTGTTTCAATCATTATTTTACTAATTCTCTTCATAAATTTTGGGTTAAATGTCATACATAAACTAATATTTTTATATTGTATTATAAAAACACCCATCATTGCACAAATCTAACTTTTATACTATTATGTAACTATTGAATTATACATTCTAATGTCTTTATAAAACAATATTTCTGTCAGCTTACAGAAAAAAACTGACCTTATTTTACAGATATTCTTCATAATTACACAGTTAAATGGCTTAAATTAAATGGCACTTGACACTCACTTGTTTTCAAGAAATTACAAATATTTAACATATAGTATGCGTAATCTAACAGTTAAAGATGCAGCGTGCAATTAAATTCCTATTTCTAAAATGCAATACAGGGGCAAACAACAATGTCAACATTTCATATAAATAAACTTTATTTTGTTGTAATTTGGACATCAGTATATTTTAAATAATATACTGTTGCAATGCTAGTGTTTTTAGCTCTCAGCTAAAAATAACATTTCCAAAGCTGATTTAAAATGAAAATGTAGAATAAATGAAATAAAATTAATAACAATAAGCCTGTAATTACTATAAATCTGTACTTACCAAAATACCATAAAGCTGATGACTAAAGCACTAAATGCTGCTTAGAATGGAAACTGTCCTTTATTTGAAAAAAGATGTAGAGCTTTAGTGTAGTTTATTATTTTCAAATGTTGGAATTTGGGTAGCTATTTTTTTTTCAAATTTAGAATTGTGAATAGTTTTGTTATTTTAAATGTTCTGTTTTATAATGGTTACTTTGAATTAAATTGAATTCTGAAATGTTTTTTTTTATTTTTAAAAAAAGAATTAGCTGTTAAAAAAGAATGCTAAAATGACAAATAATCTGCTTTGAGCCATAAAGTTTCTTAGTCAATGGTTCTTCTAAATCATCACGACACACGTATAATAACTACAAAAATATAAGCTGTTACAGTTGCAACTTATGATGTTTCTGAATGTCTTCTAAGTGCGTCTACTTTTTACAAAAAAATGCTCAAAATTGCTAACTAATTTTCAACAACTAAAACAGTGCTCTTTTATATATTTCTAAATATTTACATATGTGAACACTATTCAGTGTTTGCTGAATACTCAGAAACAATGGGCTAAGACAATTATGTGTTCTAAAATTTATAGTGGCACCAACAGGTTTCACAGCAAAATACAGCATGAGTAACTTCGTTGTTTCAGTTTTTGTGATGCAATTAACAAAAAGCCCTGTGCACTCCTGGTGGGTCTGAATCGAAGTGACATTGGCAGTAAAAGCATGCATCAGAGAATTCGAGAGCACACACTGAGACAAAGAAAGACAGAAATTGAGGCAGTGAAGGAAAGAGAGCGATAATGAGGGGAAAATAAAACCAAAAGAACAGGAACAGAAAGAGAAGGGGAAAGGGGAAGGTGAGGAAAGCACTAGATTAAACTCAGCAGCACCATCATCTCTGTATTGATTCTTAATCTACCATCATCAATTTCCATAAAGACATCCACTGCAGGTTATTACAGAAATGATGCATATACTCCACGGTCACCTTGAACTTCAATGAGCTTGTGAGAGAACCTGTCAAAATCAACTCGAGGGAAACATTTGAAGTCGGCACTGGTATACAGAAACAGGGCCACCATTTAGCAATCTATTTACCCGGATAAGCTAACATGTCTGGGCTTGTTTCATGCTTGAATTTACAAACATATGAGCATCATATCTATCTTTTTCAACCTTTTATTTTGCAGAATAAAAGCTTAAAGAACAAACTGCTGTCTGGAAACAAGCTCTGTGACGTTCATTCAGAGGAGGTATGTTACAGCTTCTGCATTCAGATACATCCATTCAGGTGAAAAAAGGGGTCGCGTTTTTGGGGAACTCAAAAATCAATCAACAAGACAACAACACATAATAATCGAGTGACAACTTTATAACTATGTTAGAGTTCCATGACACAGACATCAGATCTCTGTGGGTAAAAAAAACATTTTTCTTTAGAATTCATCTAGGCTAACAACCATTCGCAAGGTTCCAAGTAGAGATCAACAACAAGTTGTTAGCTTTACCAACTTATAATTTTAAATTAAGCCAACATTTATCTGAAAATTCAACAAAATATTCTTGTTAATTTTTTTTTTTTTTTAGATTAATCAAATTTTGAACACAACATCAATTTAAGACTGATTGTTGCGTAATTAAAGTCACTTGCCATGCACAAGCACACTCTTGCCCTTCTGCAGCCCATTCTCTCATCCGGAACTCATATTTGGTATGTGCTGACAGGACTAATTAAATGTTTTCCCATATGCATTAATTCCCTCGAGGCAGGGAAAAAGACGCACTCAGTCTCATGTATTACAACGAAGCAGATGAATGCAGATCTATTTAGGAAGTAAACAAATATGATGGGATATCTAAAGCAATCTTGCATAAATCAGGAGCCTGTAGTTTCTATGAGATCATGCTCAGTGTATGTGCTGTGGAGTTATATAAACCTTCAACTAAATTATGGCAAATGTGTTGACCAGGTTATTTCTTCTGTGTAAAAAGTAAAAAAAGACATCTCGTTAGTTTTGTGAGCTGTGTGTATTTTAGTTACTGAGAGATTGCAGTGGCTCCACAGTTCGAGTAGTGTGTGCATCTGTGAAATGTTTACAACTGTGGAAGGAATCCACAGGCACCAAGCCAAGACAACAATGTAGCATGGAGAGTATTATTGTGCGAATGTGTTTGCCTGCCTGTTGATGTGTTAATGCTTCATCATCACTTCTCTGCAGTCTTTCTTCCTCTTCTTTACATTTGAGGCTTCCCAGCAAGTGCTTACAAAGGGACACTTTGCAAAGTTATAGAAAACTATGACACAATTTACAACCAATTTGACCAATTATAAGCTAACATGTATTATTTCTTATCTTCATTCTGCAGTCGAAAAAAATCCAAGCTCAACTGAAAGAGCTGAGGTATGGCAAAAAGGATTTAATTTTGAAGGTAAGAAACAAACAAAGATGTATCCTTACTGTACTTATGGACGTTGTGCTGGATTTTAGCTCTTTCCTTGAAAGAGCATCTTCCTTAGTACTTTTCCTACAAGGCTTTGATGTTGTAAAACCTGTAAAGATGTTCTGCACCTTGAAGAAAGTGAATGTTCTTGAAATGCGTTTCGTACATACCAATCTAAATGTGGTCTTTCACTATTTGAAGCATGCTGGCTGTAAATGTGAAAAGGCAATGTGAATGTCACCATCAGCATGAACCCATACCCAATCATCTATATTTCTGACTAAAACACAACAGACTAATATGTGCATTCTAAGTGAATGTTCTGACCTTTTCTTATGAGATGAGTGAGACGATTTCCATAAAAAAGGTGACCTTTGCTGCCTTGTAGGTTGACCTTTCCTCTCTTATTTGCAGTGTAAGATGAGAAAATGTCAGCTGATATTTCTAGCACATTGGCCTTTGGTACCATAATACAGTATAAACACTTGGGGTTCACTCAAAGAACATCACTTTAAAACTACTGCTCTTTAATCAAAAAAGTCAAACATGTTAGCCTATTTCATAAATAAAAAAACTACATAGCAACTTCATTTCATCAAGTATTCTATACTGTAAAAAAAACTGTGAAAATTCCATTCTGAAATAGTCTGCTGATTGAACGGGCGTATCCTTATATCCTTAACACATGCCGTTCGTTATCTTATTTTTCACTTGGTTAGCGGAGAAGGTAAAGCTTGTTCCTACAGTATATACCAAAATAAATACCAATATAAAATTCTGTCTAAATAGTGTCTGTGTTTAGTTCATAAACTTACCACTGGGATTCTGACATGTGTAATAATATCTTATTGGATTGAATTCAAAACTGAGTTTTAACAGGCAGGAACTTATAATGGTTGTGATATAATGGGTTGTGTGCAGGACAAGAAGCCCAGCTGGAACTCGTTTGAATCCCACCAATGACAATGTTAAACTTCTTTATTCTGATGTTTATTTTATTATTTTATTATGTTAACATGTTTTCCAGCGATGGGTTGCGGCTGGAAGGGCATCCGCCGCGTAAAACATATGCCAGAGAGTTGGCGGTTCAATCCGCTGTGGCGACCCCGAAAGGGAAGAAAGCCGACATGAAGATGAATGAATGTATTATGTTAACATTCTACAATAGGGAAATAGTTCTGTAGAACATGTTCTGTTATAACTGTAAATTTATGGAGATTCTGTTTTAAAGTATACACAAAAATGGGGAAATTAAAAAAGGGTTATTACAGACAACCTAATGGGTAAATATTTATAATAACAGTGCACATTTCAGTTATTATTTGTAATGAAATGGCAATAATAATTGACTGTTTTTTCAATAGTTATTATTAGTAATAATTATTATTATTACTTGTTAGTAACTACAGTCACAATACACAATACAACAAAAACATCAGCAACACGCCACTTAATGAACCTATTTTAATGTTAAACATGATGTAAAACTAAAATTCAACAATACAAATACTGCTATTGTTAACATTTGATAACTATTGAAATCACCAAACAT